>CP139503.1:170214306-170931758 GCA_021014915.2 Artemisia tridentata subsp. tridentata
TTTCCATGTTATTGATGACGTCGTACACCTCCAGTTATATATATATAATATATATATATATATATATATATATATATATATATATATAATATAATATATAATTGGAATTTGTGTAAAGGATTTGTGTAAGCTCTTTTGTGGGGGGTCTGGTGAGGATTCTTAGAGGTTTCTGGAGGGTTTTGTGTGAGATTCGAGTGTAGTTTTTTGTGAAGGGTTTAAGGAAGGTTATGTATCACAAGGGATAGTTGCGGAACACTATCCTGATTGAATGAAAAATGAAACTTACCTTTTACATGAGTTAAAGCTTACTAACTTAGATTACGATTCAAAGAGAGGAAGACCCTATCACTATAATACATTTGTATTATTTTTGTGTGTGGAATCTCTAACTATCTCTCTATCAAACATTCTCTTATATAGGTGGGGATATGAGGATAACATGTGGGGTTGTTGAGACGTGTTATGCATCCAGTGGAGAAGTACATCTTCCATTAAATGCTTTCATTCTTGGAAAGGCAACAATCATTCTTTAGAGAATAATGTTGAAAACTGTTCCCACTTTTATACCAACTCATCGTACTTGTTTGACTTGTCTGTAGTTGCTTTTAGCTTATCTTCCCAAGAAAGCCCGCCCATATTTCATGTTTGTTTCAGAGATAGAGTATTTAGTGTCAGGGAGACTTTGTCAGTGATGGAAAATGTAGGGATAAATTTTTAAAATTCTCTAACAATTAAAAGAATAAACAAGAAGTGGAAGATAAAAGCCCTACTAAGCTTTTTCATGAGCCAGTGATCCATATACAGTTTAATGACTAATCAAACAAACTTGCATACCTTTTGGTTCGAGTAGGAGATCAACACGAACATAAAGATCTAAGGGTAAGACCTCCTTACCATTATGCACACTAGCTCTCAAGAGATTGCAATAGCATGCTAGCTGTTGATCCAAGTAGCAATACAAGACAATCTAATTGTGTGAAAACCAAGAACAACGAAACACCTAGGGTTGGGTTTGGCGGCCGAACTGAGGGAGGAGGGGGGATGATTAGGGTTTTTCAAGTAAAAACTAATTAAACCCTAATTATGCTCTTGCATTTATAGGCTTCTCTAGAAGATAAATACCAAATTTAAATTCAAGATAAACACCTAAAATAAAAAGATAATTATCAAGTTTAAAAAGATTTGATATTATCTAATAATATACTTATCTTTTTAAACAAATCAAAAAAACCAACCCTGACTTGACTCACCCATAGGGTGGTCGGCTGCAAATGGGCCCCACATGGCCTTCACCCTATTTGGTTTTGGTTCAACCCATTCCAATTTAATTAAGTCCAACTAAGCCTAATGTTATTTCGTATACTTAGACCATTTATATATTTACAATAAGTATATAAAGCCGTAATCTCGAGATATTGTGTGTGACCCCGTAGAATCATATATTAATGGCAGTATTTAATTCCATTATATCATGCACATAATCCTACAAACTCCCACTTGGGCATGTTGATGCGTGGTTTTGCGACCTTACAACAGGTTTTACCTCTCGAGGGATCTCAAGAGGCTTGCAATCCCCACCAGGCAGTGTACCTGACCGATGTAGTATAGTGTAGTGGCAAGTATCGGGGATTGATCGTTCTCTAGGGGAATAGTGTCGTTAGGATTGATAAACTACTCTAATAGGTCTAAGGGTGAGGGAAGATTCTTTTTGTATTTTTTATATTTTATGGAAAGCAAGTAAAATCTCGGTTTTGAAGGAGTGGGCGGAATTAGTTGCTAGTCAACTAACCCAAATAACTACAATTGCAAATAAAATAAATAACTGAAAAATAAAAAGGTTGTGGAACTTATATGGAGAGAAATGTGTTTACTTAGATTTCCTTACTCCCTAACTATCTTTTACCGGTTGATTAGTGTGTATTAATTGCGTGGATGACGGGTGTATTCCTTAATACCAATCGTGGGGTGGCGTACGTACTTCCCCAACTCTATAAGCTCCTACTTCACTCCTATGTCGAGCCGGCTAAGAAGCTCCTAACATGGGATCATTAGAATTCGCTCATGCATTAAATACAACCATAAAAACCTTAGTACGCATTGGTTCATGTTTCTTAAGACGTTCAAGCAAGTTACCGTATAGGAGGTTAGCCAGTTTTCTTAAGCCTAACATCGATAAACAATCATCCAATACAATTAATAACACACCAACAACCAATAATCAATAGTTAGGTTTCATTAGATCTAAGCAAACACAAGATAAATCTAGCCTAGCATGTTAATTAAAAGACAAGAACAAGATATAATCAAACAACACATAGACATATTGAATGATTAATTGATTACTTATCTTCAATTGAACATGGGAGATCCAAGGGTATAAAACCCTTAAAAATGGCAGAAAATTCGTCTTAGGGTTTCTCCTCACAAAGTTGCACACTAATGACTAAAAATTGCAAAACTATATATAGAATTTAGGGGCTGACGGCATCACGTTGTAGGAGGTGACGCCGTCACCTCGCCGCGGCTACGGTTCCCGGATGGTCTTCCTGACGCCGTCCCTCTTTAATCCTCAAAAATCCACTCTGGCGCTCAAGGTTGACGCCGTCACAATTGTGCTTGACGCCGTCTCTCTTTAACTTAAACCGTGACGGCCTTGATCACCTTAAAGGTGACGCCGTCAGACTTCCATTGTAAAACTTTCTGGCGCGTCATGTGTATTTGTCATATCCACCTCTTTTGCCAAGCCGTGACGCCGTCAGGAGCAATCCTTGACGCCGTCACGTGTACTTTTCCAGCAGCTTTGGAGACTTTGTCGTTTTCTTCACTTTTATGCTCCAAAAACGTCCAAAATGCTTCCTTTTCCAGATTTCTTCTCCAAAGTACCTAAAATGACAAAAGGAACGATTTAGGGCAATATTGATCAAATAAATACGATTTAGGGCTTAAATGTGCCCCTAAAAGCGGTACAACTTTTCGCTTCATCACATGTTAAACTTTCAATAATTAAATACCGACAGACAGCCGTCTAGCAACAGTAATATGCCTGGCTCCCAAAAATACAGGACTTGTTCGTCCATTGATAGAGCCGAATAACAGATCATTAACTCATAATGATTAATTATTTTAGCAATAATCTTATTCCCTTTGTTTCAATACATGTTAATTTGAGACATGGATTAAGAAACCTCAAATCGCTAACATTTGTTTCTTGATCGCGAATCAACCTCTACTTCAGTCACAACCGTGTTAATATCGGTCAATTATTCGAGTGGTTAAAACTAATATCACGCTCTTCATAAGAGGAAAAAATCCTTTTGCCTTTATCCACTTTAAAATACACAATTCATAAGACCTGAAACATATCGGGATATCCTCGAATTACCAAGGCATTGGACATGAATCAAGGTTTACTCCTCAAGTATTTTAAAAGTGCTATATATCATTTAAAAGTGCTATATATCAAATGTCAAAGGATACTCAAGAATACAAGTCATAAATGTGACTCACTTATTGACAAATCCATGTTGTGATGTCTCGTATGGGTCATCTAATATTCATCTCCATGAATACATATGAATTTTGGCCACAACAAACAAATTATTTGTATAGAAAACAAATAAACGCTAGTACCTTCATATTAGTCTTAATTTATATTGTAGCCAAACAATATAATCGGCTATGGATTTTAGAACAATCATATTCATAGGTAAAACGTGCAAATACAAACACAATAATATAAAGGAAGAAAAACTTTATATTAAATTGCAACAGTTCCAATATCCAAATACATGAATTAAACTATGACAATTCCAAATCTATATAACGAAGCCTTATTTCATTAGCACGCAACTCATGCTTATCACACGGTAATGCTTTCGTTAGTGGATCAGAAGTATTGTCATCAGTATGGACTTTAATAACTTCTACATCATTCCTTTCAACCACTTCGCGAATGAAATGATACTTGTAAAGGATATGTCGACTGCCTCTTTGCACTATGCATTTAGTTGCAAGTAGGATTGCACTTGAATTGTCGCAATAAATTTTCATAGGGACTTCGTTACTTGGAACAACACCAAGTTCCTCTATGAATTTCTTCATCCAGACCACTACTTTCATAGCTTCTGAGACAATGATGTATTCAGCTTATATAGATGATATTGGAGGGGTGTCTTGCTTCGAGCCTTTCCATGCTACCCGCTCCTCCATTCATAACAAAGATGTAGGTTGAATGAGACTTGGTATCATCTCGATCAGTTTGGAATCCAGTATTCGTGTAACATGTTACATCAAAAACTCCTTCCAAAACTCCATAAACCAAAAACTTGTTTTAGTTATTCTTAAGTGCTTCAGAATGTTTTTCACAACAGTCCACTGTTCCTCTCCAGGATTCTTTTGAAATCTACGTGTCATGCCAGTGCAAAAGACACATCAGGTCTTGTGCAAGTCATAGCATACATAATAGGTCCAATAGCCAAAGCATATGGAAGATTACCCATCCTTCTAATCTCGCTAGGAGTAGCAGACTTTGAGATTCACTCAAATGCTTTTGTGAACCATGGTTAAAATCCCTTTTTTAGATTTATCTAGCTTAAATATTTTCAGGATCTTTTTTATGTACGTACTTTGACTAAGTCCTATCAATCATTTAGATTTATCTCTATAGATCTTGATTCCTAGAATATAAGCAGCTTCTCCCAAATCCTTCATGGCAAAACACTTCATAGACACGTTTTAACACCATTAAGCATAGGAATGTTATTTCCCATCAATAGTATGTCATCCACATACGGGATCAAGAAAACTACCTTATTTTTCTTCAGTTCTTTTATAAACACACGGTTCTTCCGTATTTTGAACAAAACCAAACTCTTTGATCTATTCATCGAACCTCATATTCCAGCTACGTGACGCTTTCTTCAAACCATAAATGGATCTCTGTAGTTTGCACACTTTATCAGGAAACTCTGGATTTTGAAAACATTCAGGTTGCGCCATATAAACATCTTCATACAGGCAACCATTTAAAAAAACAGTGTTAACATCCATTTGCCATATCTCATAATCGTAGTATGCAACAATGGGAAATAGTATCTTGTAGCTAGAGTGCTAACAACTAGCGAAAAGGTGTCACTATAATCAACTCCTTGAGTTTGTGTGTATCTTTTCTCTACCAGTCTAGCTTTGAATGTGTTTACTTTACCGTCTAATGTCAGTCTTCTTCTTGAAGACCCACTTACAGCCAACAGCTTTGCTTCCAGGTGGAAGATCAACCAAGTCCCATACTTCATTATCTTTCATGGAATGCATCTCTGCCCTTATCGCTTTAAGCCATTTCTCTGATTCAGAATCAATCGTAGCTTGATAGTAAGTTTCTGGTTTATTATGATCTCCAATATCACATTGTTCTAAATCTATCAGATAACCATATCTCTCAGGTTGCTAAGAGACCCTACTAGATCTGTGAAGAATAGGTGCAGTAGGTGGAACATTCTCCTCTTGGTTCTTAGGAAGAGCTTCTTCTACAAAATTTGTGGGGGCAGCTTCTTCTACAACCAACTCAAGATCACGCGGTATAATAGAACTTGCAGAAGGTACCTTAGTTTGTAGTTCTTGTATTTCGTCGAGAATCTCGTCGCTTCCACTTGCTTCTTGAAGCAGATAATCTATTTCCAAGAACCCCCCATGTCGAGCAACAAATACTTTGTTTCTCTTCGGGATAGTAGAAGTAGTATCCAATAGTTTCCCTTGGATACCCCACAAACTTACACTTGATAGTGCAGGAATCTAGTTTATCAGGAGTTGAACGGTTAACCAAAGCGTCACCTCCCCACACCTTGAGTAAGACAATATGCGAGTCCTCCCATGCCATATCTCATATGGTGTCTTGTCTACCTTCTTAGTTGGAACCATGTTGAAAATGTGTGCAACATTCTCGAGAGCATAACCCTAGAAGGACAAAGGCAGGTTACTCAAGTTCATCATTGATCGAAGAATATCTAATAAAGTTCGATTCCTCCTCTTGGATACACTATTGTGTTGCGATATATAGGGTGGCATGAATATCACTACTACAAAAAATCTCATAGAGACTGGTTAGAATGGCTTATGGAGAGTGGTTTAGGAACCACTCTAGGCGAGGGGGTATCTCTATAACCAAAACATATAGAAACCGGTTCGACAACCGGTGTCTAATATGAACATCAAAACAGGTTTTGCTCGTAAGAACCGTGTCTACAACCGGTGTCTACATGCCTCTAGTATGGAGTAAAGAGATCGGTTTTTATATAAGAACCAGTTTTGGTGAGATTTTCTTGTAAAAAAAATGATTTTTATTTTTGCGAAAAATATAAAATTTTACTAATTCCATTATGTACAACTAAATTAAAGTGCATAAGTCTTGATACATGCCAATATAACAACCTAAAACCATATTTTCTATCATTGAACTTATTCTACTTATACAAACTTAAAATCTAGCATACAGTTTATTACCAGTATCTAATTAGAAGCATATTTCATTTTTAGGTTGCTTCTCTCCAATACAAGTTATATGTCTTTCTTTGCAATATCACATGTACTTTGCGCATGAACTCTTTCTCTTTTAGTGTAGTTTTCAATTAGATCAATCAAGTGTGCGAACCTGCAATACAACATGCATTAATTCATTAAAATATATATAGCTGATACCCAAGTTATAGTAAGCCATACCAAACAGACCCTGAAACTAGATTACAGCAGCACAACAAGCAAGCAATCATATTACAGCTAGGGTGTCGGGTTAGTTTTGAAACCAATTGCAAAATATGCAAAGTTAGTTTTGAAACCAAAAGTAAATATTAGTATAACTCTTGGACGATCATAGTTAGCTCGTGACTGATGACAAATGTGTATTGCAGAAATAAAACGATAAGTTGAACATGAAGTGATATTTTAAAAATTAATTTAACTAATCTATTTGTATTATCTTATTTTCCAGACTTATGAACTTATATTGTTCAGCTTATTTTTCAAAATCACATTTTTTTCAGGCTTAAGAGATTATTACGACTTATAACTTGAAAACAAGCTCATAAGTGACAAGCCTAACAAAATAAGCTAAAACAAACACCACCTACTCGTCAATCTAGTCTATCATACACATCAAATATGACCCAAAGGCCAAACAAACCAAACAAACATGCTAGTTAACAGACTCCTCATCAACTCCATATAATTAATCTTCTATATCACTAGTGCTAAAGCCTAATAGCCTTCCTCCTTAATCCAACTTTAGAAAAATATTCTTCATATGGTAACTACTAGTTATAGAAACTTAAGATAAAAAGGTAACACAGTGCTACACTTCATACTCTACTTGATGAAACATGAAAATCTGAATAAAGAATATAGAGTAAAACAACATAAACCTGAAAACTATAAGTGTTGGCGATATGACGATGACAATTCAAAAAGTTATAAGCAAACGAGAGTACCTTTCCTTCATGTATTCCAAAGGCTAATTCCTACAGAAAAGACATAAGAATTCTAGTTTTATTTATCCTTGTCTAATTCTGATTCCTGCAAAAAAGACATAACAGATGTACCTTAATATAAAATCTGAATAAGACCACGACTTTATCACGAGTTCCCTCCAATTCTTCCTCTGATGTACCTTTATTCCCAGCACGAAGTTTCTCATCCTAAAATTTTGCAATCAACTCAGCAGGACGGTTCTGAAGGTGACACAGTAATAGTTTGCTATTTTCAGAGTGAAAACAAGACATAATTGATAAGAAATTAAAGAGTATCGATGGTGAATTGGACTTCTGCACGTCTAGACTTCAAGAATCAATAGGGTTTTTGTAATTGAAAAAGAGAAGTACTGCATTTACCTATACATCAGTGACCAATTTTTTACATAATTTCATAAGCAATCCGAAACAGCCCTTAAGAAATAAAAAAAGTAGTAAATTACCTTTAAACTCGTTATCAATGCATAAAAGCAACAAGATTCCTTGAACCAGCTCCCACCACCTGTACTTATCCTTTCAGTCTTTCATTAACTCTGCACTTTGGATGTGTCAAAGGAACTTGATCAATGTCCGTTCTCTTTGATCCTGTTTATAGGAAATCGCATTTTCACATAATATAAAGTGATATAAACCGACCAATAATCTTGCCGAAAAAGTTGAAATCAACAACCTATATTGACATAACACATCAATCCATATCATATAAATCTGAACCAAAACCCAAATCCAGAAATCAACACAACTAAACATAATTCTGAATCCAACAAACAAACAGGTTCAAAAACATCAAAATTCAACACGACTAAACATCAAACAAATATAAACCGCGCCACAATGTAAACCATGCACCAATGACAACGTCCAGTTCTGTATTCTCTAACCTCCGCTCTTCACCCCAAGGTATCTATATGTAATTCAATCAAAATAAAGATAATTACCTCACAAACGAGATGTACTTTCAGTTTAACAAACAACATACAAAGCTATTTAAAATTACTTACTGTGTTAGGGAAATTGTCATTTTGATATTTCAGCACAAAATCTTGCATCCACTTCATTACGTAATATCCACACTCCCACTTGACTGGCTGTCGATTTACAATAGGGAGTTCCCACTTCAAGATACCACCAAGAACACTAAAAAGAAAATAAGCAATATAGTTTTGTTAACATGTGTAAAACACAAATGAAACCTAAAACAATTAAAAAAATGCTTACGAATCCACAAGTCCTGCAAGAATGTACTCGTTGTCAGAACGAAACACTGATGCCTTTGAAGAATCCAAAATGAACCCCTTTCCATGTTTGGGGCAAATTATGAAGAGCACATAGTGAGCGATGCATTATGTGTAAACATGTAAGTTTAAAACAATAAACATATCAACAATAACAATAAAAATAGTAGCGCATGGTACCCTTGAAGATATGGTGAGACATAAAACTCATAACCCTCTAATGCCCGGGCCAAGTAATCTAAGGTAGCCCCTCTATTAGCCCCGTATACATCTGGTGTAATCAACTCAGGGTGCCAGAAACCAACCTTATTTTGCTATGAACGTCCTTTAAGTTGATATAGTGACCTAATTAAAACATAGAAAAATATGCTAACACAACTTATATAGAAAAAACATCGTCTTAGCTGCATACGAAAAATATTAATGTACTTACATCTCAAAGCAAGTCAGAATGCCAAGCTCGAGCTTTTTATTAGTCAACAACTCAATTATGTCGGTTGGGTTAATTGCAAATTAGGAATCTTCAACTTGTCGAAAGACCTCATTATCAACATGAAGATTGTATAGCTCGACACAGTCGTTACCCCTACTCATCTAGCGATTATAGCCATTCAACACACTCTTTGGCATATGTAACGTTATAGATGGTTTTAGATCGTTTAACTCTTTTCTATACTCGGCTTTTCTTTTTTCATCCTGCACATACAATGGTATTAATATGATCTCATTATACCCAAGAATTAAAAGGTCTAGTCGAATTTAAAAACAAGTATGCCCTTTAGTATTAGTTAAGACTTCCTACTTTCTTTAGGAAGTAAAAGGAAAATGCAGATTTGTAAGATATTGTTATATTTCAATACATATAGTAGCTATAATGTTTTAAAATTTACCCGCTCCTTAGCGTTAAGTTGTTCTGCAATCTTAGTTGTCGCCATTTTGTGGTTGGTCTTTTCTTCCAAGGCTTTTTTCTTGTTCGTAGGTTCTTGAGCAGTCTCTATTCCCTTTCTTTTCTCTGTAGCAGGTACTTTTTGATGTTGAGGCAGCACACTCTTGGTTGGCGCTCTTGATACTGGGGTTTTCGTCAATCCCTACAAAGTCATGTTTATGTACGTTAATAAAGCTTACTACAAAGACACAAAGAGAGAGATTCCACAAATTTAATACCTTAAAATGAGCAATATCATTAATTGGCCATTGAATAAAGCCCTTTACTGCGTTCAACAAAGTAGGGAATTCATCGTCCAGCACGGGAAGCTCCATAGTCTTATAAAAGTCAACAACTTTGATAACTGATACCTTCATGTGCCCCTGTAGTAATTTTTTCCATGTATAAGACCGTCTCCAATTGGAAATACTGTCGCAGTAGCACATGTGACCTTCTCCTGAGTGGAAACAGAACTAGGGATGTACAAACAGCAGTAGGTTTCCTCCTAGATAAAATGTAGCAAGTATTGAATTAATCACGTGTATGTAAGTATGTACAATATTTATTATACAAACAAGACTAATATTCCATACAAGACCAACAATTTAGGATTACCAAATCGATTCCAAATTTGTCATCTGATATCTTAACTTACATTATGCAATATACACATTTGTAGAAAACAAAAACCAAAAAAACTTTTACCTTTATGCAACTTAACTTGATGACGTTTGTGGTCAAGGCGACACTCTGTCGCGGGAACTCAACCTCATCTTGCCTGGCTGAAAGCCCCTTATTTGTTATATAGCCTTCTATTCCTTTTTTATATCCAATGTTAGTCCCTACCCCCTAGTGCGACCACAACTCGGGTGACATAATTACTTCTTTCACTTTTTGCGTCACTAGATTCTCTGTCTCTTCCCGATGTTTATATGTGCTCTTTTTTGTTATATAGCCTTCTATTCCTTTTTTATATCCAATGTTAGTCCCTACCCCCTAGTGCGACCACCGTGCTCGGGTCCCATCACCAATATTAACGGATCTACTCCTGCTTTAGATTCAATAGTCCCTTCAGACAATTGTTGGCTTGCTTTAGTCTGCTATATATGATTAAATATCATGGCAACATATTCATAAACAAAATTTTTTTATATAGTTATCAGTAAAATGGAAAAATATATATATATATATATATATATATATATATATATATATATATATATATATATATATATATATATATATATATATATATATATATATATATATATAATAATAATAATAATAATAATAAAAATAATATAAAATTACCAAGTCCTTTGAAAGATCAACTAACTCAGGAAGCAACGTCGTATTCCCGTCTTTGTCACGGGGAGCCCTAGCCAAACAATAATTACTCCTACGAATGTCTAGTACTTTATGAAGGTCTGTTGCTTTATCTGGGTCATTTCTTTCCTTTTCCCACTTTTCTTCAAAACCTCGATACCCTTTTGGTCCTACGCGAGGCCGATCTATTTCATATTGTTTTCCACGTTCACTCGTTTCTGCACGCAGTTTCTTCACATAGGAGTAACAACGAATTAGAAACATGGAAAAATAATAATGTATCATAGTAATACAAAAGTAAATGAAACCTACAATTTTGTCAGGTGTGTTTTCTTTCCTGCAGAATTCTTCCCACACATGAGGCTCTATATATGTCCAGTTGTCCATAGGAGATTTGTTATTGAGCATGTATTTACCTCGTAGTTCTGTCTTCCATGCCTTCCACTTAGTGCCACATGATAATAGTGTAGGGACTTTGACATCATTATTCTCAAGTCTAAAATGTGTCTAAAAGATATAGAAATAAAGATTATTGATTGTTAATACATGTACTAGTTAGAGTATATTGTAACTAACGATTTTAGATATTATACCTTGATATCCAACCATAAAAAGTCTTTCTCTTTTTCTGTCACATGCTTCCAGTCCTCTATGTTCATGGAAATTAACCTTCGGGTACGAGTTCCGATGTACTTTCCATATAAGTTTTGCCACTTACCTACAGCTTGACCTAACCGATTGAACTCAACAACTTCACCTGGTGGAAGATCTTGAATCTTATTGATTCCTCTTGTTTTTCGTGGAATTATAAGGGGGGGGGTCCTAAAAAAACATGTAAACAATTGTAAGACAGTAGAAATAAGAACATGAAGCAAGAGATCATTGAGCAAAGTATGTTTACATAATTATCAACTTATATAGTGTACAACAATAAGACAGTAGAAATAAGAACATGCAGCAATACAGGATGTTTCAGGCAGTTGCGAGTACTGAATGTATTCCTCAGAGTGATAATATGCCATTTATACAAAGGGGGATGATACAAATCACAATTTTAAAATTGCATGCTCCTAAACATTATCTGTCGTTAACGACCACCACTCATTTAAGATTGTCAAAATTCGTTTCAGACACATCATCGTTTGTTCATACGAAATAAAGATATTGTGTTAGCATAAAGTCTCAGTGTACTAGAATCTAATTCGGCTGAATTGATAAAATATTCTATCATCAACACAATCGTCATTTAACAGGATCAAAAAGCCATTGTTAAATCGAACACATAAAATAAATGCATTGAAATTGTAATATCAACATATTAACAACAGGTAGATCACAAAACATACATATTTCACATACCCACCTAATATTTGTTAAACATTGGCAACCCATACTAAACACATAGGCAGAAAAATGACAATTTATTATTTATGCATACAAAAGGTTATTTTGATAAACCTAAATCCAACCCTAATCCAAGTTACCAACGCTTGTCAAAAGATATTAACCTTAAAATAAGTAACAATTCTGTATCAAAGTTAAATTAAGAAGAAGAAAAATACCATTTGATGTGCTCAAACTCAGATGAATGACCCAAAATGAGCTTGGTCGTGATGGTAGAGGTGAGTGTTGGTTTGGGATACGATATGATAAAAAAGATTGCGGTTAATATCTTGTCAAATGATGCAAACAACATCATATATTAAGAGGGGTGGTGGTTAGGGGTCGATTGGCGGGAGAATCTGTGAAGGTGGAGGATCGTGGTGTTGTAGTAGCGGTAAAAATTGGGGGGAAAGTTTGGGGAGAAGTTCTGGATCGTGGGTTGTATAGAGCTGCTCTTTTTTTTTCTTTTTTTTATGACTTTTTTTCATATAAAAGATGAAATTATTTAGTGACTTATTTGGCTATGTCTTCGGTTTGTAGCGCCTGCAAAAATAACAAATGTATAAAAACACATTAGTTGTTGACTATAAAATAAGTATATTAGCTTAAATTTAGTTATAACTTGAGTAAATTGTTTTATTAGTTGTTGACTATAAATTTAGTTATAACTTGAGTAAATTATTTTATTACCTGACTCGTCATTCTTCGTGTCCTTCTTGATGATCCGATCTTAAATAAACAATATCATCAAGAATTTCATCTAAAGACTGAATGCCACTAGAAATTGGAGGGTAGCTCGTCAAACTAATTATAGTCGTCCTCGTCCACAACATCATCAACACCAATTATATGTCATTTACCATGCATGACAATATGCCATCTCTTGTCTTTTGAGTCCTCGACAAAAAATACTTGGGTGGCTTGGTTTGCTAGAATGAATGGGTCAGATATGTAGCTGTTTATGGAAAGATTGACACACGTGAAACCATCCCTATCAACTTTAACACCTCCCCTGTCATTGACCCATTTACACTTGAATAGGGGTATAACAAACAAATTGTAATCCAATTCCCATATTTCTTCAATGACACCATAATACGAATTTTTTGAGCTTGTCATCCTCGATGAATCTGTCATTGTTGCTACAAGCGTCACTCCACTATTTTGCATTGTACTTTTATCATCTTGTTGTTTGGTGTAGAACGTGTATCCGTTAATGTCGTAGCCTTGATATTGAAAAACACGACGTGGCCGGTACCCCAATTGTGCCACTTCTGGATCAAGATTTGGAAACATACGACTAACTTTATCTGCAAACCATTGTGAAAATGTTCTTGTATGCTCAGCTTCCAACCAAAGCTGACCTCGATGTGCTCGTGTATGTATGGGTCAACACATGTCATATTTTGCAATACGGTAAAATGCGCTTGCTCTAAATCACTGTTGTTCGGTGTGACATCTTTGCGCCCAATTGTCCCTTTCCCATCAAGTCTACCCGCGTGTCGAGATCGCGGAATGCCAATATTTGGGACACCTTCCATATAGTTTGTACAGAACTGAACTACTTCTTCGGAAGCATACCCTTCAATAATACTACCTTCTGGTCGAGATCGGTTCCTTACATACCCTTTTAAGAAACCCATATACCTCTCGAATGGATACATGTATCGCAAGAATACAGGACCGCAAGCCTTTATTTCTCCAACAATATGAGATACAAGGTGAACCATGACATCAAAAAATGAAGGTGGAAAGTACATCTCGAGTTCACAAAGAGTAAGAATAATATCACTCTCCCATTCATCCAACTTTTTCGGATCAATAACTTTGGAATGAATCATGTTAAAAAAGAGACAAAGCTTTGTGACTGTGTGTCGTACTCGAGGTGGCAGTACTCTGTGAATAGCGACTGAAATCATCTGCATCATTAAAATATGACAATCATGGGACTTCATACCAAGCAACTTCAAGTATTTCATCAAAACCAACTTCTTAATGTTAGCAGAATAGCCAGATGGGACCTTAACACCGTGTAAGAATTCACAAAATATGGTTTTCCTCAGCCTTCGACATGGTATAACAAGCCGCCGGCAAATACATTTTCTTACTATTCGTCTCTTGTGGTGCGAGCTCGTCTCTAATTCCCATTTCGACCATGTCTTTTCGAGCTTTAACTCCGTCTTTAGTTTTTCCTGGAATGTTTAATAATAAGCCTAACAAGCTTTCACAAACATTTTTCTCGATATGCATAACATCAAGACAATGTCGGACTTGCAAATGTTTCCAGTACTTCAAATCCCAAAATATTGACTTTTTTTTCCAAAATTTTTTTTGAGGTGCCTTAACTTTTTTTCCAAAAACAATATTTAAATCCGCAACTTGGGAAAGTAAATCGTATCCATCCAATGGTTCTGCCATCACTCTTTGCTCTATAGTACCGTCAAACAAATTATTTTTTTGACGGTACGGGTGATCTTCTTCAAGCAATCTTTGATGTCCCATATATATTGTTTTCCTACAATTAGTCAACCATTGAGAGTGGGTGTCCTTTTCACAAACTGGACATGCCTTCTCCCCTTTCGTACCATAACCTGACAAGTTACCGTATGCTGGAAAATCACTTATAGTACACTAAATCATGGCAAACAATGTGAAACTCTATTTCTTGTACGCATCATAAACTTCAACGCCCGAATCCCACAACTTTTTCATGTCGTCGATTAACGGATTCAAATACACATCAATATCGTTCCCAGGTTGTTTCGGACCTTGAATTAATAATGACATCATGATGTATTTCCGTTTCATGCATAACCAAGGTGGGAGATTATATATGCATAGAAGAACCGGCCAAGTGCTATGACGAGTGATGACGGTCAAGTTTTGAAGTTGAAAGATGAAAGATATTCAAACAACCTGACTTTTGGGTTGTATAACTTTGGCACCTCACGAGTCTCTTTTCTTAAATAATTTGGGTGTTTTAAATAATTAGTAGTTTAGTAGGCGAAAGGTTGGTATTATTAAATACTAGTGTGTCTATATATTGGGTTACAATGTTTTTTGTATGACACATTACGATGAAATATATGAAAAGTCGTTTCCTCCCTATCACAAGTGTGTGTTGGTGTGTGAATTATACCCTGATTATCGGTATTCATTTGTGAATCAACGATAGTTGGAAGAATTGTTCTTGGGTATTCTTATGAATCAACAAGATCAGTTGTTTATCCTTTTTTCTCACTACATCAGTTAGTATCAAAGCTAAATTTCCTGATCAAGATGTCTTCTATTGAGGATATTATCTATGATTATCCACCCGTGTTTGATGAATACGGAGATGAAGAATGGTATTCATGGGCGACCGGGTGTTCAATCGTTAAAGATGAAGTTCTCGTCAACAAGCCGGAGAAGGAAGAGGATCGAATGTGTGATGCTTTACGAGTTTTCACAATCGAAAGATTTCATGAGAATTTTAACAAAATCGTGATAGCACTTAGAACTTTGGACATCACAATTATTTTTATCTGGAGTCTAGTTCCTTCAGACTTGCATCCCGTTGACAAAAAGATGGGTTCTTTCCTATGCTTGTATTCTATATCATGGATATCAAAAGATATTATCCTTTTTAATCACTGTTTGAAGCTTCCGTGTCGGGTTTATTCTTATTGTCTTATGGGTCTCCATTGTTGTATGGGTTTCGCTGATTTTTCATGCTTGGTCCTGTTTGTCGAGTGTCGTTTTTCTGGCTTTGCACTGCTACTATTTTGTCGGCTGCTCTCGCCGGAAGTGGTTCATGGATGGTCACGCTTGACTTTCTGCATTCACTTTCCATCCTCAATTCTTGTGTCAAATTGCAAATTATCAAAATACATGTCTAGTAAATGTGGTGGAACTACAGGGTAGTTGTGCTAATCAGAGGAATTATTGCTGGAGCTTTTTTTGTTGCTACTATTGCACTTATTTGTTACTGCATCAGAAAACGAATGATCTTAAGAAACCAAATGAGTGCAAAACGTCTACCTTCAGAAGCTACAGGTAGCTTCAATGTACCATCTTACTCCTACAAAGAAATCGAGAGGCTACAAATGCTTTTTCTGAGATACAAATGTTAGGTACAGGAGTCTATGTCACAGTTCATGCCCGTAAACATAACAATGGTGACTGGGTTGCTATTAAAAAGATTAAACATATAGAAGCACCCAGAATTGGTCAAGTAATGAATGAGTTCAAGTTTCTGTCTTCTGACTCTGTCTCAACATCTACAACGAGGAAGAGGAAAGGGTCTTCCATGGTCCAAAAGACTGGCCATTGCAACCGAAACTGCACAATCGAACACTAGCTGTTGGACATGGCTTATATCCAAAAATTAAAAAAAAACTTTAAACTCGAGGTCGAGTTCTTTTCAACCGGGGAAGAATGATGACAGTCAAGTTTTGAAGTTGAAAGATGAAAGATGGTCAAACAACCTGACTTTTGGGTTGTATAACTTTGGCACCTCACGAGTCTCTTTTCTTAAATAATTTGGGTGTTTTAAATAATTAGTAGTTTAGTAGGCGAAAGGTTGGTATTATTAAATACTAGTGTGTCTATATATTGGGTTACAATGTTTTTTGTATGGGACATTATGATGAAATATATGAAAAGTCGTTTCCTCCCTATCACAAGTGTGTGTTAGTGTGTGAATTATACCCTGATTATCGGTATTCATTTGAATCAACGATAGTTGGAAGAATTGTTCTTATGTATTCTTGTGAATCAACAAGATCAATTGTTTATCCCTTTTTCTCACTACATCAACGAGTAATCAGGCTTCTAAACGGATTAATTCCATCTGAACTAAGTCCAAACCGTATATTTCTAATCTCATATCCAAATTCATCAAACTCTTTATCAATATTTTTCCATTGAGGAGAATCGGCCACATGTCTCATTTTTCCATCTTTTTTGCGCTCTTCAGCATGCTAATGCAACAATTTGGCATCCTTGGGGTTTGAATATAACTTTCTCAATCTAGGTATGATGGGAAGATACGACAAAAATTTAGCAGGGGGGCCATTCTTTGTCACGTCGCTATTTAGTTCTGTTAAATTCTTTTCCTTATACCTCGATTCATTACATACAGGACATTCGTGTAGGTCTTTTTACCCTTTTTTGTACAATATACAATCGTTTGGACATGCATGTATTCGTTCCACTTCCAATCCCATGGGGCACTTTAGTTTTTTTGCTTGATACATTGAAACAGGCAACTCATTATCTTCACGGAACGCTTCGTGTAACAACATTAATAGGGTGGTGAAGCTTTTGTCGCTCCAACCATTTTTCACTTTTATGTCCAACAGTTTCACCACTATAGAAAGTATGGTGAACTTCTTACATCAGCTATACAATGGTTTTTCTGCATCGACAAACAATTGCTGTAACTTTTTAATATCCTTTTCAGCAACATCACGTTCCGCATCACGTAACATCTCATCTATATTAACATGATGGTCATCGTTAGAATTATCATTCTCATCGTGATCAATATCTGAAACAAATGTGTGACTCTCAACTTGCGATTCACCGTGAAAAGTCCAAGCAATATACTCTTTTTCAAACCCTTGTTATGTGAGATGGCGTCTAATAATCTTAGGATCGGCAATGGACACATTATTTCTACACTCTTTACAAGGATAAGAAATTTTTGTTTCTCCTGTCTTTTCATGTTGATCCTCAGCGCATTTAAAAATTTTAGATAGTCCTTTCATGTATTCAGGGGTAAAACGTCCTATCTTGTGCATCCATGTACTACGATCCATCTGAAATATATAAAGAAAAAAAAAGTTATATTTTAAGATTAGTTTTGCATATATACGGTTACAAGTGTTATAAATTGTGCCTAGTTGACGACATTGATTCAATCAAAGGTATGATCAATAGAAAGTAACGTCTAGTAAATTAATTTGGGTATTTTATTACATGTCTCTACTAGGGATGTTAGTCGGGTTCGGGTCAATTCGAGTTGAGGCAAATACTCGAACAGGACCTTATTTAAGACGCGGGTTTACCGAGTTGACCTGAATTGACCCAAGTAAACCGAGCAGAATAGGCTTAATCGGGTTCAACAAAATAAGCCTAATGAAAACAACACTTTAAAATTTATAAATTACAGTACATAGCAAGTATTTAACCCGCCAAAAACTCCCCATCCTAAAATTGAAGCGCCATTTTTCATTCTAACATTCAAATGAAAATTTTGAATTCCCTCCTGTAGTGTTACTTTCTCTCCTGATACTCCTAATCAATTTGTTCTATTGAAAACTCTCCAATTCACAACCCTTTGCCTGCCTCAATGTACTCGCACTTTCCAAAGGTAACATTATTTAATATTCACATCAAAATTTCGAATTCAAACTTCCAAAATATGTGTTATATCAGTCTCGTATGCTTAATAATTGTGTAATATTTGGCTTTGTTTTGACTTTTCTTGTTAAACACAAGGTGTTCGATTAAAATCCCCACTAAGAACGTTAATATTTATTGCTTTTGATAGTGCAAATGACTCTTAGATTAGGTTCAACTGTTGAGTTTTAGTTGATAAACAAAATAAATTATACTATTCTTTGATGTGTATTGGATGTTAGTTAGTGGCTGCTAAATGTTGTAAATACTATTGGTGAATTGTTATTATCGATGCATATGCATACTCAATTACTGTAAATTGTTGTGCTTTCGTTGTTTGAAATACTGTATGTGTGTATATAATGTGTGTCACCTTTATGTTGAGCAGGATCTGACTAATCGTCCTGAGATAATGGTGACTTTCCAATCCACTGTGATAAAGACGGTGCTGCTTTTGTTGCGTGGACAACCACACCGTTGATCCTCCCAAGTAATCTTGCACTTTCTGTCAACTCCGATTTTGTATACTATCAGGTTAGTCACAAATTTGCTAAATTTATAATCTTTTAATTCTCTTTTCGGATTTGCTTGAATATCTAAAATTTAGTTAAACTGAAATCAGGCAAAGAACATATAGTTTCTGAACCTCAACTGTCAGAGCTTCCAGCAGAGTAGCCAATAAAAGGAACACCTAATGTTGCTTATGACGTGTTTGAGAAATTTCTAGGATCTTCATTTGTGAGCATTAGGTAAGTTTTTAGGGTGCTTTTACTTGGATTATCAATTATTCGTAATTAGTCGTAAGAACATAATAATGTCAAAAAAAAAAACAGTTTAGGCATGTTGAGAAATGTCAAAATGCGTTTTAAGGTTTAAAAATTCTGAATGACAATCTATTTGGATAATAAACAGTTTAGGCATGTTTAGAAATGTCAAAATGCGTTTTAAAGTTTAAAAATTCTGAATGACAAGGTGATGGAAATGCACCTTGGTTGACTTGTAACCGACCCATGTAACCATTTGCTTTTTATTCAATTTTTTTACTCCGTATTCTACAATTTTGTTTATTTATAGTCATTTGGGCAGTTTTGAGATGCAATCCCAAACACAAACTAATTCTGCTTTTAAGTTACTGTCTGGGTATACAAAATTACAAACACTGATAATCATAGTGTAGCTACTCTGCTATTGTTTGGGTATAATCTTAATGATCGTTTTAGGGAAGGTTTGAATGCTTTTTTAGTTATTTGTGTTTGAACTATTATATTATAAGGGGGTGTTTTGGCTGGCTTTAAAAATAGAGGTTATATCTTCTGCGTCAAAAAAGTTCACCTTCAATAAGCTATTAAGCTTCTTTTAGTAGATGTTTGGGCTAACTTGTCACAAAGAGCTTATTCCTTGTGCCAAAAAAGCTCTGCCTAAACTTACTGTAAGCTATTAAACTGAGGCTACCCAATACAAAAAACTATAAGCTATTATCATCTTTACATTTTTGGGTTAAAGCGTGACGTGGAACGGTTCTTAAGTTAAATATACAGTTTGGGCTTTTGTATGTTAGCTTTGACTAATCTGCTTATCGTGTTGATAACAACATAAATGACATAACAAGACATTAATAAGATAGCCGACGGAGTTCAAACGCAACACCTCTGTCCTTGCTATTTTCTTTCAAACGCTTTACACTGTTTGGGTCAAATAGTAACTAGGATCGGTTCAAAACTTAAATATACAGATGGGACTTTTGTTTGTTAGTTGTTAATACTTATCGACATTTGAGGTAATCAAGTTGTGAAGGAAATTTCTTTTCTTTATATGGCAATTTGATTATGTCATTATGATATACTTGTGTCATGAGATATGATAAATCAATTGGAGTCCACAATTATCTTTTGCTACTTGCATCATATATTTCCTATTTAGACAAGAGTTGACTTTTTTTTCTCTTTACGTGTTATGTTAATATTTATGAGCCTATTTGCGTTATGTGCCTTTGTTCGACCATAGTATTTAGACAGTGCCAAAATATATATAGTCTCGGTTGATTATAAATTATCTTATGGACCAAAAGGGCTATAAGAAAACACTAACTTGTTATGGAAAAGACAAAAGAGGAAGGAGTTTGTTCAATGTAAAAAATAATATGAGTGTCTAATACCATATTTTGGTCAAAAGAAACATATTTTTCTAAACTTTCTATCTTTTGAACATCAGGTTCCACAATGGCCAGATATTTTCTAAACTGTTTACTTTTTACATTTCCTTTTAGGCACATTGCACTAAATATTCAGTAGCAAAGACCTCATTTCAATTTCTAATTTGGTCACCAGCCGAAATTTCTCAAAGTAATCAGTTTTAGACCTGGTTTTAGTAACGATTTTCAAGTCCAATGACCAAATGAGAATTGAAGTGAAAGTGCATTTCTATTTCTTGCAATATGCACTTTTCTATATTACTGCAATTCACATGATAGTATTATAATGCGAAAACTTATATTTGATTTGTACTTTCTTTGGTGCATCTTTTTGCTTCTGCTAGAATTAGTCATTTACTACTTTGCTATAGTCTGGAAACCTGTTTTTGTATGAACTTTTTTCCCTCAAACTTACAGGCTTTTATCTGTTTTGCTTTTGATTTATAACAGGCTTTCCATTGTCAACATGGGAAAGCTTAAAACTTTGACAAGATGTAAGTATTCTTGTTTTAGCTTTTCACTCTAAACTAATGTTTATAGAAACTTAAGCTGTGTATATTTAATGCATAAAACCTCCTCGATCATTTTTTCAAAAATCAATTTATTTTTGTAATATATATCTGTAATTATTGTTGATACTATGACACGTAGCAAAAAATACCTGGTTTGACCCGTTACTCAACCTGTCCGACCCTTCAATGATGCCAATTCTAGTTTTTTACTCAGTTTCTATCTGCCCTGTAACATTGGTGGTAGGTAGTCATAGACTTGAAATTCTAATATGCTAGCAAAGGTTGGTAAGGATATCTCTTGGACTCTTTCTGACTGGTAATGAAATGTGATTTGCAGGGTGCTGGCGGGAGACCTAGCTTCGGTCAAGGAGGTGGTGGTTTTGGTGGCACTGCCCCACCAAGCTCCAGCTTCTCTTAAAACTCTTAGCTCTACATTGTCAAAATTCTAAGTTTTTGGAGGATTTGTAATGTTGGATTACTACTGTATCACCTGGGTTTTTTTTGTCAATTGTAGAATTCCGAATTCTTTCGTTGAGGTGATGTTTTCAAGTTTTCTAAACTCTAATTTTTATTTGATAGATAATTGAAAATTTATTGCTATATCACCAGACATTAAACTAGCTTTTAGACTGAATACAACACTTCTTGAGTGTTGCTTTAGCCTCATTTTGTAGTAGGGCGCCGACATACAATTTGTATTTTGAGCATTCTAAATGCATAAGTGTTGCAAAAATACTAGTTAACTCAAAGGTTTTAACTAAATACCTTACTATTACACAAAAGGTCAAAGAGATCCCTAAATTGAGACCGGTTACGGAAAACCCCGGTCTTTTAAACAAAAAATTACACGAGGATTCAAAATGTTAAATACAAAGACTATTGAATTCCCCATACCCGGTCTCTATCTACCAAAATTTTAAGCCGTTTTTTTCCCGCTTTTATCACTTTCACTAATTTGAAATCATACACTCCAAAATTTGAAATCACATATTTTATCTACACATTCTTCTTCTTCTTCTCAACACACTCCAAAATCTAAAATATTGAAAACACACACTCCAAACTTTATCAACGCATTCTTCTTCTTCTCCCAACACACACTTCAAAATTTTGGGGAACTTAATCCAAAATCCAATTGATTTCTCTGAAATTTAGGTAATTTAATATGTTTTATATATCGATTTATATTATGCTATAGTTAAATTCTTGAATCTTTGCATGTTCCTTGTTAAAAATCCGTAAATGGGGATCTTGATCCAAATCCGAAATTAGGGTTTTTTGGCCCGAAGCAAAAAATTAGGATTTTGTTAATCAAATATGAATTATGATTCTATATGGGTGATTGTGATTTGGTTGTCATCTTTAATTTCATATCCTATTCGTGTATATGAATATATGTTATTTTGATATAACCACAATTAGCTTTGATTGAATTTTGATAAGCATTGCTAAACTGATTAAATCCCCAAATATATAGGATTCACATAAATATACAGGGCATTGGTTAGGAGAATTATTGTGCTAAAATATATATCCCTTGTTACCACAACTTGTATGGACACTTTTCTTCAAATATTTTAAGGTATAGTTTCAGTTGATTTGTCTCTAGCATTAAGTATTTTCAGGGCCGGCTTTAAGGGAGTGCAAGAGGTGCCATTGCACAGGGCCACCGCTTAACAAGGGCCACAAAATTCCATACACTTTATTATATGTATAGGCAGAATTGCATATATATCTCTCCCAAAGTGAATAATTGCATATATATCCTTTGTACAAGTTTTTGATGCACATAGTACAATGGTTTTTATGCATGCTTTGGATATATATGCAATTATGCATTTTCGGAAGGATATATATGCAAAAAGGCTTAAGTTTAATTAGTTCACGCACTAGTGATATATGTGTAATTTGTATGTGTGTTTAAGGGCCACTTTGTGGTGATGGCACGGGGCCACCGAAATCCATGAGACGGCCCTGAGTATTTTTGACATGTTTATATGTTATCTCAAGTTTAGGAGTTGTTGAATGTTTGAATTTCCTGGCTAAAAGGGGCTTTTGGATCTACTTTGCAAGTTAATTTGCGATAATCAGTATCAAGTATTTGTGTTAACTAATGTCTGCCTCTCATTTTTTTCGATTATATGAGATCAAGATAATTATTTTCCAATATTTAGCCAATAAGCTTTTATAATAGAACTAATGATCGAGTAACTTTACGATTATCAACTCCTTCAAAGTCTAAACAACCCAAAGTGTTTTTTTATTGAATGAGAAGACTCAGAATGTTTATCTAGTTTACTAGTGCTTCACTCTTAAAATTATACTCTCATGTCTCATGAAGGACAAGTAGATCAATTTGATATGGATTAGTTGTTGAGTATTATATTTTAAGCTACTAAAGGTTTAGAATAATGGCGATTTCTCATGCTTTCTTTTGCTAATGGTGCTAACTTTGCAATGTAGATATTGTCATTATTGATGCTTTTAACACGGTCTTAAATTTTGTTTCATAATGTTTTTCTAACTTTATTTTCATTTTTTACCTTTTAACATTTTTTTCTTTATTTTTTTTTTCTTGGCCTTGTGATTTTACACATACATGATGTTCATGCTTCTGCTGAGGAGAATGGCGATATTGATTGGGGTCATAGCCATGAAATCTTGTGTGGATATCATTTTTCTAGGTTGATATTTTTTTATTTTGAACTAAGGTTGATGATTGATTTGTCTAATACTTAGGTTTTTTTTTTTATTGTGATACAAGTAATATGTAGTAATCGTTGTTCTTGAATAATGACCAAGTCATTTATTTTTAGAAGGAACATATGGTGTGTAACACCCCCAAATTACCGCAGCGGAACGATAGTGTCAAGGGGGTATTACTTCATAATATAGATCAAGGTATAGAAAATGATCTCTAAATGAGACGTTTAGAAAAGTTACCATTCGAATTATTTAAATCAAAGTTAATACAAAGGTTCCAAAGTAAAGTTATATAAACGTTTCCAAGATGTATCGAATGGTAAAAGATAAGATATGAGTCTCCAAAGTATGCAATGACTCTAAGATCCATGCATCCACTATCACCTTGATAACCTGAGATAAACATGCTAAAAAGTGTCAACCAACGGTTGGTGAGTTCATAGAGTTTAGTTTAGTAGTAAAGCATTTGAATAAAGATTTCACAGCAAAGGCATTGTAAATCCACTCAGTCCCAAGCCCCCCCCCCCCCCCATACAAGACTTGCAACCTGTGTGTTTACAACCCACTGCTAAAGTATGAGTAGGGCATGTATGCAAATGCGTATCGTATCATAAATGTTTTGAGTACTTGAATTCCAATGCAAAATGTATCTTGCATACCAATGCAAAATGTATCTTGCATGCCAATGCGAACAGTATTAGAATACTTGTATAACAATGCAAAATGTATCTTGCATACCAATGCAAAATGTATCTTACATACCAATGCGTAATGTATTAGAGTACTTGCGAAAGTAAATGAAAATAGTTAAGCATGTATCTCCCCAAAAAAATAATTCAAATCGTATAAAAGTAGGGGCTATGAAATCTCACCTTAGCTGTAAAGGTCAAAGTAATGTTATGTCAAAAGTATCACGGGAACGGCTCCAACACACGACCTGAATAATAGGGAAGTCTGAGATTTCGATGGTTTAAGATTGACAGGATGTGAATAATGATTGTGAAAGAATATCGGATAACGAATTGGATTGTGATGAGAATGAATGATATGCTTAAAATGCTTAAAGTTCAAAAATAATATTATATATAATATTATCATGTTTTTATGTTTATTGAATCGGTAAATATCGTCTCTTCAAAAGTTGGTGGATGATAAGTTATGTGTATTCGTTAGAAATCACGTTATATAAATATAAACGTAACGTAATTTTAAATATATAGTACGAAAGTGCACGAGAGGGTTTTAAGAATGAAAATGTATAAAACAACAAGTGAAAATATATAAAGAATAATGTTACTGAATGGTCCTTGAAGTTATACAAAATTTACACTTTTAACCCTAACGGTGAAACATTTGCACCGTTAGTCCCTGGTTAGGTTTTAATTACATTATTAGTCCCAAAAGGTTTCAAATATGACATTTTAAGACTTGTAGTTACTGTTTTGTCATTATCTACCCATAAGTTACAAAAATGGCAGTTTGGTCCATAGTTATATGAAAATTACACTTTTAACCCAAATAGTAAAATGTTTTGCATTTTTAGTCCAAAATGTACAAAACTTATATAATAAAGTTTCCGAAAGTTACATCAGCCTTAAATAGCTTATTTGAGTTTGTAAAAACTGCTTATTACGTAAAAGATCTTATTTTTATATTATTGGGCTTTTAATCGAATTAAACAAGGCCCAATAATGATTTACGATCCATTGGGTTTCAAGGGAGTTTGGGCCTGATATTGGGCTTATTTTATAGTTCTAAAAACATAGTCCAACTGCTTATTAGAATGCTTATTCGTATATGCTTATTGGGCTTTTAAAAGTCCATTCGATATATATGTATTATAGAAACTGTTTCGTATAGCGATCACTTGGTCGATTAAAAAGGTATCAAATGAGCTTATTAGAAGATCTTATTAATGTAGCTTATTAGTTTGGTCTATAGAGAATCGAGTGATGTAATTTATTCAGTAGGTTGTTCGATTAGAAATGATTTTAAGGAGAGCTTTCTAGTCGATATAACAAAGGCCAAAAATAAATAAATGAATTATATACATTCGATATTCAGACTGAGGACAAAATGAGTCTCATTAAGTGTTTATACGATGAAATAAATGTCGAATGATTGTGTAACTTGATTATCTAGCCATCCAATAAATAGGAGGTCATAATTATAAACAAAATGAAATAAGATATAATGAAATAATTAAGGAAAAGTTAGTAAGGATAGTCGAATAATTATAACATGTATTAGTTAATAGAAAAATTATAAGTATGAATGAGGAAAGGTTCGATAGGATTACCACACCAAGAATTGGTGGTGATATCACGTCAAAAGGACTAGAGATCGATGGTTATAGCATAAACTCGATAGAAGGGTCACAAAAGAGTCGAGATCAACACTAACCCTTTGGAAAATAGATTCGGATGACTAGAACTTGCCCTCTTATCCTTCGAATGGAATCCACAGGAGAGTATACTTAGAAAATATTGAGTATGAATGAGTGTGAGTGAACAAGAGGGTGTGTACGCATATGTATATGCATGTGTCGAGTTTATTGTTTTAAATTCAAAAAGTTGGGATTGTCTATGATTCGAATGAGAGGATAAGGGGACAAGGGGAATAAAACTAACTATGAAATCTTGTGTGTAAGATCAAGTGGAGGTGGGTTTCAGTTAAGGATCAAGTGGTGTCGAGTGGCACATAAAAATGTATATACGACATACATTGGGTCCAACCAACATTTTTACGTGACCAAAACAATAAGGAAGGCGTGGAAAAATGTTTATAGGAGTTAGTAGACAAAGAGCAATGTAAAACACTAGATAAAGATGGTTTTGGCTGAATTTGAATTAACCCCTATATGAGTTGTGCATATGTCGAACATGGTTAGCTTGTGGTCTAGTTATAGGGTCAAATGTTCGAATCAAACATTGTGCATTGTCATTCCTGATTCTTGGTAATGTAAAGAATCGAAACATGTAAAATTATGTATGGTTTGTGTGTCGAAATCTAGAATAAAAGATGTCAAGTGAAGTGATGTTGAGTCGATTATAAAAGAAAAAGAATAAAAGTTGGGCTTGATTTGTTGTTGGGCTTGAATAGTAACAGGCCAAGGGTAATAGTTAAGGATCCGTTTGGCTGTTATTTGTGAAATGAGTTATTGTGGTGCGTGTGCAATCCCGTTCCAAAGTATCTTATATCACGTAACAATGTGTTTGCATAGAAATGTAATAAACAAAAATTTCAAATTTTGCTCGGAAAATGGTTAAGTGAACAGTAATCACGGGTTAATACTAGATTAACACTCACTAATGACTAGGGAGTTCTACGGGTTGCTACATGGTGCCACCTTCAGTTCTCGACCTTCTAATGTGATCTGCCTTCCTAGCTCCTATAGCACCTGCCTACTGTCAAATTACTGCTGATTCTAGTCGTAGGGGCTGTTTGGGATGGGTTATACAAGTTGTATGGGATTGCATATTAGGTAAATTTTTGTTTATCAGTTAGATTTGACGAATTTGACATGCTTATCTATTAATGATTATTTTGGCTGGATGGACTTGATTATTACAGTACTAGAAATACATGATCAACAAGGCTTGTTTAGGATTGCTTATAGAGTCAACAACTTATTGGGGTTGTGTGGGATTGCTTATTGAACCAACTACTTATAGGGGCTTATTGTGCCTACTTATTGAATTAACTACTTAAAAGGGTTGTTTCGTATTGCTTATTGAATATGCTAATAAGGGTTGCGATTGTTATTGAACCAAATTTATAAAAGGGTAAATAGTTCCAATAAGCAATCCAAAACAACCCCTATTAGTAGCTTCAATAAGCAATTACAAATAGTTCTCTTCTCTTTATAAGTAGTCTCAATAAGCAATCTTAAATAACCTTTTAAACCGCAGTTATAGGGGCTGTTTAAGGAGGGTTTGTACATGATGCTTAATGGTTGCTCTCTGAAAAGAATTTGCAGCTGTTCGTGGGTGCATCCTTCTTATGTACTTTTTATTTAGTAATCATATGATACTCAATTTTCTTTTCATGGTCCTGTGCTAACTTGTTTCACAGGTTGATTGGAAAGCGAAGTCATTTGATAACTTTGTTGACATTAAAGAAATTGTCAAGTATGTTACCTTGTTAAAAGTGGACAGCAAACCGCAAGATTCTGTATGGATCTTATTTATATAATTTGTTTTGGACCAGATTATTGGTATTTTAGCTGTAGAAATAAAGTATTATTGTTGTTATTCAGGACAAGAGTGAAAGTCTTCTCGGGCGTTGTGAAGCCGATTAATCCTCCTAACATTCAGAAGAAATCTGCTGCATATAAACTGCCTCATGTAAAGGCTGCATCCGCAAAAGAGGCATAGGTGCGTCAAGATACATTTTTTCTAGAGTTGTGGAACTTAGCATTATGTCTTGATAGTTAACTCTTATGATATGTTGTGGAGTGGATGTTTCGATCCATTTGTTAGACGGTTATGTTAAT
Organism: Artemisia tridentata subsp. tridentata; assembly: GCA_021014915.2. Lineage (NCBI taxonomy): Eukaryota > Viridiplantae > Streptophyta > Magnoliopsida > Asterales > Asteraceae > Artemisia > Artemisia tridentata. Next base: position 170,242,975 of record CP139503.1, read on the forward strand.
ACAAATATCGTCCTAAAAACGTTATTTATATTTTACGATCTTTACTAAGTTTTGTTAATGACAATTACAAAGTATATCCTTTAGCAAATTATAAATGCTAGCTAAAGTCTCTTTAAAACACATTTTACATTTCACAAGTTTACTTAGAATTACATTTTACACATCTACTAGTTTATTTCCTTAAAAGGAAACTTTATTTCTAAAATGATACAATGACATCATGGCATGCATCATGCATAATATCTTGGCTAGATCTTCAAGCAAGATAGTTGACTTTGGAAGATTTTGATATGACATGACAATGGTGTGGAGGATACAACTGGATTTGGAAAGATTTCCAAAACTATTAGCTATCATGTTGCTGTCAAGTTGGCGGAACCAATCGACATAAAGGACGGATCCCTTTTATGGGATCCGCCGAATCCGCCGGCTGTTCACCAGCTTGCCTATAAATAGCAAGCTGATCATTTGGACACACCATCACTCATATAGCCTAACATTCATACTCATTCATTTACATATCATCTAACATTTATCATTCATTCATTTCATTAATCTTTCCTTTTGTAGCAAAGGAGATTAAGCATCAAGGTTAAACACAGAAGTGTAAAACCTTTAGCATAAGTTACCGTGTGATATAGTTGTAGTTCACACATCATTATTTGTATCATTTATCTCAGTGAGTGTGGTTAGTTTTTTAGTCCTCAAAACACAAAGAGTGTAGGGAGTGGTTGTACCCTTGTGAAAGAACCAAACGGGAGTGGTTGTACCCTTGTAAAGAACTCGACATCTAGCTTACTGTCGGTAATTTTATAGGCGACATTAGGTTGGTTCTACCTTGAAATAGAACCCGGTGTTTAGCATAGTACCGGAAAAGGAAGTAAGCGACGTGTAAAGGTTTTCTCCACCTAGAAGAGAGTTTGTTTCTTAGTGAAGGATAACTCTCGAGTTAGAGGCTCGAGGAGTGGAGTAGGGCAAGGAAGAGAGTCCTTGTAGCCGAACTATTATAAACATCCGTGTTGTGTGGTTTGATCTTTCCTCTCTTTAATTCTCATATATATATTGTGTGAATATTTGTTTGTGCTTGTTTCCTTTGAAATAACATAAAGTAACAAAGTGAATTAATTTTAAAACGGTAAAACTATTCAACCCCCCCTTCTAGTTTTCCACAATTGGCATCAAGAGCTACGTTACTTAAGATTTTTAAAATATATTGTATTTTAAAACTTAAAACGATCCATGGATTTTGAAAACTTTAAAGAAGGGCAATCTATGCAAAGACCACCTCTATTCGAACCTAATTGTTTTATTTATTGGAAAAATCGCTTTGAGACTTATGTGAAGTCAAAGGATATAGATCTATGGTTTATAATTGTTGAGGGTGATTACAAGGCCATAAGTAATGATATTTCGGGTGGTCGGGATGTAGAAACTTCTCTTACTCGTCACAGTGATGAGCAAAAGAAGTTGATTGCCAAAAATAATGAAGCCAAAATGATGCTTTACAATGCTTTACCTAAGAAAGAATATGAAAGAGTTTTTATGTGTAAAACGGCTAAAGATATTTGGCAATCTCTAATTGTCACTCATCAAGGAAACTCACAAGTCAAAGATAACAAAATTGATCTTCTTGTTCAACAATATGAACAATTTGTTATCTCTGAAGATGAGATCATTGATAGTGCGTTTGCTAGGTTTAATACTATTATTACATCACTTAAAGCACTTGACGAATCTTTTTCTAGTAAGAATTTTGTCAAGAAATTTCTAAGAGTACTCCACCCAAAGTGGAGAGCAAAAGTGACAGCTATTGAAGAATCCAAAGATCTTTCAAGCATGACACTAGATGAGCTCATAGGAAATCTCAAAGTTCACGAAATGGTGATGGAAAAAGATTCAGAAATAGTTAAAGGCAAGAAGGAGAAAATGAAGTCCATTGCTTTGAAAGCTAGAGCTGATTCAAGTGATGATGAAGAATCTTGTTCTAGTAGTGAAGACAAAGAATATGCCATGGCCGTAAGAGATTTCAAGAAATTCTTCAGGAGACGAGGAAAGTTCGTAAGACCACCTCGTGAAGAAAAGAAATCCCTTCGTAAAGACTGTGATGATAGAAAAGGCAAGTTTGAGAGGAAGTGCTATAGGTGTGGAGATTCTAGTCACTTTATAGGTGATTGTCCAAAGCCTCCAAAGAACAAGTCTCAAAAAGCATTTGTTAGTGGAGCTTAGAGTGATAGTGAAGGAGATGATGATGAGCATAAGAACAACGAAGTTGCCCTTATGGCTCATGACACAGAAGAGGTACATTCTGACTCATACTCCTCTATAGATGATGAAACCTTAGAAATAGAATATAACAAACTATGTGATATAACATTAAAAATCATCAACAAAAACAAATTCTTGAAAACTAAAACAACGCTTTTAGAAAATGAAGTGTATTGGCTTAAAGAAAAAGAGATACGAATGGAAAAAGGCAAAAATAGTAAAGATACATTTGTCTCTTGTCAAGAACTAAAATTAGAATTAGATGCACTAAAAACCACACAGGAAGATCTCATAAAGCAAAACTCTAAGTTTAAAAAGTTAGATAAAAACATAAGTTGTGCAGATGAGATAATGAAGATGCAAAAACTTCCTCATGATAAAACCGGACTAGGTTTTATGAAACAAGGAACCTTAGGTGGCTTTAAGAAACAAACTGTGAATGAAAAAGAAACTGTTTCAACCATGTCAGAAGCCCACGGATCCGACGGATCCAAAGTTTTGGATCCGCCAGTTGTACCCAAGGGATTCGCGGGTACAGAAGTTGAACAGAAGGATCTTAAAATGAACCGTACTGAATTCGTTAAGGTCACTAGAAAACCTAGCACTAGTATAACTAACAACAAGCTAAAACCAGCTGTTTCTGTAGGAAGTGGTCAAGCTAGGAATGAGTATAGAGTTAAAACAACTCAACAGAGACCTCAAACTAGGTTTCCCAAACATCCCTTTCCTAAGAGTAATGTTAACTCACAACATCATTATCAAAATAATTGGAACCAAAATATGCCTAGAAACTTCCAAGGTCCCAATTACATGCCATGGAACAACTATCCTCCATTTGCTTACATAAACCATGACAATGTTATGTTTAACCCAAACAGACCCATGAGATATTGGGGACCAAACGCTTGAGTCTTTCTTGAACTTAGGTATGCTTAAAGGTTGATCTAGAACCTGATGAGTGGATCAAAGATAGTGGGTGTTCAAGACATATGACGGGAAACAAAAGCCTTTTCTCAACTTACCAAGTGTACGACAGAGGTAATGTCACATTCGGTAGCAAACTTAAAAGTAAAATCATTGGAAAAGGTACGATGTCTCATGACTCTCTCTCTATTGATGATGTTGCTCATGTAGATAATTTAGGATTTAACTTGCTTAGTATAAGTCAATTATGTCGCAAAAAGTATAACGTCCTTTTCAGTGAAAATGGAAGTAAAATACTTAAAGATGGCATAACCGTAGGAAGTGGTGTTTTAAAGAATAACGTATATGTTATGAAATTAGATAAAACACCTAAAGACAAGCTTTGTCTTACCTCTCTGGACGAAAACTCAACTCTATGGCATCGACGTTTAGGTCATGCCAATATGAGGCTAATTTAATCCTTATCATCTAAGGAACTCGTTAGGAACCTACCCAAGTTGAAATATGACCAACACTTTTGTGATGCTTGCAAAATTGGGAAACAAGTGCATAATAGCCATAAGGCTAAAAACATGGTATCTACATCTAGGTGTCTAGAATTATTGCATATGGATTTGTTTGGCCCGTCGGCTATACAAAGTTATGGAGGTAATTTTTACACATTAGTTATAGTAGATGATTACTCTAGATATACGTGGACTAAATTTTTGAAAACCAAAAATGAGGCCTTTGATAAATTTGAAATTCTAAGCAAGAAAATTCAAAATCAAATAGGAAGTAACATAGTATCTATCAGAACCGACCATGGTCGAGAATTTGACAACGAAATCCAATTCGGAACTTTTTGTGATAATAATGGAATAACACATAATTTCTCGGCTCCCCGAACTCCACAATCTAATGGTGTAGTAGAACGGAAAAATAGGACAATTCAAGAAATGAGTAGAACTATGTTAAATGAACAAAACATACCTCAAAAGTTTTGGTGCCATGCCGTAGATACTTCCACATATATACTAAATCGAGTTTTAATTATACCATTTTTAAATAAAACTCCATATGAACTTTATCGAGGCAAAAAGCCTACATTAGGATATTTTAGAGTTTTTGGAAGCAAGTGCTTCATTCTTAACCCAAAAGATTATCTCACCAAGTTCAACCCAAAGTCGTATGAAGGTGTGTTTCTCGGGTACTCACAAAATAGTAAAGCATACATAGTGTTGAACAAAGAAACCTCAAGAGTCGAGGAATCATTGAACGTAACATTCGATGAAAGTCCACCTCCCTCTAAGACATAACCTTTGGTAGATGATGACTTAGTTGAAGACCAAATGGTTGAAAATTTAGAGGATGAACCAGAAAATAAAGAAATTATCAACATTAAAGAATATAAAAGTCATCCATTAGAAAACGTCATCGAAAAACTTAATGAAAGAACATTAAGATCTCAAACTCAAAATGAAAGTAATTACTTTTGTTTTGTTTCAACAGTTGAGCCTAAAAATATAAATGAGGCTATAAAGGATGAATCATGGGTTATTGCTATGCAAGAGGAATTAAACCAATTTATTAGAAATGATGTTTGGACATTAGTTCCACAACCTAAAAATCAAACCATAATTGGTACAAAATGGGTATTTAGAAATAAAACGGATGAAAATGGCATAGTTTCTAGAAACAAAGCTAGGCTAGTAGCTCAAGGCTACAATCAACAAGAAGGTATAGATTACGATGAGACATTTGCACCCGTAGCTAGACTAGAGTCTATTAGGATACTACTTGCATATGCATATGCACATGATTTTAAATTATTTCAAATGGATGTCAAAAGTGCTTTTTTAAACGGATTTATAAATGAAGAAGTATATGTTGCACAACCTCCCGGCTTTGCCGATTTTGAAAAGCCAAATCATGTCTATAAACTTAAGAAAGCATTATACGAACTTAAGAAAGCACCAAAAGCTTGGTATGATCGACTTAAGATCTTCCTAGTTGACCATAAGTATACCATGGGCCTAGTAGACAATACTCTCTTCACCAAGAAAAAGGGATCACATATTATCATCGTCCAGATATATGTGGATGACATTATATTCGGCTCAACTTGTCAAGAGTTATGCAACGATTTTTCAAAAATCATGCATGATGAGTTTGAAATGAGTATGATGGGGGAACTAAACTTTTTCTTAGGTCTCCAAATTAAACAATTAGAAGATGGGATATTCTTCAACCAATCAAAGTATATCAAAGATATGCTGAAGAAGTTTGGTCTTGAAGACTCAAAACCAATGAAAACACCCATGTCCTCCGAAACCAAACTCACAAAGGATGAAGAAAATGAATCCGTAGATAGCACTAAATATAGGGGAATGATTGGTAGTTTACTCTATCTTACGGCTAGTAGGCCGGACATTATGTTTAGTGTTTGTCTATGTGCACGTTTTCAAGAAGATCCCAAAATATCCCATCTTGAAGCCGTTAAAAGGATATTTAGGTACATTAAAGGCACTACACATTTAGGATTATGGTATCCCAAAGGAACTGGTATAGAAACCATAGTGTATGCCGACACAGACCATGCCGGTGACTATGTTGATAGAAAAAGTACTAGCGGTATTTGTACTTTTGTAGGACATTGTCTCACCTCATGGTTCGCTAAGAAACAAACTGCCCTCGCAATCTCAACAACAGAGGCAGAGTATGTGTCTCCAGGAAAGGCGTGTCAACAAGCACTGTGGATGAAATAAGCTCTCGTAGACTATGGAATTGAAATCAACGACATCCCCATTCTTTGTGACAACAAAGGAGTAATCAACCTCAGCAAAAATACGGTCCAACACGCAAGAACCAAACACATTGAAATACGTCATCATTTCCTACGCGACAATGTTCAGAAGGGAAACATCTCAATTGAGAAAGTTTCCTCAGAGGACAACATTGCCGACATCCTCACAAAACCTCTCAAAAGAGAACCTTTCAACTACCTTAGACTTGGATTAGGATTAATGGAACATAGTGATTAGATAAAACAGTAGCGTAAACCTTAGTTTAACCAAACTCGACACTAAACCAAAAATCGTGTTCTGATCCCGCGGATCTAAACGATAACAAAGGCGGATCCTTTGTTTTGGATCCGCCGGATCCGTCACATGCATAGGTGGTTTTATTATATAATAAACAACACCAAGTACTATTCATCACTCTCCTATAACTTATCACATACTGAATTCGTTTCATACTTCACCACAATCATAATTTAGGTTATTTTCTTCCACAAATTTGTGCTCCAAATATCACTGTAAGTATCCTTATCATGTTTATACTCCTGATCTGCGTCTAGGATTTCTATTTCATGCACAAAATCAAAACTTGGGGAATATGCATAATTCTTGAAAAATCATGAAACATAGTTACTGAATTACACTTCAAATCATGTTTTTCTTAGTTAGGAATTGCATCTTGTAGTACATTATCATCATTTATCAAAAACCCCATGAGAAATTTTTGATAAAATCTTCTCACGACTAGGAAAAATGGTTTTTGAACATTGTTCATACAAATATAAAAACGTTAGTTTTCTTTTGTTTAACATCACTTGCATAATGTCTCTTGAATGCTAAAGGGAATACATAACTAATATGTATTTTCGGGTACATTCAAATGTAGCTACATTGAAGTAGGAGCGTTTGGGTTATCTCTCGTTTTATCATAAAACTTGCATAAACAAAATCTTCATGCATCTAAATGAGTCGAGATAACCGCACCTCCACATAGTCCCCATGTAGGCACACACTAGACCTATACACGCATTTTCGATAATTTCAACTAAAACTATATAATTTTTTGTGTTTAGGAAAATCATGCCTCCCGCGACCAACTATGATTACAAACACACCGTAAATTACCTACCTAAACACCATAAAACCAAAGGACTCACTGAACAACAAGTTGAAATTTTCAAGGCTCTAGAAAAACACTACGTACATGAGGGTAGGTTTGTAGACCCCTCATTCTATGAAGGAACCTATCTTAGGGAGCAACTAGCGGCTATTCACTTCGATTCCCTCCTAGATATCGATGAACCATTAATTCCTCGATTCATTTTAGAATTATATGCTAGTGTCAAACTAGAGTCAAACGATCAAGGTTACATGAACATTCGCTTTAGCGTCAATGGACATCAATTCAATATCCCATTAAATCAATTTGGAGAAGTCATAGGAGTTCCAAGTCATGGAACGAGTGTCTATTCTGATAAATGGTCATTGACCATTCTTGAGTCAAATCTTGAACGAACGGCACCATATGCCACTCCCTTAACTTCAAAAGAAATCATTCGTCAACATCTCTTCATACCTAGGAACAACCCAACCAGGTTGTATCGAGGGAAATATGTTCCTAGAGATCCATTTGCTATGGAGCTCAATGAACTAAAGCCCGAATTTAGGAAAATGGAAGGAGTCTTAAGGGCCAATGTCATGTGCACGGTAGGAAACCGCGATCACATCAATGCTTGTCTTTGCCACATGATGTATAATGTGTCAACCCATCAACCCTTTAACCTTGCTTACTATATCGCCAAGAGAATGGCCGATATTCCAATTCAAGGAAAAATGACATTGCCTTATGGAATGCTTTTGACCCGTCTCTTTAGAGCTTTTGCACCCATTCCTAGAAATGCCTTAGGATTTGTTCCTGAATATGATGAGATAGAACGCACCTTCGTTCCCTTGAGCGACTTTAGGGTAGCGGTTGACAAGGGCAAACGTCCTCGTGGTCAAACATCATCATCATCATCATCTATGAGTGACGATGATGGAATGCCAAACTCTAGGATTCCCCCTCCGGAGTACTTGACCCAACTTCCACCAATCCCTAATGAATCAGCCGAGTATCGCAACATCAAAGGAATGGTGAAGAATTTAGGACGTTGGATGATGAAGCTTCATAAGGGCATGAAGAAATTGAAGAAGAAGTTGAGTTAAAGGAGTGTTTGGCTCTAAACATTATTAGACAATGTAGTATTAATAATGGTTGTTTCTTAACTTGTTATGATGATATTTGATGTGTATCTGAACTAACTAAGAATTGCAGGTCGATAACACTTGATGTTATCAATTTTCTGAGTTTAAGCCTATGTTTGGCTTAACTCATCATAAGGTAAGTTCCCATGAACGGATTAATCTATGATTAAACATGTGTTAGTATTATCATATTTGATTGTTTTGCATTACATATTAGATGATAGATATGCTCCAGGAGAATTTTCGGGTTTTCGTCGAAAAACGAAAAATATGCACATCTCTCTGTTTAGTTTTAGTAGTTTTGGTTCACGGATCTGGCGGATCCCTCATTTTGGATCCGCCATGTGTTAGCGTTGGCTCTGCCATTTTTCAACCTGCGGATCAGGCGGATCCAAAAATTTGGATCCGCACGCCTTGTCGATTGGATCCGCAGGTATAACAGTAAACTTCTTAAACTTTTCGACTCATCCCGATTCTTAGATTTTAGTTTCTAGTATTCTTTAGAATAGGTTCACTGATCATTATACATCTTAGAATGATTTAGAAACTCTTAGAAACTTAAGAACAACATTTCCCACCAAAATTTGAATTTTTAAATTTAAGGAGTGAGTTACCTTTCCTATACTACCTTTCCTATACAAACAAGGAACCCTTTTTAGGGATCCTTCAAATCCGTGGGAACATCACATCAGAAGCTTTTCCACTATCTCTTTGCATTTACTGCATATCTTCTTCATATTACTCAACATAAGTTCTATGGATTGACTTATGTGATGTGATTTGCACAAAATTTTGTTCCAAATCATTAGGAACCAACATTCTCTATTGGATTTACATCAAATCCAAACACTAGTTTCTATAAATCATCTGCCTATATATTAAGATCACAACTTAGAGCAAAACCCACTTATTCACCTTCTTCACAACATACAACATGTACATCTTAGTTCTCTTAACTCACCATGACCAAATCAACCAACTCCTCCACCTCTAGAACTCCAAAACGCACAGCCCGCATTAGTGTTAAGCCCTGTTGCTTCATAAATCTTGCTAACTCATCATCAGAGGAATCATCTCCTCTTAATATCTCATCTCCCATAGCAAGTGAAAATTTCCTTACTTTATCCACACCTACACCATCAAATGTTGTCATACAAACTCCACCTCCAACCATAACTCCAATAGCAACCACACCACCACCCGCTCCATCACAGACTGTCAAATCTCAATCACAACCAAACTCACCCAAACTCCAACCTATGGAGCTATTTAGGACTCCACCTACATCACCTCATCCATACCTTGATGATTTGGAGGATCTCCCACCAAGATCAACCAATCCTCCACCCATGACCTTTGAAGGTCAAGAGCCTATGCTTTTTCATCCGATTTTCTCGGATATCCATGGTCCTTTATACCATGATGCACCATCATCTCAACCTCAAATACCACCTCTCTCACCCACATCAACTCTCATTGCCATAGATGAGGCAATGTGGATCAATTTGCCTCAAACCCAAGAGGAGATTAGTGAAGAGCTCAACCGTCTCTACACTCTCTCGGGTATGGTAGATCACCGCCTCAATGAAGCCATGGACCTCCAAAACATCCTCATGATCTCCCTCCAAACACCACCACCAACCAATGAACAAGCACAATCACCACCACCCAACAACCAATCACAACCACCACCACCACAACCAAATGAGTCTACTCTTCCGCCCAGTTTTGCTCGCCATGATTTCAACATGTGTGAAAGAACCGCTCAAATAGCTCAAAGGAAAAACATTTTGGTGCACGAGCTCCAAAATGAAATGAGGTTCATTTTGAACCACATTCTTGAGCATCTAAATGCCATCTCTCATCCTCCTCAATAGGAGAATTTTAGTCTCATTATATAGGACCTTTTAGATGTTGTTGTGGGACTTTTTATTTTTTTGGATGTATTTTTCATTTTCATGTAACATCATATTATGTTTGTGACTTTTGTCACATAATTTTCAATGAATGAATGTGATGTTTTTATGCTTATGAGTGATCAACATAAAGCATATTATCATTAGTTAGGTAACTAACATCATTATATAGCTATTTGGAATCTACATTCTAGTTTGATCACTTGTGCTTTAGGTACAAAATTTTGATCAGACACTACATTTTGACTTTTTAAAAGTCAACTAGATTATCATTCTTATTTGAATGACCATATCATATGCATTATGCTTCTCCATTGAGGCTATTCACAACTAACATTTCTTTTGCAACATCTCATACCCTTTTAATGTATACGTTGGGACTCTTGTAATGGGGAGTATACATCGAGGGGGAGCATTTCAATTTTCTAACCATTTTTTTGTAGGATCATGCATCATTACCTTGTTACTCCATTTAGGGGGAGTATCAAACAAGGGGGAGCCCTTAAAGTTCTCAAAATTGCATTCCGCTACGCAACTCTTCTTTTTGTTTCGACAAAAAGGGGGAGAAAAGGATTAAGTTTGCATAACTGTGATTCATCACAGTACATACACTTTTGCATAAAAAGAGTTTTTAAACTCAAATAAAACAAACTTAATCTATATTTTAAAGAACTCATGCTATATTTATTCCTTTGCTCAAAAATATACTTTATGTTTTGTCATCAACAAAAAGGGGGAGATTGTTAATACAAATATCGTCCTAAAAACGTTATTTATATTTTACGATCTTTACTAAGTTTTGTTAATGACAATTACAAAGTATATCCTTTAGAAAATTATAAATGCTAGCTAAAGTCTCTTTAAAACACATTTTACATTTCACAAGTTTACTTAGAATTACATTTTACACATCTACTAGTTTATTTCCTTAAAAGAAAACTTTATTTCTAAAATGATACAATGACATCATGGCATGCATCATATATAATATCTTGGCTAGATCTTCAAGCAAGATAGTTGACTTTGGAAGATTTTGATATGACATGACAATGGTGTGGAGGATACAGCTGGATTTAGAAAGATTTCCAAAACTATTAGCTGTCATGTTGCTGTCAAGTTGGCGGAACCAATCGACATAAAGGACGGATCCTTTTATGGGATCCGCCGGCTGTTCACCAGCTTGCCTATAAATAGCAAGCTGATCATTTGGACACACCATCACTCATATAGCCTAACATTCATACTCATTCATTTACATATCATCTAACATTTATCATTGATTCATTTCATTGATCTTTCCTTTTGTAGCAAAGGAGATTAAGCATCAAGGTTCAACACAGAAGTGTAAAACCTTTAGCATAAGTTACTGTGTGATATAGTTGTAGTTCACACATCATTATTTGTATCATTTATCTCAGTGAGTGTGGTTAGTGTTTTAGTCCTCAAAACACAAAGAGTGTAGGGAGTGGTTGTACCCTTGTGAAAGAACCAAACGGGAGTGGTTGTACCCTTGTAAAGAACTCGACATCTAGCTTAGTGTCGGTAATTGTATAGGCGACGTTAGGTTGGTTCTACCTTGAAATAGAACCCGGTGTTTAGCTTAGTACCGGAAAAGAAAGTAAGCGACGTGTAAAGGTTTTCTCCACCTAGAAGAGAGTTTGTTTCATAGTGAAGGATAACTCTCGAGTTAGAGGCTCGAGGAGTGGAGTAGGGCAAGGAAGAGAGTCCTTGTAGCCGAACAACTATAAACATCCGTGTTGTGTGGTTTGATCTTTCCTCTATTTACTTCTCATATATATATTGTGTGAATATTTGTTTGTGCTTGTTTCCTTTGAAATAACATAAAGTAACAAAGTGAATTAATTTTAAAACGGTAAAACTATTCAACCCCCCCCTTCTAGTTTTCCACAGGTTATGTTATATCTCTGACAGGTCAAGCTAGTAAAAGATAGCTTATATGAAAACATACAAAATGTATAAAAAGAATGCTTTTACTGAATAAGTATCCTAGATCATCTTGTTTTTAATTGCTGATATTTTTATTTCATTAATTAACGTATTGGTACCTTGGAGTGACGAGCGTCCGTTAGAGAACAAAGAGTTGAACGCCTGTGCATGGTTTACATTGTGACGCGATTAATCCCAGATAATAGATAATGATGTTCAATTATGTTGAATCCTAGTGTCTTTCTTTATAGTTTGTTGAATTCTAGTGTTTTAATTTGGATTTTGTCTAGAATTTATGTTTAGTTGAATTGACATATTATCTTAATTTACTTTGTTGATTTCGACATTTGTGGTGTATTTTAATCACTTTATATATATTTGCTGCATTTATATATATTTCTTTATTAAAAAAAAAGTCATTTCTAAAATTTTCCAATAAAATTGGAAAATAGAATTCTTTTTTATTTTTTTTTATTATTATTATTTTTTAATAAAATAGATTTACCGAAAAGACATGTTTTGAGTTAAAAACATATCTTTTTACTCTATATAAAGATAGGTTGGATGCTTCTATAAAGACAAGTTGTGGGAGAACCTGTGTCAATGTCCAATAAAAATATGTTTGTTTACTCTATAATGGAGACCGATTTTAAGAAGAAAACCAGTGCCAATGCTTTCTAATAGAGATAGGTTACCAAACCGGTTTCTATATGTGTCGATCATGGAGATACCCCGCTTCAAAGAGTGGTTCCAAAACCACTCTTCATGGGCCATTCTGACCGGTTTCTGTGAGATTTTTTGTAGTAGTTACTTCAATGGATGAATATGGGTTTAGCTACCAATGTATTTTGTATGATCGATACAAAGCAAAATCTTTAACGTGTGCCTGTATATAGATATTAAAAAAGAAACATAAATTAACAAAACAATATTTCGTTCTAATATGTGACAAAAAAGATATACACATATTTCTATATAATTAGTTACAACACTAATAATATATATATATATATATATATATATATATATATATATATATATATATATATATATATATACATACTAGAGTTCAAAGCCCGCCCGTTGGTCGGGCATGACTTGTGATAATAGTTTGGGTTGTTTTTGTAGTATTTAAACTATGTTCCAATTTTGTTACACGAAACACAATAAAATGTAGTGACGTATATGTAAAAACAATAAAATATAGCCACCCATATTTGTTGTTTGGTTGTTTTTTGTTGTGAATATTTCGTCCTTTATTATTTGTACTAATACGAACCATTTTATTTTCTTTCACGCCGGAGACATATAAGTGTATCCAACCTAAACTTGAATAGCTTATATTTGACAATGAAAAAAGAATTCATACACTATCCGTTTTACAACAATAACTAAGTAAACAACTACATATGCTCTTTTTACATAACTATTTTTAGTTTGTTACTTTCAAGAGAATAACTATTACTATTAAGTTTAATAAGCTAAATTACATTTGACAACATGCTCTTTTTACATAACTATTTTTAGTTTGTTACTTAATCATGGCCCGCCCGATGGGCGGGCATGACTTATAAGCCCTACCGGGCGGGCATGACTTGTAAGCCCTACCGGGCGGGCAAGACTTGTAATTATAATTTGGATGGTTTTAGTTATTCTAAAATTATTTCTAAGGACGTTTGTTTATTTTATTTTTAATACTATAATTATAAGATGTTAGATGGTGTTAGTTAGTGCTAAATTATTTTTAATATCGTACCAGGCCACTATTTATTGGGTTATTATAATTTTACTTCTGATGGTGTTACTTAACGGAAATGTGTTTTTTATGTACGGTGTTTTTTATCATTGTTTAAAATGTATTAGTTTATGTTTAGTTGTGTTTTTTCTTAATAGTTTTCGAAGCCCGCGTAATATGTATTGGCTTTTGTTAATTTTATCTAGGTTGGACTCCATCTGAATGTATTATATCAATGTGATGGAAATAGCATATACAACTTGGCACACTGATAAAAAAAACTCATCTGACCAATGCCATTTAACTACAGTAACCCATCTTAATGTGACCCGTCTGACCCGTGTTTTTTTAGTGGGATGACCCGTTTGACCTGTGTCTTTAACTTGACCATCAATGTGTTGGATTAGCATATACAACCTGGCACACCTGATACAAAAAACTCGTCTGACCCGTGCCTTTTAACTGTAGTGACCCATCGTAAAGTGACCCGTCTGACCCGTGTTTTTTGAGTGGGATGACCCGTCTGACCCGTGACTTTAACTTGACCTAATCATTAAGTTGCCAAATCAAGAGAAGGGAGAAATACAAACCTTGTGATTGGCATTCCAATGTCAAAAATGGTTCGAGCACCCACTACATTGAAGTACTCAAAAGATTATTTCAACCGGTTGCTTAAACACAGAATCACACCCACCGATTTAATTTTATTTTTTTAGGCTATTAGTTTACGGTTGAGATATTCTAAGAGAAAGTTAATTATTAGTTTTAAGAACGCCGATTTTATTTTATTATGTTAGGCTATTAGCTTACAGTTGGGTAATTTTTAGAGAAAGCTAATTATAATTTTGATGGTGTCAGTTAACGGAAAAATATTTTTAAGCACGTCAATTTCATTTATTTTTGTTATGGTATTAGTTTACGTTTGTAAAATTTTAAGAGAAGATTATTTCAAGAACATGCAAGTGGTGTTGACCGTTATTAATTATTAAACAATTTAAGAAAAAGCAATTTACAATTGTAAATTTGTTTATGTTTTTTACTTTTTAGTTTAAAAGAAGTGGTCTATTTATATACTTCTTAAGATATTATTGTCCCTTTGTCCGAGAATATGAGTATAGTTTGACATTTTGTATGCAACTTTGTTCTTAAATATTTTGTCTCTGTATTATATAATAGTTTTTTCAAAATATATAGATGGATTGAGTTTTAAATGTATTTTCATTTATGTAATTTTGATCAAGTATTATATAATACAAACAATAATATTTAATGTAAAAGTTGGGCTTACTTGTACTCAACTAACAAAGTATTTTCATAACTTGCCATCTCGTCAAATGAAAAAGATACAAACGTACCAATTTCTATATTGAAAGCATTAACACTGAAAATAAATGAACGTTAAGATTTATAGAACAATTAAAATATACAAAGTAAATTAATGTAAATTTTCTTTAAAGTTTAATCTCAATGAGACATTGTGCACGTCTGATGAGTACTCTATTACATGCAATTTACTCTAAATAAATCTCTGTAAGCAATCCCACACACCCCGTAGGCTATATAAATAGTGTCGTGAAAACACATAGGGATGCTTGTGTGCCCAATTTAACCCGTCTTCTATTTTTCCTTCACAATAATACAACTACACCTCTCGATGTCCACCAGAAAAAACCTACACAACAAAGACGATCATAGACAACAAAATCTTACATTCAAAATGTTACTAAGAGGGCATTTCGGTCTCCTTATTTAAGTGCATATCAGCTTAAGATATGTGGGCATGTGTGTCTGAGTAAAACTTTAAACTCCTTATCTACTTATTTTAGAGCAACTAAAAACTCAAAATAAATAGTCTACATACTTACGGAGTATTTTTAAAACGGATAACCAACTTAGCTTTTGAACCGACACCCATCCGGGAAACATTTTTTTTGTCATATCATGGACTGAGAACAGGGTGGTACATAGCTAAATATAAGTAAAATTGACTCGATGGAAGAATGACATAACTACAATAAACCGAAATTTTCTATACTGTTACCTCACTCCATTGTTATCTATTATCACTTTTTTCCAAGTAGTTGGTACTTACAGTTCAAGTTGCAGTCACAAATTCGTGTACTGAACTGCATTATAAAGTTAATAACGAATCTAATGAATGAACAACTACTTCAGACAGATTTATTGTCTAACAATTTTGTCTCTTGTTTCTGTCATTCAAATAATATCTCTCCAACTGATTTTCCCTTTTAACTTTTTATTCCTAAATTACAACATGTTCTAATCATTTAAAAAAATTCAGTTAAAACTACTTTCAAGTCAAGGCACTTACTTCTATACATGAAGAATGAGCGCGACTGCGCGAGATCCTTTGTCATCTTCCCGGATTCAACAGTGCCAATAGATGCTGCTTCTTCTTGATTGTAAACATAGAAACAAACAAATTAGCAAACAATATATGTTATAAACCACGGCGAATACTAAAAACAAAAAGAACTAACCATAAGTAGACACAGCAGTAGAAATCGAATGTGACAAAGGAGCAACGAAAACGGATGTAAAACCACCATGAAGTGGGTGAGTAACCGACAACCCGCTACTGGTTACCTGTAAGGTGCATGCACGTTTAGTACCCCAGGTACCCGTGTTAACAAAATTGGTCCCCATACCGCTGGGTGGAGCAAATTGACTATGCGAGGGACAACCAATTTTAGCCTTTCCCTTTTTGGTGACAGAAAGCTAATGAAGACGATTTTCTAACTCTGCTATTCAATTAATTCGAGTACTCATGTTAATTTCTCCTATAAGTAGATTTTACTTCGCGATGACGTTGAACCAAGAATACACCTAACAATATTGCAGCCCAAAACAGATATAACAATCTTTGTTTTAGCATAATATTAAAGAGAAATTAGTATAGTAATTCAGTTATTACTTAATATGAAAAAGACGATGTTGAATTTCTATAGTCAAAGTGTACTTAATAAACGCACACTTTAAAGATAATTTGATGATTATTGAAACTCGGTTAGATGTTGGAGAATTGGGCATGAAAGTGTTTGTGGTGGCCAAATGAATGGATTAGGTAATGTGTCAACCTGAGTAATGGTCATAAAATCATGTAATTTGTGCATAAAGCGGGTGAGACGCCGATCCATTTGGCTCGTTACCCGTTTAAGCGAACTTCTTATTTATATGTATGACCTAATATTGATAAAAATATAATACTTACGGACTAATTCATGAGTAAATGTATCAAAATTTCCACCTGTTATTAAACCCTTAGGCCGCCGAATATTTTCAAGGTGTATGAAGAAAGGTAAGAGTGATAAAAATTAGCCAAAAGCTTAGTGTACCTGATCATGGCATTGCGTTAGATCCGCCCCTATAAGAATTATGCGACGTGCTAGCTGCAATAGTATCTGGATTTGCACCTACCAAACGACAGAAGAAACACCAACAATAAAATGCCAAGAATAGAAAAAAATAGGTTAGTGATTTAAGGTCGTTTTTTGGGGGAAAAAAAGCCAAAAATACCTCTAACGACTGACCAATCACTTATGCACAGATCAAGACTAATAGCCGAACCTGATTGGAAAACCTGCTCGGTGGGGTTCATACCGTTTGCACCTACAACAGATTTCAGTTAATGATCACAAATTTAGAACACTGAATAATTTATATCGAATTGTCATTACGAAATGCATGAGTAGCCGTACAAACTGCGTCGAACTGCAGGTAAATGTCACTGCAACTGGCAGTTGCAGGTTGAAGACGGACTAATTCATGAGTAAATGTATCAGAACTTCCACCTGTTATTTAACCCTTAGGCTGCCGAATATTTTCAAGGCATATGAAGAAAGTTAACAGCGATAAAAATTAGCCAAAAGCTTAGTATACCTGATCATGGCATTGCGTTAGATCCGCCCCTATAAGAATTATGCGACGTGCTAGCTACAATAGTATCCGGATTTGCACCTACCAAACGACAGAAGAAACACCGACAAAAAAAGCCAAGAATAGGAAAAAATAGGTTAGTGATGTAAGGTCGTTTTTTGGAAAAAAAAAGCCAAAAATACCTCTAACGACTGACCAATCACTTATGCACAGATCAGGACTAATAGCCGAACCTGATTGGAAAACCTGCTCGGTGGGGTTCATACCGTTTGCACCTACAACAGATTTTAGTTAATGATCACAAATTAGAACACTGAATAATTTATATCGAATTGTCATTACGAAATGCATGAGTAGCCGTACAAACTGCGTTGAACTGCAGGTAAATGTCGCTGCAACTGGCAGTTGCAGGTTGAAGACGGACTAATTCATGAGTAAATGTATCAGAATTTCCACCTGTTATTTAACCCTTAGGCTGCCGAATATTTTCAAGGCGTATGAAGAAAGGTAACAGCGAGCCAAATTAGCCAAAATCTTAGTATACCTGACCATGGCATTGCGTTAGATCCGCCCCTATAAGAATTATGCGACGTGCTAGCTGCAATAGTATCCGAATTTGCACCTACCAAACGACAGAAGAAACACCGACAATAAAAAGCCAAGAATAGGAAAAAATAGGTTAGTGATGTAAGGTCGTTTTTTGGGGAAAAAAGCTAAAAATACCTCTAACGACTGACCAATCACTTATGCATAGATCAGGACTAATAGCCGAACCTGATTGGAAAACCTGCTCGGTGGGGTTCATACCGTTTGCACATACAACAGATTTCAGTTAATGATCACAAATTTAGAACACTGAATAATTTATATCGAATTGTCATTACGAAATGCATGAGTAGCCGTACAAACTGCGTCGAACTGCAGGTAAATGTCACTGCAACTGGCAGTTGCAGGTTGAAGACGGACTAATTCATGAGTAAATGTATCAGAACTTCCACCTGTTATTTAACCCTTAGGCTGCCGAATATTTTCAAGGCATATGAAGAAAGGTAACAGCGAGCCAAATTAGCCAAAATCTTAGTATACCTGATCATGGCATTGCGTTAGATCCGCCCCTATAAGAATTATGCGACGTGCTAGCTGCAATAGTATCCGAATTTGCACCTACCAAACGACAGAAGAAACACCGACAATAAAAAGCCAAGAATAGGAAAAAATAGGTTAGTGATGTAAGGTCGTTTTTTGGGGAAAAAAGCTAAAAATACCTCTAATGACTGACCAATCACTTATGCATAGATCAGGACTAATAGCCGAACCTGATTGGAAAACCTGCTCGGTGGGGTTCATACCGTTTGCACCTACAACAGATTTCAGTTAATGATCACAAATTTAGAACATTGAATATTTTGACAAATAAAACGCACTACGCATGACCTCATTGAACCTTATGAAAATAACGTTGAAGTTGAATATTATTTTTCCTAGTCAATTGTTTACAATAGCAACCTCTAAAAATAGTAATGCAGTTCAGGCTATTTTAGCATGTTAATATATATAGGATTGGTAACAAAATGCATTTTAGTTACTATTATAATGAAAATATATATGATTATTCTGAGAATTTGGCCATAATTTTCCTCATTGGGCTTGTAAACTCTTAAGTCAAATGGATTACTAAATTTATCATATATAGGAATCCGATTGTAACGGAACAAAGACAATAGTTATTTACCACCAGTAAATATACAACATCAGCTCTTCGAGTCATCAATTAATTTTGTAGAAATTAGTTAAACTTTTTCCATCAACCTTTTTAGTGAAAAACATTCTCATCTTCAACTGTATTTGTTGCATCGTCGATAGTAGATGGCATACATAGAGTATGGCTTCCATCGATATTAAGAGGATCATGTCTTTGTTGACACCGGTGTCGGTAGAAATTTTTTTCGTACCATGAGTATTAGCAGTAGGCACGCTGCTAGCATGATAAGGAACATTCTTTTTAATGTATGGTTTCTCCTCCATAATAACAGGACTCGTGCATATGTAATCCGTTGACAACTCACTGTTGCAAACTTTAGTTGGCAGTATCACTTACACTTACGCTTGTATCATGACTATTAGCTGCAACACATAGGAAGTAATAAGTATAAAAACAGGAATTGAAAAAAAAAATTAAAAAAAAGCTTACAGTATAAATAAAACTGAATCATCAAACAAACGATGCCCTCACATGTATATCCCCGAGTTTAAGTGTCAAAAATAACCGAATCCCATCGGTCACTGAATGCTATTGAACTTTGCTGAATATTAATTGCAGAAGCACATTAGTCACTCCCGAGTTTATCAGCGACAGACTGAAACACTTCGCCCTTATTCTTACACGCATCAGTTAATGACCGCATAAAATGACCCTAGATCTGTGTTTGAAATTGCTGTTTTGCAGCAGTCACAAACACCCTTGAGAAGACCCAAATATCCATTTAAAACATAAGTTTTAGCAGCCCCAAACACCCCTTAAAAGGCATACCGAAAAATCCCTATAAAACTGAAATTTTGCAGCCTTGCGGATGACTTAAACAACAATTAAATTGCAGTTTTTTAGCAAACCCAAACGCACCTTAAAATGAACCAATCTCCCTTTTAAAGATGTTGTTTGGAATCAGGCCCAAACACCCCTTATAAGTCAATGGGTGACCTTCATGTATCATTCTAAGCATGTTGTTGAGACCCAACCCAACCCGTCCGTTTTGCCAACTCTATGTTTCACCAACCATGATCACTCAGTTAATCCAAATTAGTTTTAAAAATTAAGATTTTAAGGTAAGAATATCAATATTAAGCAACTAAAAAGAAAAATACAGTTAATGAGATCAACAGAAATCAAAAACTCACATTTTGCTAAAAAAATTGGTTGCAAGGATGTAGCATGCTTATGAAAATAGGCGTATTACGGCTTTGACCATCAACACAACCATATTTGATGGAGGGATCTTGGTCAGCTTCTTCAAGATTTTTTTTCCTTTTCCTTTTCATTCCTTTGTCTGCAAAAGGTATGAGGTAAATTAGTAGATTCGTTTTTTATCCTTTTATATGATATTTATATATTTATCCAGACAATAAAAAGTCAAATAATAAGTTTCAATACAGAATTCCAAACACCCATAAACATGACATTGTTATCCTTGTAAAATCTTACCCATCTGTTGTAGGCACTCCAAAGATTTTTTTAAATATTTTCTTTGGTATTGCCCCTAGCCGAGCAACTATAGCCAGAGCTCTTGTCGACTGTGCTACAAAAGCATGGAAGCTCAAATACTCCACGTCCAAAACCGACGATTGTGCTGTTGTTTTCCTATACCTTGACCAAAAGCACGCGCACAATTTAACCAAGACTATCGATAAGGAAGTGTAAAAACCGCATATTGATCTTGTTGACCAACCTACTCTCGGGCATCAGGTACTGATATCGAAGCAACCTAAAGAGCGTTTAAGTGTCTAAAAGAAGCCTAGGCGAATGTATTACAACCTCTAAAAATGATCATCATTGGATTACTTTGAATTACAGCGTCCAGAAACTGAACCACATTTGGATGCCGTATCTTCTGAAGTAATTCAAGTTCATTCCTAAAAGCTCTCCTGTTTAAAACCCGTGAATTAGAAAAGCAAACACAATATTATATGGGAAAAAACATAAACATACTGTTTGTAATTGAAGAACCCACACTTTATCTTTATTGGTAAAAAGCTCGTCTCCAAGCTTTTTAACTGCAACTTTAGTTCCACACCATGTAGCTATAGCGAAGGTACCCTGCAAAGTTTACACAAACATTAGTCAAAAGAAGTTGTTCAATAGGGCGGATTCTAATATCAACCAAGAAAAGTTAATTATGGATGACTTACCTTATCAAATATGCAATATATCAGACAACACACTATACATGATGTCTAAAGCCATATACTTGATCACCAAAAACAATACTCTGTCACATTATACAACAGCTACTCAGCTAGCAAGATGAATCAGCAGTATTTGAGCATAAAATTTTGCAATAACAAATCACAAGGGAAAGATGACACTATGAACAACAACAAAAAAGTGATCTGTAGATAAGAACCTGTAAAGAATACCGTATGCATAACAAAAGACGCAAGTTTTAAAGCTCATTAACTCATCTTAAGTTTGAGAAGAACAGTCACGGCTACTTCTTACAGAATCTTCTTTCTTCCATATTGTTTCCACTTTCTGAAACCACTTCAATGGTCGAACCTGAATCACAATATAACATCATGATTATGTGTTTCACCAAAGCACAAGTTTCCTTAAGCATTGGGTTGGAAACCTGATAAGCCTATTGGCAGGTGTGCATAAACAGAAAGAAATATAGAGATACCTTCCAACGTCACCTACGATTAATAGAATTGTAGATTGATTCCAATCTAGTGATTATTTCCCTGAATGTTGGTCTCAAGTCTGGTTTCTCATGCCAACACTCTTCAATTAACCTTTATCTTCCATCACTCCTACTATAAATAACGTGGATATGTATACTAAGTTACAATCTTGAGTCATAAAATACCTTGATTGTGCTCAAATAAAAGTAAAACTGTTAAACCCAACTACTATAAGAATGTAATTACTTGTTATCGGTAGTTGGTGATGACAAATCTGCAACCACAGTTTCACTTGACTCGCTAGGCACCAACATAATTAAACCATAATCTGTTAAGGGGAGTACTCATCAAAACTTCTGCCTATATTGTTGTTTTCATTGTCATTTTTTGCGTGTTCTAGCTAAATATTTGATGCATGTATCATGAGTTGTCTTATACCTTACTATTAATTGGTCCCGTTTTAGACTTGCACTTGTATACTGAAACTAATTACACCCTCCTACTCTGTTATTCCAATAAGCAATATATAATAAAGATAATGAAAGAGCAGATAGTACCTATATTCGTAGTTTGTCGCCTTCAATCATTATAAGCGAACATAAGTTCCCAGAAAGAATCTCTAAAGCAACACCATACTTGGCTTGCTGTTACAATAGCGCTATACTGATCCATTCCAAAGTCCATGGAATACCAGACCAAATGACCCTAAAATTGTTTGGAACCTATTAATATCTTGGATATGAATATACAGTTAGAGAGTAGAATTGAAATGTTACCCTAAAATGAATGAATACACATAAAAGGAAAAAAGGACATTAAAACTCCTCATTAGCGCGCACACACACACACACATACACACACAATCTTAATACTCCGTATAAATTATAATCATACTTATAAGGCTGCCTGTAAATATACCATGACACGCAGCATATGAAGACATTACTTGATAAAAAGTCAGATTAGTTCATATCCTATTTCTGATATATGATCATTGGTTACTTTACACAAGGAAATTAGATGGTACGAAAGAATGAATAACTTGCTCAGGTGCCAAATATCCAGTGGTTCCCAAAACATGGGTTGAGATCACGTAACAACGTAATCCGTAGTAGTTTCATCTATCGTTAATCAATGAGGAACCTGAAACGGCAGAGGCTGAGCATCTACTGACTTTTTCGCTCTCTTGAAGTGTCCAGCATCTAAACTTTCGTACGTACCATCAGTTGCAACATCAGATGCTGTTTGTTTGTTTTCTTTTTCCATAACATTTAACAAACGAACATCAGCTGCATGCATATCCGCTAAACGACTAACTTCATCATGGTTACCAATAGAAACCGAGGGTTGCCGAAGTTCTATCAGATATTTACAATGCTCAAGATTTAATATCTCGAGATTCGGTGGCAGGCCATGGTTCAACTTTTTCAACAGCGTATAACTAAGGTCAAGAAATCTCAGCTTCTTAAGTTCCTATCATAGATAGAAAGAAGGAAGAATTCAGTAACATTGAGAAATATATAAGATACTCTACTATTAGGTGTAATTTCGATTAACTCTGTTGGTTTTATAGTGTTGTACATTTATTACGGAATGAGAAGATCAGTAAGAAATGAATAAATTGACAACCAAGAGGATTAAATGTATCTTCCCGCCTAGCAATTCAGCATCCTCCCAGATCAGATCATATGGATTACTCTTCTTTTCACTATCTAACCTGATCAAAATATGAACATATGTGTAAATAAGCAGACAGAAAGAAGGAAGAATTCAGTAAAACCGAGAAATATATAAGATACTCTACTATTAGGTGTAATTTCGATTAACTCCGTTGGTTTTCTAGTGTTGTACATTTATTACGGAATGAGAAGATCAGTAAGCAATGAATAAATGGACAACCAAGAGGATTAAATGTACCTTCCCGCCTAGCAATTCAGCATCCTCCCAGATCAAATCATATGGATTACTCTTCTTTTCACTATCTAACCTGATCAAAATATGAACATATGTGTAAATAAGCAGACAGAGACCTGTCGCTCCGATAAAAGTTGCACTGGACGAAAATGAAACACTTAATTTCGCATATGTGGTGTCACTTTTGAACCATATACTCATAAATCAGTCAGTTTGCGTTGGGATTTATATCAAACATATCAAATAAAAAATGAGGTCACAGGGGGAACATGCCATTCGGGTTTAAGAAGATAAAAGTTACCCAGAATGTTCTTAACGTTGGTCGTCCAAAGAACTTAAGAACAACTTCGATCCTCTTCTGTATATCGCCTAAATGGTAGAATCAACCTAAAAATGAAATTGATATTATATCGCCTACACCTAAATCGATTAAAATAAATAAAAAAAAAAAAAAAAAAAAAAAAAAAAAAAAAAAAAAAAAACTAAATCATAATTTATGAAAAACCGATTCAGAAAAATGGTTTTCCCCCAATTCATACACAGTCTTTCCAAAAATAAATTAGGGTTTTGATACAATAATTATTTACTTGAACTTAATCAAATCAAATATATTAAATTGAATACGCACAAAATTAAGGGATAATTACCGATTTGAAGACTCTCTAGCAAAAAAACTACTGTAATGATACCATTATTTGTATTATATTTGTTGCTTGAATTTGGGTAGCCTCGTCTCAAACCCTAACTGATTATTACCTTCTGCCATAACTTGAGTTATTATTTCATCTTTTTCTTTCAGAAGAGCAATGGCATCACTTCTCTTATTTTGCTCTCTACGTAGTGTATCAAAGTCTATGATATGTTTTCAATGTTTGCCCATTGTTCATCTCCATCCACCTTTAACAAATACAAAATATTAATCACACAATATTATTTATCTCGACAGATAGTAACAAATAGATATCAAAATACTTACTTTTTTGAATTAAAAACACAATATCATTTATCTCAATAGAACCTGGAAGAAGTGTGCTGTTTTTTATAATGATGGTTTTTGTGTATAGCTGGGAAAAGAAAAGAAAAAAAAACCGAGTTTTTGTGTATAGATGAAGCCATTATAAACAACATACCTGAATACATATTACCAACAAAGAAGACGAACAACCTGCACATCAAATCAGAAAAGAAAAAAAGATCGTGTGTTTGATAATGAGATGAATGCGTGATAGTAGGGTTTTGGGGAAAAAAATACTCCGTATAATGAATGGACAAATAGTATAAACAACATACCTGAGACGCCATGGTTGGTTGATGAATTTTTATTAGGGTTTTGAGCAAAAGTTATTATGAATAACCTGCAAAGCATATAAAAAAATGTTTATAAAATAAATAAGAATGTAACTGACCTCTATAACCAAAGATTTGATAACTTCATTGCTTCCCCATCAGGCGCCCGGATAACAACCTGCACATGAAATCAGAGAAGAAAAAAGAATATTGTGTGTGTGATAATCAGATGAATGAGGGAATGAGCGATATTAGGGTTTTGGGAAACAAAATATTCCGTATATAATAATGGACCGGATATTGATAATATTGGATTTAGTTTGCTAAATATTTAGCCATATATTTACTTTGTTGTGGGTTTATAGATTTGGGCTTGCAAGATATAATCAAAAAAAAATGCGTTGGTCTAGTGGTTAGGATGCTTGTTAATGTTACCAACAACCTAGGTTCGATCCTTGTAAGTGGCAAAAATTTTAATATTAAAAACGAATTTAAACTAAAAAAAAAAAAAAAAAAAAAAAAAAAAAAAAAAAAAAACGAATTTTAACTAAAAAAAAAAAGGAAAAAAAATTGAGCATGTAGAAAATTTGACGGGGCATTAATGCCTACTTACTGGGCATTAATGCTTGCTTACTGGGCATTTAAGGGCGCTTACTGGGCATTATGGCATTTGATGACGTCATACGCATATTGTTATATATTATATGTATATATATATATATATATATATATATATATATATATATATATATATATATATATATATATATATACTTTTGATCAAAAAAATAAAAGATAATGGCTATCAGTGATGTATGATTACCTTAAAATAAAGATGGATATTATGTAATCTTGAATTTCTTTAGCTCTTTTTGGAAGCATGTATGATGTGTTAAGGTTTTTTTAAAACATTAATGGTGATCTCAAGGTTTTTATAAAGTAAATACTTGTATTTTCGAAAATTATGGAGCTAGGCCGTTGATAGCAAATTGAAAAGATAATATGGAGTGCAGTCCGTTGCTTGCAAATTCAAAAAAAAAAAGTTCAGTAAGACCGGTTTTTTATTAAACAACCGGTGTCTATAAGGGAAATATACTAAAATCTTTTTTTTTTTGAAAAACAGATGTCTTTGCGTATCTATAGAGACCGGTCTTTTATTGCAGAACCAGTTTTTCTTCATTTTTATATTATAGAGACCGGTTATTGTATGACAACCGGTTTTTTACACTTTCCAAACCTGCTATTTTTTAGAATAGGGACTGGTTATTATATAATCGGTTTCTATTAGGTATGTTTACGAGACTTTTTGTATTAGTGAATTGTGAGACAATCCCACATTCATCTAGATGATCAAGAAAATCTTGACTCATATATTCACCTTCGAGATCAGATCGCAAGGCTTTAATCTTCATACCAATTTGATTTTCAACTTCACGTTGATAAGTCTTAAAAGTTCCAAAAACTTTATTTTTATGTTTAATCAAATAAACATAACCATAACGACTATGGTCATCCATAAAGGTGACAAAATAAAATTCACCATTTCCTATCATGGACCTAAATGGGCCACACACATTTGTATGCCCGAGTCCTAACAGATCCTTAGCTCTTTATCATATACCATAGAAAGGAGTCTTAGTCATCTTTTCACAAAAACATTGTTCGCATAGTCAAATAAATGAATCAGATCCGGTTGACTCAAGAATATCATCACTTTGAAGTTTCTTGATGTGTTGTTTGTTTATGTGGCCAAGTTAACAATGCCACAAAAAGGTCTTGCTCAAATCATATTTGGCACGTTTAGCAATATTAAACATAGATTTATCGACAGAGATCACACCATCCATATCTATCTCAAAAATGCCATTTCTTGGAAACGCATTAAAATAAAACATATTATCTTTTGAAACAGAAATACCATAATGCATAAATGCAAGTTCAAAACCCGCATCTCTCAACCGAGGGATGAAAATAACACTTCTGGTAATAGAAGGTGCGCAATGACATTGTTCTAAACAAAGTTCTAAGACACTAGGTACATTAAGAAAATAAGATCCGACAGCTTCAACAGCAACACGATTCCCATTTCCATGTGCAGCACTATACAACGATCGAAATTGGTGCCCCTGCTGACCTTTTTGTGGGAAAATATGAAGAAGCTGATAACAAAGTTTAACATCAAGGCCACCAAATAATCTTGGGAGAGAGGTTGTTGCTAAATCTTCTATAACACAATTGTTTCTCTCTATTAGAGTTTGCTGCGTCTTTATAACACGTACAGATCTGAAGAACAGAAAGGGGAATAAACCAGCATACAAATTGAAGCACTATTTACCAACTAATGTTTCCCAAAGGGATCACTGTTGTAACTCTTTGGACCCGAGCTCATTTGATACCCATCCTCCAATCATATCTGAGAATGAATGTCAGTCCACTTCATGGTTTTCAGAGAATTCAGGAGGTATAAAAATGACATGTGGCATGTAGGTGAAGTTGAATTCATAGGATCACAATTCACAAACATAGTAAACATGTATAAATGGTGGAAATGAAGATGGTATACTATATAAACTTAACTGAATTATCCAATCATATAATACAACAGCAGCTAGACTAATGAGTGGTCAACAAATGATCAAGTACTTAACATATAAAGTTGTAAACATACAAAAGGTAGGTTGTTGGTGGATCCTCCCATCATGAGTACTGTCAACTTCTTGAAGAATTAAACAAAAAATGTCTCAAGCAACACCCACAAAATAAATTGTCGTCTTAGAATGTATATCCTGGTCAGGAAACTACACTAGCAAAGTTTCTTCATATATACTGTCATC
The DNA here is from genome assembly GCA_021014915.2 of Artemisia tridentata subsp. tridentata. Lineage (NCBI taxonomy): Eukaryota > Viridiplantae > Streptophyta > Magnoliopsida > Asterales > Asteraceae > Artemisia > Artemisia tridentata. The sequence continues at coordinate 170,271,113 of CP139503.1, forward strand.
AACTAGGATAGCAACAAATTAACTTTAAAAATATGTTCCCTTTCATGCTTGGATTCATAAAGTGGAGAGAACAAGTACAAAAGAAACTTATTTCAGATTGTTTTCAATGCATTTCAGTAATAGTACAAATTTAGAGTTTTGCATATAAACATTATTACAGAGGTAGTAGTCAAAAGCTTGAACTAAATAAGAACACAAGAAAAGAAAGAAAAATATACGACTTATAAGTAAAATCTTCACCGGAAATACGATTTTGACATTTATTACTAGTGATTGTAATAAACATTCCTCTTTTTTCCTGAAGACGAGCAAGTGACACATCACAAGACTTGGTTAGAACTTAGACTCATGAATATAAAAATTGAAAAGAGGATATATCTCACAAGAAAAGAAACAAAAGACTAGGATAAGGAACGCAATTACAGCAATCGATATTGGTGCCCATACTGACTTGTTTTGGTAAAATATGAAGAAGCTGATAACAAAAGCTAGCATCATGGCCACCAATGCATAGAAGAGCGCAGGCATCCCATGAGCTTGTAAGGTAATCTTTTCAAAAAATCACGTTCAGCATAACGGGATGTAAGAATGGTTACGACATAAATAAGTGATCTTGAAGCAAACATCAAACATAAAGCATCTAGTATTATGAATACCATGAAAAGTTTTTTCTGAAGAAAGATAGGAGTACCGGTGTCTTGGTTGAAACCACCAGGAACCGCGAATGGCACTGCAAATGCTACGGTGGCTATAAGTGTTGAGACAACCATTAATTGGGTAGCTACTTCTTTAATCCATTTCTCGCCTTTGGTTAGTAAATCTTTGTGGTTCTCTGTGAATACTTCACGTGGTGTATGACCAGATGAATTTTTTTTTTCTCGAAGAGAATGTGCGGGAGCATCACCGGCGGAACTATTAAGGGGCGATAAATATTGTAAATTGTTAGCCTTTAAAGTTTGTTATAGTCGGGAATTGCAATAGCATTTAAGTACAAGGGCTAGTTTAGACAATAAAGCTAAGTTAGACTTGTATTATTGTAATAAATACATTCCTAGTCACAACTAGGAAGGTGTGATTCTCATTGTTACATGGAGGTGTGTGTGTTTTCTTTAATTTCTCTCTCTAAAAAACATACACACCTCCCCCAATCAATAAACTAGTTCTACCATATTTAACCTTTATTACGAGTTTCCCCGACCTCCTGAACGTGATCTTGGTCTCTATATAAATAGCTTATGTTTTATGATTTTGGAGAGAGCTAATATAGCGACGTACTCATGTGTAGAATATATATGAATGGAAAGAGGAACAATGAAGAAGATGAATCGAAAAGTATTTTTTAATGCTTCTTTTATTAATTTCTTTTAATAAATAGTACATGTAATACAGCTTTTTGTTATTTTTTATTATTTCACTCTATGTAACTTTTTGGTATATTGTTTATGCTTTATGATATTTTCTTTTAATGCATGTTTACTTAGAGCACACGGAGTGGTCCTCGGGTTGCAAGCGGGTTGGGTTAACCCGCTGGGGAACACCGCCGCCGACCCAGCGGGTTGCCCAGCGGTTTGATTCTCACGGGTAGAGCAGCCAGCGCTGGCTGGGTTGTTTTCTTTGAATTATTCGACCTGTGTAGCTTTCATGCAATGGATTTTCATTGACTTGCAATAAAAGGAACGTTGCAATAAAAGCTATCAAGAGACTGAGTCCTGTGGGCTGCTGCTGCTGCTGACGATTGAAGATCAAATATAGAAGATGAAGAAGATGAAAAACAGTGTTCATTGACTTTTCTTTTTATGTGTGTTGTGTTGTGTGTTAAAACACTACTTACTGATATCTCATCACATTCAATCTGTTTTGCTTTTGGTCTTTCGTCTATATCTACTTGTTTAGCTAGATCATCTTGTGACTGTGATTGAGAAGAATATTTCGTACCATCATAAAAGCAGAGGAAAACTAGGATGTTATTAAATGAAAAAAAAATAATAATAAAAAATTGGGAGGGTTGAAAAAGTGATGAATGCCTAAAAATTAAGTTGGGAGGGTTGGTTGGGAGGGTTGGAAGGGTAAAATGAGTTGGAGAGATGTTATTGGTGGAATTTGGGAGGGTTGAATATTTCAACCACATGACTCCGCCTGCCCTTATAAAACTACCTTTCACTGTATTATGTGAACTAAAGAACATATTGTGTTCGTCTCATTCTCAACAAAATAAGTATTACACATTACTTATCCTTTAGCATTTTGTTATTTTGATTGTAGCTTGTCGGCTCCTCATAAAAACAAGTCTTATTTTTCGTACAGAGACTAACAATTATTTTTTGGTGCTACACCCAATTAAAGTTTCTGGATCCACCATTGCATCTATTAGTTCTAAATTTGTAAATTTTAGATTCGAGACTTTGAGTATAAAATAGTTATCTTCTATTCGTGTTATCATTTGCGGGCTTATATTCCTTAGGGGGTTGGCAACCCATCACTCACACTGCATCCCATACCACACTCCCAACCAATCCCCTTATGCTACCTCATTCCCTTACTTTTTCATACCACACTCTCAAATTTTGTTGGCATCACCATACCACACTACATCTCATACCTCACTATAATTAAAAAAATAAATAATAACAACCATTAAACACCCAACGGTCCAATTTTTCTCTCCATCTTGTGCGTGATTTGATCCCGTGAAATCCATACCGTGCCCCATACCGTGTTGGTGGCGGCGGTGTTCCCGCACGGTATGGATTCCATACCGTGTGCATAATCCATACGTTGCCAACGCCCTTATATACATGACTATTTGATCGACTTTCAATTACCAAGAAGTGCAGTTTGAACTTCGATAACTTCGGCCCCCCATAAAAAATGTCCAAAGTTCCGCCATTGGGGAGCATAGCCTCCACTTCCTACACATACCGTAGATTAGATGGTTATGATCCAGTTTTATATGAACAGTCATGTCTACGTAAATGGTATATATATATATATATATATATATTATATGACTTTCTTTTCAGAACCACATTATCTGCGAGAACTGACAGAACCACCAAAAACATACATGCACGCCTTTTAAAATAAAATAAAAATACACGCAAATCATCAATAATCGTAAGTATATCATCATGAACTCATCCTCTTTTTTCACAAAAACCTTACACACGGCTGCAATATTGCCGTTGCTCGCTGATTGCGTGGTTTTGTAACCTTACAACAGGTTTTACCTCTCGAGGGATCTCAAGAGGCTTACAACCCCACCAGGCAGTGTACCTGACCGATGTAGTATAGTGTAGTGGTAAGTACGGGGGATTGATCGTTCTCCACAGGGAATAGTGTTCGTTAGGTATGAAAGGCTACTCTAATTAGGTCTAAGGGTTGAGGAAGATTCTTTTTTATGTTTTTATAATTTTATGAAAGCAAGTAAAATCTCGGGTTTGAAGGAGTGGGCGGAATTAGTTGCTAGTCAACTAACCCAAATTACTACGAATGCAAATAAAATAAAATAACAAAAATGAAATGTGGTGAGAAACTTATGTGTAGAGAAATGTGTTTACTTAGATTTCCTTACTCCCTAACTATCTTTTACCGGTTAATTAGTGTGTATTAGTCGCGTGGATGACGGGTGTATTCCTTAATACCATTCGTGGGGTGGCGTACTTACTTCCCCAACTCTACAAGCTCCTACTTCACTCCTATGTCGAGCCGGCTAGGAAGCTCCTAACATGGGATCACTAGAATTCGCTTGTGCATTAAATACAACCATAAAAACCTTTAGTACGCATTTGGTTCATGTTTCTTAAGACGTTCAAGCAAGTTACCGAATAGGAAGTTAGCCAGTTTTCTTAAGCCTAACATAGATAAACAATCATCCAATACAACTAATAACACACTAACAACCAATAATCAATAGCTAGGTTTCATTAGATCTAAGCAAACACAAGATAAAATTAGCCTAACATGTTAAACAAAAGACAAGAATAAGATAGAATCAAACAACACATAGACATATTGAATGATTAATTGATAACTTATCTTTCAATGAAACATGGAAGATCTCAAGGCAAAAAGCCCTGAAAAAGTAGCTAAAATCGTCTTAGGGTTTTCTCCCAAAATTCCACACACTAAGCTCTCCTTAATGACAAAAGATTAGAAAACTATATATAGATTTTTGGATCTGACGGCGTCACCTTATGGAGTGTGACGCCGTCACCTCGCCGCTTTTAGGGTTCCCGGATGACCTTCTTGACGCCGTCCCTCTTTAGCTCTTCCAAAATCCATTCTGGCTTATCAAGGCTTGACGCCGTCAGCTTGTGAACGTAACGTCGTCCCCTTATGATTTAAGCCGTGACGCCCTTGATCAAGTTAAAGCGTGACGCCGTCAGAATTCACATGCTATTTTCACTGGCTTATCATGAGTAAATTTCACGTCCAACTTTTCTTGCCAAAGCATGACGCCGTCCAGAGTAAATTGTGACGCCGTCAAGAGTAACTTTTAGCCGATTTTTGAGACTTTGTCGTTTTCTTCACTTTTATGCTCCAAAAACGTCCAAAATGCCTCCTTTTCCAGATTTCTCCTCAAAAGTACCTAAAATGACAAAAGGAACGATTTAGGGCAATATTTGATCAAATAAATACGATTTAGGGCTTAAATGACCCCTTAAAAGCGGTACACTTTTCGCCTCATCAAATACCCTTACACTTGAGATTTGCTTGTCCTCAAGCAAATGCGCTTTTATTCTAATCAAAATACAAGTTAGGGGTCATTTAATGCAAACATAAAAGTAATTACAACAAATAATCGTTCCACTTCAATCATAATAAGCACGGAGATTATAAACTAGCACCTCACAAGTAGTGTTTAGATACTCACATCTCTCAAGTGTCATCAAAATAAATCTCATAAATGAAAACGGATAATATCTCTCACTACCTGTCATAGCAAATAGATTACCATAGGCTTGGGAAAGGATCGAAAACCTCCTCCACTAGGCGTAAGCACCTAAGATAAACTATCAAAGAGGGCTTTTAAATGGGTTATAACGTAAGGTGTAGGGAAAAGGAAAACACGGTTTTGTTGGATAAAGAATATTTTACTGGTGGCGAGTTAAAAATCTTGATCAATTACATGTACTATACAATGTTGCTAAGCCAAGACTAGACTCGATCTTAAGCTAGAAACAAAATAACAAAATAACAAAAATATAAAATAAACATAAAATAAAACGGGATGGTAGTCCGTATGTTTTTTCTACTTTTCTTTTTCTCATTTTTTTTGTATTTTTCTTGATTTTTTCGATTTTTTTTTTTTTTTTTTTTTTTTTTTTTTTTTTGCATACACTTTTACCCTACCATCCAAAATAATACATCATAGGGGCGTTGCATTCCCCTTACACTTGAACTTTTACATAACTTTACAAATACTAATCTAATGACTCGAATTAAGATAATTGAAAAACTTGGAGTACTTTTAAAATATTTAGCACATATGGGGGTAATAAATGATGTTCTTCCCCATTACTCCATTACACTAGTACTTTACCCATGAGTCCCAATCGTCCCAAAACAATATGTACAAGGATATGACTCGACTTAGCAACCATGTAATCAATTAGATAATTAACTTGGGGTTTAAACAAATGTTGTAACAATAATGCACTAAAAATGAGTGCATACAAGGTAGGCTAAGGCGATTTGGGTGTACATTTAAGTGGGGTGTAACAAATTCTTCCTTTAAGTAAAATGCTTAAAGGTCGAAACGAAAAGATAGGCTCTGAGGGGTGTACTAGGGGTATCGTGTACTAAAAATGAGTACAACGCAAAGGGTGTGGGGGAATTACTTGACCAATGTAGCCAAAGTAATTATAACAAAAACACAGGTGTAAAACAATGGGTTAATCCTAATGCCTCTTATCATGTAGTAAATCTAACTACACGAATGTAGTCTCACTTGTGGCCTTGGAATGGTCCTAACGCAAGTTCTAGAATCTAAGTGCTACCGGTACACACATCATAGCATAAATGCTTTTCCTACCAATTCTAAGGGCGAACCTCACATATTTGGGGGTGGAAAATTTTTTTTTTTAGTGGTACGGTTTTTGTGCTAGTCATATAACTCCTATCCGTGAGACGCTTATTAGAACTAAAGTTTCACTCCTATATGTTGTAAAAAAATTTTAAATTTGGCACTAAAATTACCTTAACAAGTATTTCTCTCAGTTTTATTACACATCTACCATCAAACAAACAAAAATCAAGCGCAATTGTATTCTCTAAAATCGTACTTTTACCCTCCCCTTACACTTAAGATGAACATTGTCCCCAATGTTCAAATAATAAGATGTAAAAGCAAAAAGTAAAAGAATGAAATCAAATACTCCCCTGATTCGCTCGGTGGATAATGAAATTACACGGTTAAATCTTCCTCCAAAGAGAATGTTGAAGCTCCATGACTAATGCATCGCCACAAGCTTGATCCAAAAACATTTCCTTGTCCAAAATAACCTGTTAAACCTGAGAAAACAAACACGAAAACCTGCATAACATCGGCGGGATAAAATCTATATATAAGGATATAATGCTTGTGGAATGAAAATTTTGCAGATTCCTGGAGATTATAAGTTGGAGATTTTAATAAAAACTTTTTATGAAAACAAAACTTTCAAAAATTTCTGGAAATTAAATCTGACGCCGTCAGGTTATAACCCCTGACGCCGTCAGAAATGACCTGACAAAAATTTTCATTTTTAGTTTCCGGAAAATTTCTGGAAAAAACCTTTACCTTACTTCCTGGAAATCCTGCAAAACATCATTATGACTCGATACAAGCATTTGACTCAAACACACACTAATATGTATGCTAATTTATTATTATTACGATTCATGTTAATTTGTGTTCTAATAAACCGATTTAGATTTCCCTTACACTTATCTTTTGCAAAATACCTTTATATGTAGTTAAGACGAAGTTAAAAACAACATAAAGCATTTTCACAAATTAGTTTTTAACATGAACCAATAATAATAAAAATTAAACACACATACGGAAACAAAATCAAACAAGCAAATAAATAAACACACAAAGCAAATAAAACAAATAAAGCTTGGGTTGCCTCCCAAGAAGCGCTTTTCTTTATTAACGAGTCTTGTAGCTAGACTCCAAGTCACGTACATTACGTGATTCCATCATTCATAATGACGTATCCCTGATAGATATGATCCTTGTTATCATGGTGGTGGTGTCTCAATCGCTCGACATTTGCGGTCACTTCACCTCCTCATTTGCTGGTCAAGCTTACTATCCCATCTTGTTGTAAACCTTTAATTGTGAATGGTCCGTACCACCAGGGACTTAGTTCATTAGTAGGTGCTTCTGTTTCTGAATGCCTTAGGAGCACTGAGTCTCCTTTTGTAAATTCAACGGGGTCATTGATTTGCTCATCAGCCTCAATATAATTGTTATTTCTACCCTTACATTCTCTAATCTCATTTTCCATATAACTCTTAATCCTTGCCTCCCATGCAAGAATTTTCTCTCGAACATTACCACAGACTACATTAGTGTTAGCCTCCATCTTCTTCTGCAGAGCAATATCTCGTATATGTCGTGGGATCGTTGGGAAGTTTATTGTTTTCTTCCCCTTCTTCATTTGGATGGTGCTATTTTCGTAATTGATTTGTGCTCTAGTGGTAGCGAGAAAGGGTGCCCCAAGGATTATTGGCATATTCATATCATTTCTCTCAATGATCATGAAGTCGACCGGATACAGGAATCCGGCAACGTTGACCAACACATCTTCTGCAATTCCTAGCGGATACTCATAAGAATGCTTTGCAAAGGAGAGTTTAGTATGGGTGATGGATGGCAACTCATCGGTTAACTGAACATAAACGGATAAGGGCATCAAATTTACGTCGGAACCTTGGTCAGCTATCGCATCCAGATACTTGTGTTTTCCAATGCTGCATGGTATTTCAAAGACCCCGTAGAATTTCTGCTTTTCCACTAACTTTTGTCCTATGAGGCATTCATACAATTGCCCACCGGGTAATGTGTCAGATTTATCATCCGGTTCCACCTTCTCGGACTTCTTGTTGGGTAGATGAATACGTCGATAGTTTCTCACCCAATCGTTTATGGTCTCCTTGTTTATTTCGTGCTTCAAGTAATGCTTCACTTGTTGTGACACTGGCGGTTCAACCAATTGGCGCTCCTCAGAGGGCGCCTCCTCTCCTTTGTCGGAATCGCATTTGTACGCATTGGTGTTTCCATTATTAAGTGGGATGAGGTCAATTTTGTTAACTTCCATAGTTATGGATTTCCCTCTTCCATCATTTCCGCCCTCTTGGACGACGGAGGTGGCCTTGACAAATTTAGTGTTAGGAACATCAACGTCATTCCTCACCAACACTTTTGCAGGGGCTTTTGTATTTGTGTATTCTTTCAAAAGATTCATCATCTCCGCCATCTTCTCCTCCATTTCCTCCTTCTGCTTGTAGACGGCTTCCTCAAATTTTGCCAACCGTTCGGAGTGTTTTGACATGTACTCTCTCATTCGAGCTTCGAATGTTGGACTAAGTTCCTGAGGTGGTGAGTTGGGTGGGGCGTGCTTATGGAAGGGTTTAGTATTTTCCCTACGGGGTGATTCGGACAATGGTATTTGCTTAACGCTTGAGACTGAGTTAATTGTTGCTTTTTGTGGACTTAAGGGTCTCTTTTGCTTTTCCATAAGATATGCAACCCTTTTCTCAAGTTCACTAACGCTTTCCTCAGTGATTTGATTGGCGGTATCGGGCGATGAATATGTCTTGACTGCCGAGCGCACGTCGTGGGAGACTTGCCACAATTCATCATCGTCGGATGCAAGCTCATCAATGATCTCCCATGATTCCTCGGCGCTTTTGTCGCACAATCTGCCCCCGGCGGCTCGATCGATGGCACGCTTGGTGTGGTAATCAACATGGTCATAGAAGATTTGGATTTGAAGCCATAGATTTATGCCATGGTGAGGGACTTTTTGAAGTAAGTCCTTGAATCGAATCCATGCCCCGTAGAGGGTTTCGCCTCGACGTTGTTCAAACATCAAGATATCCTTCCTTAGCTTGGTAGTTCTCCCCGGTGGGAAAAACTGAGCAAGGAAACGAGTAGTGAGATCATCCCAAGAGGTGATGGATCCTGCGGGTTGACGTTCTAGCCACTGACTAGCTTGGTCCCGCAAAGAGAATTGGAAGAGACGCAATCGGGTCGTCTCTCGAGTGGCAACATCAAGGTCTATAGAATCAACGATTTTAAGAAAGTCCTTGAGATGTTGATTAGGATCTTCAGAACGAAGTCCATGGAATGCGCATCCACTTTGCACCAACCGGATGGTGTCGGATCGCAAGGGTGTGATATTGGCTCCTTGAGTGAGCTCAATGGTGTTTCAATAGCCATGGTGGCTAGGACGGGAATACTCTCCTAAAGTACGGGCTCTAGGAGGTGGTTGTGGTTGTTGTGGTGGTGGGTTGTGTGGGTTAAGGATATTACCATCTTCCATGATGTCGGATGGTATGGTTACGAACAAAGACACGAAGAAAATAGATAGACTAAAGAAAACCTAGAAAAATAAAATAAAAATCTCACTAGAAAGGAATCTAGTGAGTAGACCTAATAGAAATAAAAATTCAACCTAAACAATAACTATTCCCCGGCAGCGGCGCCAAAAACTTGATTGCGTGGTTTTGTAACCTTACAACAGGTTTTACCTCTCGAGGGATCTCAAGAGGCTTACAACCCCACCAGGCAGTGTACCTGACCGATGTAGTATAGTGTAGTGGTAAGTACGGGGGATTGATCGTTCTCCACAGGGAATAGTGTTCGTTAGGTATGAAAGGCTACTCTAATTAGGTCTAAGGGTTGAGGAAGATTCTTTTTTATGTTTTTATAATTTTATGAAAGCAAGTAAAATCTCGGGTTTGGAGGAGTGGGCGGAATTAGTTGCTAGTCAACTAACCCAAATTACTACGAATGCAAATAAAATAAAATAACAAAAATGAAATGTGGTGAGAAACTTATGTGTAGAGAAATGTGTTTACTTAGATTTCCTTACTCCCTAACTATCTTTTACCGGTTAATTAGTGTGTATTAGTCGCGTGGATGACGGGTGTATTCCTTAATACCATTCGTGGGGTGGCGTACTTACTTCCCCAACTCTACAAGCTCCTACTTCACTCCTATGTCGAGCCGGCTAGGAAGCTCCTAACATGGGATCACTAGAATTCGCTTGTGCATTAAATACAACCATAAAAACCTTTAGTACGCATTTGGTTCATGTTTCTTAAGACGTTCAAGCAAGTTACCGAATAGGAAGTTAGCCAGTTTTCTTAAGCCTAACATAGATAAACAATCATCCAATACAACTAATAACACACTAACAACCAATAATCAATAGCTAGGTTTCATTAGATCTAAGCAAACACAAGATAAAATTAGCCTAACATGTTAAACAAAAGACAAGAATAAGATAGAATCAAACAACACATAGACATATTGAATGATTAATTGATAACTTATCTTTCAATGAAACATGGAAGATCTCAAGGCAAAAAGCCCTGAAAAAGTAGCTAAAATCGTCTTAGGGTTTTCTCCCAAAATTCCACACACTAAGCTCTCCTTAATGACAAAAGATTAGAAAACTATATATAGATTTTTGGATCTGACGGCGTCACCTTATGGAGTGTGACGCCGTCACCTCGCCGCTTTTAGGGTTCCCGGATGACCTTCTTGACGCCGTCCCTCTTTAGCTCTTCCAAAATCCATTCTGGCTTATCAAGGCTTGACGCCGTCAGCTTGTGAACGTGACGCCGTCCCCTTATGATTTAAGCCGTGACGCCCTTGATCAAGTTAAAGCGTGACGCCGTCAGAATTCACATGCTATTTTCACTGGCTTATCATGAGTAAATTTCACGTCCAACTTTTCTTGCCAAAGCATGACGCCGTCCAGAGTAAATTGTGACGCCGTCAAGAGTAACTTTTAGCCGATTTTTGAGACTTTGTCGTTTTCTTCACTTTTATGCTCCAAAAACGTCCAAAATGCCTCCTTTTCCAGATTTCTCCTCAAAAGTACCTAAAATGACAAAAGGAACGATTTAGGGCAATATTTGATCAAATAAATACGATTTAGGGCTTAAATGACCCCTTAAAAGCGGTACACTTTTCGCCTCATCACTCGCCTTATAAGAACATACATGTACACCTTCAAGGAAAAATTTTGTATTTCCAATTTCTTATCAAATTCTTTAGAACAACCATGTTTTTTTTAAAACATATATGTTGTTTTTCGAACATATGTGCAAAAATACAATTATTAAAGCCGTGCATGTATGTTTTTGGTGGTTCTGTCAGTTCTCGCAGATAAGGTGGTTCTGAAAAGAAAGTCTCACATATATATATATATATATATATATATATATATATATATATATATATATATATATATATATATATATATATATATATATATATATATATATACCTTGAACCATAACAGCTCTTGTTGCATCTGTAATACTACTCCTGGCACATCCTGAAGTTGGTTACCTTTTGCTCTTTCCCCAGCTAAATGCAACATATTATTGCCATTTTTATCTTCAAGAGTGATGACTGAATCCTTGTGAGACAGCCACATGGAATATACTTTGGGTTGTTATCATTAACCTTACGTACTAGATCTGGATATCGACGAATGAGTTCAACAACAAAATGTCTTGTTTCCCTTCTCTGCAGCAATGAACAGCATTTGAGAAGAGTATTTTAGTTTTTTAGGTTCTTGTGTTTGGTTCTTGCAAGCTGTTGGCATAGTGGGGTCAGGTGGTCCTCTGATTATGTCACTGATTTCATCCTTGTGCAATTTTAGCATATTACCCCAAATGCTTCTTAATAATTTCAGGGCTGAACTAGCTTCGGTAGGTGGATCCTTGACATGAATTACTGAAACAAAAATAAAGAAAACATATATACAAAATATCAACTTATTAGAGCTCCCTAAATCATATAATCTCAAACCTTAACATACAATAGACATAGTGTTTATTTAGCTGAAGATGGAATGGAGATACATACATGAATTGATAATACCCCTCCCTAACCCGGTCTCGTAGTTTGACATCTGCAAGATATTTGACAATCAGTTAATATGATGTGGAAAAAATTGCAGGGAAATAGATGAGAGAGGACCGAGTATAACAAGATATGGAATACGATGTGTGGATATCACTATGAAACCCAAGAAATCCAGCTCTACAATTAATCTTTTCGCATAAGACAACCCAATATTATGATCTCAAACCTCAAATAAAAAAATGAAAATCCAATAGGCAATAGAAAGGTTATCATCCTAGCAATGTTATCAACTAGTAAACTCTTGATATCACAATCCTGATTTGGTATATCGTATCAAATTGTTTGTTTTGGCTTAGCTCTTTGTTAAGTCTTTTTAACACAATATGCTTTAAAAATAAAAAATAATCTCTAACAATATGGTGGTAGATCAATATAGAGATCACTCAGGTAGTCTTTCGGCTTAATAAACTTGTGAGTATTCGATTTCAATGATTGTAATACTAGTACGAATGGTACTTTACAAGATAATGGTTGTGACTTATTGAAGGGGAGAATTGACGATGCCCGTTTATATACATTGGCTACGACCAACTAGGGTTTCTTATGTATCGTTCACTCAGGGAAGTTTAATTATTCTACAGAATGTGCACATGTCTTGGTGGAATCCACCTGGAACTGTGAAAGGTACTGCAAATGCTATGGTGGCTATAAGTGTTGAGACAACCATTAATTGGGTAGCTACTTCTTTCATCCATTTCTCGCCATTGGTTACTAACACTGCGTTCTCAAGTGGAGTAAAAATGATGAAAGGAAAAGAAAGTGATGAAATGTAAAAGAGCTCATGTTCTCAAGTTTTTTTTAAGAGTGAAAGTGAAAGTGAAAGTAAATTAGGGAAAGTGGGAGGATTTTGCATTTAAAACTTTCACCTCACTTTTGGTTCTCTGTGAATACTTCACGTGGTGTTAGAACAGACATATTTGTTTTTCTTTAGGAAGTAAAGTGAAAGTAATAAAAGTTGTGTTCTCAAGTTTTTCTTTAGGAAGTCAAGTTAAAGTAAGTGAGTGAAAGTAGTGGGATTTTGCTTATAAAACTTTCCACCCCACTTTTGGGGTGAAAGACAACTTTACTTCCTACCTCTTTCTCTACTTCCTCCTTCTTTACTTTACTTTCACTTTCTTTCTTCTTTTTTTCGAGAACACATTGTAAAAGAATAAGGAAGCATGGCCTCTACTTCCTACACAACATGTATAGGTTAGATGATGACACTACGTTATCTTATATATACATAATTCATGTTTACCACTATTTATTAAACGGTTATAAGAGTGTACCTTGAACCATAATAGTTCTTGTTGCATTTGCAGAACTACTCCTGGCACATCCTGAAGTTGGTTATTCTTTGCTCTCACGCCCGCCAAATGCAACATATTATTCCCATTTTCATCTTCGAGAGTGATGATTGAACCCTTGATTGGCCCGATTTCATTTAATAGCCTGTGTATACCCTTGCGGAGATGTGAGACAGCTACATGAAATATACTTTGTTTGGTATCATTAACCATCCGTACTACATCCGGATATCGATGAATAAGTTCAACGATAAATGTCTTGTTTCCCTTCTCTGCCGCAATGGGTAACATTTGAGAAGAGTATTTGGGTTTTGAGCCTCTAGTGTTTGGTTCTTGCAAGCTGCTGGCTTAGGAGGGTCAGGGCTCTCAGTATATCACTGATTTCACCCTTGTGTAATTTTTGTTCGAATCTGGCCCTATTATGCGGATCATACTTTACTTGTTATCTCTGATGAACAGTGATCGAGTATGCACATCAGAATGTGCAGGGACTCATGTTTGTAGAACAGAGGGTGGGAACACTTTTATAAAACACAATACTAATATTATTCCACACTTTCAAATGATACACATGTTGGGTTATTTATACATGATGAAAGGGTATGATACCCCTTCATGAACCAATACAATGGTTCACTAATAACTACCCAATAACTAACTGTAACTAACTATGACATACAGACACAACGTTTCCTTTTGTCATTTACATTTTATATCCCTCAAGTCTTAAACTAATTACAAAGTCCAACAGTCTCCCCCCTAATTGTTTAAGACTTGCTCTTCTAATCTTCAGACATCATCATCTGTCTTTGCATCACGCCTATTCTCTTGCTTGATCCAAATCTTCTTGACTTGTAGCATACTCTTTGTCTTGAATAAATTCTTGATGACTTCACACCATCTTTTGCTCCTCACGAACTTTGCTTTACACAAACTTGCTTGTTTCACACAACTTGGCATCACACCATCTGCATTTTGATCAGTCACTGATCTTGTTCTTCACGAACCATCCTTCACGGAAAAACTTGGTTATTTCACATAACCTTTAATTCTTTCACAGAATTTTGATCCTTCACGGATTGAAACCGCATCACACGTGTTTCCTTTGTCTTGACTTGACCCATTCACTGAATCTCCTTATTGCACCCTTCACAGGTTGTCTTCTATTCACATCTCTCACAGATTGTTGTCATTGTCTCACACAATGTCTTTATCTTTATTTAACTGCTTGACTTCTCTTTATTTTCATTAACCATAATATCCTCTTTCACACAATTGAAATCTGATCGCCTTGTAAAAACCATTCTATTTTCATGTTCGGATTGCCTTTTATCGTTCCATGGATGATCCTCCTGATCATCGGACTCCTTGTGTCTTCTTCTTGCTACATACTCGTATGACACCTTTGTGAGAACGATATCCTTTGCAATTAACATGATCATCTTCTGATTTTCATTCTTCTTGGGTTTCTGCCCGAAAACGGGATCGTCTCTATGATCCTTCTTCATGCTCTATTTTTCGGGTTTTCTTCCTTGAAGGCGTTGACTTCTTGGACTGCTTCTGATTGATCTCGCAAAACAGGGGTGTTTTGTTTGTTCACAGGTTTCGTTCTTCCAGGATCTTTTAACCGTGATCTCTGATGCCATGTTCGAATCTGGCCCTATTATGCGGATCATACTTTACTTGTTATCTCTGATGAACAGTGATCGAGTATGCACATCAGAATGTGCAGGGACTCATGTTTGATGAACTCAAATAAGTACATTTTATTACCATCATTTATCCTATGTATATTGCTCATTTTACATTGTTTTATATGAGATTTAATACTTAATCGTTTACTTTTATAAATCTCAATAATATTAGAGCAATTGGAGAAAGTTGCGGAAAAAGACAAATTTTGGAGCAAAAAATGAAGATATTAAAGAAAGTGTATTATTCAGACATGCAATACGGCGTATCCAATCGTATTGATACGCCGCATCTAAAAGACGGATGGAAACTAAATAAAATATTTGGACGCAACACTATTTTTGGCATAACTTTTTCGTCCGAACTCCGTTTTAGGTGATTCAAAAAGCCACGGAAAGATAAAAGAGAAAGCTACACATTTAAAGTATAAAATGCAGGAAAAACTGAAGTTAGCTCGTGATTTATTTCTGCTCAAAAGTCAACTCGTGGTTATTAAATATTAATGGACCAATTATTGATCTTGGGTTTTGATTTGCTAACCACATTGAAGGCCCATTCTATTGGACCTGTTGGGCTGTTTATTTGGATCGGTTGAAGTCACAAACCAGAAGGGACAAAGTCCGATAGGGACGAATTGCAATTTACTAAAAGTAAACTTGGTGGCCAAGTTTACTACTTATATAAATACATGTTAATATGTTGCAAAGTGTTGGTTGGTTTTCCTGTGGTTTTTGGTTGCTCCTGTACGCACGACAGAAAAGGAAAACAAAGAGAAGAAAGTGCCAAGAGGTGTATTCAAGTATAATTGTATCATTATCTTTTCACTAATGTTTTCAATTATAACTTTTTGTATGATTATTGAGATTATGGGCTAACACCCTTTGGTGTTAGCCAAGTTTATGAAGTCTTTTTAGTTTTTATGTTTGTGTTGATGTGTTTACTTTGTTATTGGATTGGGTGCTTATCGATAAAAACTCGTTTATTGCTTTTAACTAGTAAAAGTCTATGTAACTAGATTATGAACTTATTGGTTTAATATTGTAATTTAACTATCTGTAATTGTGGTTACTTTAATTGAATCATAAGTGTAGTAATCTGAATCCTATATAGACGGCTTAGAGGGAACACACCGGAACCGTGCCTCATGCAACTATTAGGACTAGTAGCGCGTAATGCCAAACTAGGTTAGACGGTTTAAAGCAATAAGTTAGTATTGATGCTAGATAGGTCACTATGATCATGTCCTCTTTCCCACCACGATGGTAGGTTATTTAATCGTGACAGGGTTAATAATCGGATTGATGGCTAAACAATTGAATAAAGTAAAACAAAAAGATATAAACATATATAACTAGAAGATGGACTAGAATTGGCTAACCTGTTCTCTTTTATTGATTTCACATTTATTAAATTCACTTGTCGTTAATTTAATTAGTTAATTTGTTTTAGTTATTTGTTTTATCGTCATTAGTTTAATAAAAAAAACATATATAAATCGTGCTAGTCTCTCAGGCTAAAACCCCCTTTTTATTAGTTGCTTTATAGTTAGATTAGATAACGTCACTCCTAGTGAACGACCCTTGCTTACCTAAAAACTATCTACATTGACCGGGTACACTGCTCGTTAGTGTTTTAGTCTATAGGTTAGTTCGGCAATTATAAATTTAAAACTTGGTTAAAAATTATAGACTATAAAAAACACATCAAGTTTTTGGCGCCGCTGCCGGGGAGTGAAATTTAATTTGATTTAACTAGTTTAGTAGCTTAGAGTTGTTTTTATTTGTTTTTGTGTGTTTTAGTTATTTTAGTTGTTTTTCTATCTGTTAGAGTCAATACGACGTATCCACTTTGTGAATACGCTGTATCGTATCTGTTATTTGCTTCTTGTTTGTGTCTGTCGTATTCTGTTTACAATCTACATACGCCGCATACACCTTTGTGAATACGGAGTATCCAGTCCGGAACCAATACGGCGCATCAGTTTACTGAATACGCCGTATCGACTGTCTGTAATAGAAAACTTTATTTTTATTTTATTTTATTTTATTTCATTTTAGTTTAGTTCTTGTTTGAGCATATACTACTAATAATTCTACCTTTATTTTCAGTTATGATGGCTGGAAATAGATTCATGAATGCAACATATGAATATGACGAATGGAGAATCAACGATATATTGGAAAAGCTAATCAAAGTTCAATTGGATGAACATGAAAATACAGAGATATTCATTAAAGATTTCCACAATACCAACGAAGTACTATTAAAAGAAACTTCGAACATGATCACTGGATTAGCAATAGAGGTACATGAGCTTGCAAGGAATCTGAAAAATGCTCTTTATATACAAGATATTAAGGGTGTTACTACAAGAGGAGGAAAGAATACAATTGACCCGATTCCTAGTACTGAGGAAGCAATTCAGGATAAAGTGCAACCAGATGAGCAAGAAAAACCTGAGGAGGAGACTGTTAACATTGAACTTCCTAAAGTTCAAGGGAAACCGAAAGAACCCACATTTGTTGAACCTTACAGTCCCCCAATTCCATTCCCAAATAGGCTTAGAAAAGAGAAAGAGGAAGCTCAACAAAAGAAGTTTTTGGAACATTTTAAGCAATTACACATTAACATTCCTTTTATTGATGCTCTTGTGCAGATGCCGACATATGCTAAATATTTTAAGGATTTGCTTTCTAATAAAGCAAAGCTGGTAGAAGCATCAACCGTCATGATGAATGAAAAATGTTCAGCAGTTCTACTCAACAAATGGCCATCAAAAGAAAAGGATCCAGGAAGTTTCACTATCCCTTGTCAAATTAATGATTTATTTATTCCTAATGCTTTAGCTGACTTAGGTGCTAGTATTAGCTTGATGCCATTTACTATGTTTGAAAGATTAAAATTAGGTGAACCTAAACCTACTAGAATGAGTTTAGAACTTGCTGATAGATCAATACAATATCCAAGAGGAATAATAGAAAATGTACCTATTCAGATTGATAAGTTTGTTATTCCTGTGGATTTTGTTATTTTAGATATGCCTGAAGATTCTAGGATTCCTATAATTTTAGGAAGGCCCTTTTTAGCTACTACTCGTGCGTTAATTGATGTATTTAATAAAAAAATTACTCTTCAGGTAGGGAATGAAAAAGTAACATTTGATATGGAAAATTCAATAAAAAAAACTTTTAGATAAGAAAGACGAATGTTACAATATTGATGCATTAGATGAAATAAATACTGAAGAAGCTATTAAGTCATTAGAAAATGATCACTTAGATTCCTTTTTAGTGCACGATTTAGAAAGAGAAATTAGAGAGACAGATGAGGCTTATGAAGAAGAACCTAATAAGGAATTTGAGTCTATACAAATTACCGAAAATTTTAATACAGCTTATTCTATTAATCAGGAAAATTTACTTAATGATGAGGAAAATTCTGTTAAAGAAAATAAAACTAAAACTGAATTAAAAGAATTTCCCTCTCATTTAGAGTATGCATATTTTAATGATGACAAGAATTTTCCGGTAGTTATCTCTTCTAAGCTAACTAAAAATGAGAGGAAAATGCTGGTACAAGTTTTAGAAAAACATAAAGGGGCATTTGCTTGGAAAATGTCTGATATTCAGGGTATAAGTCCATCATTTTGTACTCATAAAATTCTTATGGAAGATAATTTCAAACCTGTCATTCAACCACAAAGACGTTTAAATCCTAAAGTACAAGATGTGGTAAAAAATGAAATTATCAAACTACTTGACTCTGGTTTAATATATCCTATTTCTGACAGTCCTTGGGTTAGCCCTATTCATGTTGTTCCAAAGAAAGGTGGGACAACCGTTGTTTTAAATGAAAATAATGAGCTTATCCCTACTAGAACTGTTACTGGATGGCGTGTTTGTATTGACTATCGTAAACTTAATGATGCTACTCGAAAGGATCATTTCCCTCTTCCATTCGTTGACCAAATGTTGGAAAGATTAGCTGGAAATGAATATTACTGTTTTCTTGATGGTTTTTCAGGATATTTTCAGATTCCCATAGCACCTGAAGATCAGGAGAAGACTACGTTTACTTGTCCATATGGGACCTTTGCTTATAGAAGAATGCCATTTGGACTATGCAATGCCCCTGCAACCTTCCAACGTTGTATGACCGCAATCTTTCATGATATGGTGGAGGATTTCATGGAGGTTTTCATGGATGACTTCTCTGTATTCGGTAACTCTTTTAATAGATGCTTAGGAAATTTAGATAAAATGCTTGCTAGATGTGAAGAAACTAACCTTGCACTTAATTAGGAAAAATGTCATTTTATGGTTAAAGAAGGTATAGTTTTAGGACATAAAATTTCTAAAGCAGGAATTGAGGTAGATAGAGCTAAAATTGACGTAATTGGGAAACTACCTTATCCTACTAATGTTAAAGGAGTTAGAAGTTTTTTAGGACATGCTGGATTCTATCGTAGATTTATCAAAGATTTTTCCATTATTTCTAGACCTATGACCCAGCTTTTATTAAAAGATGCTAAATTTGATTTTTCTAGCGAATGTAAAAAGGCCTTTAACATTTTAAAAGAGAAATTAACTACTGCTCCTATCTTAATCTCGCCTAATTGGGATTCATCTTTTGACCTTATGTGTGATGCTAGTGATTACGCTGTGGGAGCAGTGTTAGGGCAAAGAGTAGATGGTAAATTTAAGCCTATTTACTATGCTAGTAAAACATTAAATAATGCTCAAGAGCATTACACTACTACTGAAAAAGAACTTCTTGCTGTGGTTTTTGCTTTTGATAAATTTCGTTCATATCTTATTTTATCAAAAACTATTGTGTACACTGATCATTATGCTTTGAAGTATTTATTTAATAAACAGGATGCTAAAGCTAGGCTTATACGTTGGGTCCTGTTGTTACAAGAGTTCAACATCGAAATCAAAGATAAAAAGGGAGCTGAAAATTTAGCTGCAGATCATTTGTCTAGGTTAGAGAATCCTGACTTGGGAATTTTAAATGATGAAGAGATAATTGACACATTTCCAGATGAGCACCTAAAGATGTTAGGAACAATTGATGAAGGACAACCTTGGTATGCCGATTATGTTAATTTCATTGTAGGAAAAATTGTGCCATCAAATATGAAGTATGCGGAAAGGAAAAGATTCTTATACCAAGCTAGAAGCTACTTGTGGGATGAACCGTACGCATTCAAACGTTGTGCCGATAATATAATCAGGAGATGTGTTGATGGACTTGAAAAGTTGGATGTTTTGAAACATTGTCATTCTGGGCCTACTGGAGGACATCATGGTGCTAATATTACAGTAAAGAAAGTTTACGAAGCTGGATTCTATTGGCCTAAAATTTTTAATGATGCTGCAGAATATGTGAAGAGATGTGATGAATGTCAAAGATCAGGAAATATTTCAGCTCGCAATGAGATGCCTCAATCGAATATTCAGGTATGTGAAGTTTTTGATATATGGGGGCTAGATTTCATGGGACCATTTCCTAATAGTAAAGGGAATAAATATATACTTGTAGCTGTTGATTATGTGTCAAAGTGGGTTGAAGCCAAAGCTTTACCAACAAATGATGCTCGAGTAGTGATTAAGTTTTTAAGGGAATTGTTCTCCAGATTTGGTGTACCTAAAGCCTTGATTAGTGATAGGGGAACACATTTTTGTAATGCTTTAATGGAAAAGACTCTATTAAAATATGGAGTAACACATAGGTTAGCTACAGTATATCACCCTCAATCAAATGGACAAACTGAGGTAACTAATAGAGCGATTAAAAGGATTCTGGAAAGGTCAGTTGGGTATAATCCTATAGATTGGTCCGAAAAACTTACAGATGCTTTGTGGGCATTTAGAACTGCCTACAAGACACCCACGGGATGTACACCATTTCGATTGGTGTATGGTAAGGCATGCCATTTACCGGTCGAAATTGAACATAAGGCATATTGGGCTTTGAAACAATGTAACATTGATTTGATGAGAGCATGTAAGAATCGTTTTATGCAGATGAATGAACTTTCTGAATTGAGGGATTCGGCTTATGATAATAACATCATCTATAAAGAACGGACAAAGAAATGGCATGATGCAAGAATCCGTGATAATAAAGACTTTCGCGTAGGAGATAAGGTATTATTATATAACTCAAGATTGAAATTGTATCCAGGAAAGCTTAAATCAAAATGGTATGGGCCGTATATCGTTAAAACGGTTTACCCGTATGGAGCAGTAGAAATTACAAATAAAGATGGTGTAAGTTTCAAGGTCAATGGGCAACGTCTTAAAGAGTACTATGAACCTCACGGCAATGATGATAAGGAGGTTGTTGAATTAATTGAAGCAACGTAGAGCTGAAGGGAGTCGAACTTAAAGACTCCCCAATAAACAAAAGTGCTTGCCGGGAGACAACCCGGATATCTATCCATTTAACTTTTCTGTCGAGTCAATCCCAGGGCCTTGATACGGCGTATCCAACTTTAATGGATACGATGTATCGACCGTTCCTGGAATACTTTGGTCTTTATTTTTCGTATTTCTGTCAGTTGGTCAATACGGCGCATGCACTTCTAGTGGATGCGGCATATTAGTTACAGGAAGTTGATGCGGCGTATCCAATATTCCATGGATACGGCGCATCGACACTCTGGCCTGTAATTTCCCGTAGTTTCATTTTTCTAACCAATAATTTCCGAGGCTTGTTTTCTGTGTTTTTCTTATGATATTTACAGGGTAAAAGAGCTGGAGTGGTGGTGGTTTATATATACAAGAAGACTTTTCGTTGTGTTGCAATCTTGCTACGTAACCTGCAAACACAACATCTTGCTCGTTTTTATAATGGAGGATCATACCGAGCAATTCTCAGGGGAGTTTTCTGTTCTAATTCTTTCTATTTCCTTTTTTAATTTATATTAAACAAAGAGGGCGTTGTTTATCTTAAGTGGGGGGATGGAGAATTAGAACGTTACTTGTCCTTATTTTTTTTCAAAAATTTGCTTAATATGTACTTAATATGCTTAAATTTAAAATTTTTCTAGCATGTTTTTGTTTAATCTAAGTTGCATAGCTACACACATAACCTTATTTTCAAAAATTGTGAACTTATAAAAATTCACAAATCTATGAGTGTGCCGGTGACTTGTAAACTTTAGAACTTGGCTTGTATACTATTCGAGACCACCATTATGAGTATTATTGATATAATTGGAATGACTTGTCTAAATTGGTAAATTTCTAGGATTACACCCAAATAGCCTTTATATGTTATGTGTTATTAGCTAACTACACTGGTTAGTTAACCCCCGTATAAACCCTTTTGTTACTCTCATTTTTAGAGTAAGATACCCCTAGAAAAACCCTCAGAGCCATTCCTTTCGTTTCTTACACCTTTGTTAAAATGTTTCGTTACACCCTTACACCTTAGCCTACCCTGTAGATTAAAATCCGTGGTTGGTTAATTGCTTTAGGCAAAGTGTGTTTCCTTACATTACCTGTGTTCGCGTGGTTAGGTCGGGAAATTGCACAATGCAATTGGAGTGAAAGTAAATATTGTATATCTTTGAGTTTATTTTTCGTGTGTTTACGACTTTCACTATTACCGTTATTTCTGAAGTTATAAAAAAAGTATGGAAAATTTATCCAGAATTATCATTATAGTGATGTGGTGAAATTTTACACATCTATGTTTATGTATTAAAAATATATATATATATATATATATATATATATATATATATATATATATTATATATATATATATATATATATATATATATATATATATATAAAAAAAAAAAAAAAAAAAAAAAGAAAAGTTGGATGTTTGTTTTAACCAACTTATGTAAAGTTTTGTATTGAGTGGTCGATATCACCACTAGTTGTTATATATTATATTTATGGATTGAATGGGAGTTGGCAGTTATGGGAGCGCCAACTAAGGTTTATTCTTTGATTAAGATCTTGTTGAGTATAATTCGTGTCTACCTAAAGCGTGTGTTTCAAGTGTTAAAGCGTGAGTTATTCTATGATATGAGTCTTGTTCATGGGATGGTTGGGATAGTAATTAACCACACTTAGGATTTTAATTTATTTGTTTCGTTTATTTTTTTCATTTTTACACCAATTTATATCCCAAATATTATCCATACCCTATATTATTCTTTATCCAACCAAACCTTTGATTTATTAAGATTAGGGATTTGAGCAATCTTAAGTATCGTAGTCGTGGATTCGGCTATGTATTTATGATTTTGTCGCCCTTTTTGATATAATATTATTGGTAAAATTTGGACCTATCTTTAGCCTATTCGAGTTAAGGATTTGAGCAATTGCAAGTATCGTGTTCGTGGATTCGATCATGTATTTGTGATTTTGTCGCCTTTTCTGGAATTTGAGATCGATAGAGATTAAGAATGATTAACCCTTAACCTCAAAACCCTTTTTACCGCTTTAGACTTGTTATTCCTTGGCTTTAGTGGGGGAGATGTGTATACTTGCCAAGCTTATGATAGAATATTCGTCACGACTGGACAGTTAAACGATTAGATTTGCTTTTATCGAATTATTTTATTTTACTTATAATTCGTTAAGTGTTTGGTTGTGTGATTATGATAAAAATGAATACATGCTTAAATATAAAAATAAATCCTAATATCTTTTAGGATACATTTTCATAAGATTTAATTCTAAGGTTTACTTGGGGACAAGTAAAGTTCAAGTGGGGGGATATTTGATGAACTCAAATAAGTACATTTTATTACCATCATTTATCCTATGTATTTTGCTCATTTTACATTGTTTTATATGAGATTTGATACCTAATCGTTTACTTTTATAAATCTCAATAATATTAGAGCAATTGGAGAAAGTTGCGGAAAAAGACAAATTTTGGAGCAAAAAATGAAGATATTAAAGAAAGTGTATTATTCAGACATGCAATACGGCGTATCCAATCGTATTGATACGCCGCATCTAAAAGACGGATGGAAACTAAATAAAATATTTGGACACAACACTATTTTTGGCATAACTTCTTCGTCCGAACTTCGTTTTAGGTGATTCAAAAAGCCACGGAAAGATAAAAGAGAAAGCTACACATTTAAAGTATAAAATGCAGGAAAAACTGAAGTTAGCTCATGATTTATTTCTGCTCAAAAGTCAACTCGTGGTTATTAAATATTAATGGACCAATTATTGATCTTGGGTTTTGATTTGCTAACCACATTGAAGGCCCATTCTATTGGACCTGTTGGGCTGTTTATTTGGATCGGTTGAAGTCACAAACCAGAAGGGACAAAGTCTGATAGGGACGAATTGCAATTTACTAAAAGTAAACTTGGTGGCCAAGTTTACTACTTATATAAATACATGTTAATATGTTGCAAAGTGTTGGTTGGTTTTCCTGTGGTTTTTGGTTGCTCCTGTACGCACGACAGAAAAGGAAAACAAAGAGAAGAAAGTGCCAAGAGGTGTATTCAAGTATAATTGTATCATTATCTTTTCACTAATGTTTTCAATTATAACTTTTTGTATGATTATTGAGATTATGGGCTAACACCCTTTGGTGTTAGCCAAGTTTATGAAGTCTTTTTAGTTTTTATGTTTGTGTTGATGTGTTTACTTTGTTATTGGATTGGGTGCTTATCGATAAAAACTCGTTTATTGCTTTTAACTAGTAAAAGTCTATGTAACTAGATTATGAACTTATTGGTTTAATATTGTAATTTAACTATCTGTAATTGTGGTTACTTTAATTGAATCATAAGTGTAGTAATCTGAATCCTATATAGACGGCTTAGAGGGAACACACCGGAACCGTGCCTCATGCAACTATTAGGACTAGTAGCGCGTAATGCCAAACTAGGTTAGACGGTTTAAAGCAATAAGTTAGTATTGATGCTAGATAGGTCACTATGATCATGTCCTCTTTCCCACCACGATGGTAGGTTATTTAATCGTGACAGGGTTAATAATCGGATTGATGGCTAAACAATTGAATAAAGTAAAACAAAAAGATATAAACATATATAACTAGAAGATGGACTAGAATTGGCTAACCTGTTCTCTTTTATTGATTTCACATTTATTAAATTCACTTGTCGTTAATTTAATTAGTTAATTTGTTTTAGTTATTTGTTTTATCGTCATTAGTTTAATAAAAAAAAACATATATAAATCGTGCTAGTCTCTCAGGCTAAAACCCCCTTTTTATTAGTTGCTTTATAGTTAGATTAGATAACGTCACTCCTAGTGAACGACCCTTGCTTACCTAAAAACTATCTACATTGACCGGGTACACTGCTCGTTAGTGTTTTAGTCTATAGGTTAGTTCGGCAATTATAAATTTAAAACTTGGTTAAAAATTATAGACTATAAAAAACACATCAGCAGGGACTCATGTTTGTAGAACAGAGGGTGGGAACACTTTTATAAAACACAATACTAATATTATTCCACACTTACAAATGATACACATGTTGGGTTATTTATACATGATGAAAGTGTTGGGATTTTATAATCAAGTTAACCAATTAACACTACGAATACGCAGCGGAATATGGATCTAGTTTGGCTATTAGAATTAACACAAATAATAGACACATAAAACAAATAAAAGGGACAAGAAAATTAAATCGAAAACTAACCCTTGTAGTCACCCGCAAATGAAACTAAGTAGTAATTATATACTACCTCTACGGTTGCTCACACAAACACGTCAACCAAGTATGCCCGGAATGCTAGCCGAGTATCACGTATCAACCAAATACCAATTCGAATACAATAATTTGTATACGTTCAAATTAATATATTGGACAGTAACTAAAAAAGGCAAGCACTAAATATCTTGTGTTTTTAGATACGTTGAAGGAAAGTCAAACCAACAAATATGTTGCACTCCGATTGGTGGACAGAATAAAGGAGAAGCAACTTGTACGTGGGGTATAATACTTATGAGATTGTGTCGTATATGATGAGCTAACATATGAGGTCTATATATAGTCTCTCATGCTCACTCATGATAAGGCTTAAAACACTTCATGATAAGCATAGAACTTTTTCTCTTTAAGCCTTATCACAACTCTCTCATTCCTTCTTATCTTTAATGAACCTAGACACTCCAAGATCCCTTCTAGATCCTTCATAAGCTGGCCACACTGGTTAGGACAAGTAAGGCATCTTGTCTAGTTCATTTCATGTCTTTTTGGTATACGCGAAGAATTTAACATACTCTAAGTGTTTAACGTGTGTGCCCCCAATAGGCTCACACACCTCTAGTCGTATTTAAGCTATTCCAACTTCCATATTCCAACAGCTCCCACTTGGGAGTTGGAGTAGCAGATAGCACAAATACCAACGACGGAAACGTCTAGCAACGCTCTCACTCGCTATTTAAACTAAAGGTGTCTGAGATGTAGTTTCATAAATCATTCTCAGTAGCATGGTCATTTATGTCTTGCTTTCATCATCCTTTGTTATAGATACCGTTAAACCATGGATATGGATCCTAACTCATTCCATATAGTTTAACCATTTTGATTCTCGTTATAGAATTTAATTAGATATACCAAATGTAATCAAGAATCATCTTGCATTACCCTTTGGGTTCGGCCGAACAATTATCTGATTAATTCTGGAGAGGGCCCATGGTATCTTTCTGCACATATCAAGTGGAGTAACAAATCCTTTGTTGACTACAAGTGTTGTGGATGCTGCTTCACATCACTCCGAAAAATAGCTTTTATAACTACCTTATTCAGGACAGCGTTTGGCATATAATTACAAAAGTGATATCCACACATAACAGAACTTGCTTGTATCTCAAGTCTAAGGATGACTTAATAAACCATTTTCAACATCTTACTCATGACAAGGATCCAAAAGTAAATGTTTGAAGTTGGGGTATCCAATATGCATCCCTTTGTGAATACATATGAGTTTGGTGGGAACAATCCACATTCTCATAGAATATAACCAACACTCACATTTGCCTTGCATAACAATATTTCCATATTGTTAACCGACAATGGACATATTTAGAATGATAAAATCATTCAAGGATTAAACATGCAAATATAGGATAACAATTATTATATGAATGAATAACAAATACCAAGTATCTTTATTAATCATAAAGTAAAAATTGTCTTACAATCCTAATTATCCAAATACTAAAAACAGATATGCATGAGACTAATTAGTAAGTTGAAGTCAAATGTTTCCAACATTCTCAACTTTTCTTTGCAAGAAGACTATATAGTCATCTGAGTAAACTTTCCGAATACTATTTTCAAATTTCACATATAGTGAGGG
This sequence comes from Artemisia tridentata subsp. tridentata, assembly GCA_021014915.2. Lineage (NCBI taxonomy): Eukaryota > Viridiplantae > Streptophyta > Magnoliopsida > Asterales > Asteraceae > Artemisia > Artemisia tridentata. Next base: position 170,298,583 of record CP139503.1, read on the forward strand.
ATTTGAGATGAATGTCTTATCTCATATGCTCATACTACTGCAAGTGTCATAGTATGGAGATGTCGCCCTACCTTGCATAAGGTATTAGAAATCAACGACATACTGACAATCATCTTTACAGTTTCTTAAAATGTAAAGTACTCTTTATTCCTTAATGTGTAATGCAACAATGCTCTTCGTTGAGCATATCTAGTTAGCAGATTTATCATAAATGATAAAATCCAACTTTAACTAGATTTAATTATCCTCTAGCATCATTGTACGTATACAACACTATGCTTTATAATTCGTAAACATATGTATTAACAATAATCTAAATACTCTCAATTAGATATTGTTGTTGTCAGCTCATCTTGCTCTAGTGCAAAAGTAACAACTAGTCTTATACACAACATAATATATACATGATAAATCCTTAGTTAAAAACATAAGGTTTCCATCCATGTAATAAATTATTCCGAGTGAAATATACCATTTAAGACTTGCTTCGATGATATATTGCATTTGTGTTGGACTTAATTTTCCGCATATGTTTATTCCAAATAAACATTTATTCCAAGGTCGTTTATTCTATTCCCTAAATCCCAAGTGAAGTTTCATTCCAAGCTTAAGGATTAAAATCTAGCTTAAATGGAGTGATATCTTCAATATGTTATACAACATATGAACTTTAAGGAAAAACATAGTGCTCCCACTTAATGTTAGATGTACTCAAGGAGTTATCTTAATTCAATCAAAATCATATTGTAATTAAATTCAAGATCTCAGCTCCTAGATGCCTGATTCGATCCAAACTTGGATTGCTTAAACTTGTATATTACATAAAGATTATATAGACTCATAACCCTTTTGATTAAACACCGTCCTCGCAAAAGGTAATCATTAAAGAAAGAGTTATAAAACTTAATTGCCATATTCCACATTCAAGGAAACATGTATGACAATTAATTATCTTTATTTAATTAATGCATATATATAAGAAAATCTAATCACAGGCAATTGCATGAGTAAGATTAAAACTTCTTATTATAAGCCATGCATTAACATGTATACAATTTTGTCCTTGTGAGCCTTTCTTCAAAAGAAACTTATTCCAACCCCATAGGTTAACTGTTAGGCAAAATAACAATCAAGGTCAAAACATTGATTTACCTTTTAAGGACTGCATCTTATCATTCATAATTCTAAGACATTTATCAGATTCAAGATGTGATAATGTACGTTATCAGTTAGTAGATTTTTAATGATCCATTAACTTATATTCCTCAGCATTGATATCAAAATATCAATCAAGTGATGAGGCATCCTTGCAGATTTATGAATGAGAGTAACATTATACTTCGGTCAACATTTATATGTTTAACCTTAGTATGACATTAATAAGTGAATTTTAGAAGGTTATGTATTTGTTCTTGAATATCTTCAAGATTTGTTGATGCTCCCACTTACTTTTGTAAGTAGAGACAATTCTCTAAATACTAAGTATTTAAGCAACAATAAATTGTTCTTTATTTGGGAACCACAAAATACATTTTAAGTTCTCATCTCAAGATTGTTAATAAAATGCTTCATAAGATTTTAACAAATTCAGAACTTAAATCAAGACATAATGGAATTTCTTCCAACAACTCTAATTAAGGTTTGTAGCAAAACCCTAATTTTGTATCACCCTTTAACCGAAAACCTTAGCAACCATTTTGTGTTTCGTCGAGCTAGGAGGAACACCGATACTACAATCTTCAAGCTAGGAAGTGTAGAAAAATCAAAACCCAAAAGGGTTTAGGATTCGATTGCTTTGAGTGGAAAAACCAAAAATCCCTAAAGGTTTAGGGGTTTCGGTCATGGGTTGTCTTGAATACCTTCTAGGTTTGAACCATATTGAGTATGTCCACGACACACGCAAATTTCTAACCTTGATGGATTTTGGAGGCAGAGCAATTAAAGCTATCATGAACCAAACAATATGAATATTGTTTGTTTCAACCTATTAGACATACCATAATAATGTGATATTCTATAAGTATTTGAATTGTGAAACTATATCAGAATTTCATAGATAATTTAATTCTCTTTGGACCAAATACTTGTCAATTGGGTCGAGCCAAATTGCATATTAAGTATTTTCGAACCAAGTGCATGCTATAATGTATATTTCTTGAATAATACAAGAACCTTATGCTCATGTGTTAACAAGAAGACATAACTGTTCAAGAATTATATGTTCATGTGTTTACAAGAAAACAGAACATGTCAATAATACATTATAAATCTTTGAATAATTCAAAAGCCTCATGTTTATGTGTTAACTAGAAGACACAACAATTTTACTATATACTTTATGTTATAAGTCATTGATTAATTCAAGGACTTTATAATTATGTCTTAACATGTAAACATAATTATACTAACAAAAGTAATCATGAACGCAAACTCTTGAGTTCTGTAGTAATTTCAAGTTAATTTTATACTTCAGAATTATGATTATTATCATTTAACCATAATTATGTTGACTAAAACATGTAGTCGAAATGTTGAAGTATCTTTACACTATATCATGACATTTGAATGTAGTAGGGCAACAAACATCTTGCATATTCAAGTCCTAGTAGAATGATTAGCTTTCTTACCTTGCGGTTAAGAGAAACCAACAATATGTTGTTCCTTGCACGCACTTTGAGATTTCTCCCACTTGTGTAAGGCACAACATCATATTATGAAAACAAACAACATGTGTTTGATTGTGTAAACAATATGATAATGTCATAGATATTACAGGTAGTTTTAGAACCATAACGTTTAATAAGGAATTGTGGATTATTATTCTATAGATAACGTTCAGAAAGCAACAGCAGAAAGGCAACGTGTTATCTAATAAAATAAAATGCAATTATCCTTTAAGCAATGGTCGTTCATATTCGGAAAGTAATGAATTATTTCAAAGCACGTTTGAAATAATATGGGTGACTAACAAGGAAATAAATCTCGTAGCTCCCACTGAAATTGACAACATTACAGGAATGTTATTTCAGTAATAAAACGCAATGCTCCCACTGGATTTGTCAACATTGTAAGTGTTACATTGCCAGTAGAAAGCATATTGCAATTTAATACACTTTCCTATTCTCTTCGAATGCCTACAAGTAGCAATGTACTTAGGTATTGAATAGAGTATATGAAGTCCTACTTATGTAGATGAGGGACTAGCCATTCATGCTTTCATTTAACTTGAATAGTTAGCATGCAATTCCTCCTTTATCGTTTACATAGCCCCAAGGGTATTTAGCACTATAAGGAATAATAAGAGTCCAAGAAAAATACCTAGCGAATATGCTGGTAATTTCCTTACTCTTTGCGGTTTAAACTCATACATCGTGACAAGTACAAGATATCATTTATTTTGGTAGCTATAGACAAAATGTTTTCTAGTTACACAAAATATTTTATCTTTCAATTATTTCAATACCAGAAAAGGGTAATGAAAGATCATAAGTGAGTTTAACAATTGTAATCCTATCTTAGTTTGTCAACTAAGGAGAAATAAATAGGAATAAGTCTCACTCTTTTTACCAGGAAAAGAGACTCAGTTTGTCTTTTTAAGAAAAAAAAAACAAACTTTGTTTACGAATTATGTTGCAACAACACAATTTTAATCAAAACATAGAAAGTTCAATGTTAGTATTTTCGATAATTAAATTCTTAAAAGAATTAACTACCCAATTAATTACTAATTAAGACTAAGATCCATCTTGACCTCCCACTTATTACCGGAGGTCTGACCAACGTGTAAACAAGTAGGGCAAGAGGTAAGCGACGAGCGTTAATTGCATAAGCAGCAACTCTTAGACTTATGAGACTGATCAAGACCTTAGTAGACAAGTAATAATGTCATGAGCATGTTTAGTCTCATCTTATGCCTCGGGTCCAAGGTCTGACCAAGCATACTCGAAATAAGTCGACCAAGCAAGAACGTGCAAATATCACCAAAGGTCTGACCAATGAGCAAAATTTGCCATGGGTTTGGAATGGCCCTAAGGTCTGACCAAAGAGGTCAAGCCAAAGGCACGTGTTCTTGGTTGGCTGGCATAGACTTAAAATTTACACATAGGGTATACACATAAATGTGGTAAAATCGTGTACAAAGAAGCATGCAAAACAACTTTGTAACACTTTATTTAAAAACTTTTAGTAATGACGATGTAGGGATCATCATGGTTCACGGTAGCTCCACTCGAACTCGCAAGGAAGCGGAGGACCAAGTCAGCGCGAAGCTATGATCGGAAATCCTTTAGGTGTGACTGTGCGCACCGCCTTATAACCCCCTTATAGTTTGTTCTAGTGGGTGAGCCGTACTTCCCAAGTGTCCATAGCGTCCAGTTTTTAATTTCATGAAAAACTTGTTTCAATAATTTAGGTAACTTAATTTTACAAAAAAACAATTTTCCACGAATCAAATAGCAGGTCACATTGAGCATGATATTTAGGCGTGTAAATTAATACCATTTTAATGTCATGGTTTCACATATGTATTATTCCATATTGCATGCAATTAGGTGTGTAAAACATGTAACAATTATGCACATAAGGAATCACAAACATAAACAAAGACATTAATAAACACATAAAATCCGAGTACTCTCGCGAGTCTTCCCCAAAAGGAGAACCATAAGACCATCACTAGGTTTTCATCAAGTGCTAGATCGCCACATGCATAAAAAAAAAATTGATTGCGTAGGTCTTATAGCCGGAATTCACACATAAAATAACATGGCAAACTTATTAACAATTAATTTGCTATTTTATGTATCTAATTAACCGTTAATTTAATTTGTTTGTGTCTTGTTATTTTTTATTAATTAATGACAAGTATTGCATTATAGTTGTCAAAATAAAAATAAAACAAATAACTAAATTAGATTTCATGCAGCCTTTTCACGTGTTTATTAAATTTGTGTAACCCATAATATACCGAACGAGTTGACTCGTGATGCCACTGTTGGGATTTTATAATCAAGTTAACCAATTAACACTACGAATACGCAGCGGAATATGGATCTAGTTTGGCTATTAGAATTAACACAAATAATAGACACATAAAACAAATAAAAGGGACAAGAAAATTAAATCGAAAACTAAATCTTGTAGTCACCCACAAATGAAACTAAGTAGTAATTATATACTACCTCTACGGTTGCTCACACAAACACGTCAACCAAGTATGCCCGGAATGCTAGCCGAGTATCACGTATCAACCAAATACCAATTCGAATACAATAATTTGTATACGTTCGAATTAATATATTGGACAATAACTAAAAAAGGCAAGCACTAAATATCTTGTGTTTCTTAGATACGTTAAAGGAAAGTCAAACCAACCAATATGTTGCACTCCGATTGGTGGACAGAATAAAGGAGAAGCAACTTGTACGTGGGGTATAATACTTATGAGATTGTGTCGTATATGATGAGCTAACATATGAGGTCTATATATAGTCTCTCATGCTCACTCATGATAAGGCTTAAAACACTTCATGATAAGCATATAACTTTTTCTCTTTAAGCCTTATCACAACTCTCTCATTCCTTCTTATCTTTAATGAACCTAGACACTCCAAGATCCCTTCTAGATCCTTCATAAGCTGGCCACACTAGTTAGGACAAGTAAGGCATCTTGTCTAGTTCATTTCATGTCTTTTTGGTATACGCGAAGAATTTAACATACTCTAAGTGTTTAACGTGTGTGCCCCCAATAGGCTCACACACCTCTAGTCGTATTTAAGCTATTCCAACTTCCATATTCCAACAGAAAGGGTATGATACCCCTTCATGAACCAATACAATGGTTCACTAATAACTACCCAATAACTAACTATGACATACAGACACAACGTTTCCTTTTGTCATTTACATTTTATATCCCTCAAGTCTTAAAATAATTACAAAGTCCAACAGTCTCCCCTCTAATTGTTTAAGACTTCCTCTTCTAATCTTCAGACATCATCATCTGTCTTTGCATCACGCCTATTCTCTTGCTTGATCTAAATCTTCTTGACTTGTAGCATACTCTTTGTCTTGAATAAATTCTTGATGACTTCACACCATCTTTTGCTCCTCACGAACTTTGCTTTACACAAACTTGCTTGTTTCACACAACTTGGCAACACACCATCTGCATTTTGATCAGTCACTGATCTTGTTCTTCACGAACCATCCTTCACGGAAAAACTTGGTTATTTCACATAACCTTTAATTCTTTCACAGAATTTTGATCCTTCACGGATTGAAACCGCATCACACGTGTTTCCTTTGTCTTGACTTGACCCATTCACTGAATCTCCTTATTGCACCCTTCATAGGTTGTCTTCTATTCACATCTCTCACAGATTGTTGTCATTGTCTCACACAATGTCTTTATCTTTATTTAACTGCTTGACTTCTCTTTATTTTCATTAACCATAATATCCTCTTTCACACAATTGAAATCTGATCGCCTTGTAAAAACCATTCTATTTTCATGTTCGGATTGCCTTTTATCGTTCCATGGATGATCCTCCTGATCATCGGACTCCTTGTGTCTTCTTCTAGCTACATACTCGTATGACACCTTTGTGAGAACGATATCCTTTGCAATTAACATGATCTTCTTCTGATTTTCATTCTTCTTCTTGGGTTTCTGCCCGAAAACGGGATCGTCTCTATGATCCTTCTTCATGCTCTATTTTTTGGGTTTTCTTCCTTGAAGGCGTTGACTTCTTGGACTGCTTCTGATTGATCTCGCAAAACAGGGGTGTTTTGTTTGTTCACAGGTTTCGTTCTTCCAGGATCTTTTAACCGTGATCTCTGATGCCATGTTCGAATCTGGCCCTATTATGCGGATCATACTTTACTTGTTATCTCTGATGAACAGTGATCGAGTATGCACATCAGAATGTGCAGGGACTCATGTTTGTAGAACAGAGGGTGGGAACACTTTTATAAAACACAATACTAATATTATTCCACACTTACAAATGATACACATGTTGGGTTATTTATACATGATGAAAGGGTATGATACCCCTTCATGAACCAATACAATGGTTCACTAATAACTACCCAATAACTAACTGTAACTAACTATGACATACAGACACAACGTTTCCTTTTGTCATTTACATTTTATATCCCTCAAGTCTTAAACTAATTACAAAGTCCAACAGTCTCCCCCCTAATTGTTTAAGACTTGCTCTTCTAATCTTCAGACATCATCATCTGTCTTTGCATCACGCCTATTCTCTTGCTTGATCCAAATCTTCTCGACTTGTAGCATACTCTTTGTCTTGAATAAATTCTTGAAGACTTCACACCATCTTTTGCTCCTCACGAACTTTGCTTTACACAAACTTGCTTGTTTCACACAACTTGGTAACACACCATCTGCATTTTGATCAGTCACTGATCTTGTTCTTCACGAACCATCCTTCACGAAAAAACTTGGTTATTTCACATAACCTTTAATTCTTTCACAGAATTTTGATCCTTCACGGATTGAAACCGCATCACACGTGTTTCCTTTGTCTTGACTTGACCCATTCACTGAATCTCCTTATTGCACCCTTCACAGGTTGTCTTCTATTCACATCTCTCACAGATTGTTGTCATTGTCTCACACAATGTCTTTATCTTTATTTAACTGCTTGACTTCTCTTTATTTTCATTAACCATAATATCCTCCTTCACACAATTGAAATCTGATCGCATTGTAAAAACCATTCTATTTTCATGTTCAGATTGCCTTTTATCGTTCCATGGATGATCCTCCTGATCATCGGACTCCTTGTGTCTTCTTCTTGTTACATACTCGTATGACACCTTTGTGAGAACGATATCCTTTGCAATTAACATGATCTACTTCTGATTTTCTTTCTTCTTGGGTTTCTGCCCGAAAATGGGATCGTCTCTATGATCCTTCTTCATGCTCTGTTTTTCGGGTTTTCTTCCTTGAAGGCGTTGACTTCTTGGACTGCTTCTGATTGATCTCGCAAAACAGGGTTGTTTTGTTTGTTCACAGGTTTCGTTCCTTCAGGATCTTTTAACTGTGATCTCTGATGCCATGTTTGAAACTGGCCCTATTATGCGGATCATACTTTACTTGTTATCTCTGATGAACAGTGATCGAGTATGCACATCAGAATGTGCAGGGACTCATGTTTGTAGAACAGAGGGTGGGAACACTTTTATAAAACACAATACTAATATTATTCCACACTTACAAATGATACACATGTTGGGTTATTTATACATGATGAAAGGGTATGATACCCTTCATGAACCAATACAATGGTTGACTAATAACTACCCAATAACTAACTGTAACTAACTATGACATACAGACACAACGTTTCCTTTTTGTCATTTACATTTTATATCCCTCAATTCTTAAACTAATTACAAAGTCCAACAGTCTCCCCCCTAATTGTTTAAGACTTGCTCTTCTAATCTTCAGACATCATCATCTGTCTTTGCATCACGCCTATTCTCTTGCTTGATCCAAATCTTCTTGACTTGTAGCATACTCTTTGTCTTGAATAAATTCTTGATGACTTCACACCATCTTTTGCTCCTCACGAACTTTGCTTTACACAAACTTGCTTGTTTCACACAACTTGGCATCACACCATCTGCATTTTGATCAGTCACTGATCTTGTTCTTCACGAACCATCCTTCACGGAAAAACTTGGTTATTTCACATAACCTTTAATTCTTTCACAGAATTTTGATCCTTCACGGATTGAAACCGCATCACACGTGTTTCCTTTGTCTTGACTTGACCCATTCACTGAATCTCCTTATTGCACCCTTCACAGGTTGTCTTCTATTCACATCTCTTACAGATTGTTGTCATTGTCTCACACAATGTCTTTATCTTTATTTAACTGCTTGACTTCTCTTTATTTTCATTAACCATAATATCATCTTTCACATAATTGAAATCTGATCGCCTTGTAAAAACCATTCTATTTTCATGTTCGGATTGCCTTTTATCGTTCCATGGATGATCCTCCTGATCATCGGACTCCTTGTGTCTTCTTCTTGATACATACTCGTATGACACCTTTGTGAGAACGATATCCTTTGCAATTAACATGATCTTCTTCTGATTTTCTTTCTTCTTGGGTTTCTGCCCGAAAACGGGATCGTCTCTATGATCCTTCTTCATGCTCTGTTTTTCGGGTTTTCTTCCTTGAAGGCGTTGACTTCTTGGACTGCTTCTGATTGATCTCGCAAAACAGGGGTGTTTTGTTTGTTCACAGGTTTCGTTCTTCCAGGATCTTTTAACCGTGATCTCTGATGCCATGTTCGAATCTGGCCCTATTATGCGGATCATACTTTACTTGTTATCTCTGATGAACAGTGATCGAGTATGCACATCAGAATGTGCAGGGACTCATCTTTGTAGAACAGAGGGTGGGAACACTTTTATAAAACACAATACTAATATTATTCCACACTTACAAATGATACACATGTTGGGTTATTTATACATGATGAAAGGGTATGATACCCCTTCATGAACAAATACAATGGTTCATTAATAACTACCCAATAACTAACTGTAACTAACTATGACATACAGACACAACGTTTCCTTTTGTCATTTACATTTTATATCCCTCAAGTCTTAAACTAATTACAAAGTCCAACAGTTTCCCCCACTAATTGTTTAAGACTTGCTCTTCTAATCGTCAGACATCATCATCTGTCTTTGCATCACGCCTATTCTCTTGCTTGATCCAAATCTTCTTGACTTGTAGCATACTCTTTGTCTTGAATAAATTCTTGATGACTTCACACCATCTTTTGCTCCTCACGAACTTTGCTTTACACAAACTTGCTTGTTTCACACAACTTGGCAACACACCATCTGCATTTTGATCAGTCACTGATCTTGTTCTTCACGAACCATCCTTTACAGAAAAACTTGGTTATTTCACATTACCTTTAATTCTTTCACAGAATTTTGATCCTTCACGGATTGAAACCGCATCACACGTGTTTCCTTTTTCTTGACTTGACCCATTCACTGAATCTCCTTATTGCACCCTTCACAGGTTGTCTTCTATTCACATCTCTCACAGATTGTTGTCATTGTCTCACACAATGTCTTTATCTTTATTTAACTGCTTGACTTCTCTTTATTTTCATTAACCATAATATCCTCTTTCACACAATTGAAATCTGATCGCCTTGTAAAAACCATTCTATTTTCATGTTCGGATTGCCTTTTATCGTTCCATGGATGATCCTCCTGATCATCGGACTCCTTGTGTCTTCTTCTTGCTACATACTCGTATGACACCTTTGTGGGAATGATATCCTTTGCAATTAACATGATCTTCTTCTGATTTTCTTTCTTCTTGGGTTTCTGCCCGAAAACGGGATCGTCTCTATGATCCTTCTTCATGCTCTGTTTTTCGGGTTTTCTTCCTTGAAGGCGTTGACTTCTTGGACTGCTTCTGATTGATCTCGCAAAACAGGGGTGTTTTGTTTGTTCACAGGTTTCGTTCCTCCAGGATCTTTTAACCGTGATCTCTGATGCCATGTTCGAATCTGGCCCTATTATGCGGATCATACTTTACTTGTTATCTCTGATGAACAGTGATCGAGTATGCACATCAGAATGTGCAGGGACTAATGTTTGTAGAACAGAGGGTGGGAACACTTTTATAAAACACAATACTAATATTATTCCACACTTACAAATGATGCACATGTTGGGTTATTTATACATGATGAAAGGGTATGATACCCCTTCATGAACCAATACAATGGTTCACTAATAACTACCCATATAACTAACTGTAACTAACTATGACATACAGACACAACGTTTCCTTTTGTCATTTACATTTTATATCCCTCAAGTCTTAAACTAATTACAAAGTCCAACAGTCTCCCCCCTAATTGTTTAAGACTTGCTCTTCTAATCTTCAAACATCATCATCTGTCTTTGCATCACGCCTATTCTCTTGCTTGATCCAAATCTTCTTGACTTGTAGCATACTCTTTGTCTTGAATAAATTCTTGATGACTTCACACCATCTTTTGCTCCTCAAGAACTTTGCTTTACACAAACTTGCTTGTTTCACACAACTTGGCATCACACCGTCTGCATTTTGATCAGTCACTGATCTTGTTCTTCACGAACCATCCTTCACGGAAAAACTTGGTTATTTCACATAACCTTTAATTCTTTCACAGAATTTTGATCCTTCACGGATTGAAACCGCATCACACGTGTTTCCTTTGTCTTGACTTGACCCATTCACTGAATCTCCTTATTGCACCCTTCACAGGTTGTCTTCTATTCACATCTCTTACAGATTGTTGTCATTGTCTCACACAATGTCTTTATCTTTATTTAACTGCTTGACTTCTCTTTATTTTCATTAACCATAATATCCTCTTTCACACAATTGAAATCTGATCGCCTTGTAAAAACCATTCTATTTTCATGTTCGGATTGCCTTTTATCGTTCCATGGATGATCCTCCTGATCATCGGACTCCTTGTGTCTTCTTCTTGCTACATACTCGTATGACACCTTTCTGAGAACGATATCCTTTGCAATTAACATGATCTTCTTCTGATTTTCTTTCTTCTTGGGTTTCTGCCCGAAAACGGGATCGTCTCTATGATCCTTCTTCATGCTCTGTTTTTCGGGTTTTCTTCCTTGAAGGCGTTGACTTCTTGGACTGCTTCTGATTGATCTCGCAAAACAGGGGCGTTTTGTTTGTTCACTAGTTTCGTTCCTCCAGGATCTTTTAACCGTGATCTCTGATGCCATGTTCGAATCTGGCCCTATTATGCGGATCATACTTTACTTGTTATCTCTGATGAACAGTGATCGTGTATGCACATCAGAATGTGCAGGGACTCATGTTTGTAGAACAGAGGGTGGGAACCTTTTATAAAACACAATACTAATATTATTCCACACTTACAAATGATACACATGTTGGGTTATTTATACATGATGAAAGGGTATGATACCCCTTCATGAACCAATACAATGGTTCACTAATAACTACCCAATAACTAACTGTAACTAACTATGACATACAGACACAACGTTTCCTTTTGTCATTTACATTTTATATCCCTCAAGTCTTAAACTAATTACAAAGTCCAACAGTCTCCCCCCTAATTGTTTAAGACTTGCTCTTCTAATCTTCAGACATCATCATCTGTCTTTGCATCACGCCTATTCTCTTGCTTGATCCAAATCTTCTTGACTTGTAGCATACTCTTTGTATTGAATAAATTCTTGATGACTTCACACCATCTTTTGCTCCTCACGAACTTTGCTTTACACAAACTTGCTTGTTTCACACAACTTGGCATCACACCATCTGCATTTTGATCAGTCACTGATCTTGTTCTTCACGAACCATCCTTCACGGAAAAACTTGGTTATTTCACATAACCTTTAATTCTTTCACAGAATTTTGATCCTTCACGGATTGAAACCGCATCACACGTGTTTCCTTTGTCTTAACTTGACCCATTCACTGAATCTCCTTATTGCACCCTTCACAGGTTGTCTTCTATTCACATCTCTCACAGATTGTTGTCATTGTCTCACACAATGTCTTTATCTTTATTTAACTGCTTGACTTCTCTTTATTTTCATTAACCATAATATCCTCTTTCACACAATTGAAATCTGATCGCCTTGTAAAAACCATTCTATTTTCATGTTCGGATTGCCTTTTATCGTTCCATGGATGATCCTCCTGATCATCGGACTCCTTGTGTCTTCTTCTTGCTACATACTCGTATGACACCTTTGTGAGAACGATATCCTTTGCAATTAACATGATCTTCTTCTGATTTTCTTTCTTCTTGGGTTTCTGCCCGAAAACGGGATCGTCTCTATGATCCTTCTTCATGCTCTGTTTTTCGGGTTTTCTTCCTTGAAGGCGTTGACTTCTTGGACTGCTTCTGATTGATCTCGCAAAACAGGGGTGTTTTGTTTGTTCACTGGTTTCGTTCCTCCAGGATCTTTTAACCGTGATCTCTGATGCCATGTTCGAATCTGGCCCTATTATGCGGATCATACTTTACTTGTTATCTCTGATGAACAGTGATCGAGTATGCACATCAGAATGTGCAGGGACTCATGTTTGTAGAACAGAGGGTGGGAACACTTTTATAAAACACAATACTAATATTTTTCCACACTTACAAATGATACACATGTTGGGTTATTTATACATGATGAAAGGGTATGATACCCCTTCATGAACCAATACAATGGTTCACTAATAACTACCCAATAACTAACTGTAACTAACTATGACATACAGACACAACGTTTCCTTTTGTCATTTACATTTTATATCCCTCAAGTCTTAAACTAATTACAAAGTCCAACAATTTTAAAATACCAATCCAAATTATTCTTAATAATTTCAGTGCGCAACTAGTTTTGGGTAGGTGAAACCTTATCATGAATTACTGCAAAAATAAGTAAACCAAGTAGACGATACAAATTATCAACAATAAACCCCCAATCAAACAATAATATATATTGAGCATATAGATGGAGAGGAAATGCATACATGAATTGATCATTCCCCTGACCCGGTCTCTTAGTTTGACGTCTGCATGTATTTAACAAAAAGATAATGAAGGCGAATGTTATGTTAAAGGTAACAAAATTATAGTGAGACAATTTTATGTGAGAAACTGAGAACCATTTCAGGGAAATAACATGACAGGAGACTGTGTTTTGCAGAATATGCAATATAGGCTTAGTGAAAGTCAAACTCTGCCATTACTATTTCTGCATAAGACCTAGCTACCTAATGTTATGATCTTGAGCCATAACGAAAAAATGCAGATCTAATAGGCAGAAACGTTAGAAAGGTTATGATATCAAAAATAATATCAACTAGTAAGCTCTTGATAATCGTCACCATCCTAACTTATATCAAGAATCACTCAGTCTAACGGTATGCAGGTAGATAGATATCAGTCAGGGAATCTTTCGGGTTAACTTGGTATTTTTATTTTTATTTTTTTATCATAGCAGAATATGCATTGTTACATCAGGGAGTAGAGATCTTACTTTGATAGATGATTTCCCACATAGTAGTATAATGTTCGCTCCCGAAAACATCAGGTTTCCAGCCAAAATTCCGAGTACATGTCCAGTTGTAGCAAGTTCCGGGCAGTCTCCAACTATTTGTAGTGGGATATCTACACAACATTTGCAAATGGAAATCATTGTTGGAATAACACCACACTACTAGAAAAAAGGCCTTTAATGACGCCGAAATTATGACACACGCATTTTATTGACAAGCAAAAGCGTGTGTCATAAAAAAACTGTCATAACTTGTATAATTTGAAGGACTTATGACACGCAATTATTAGAGTCATAAAAAAATGTACTGAAATACGGGATACACTTTCTTTCCGTGTCATATCCCTGGTGTCGTCTTATTCTTTTGCGATTGAGGAAGCTGTTTAGGAAGCGATTGAGGAAGCTGTTTAGCATATACAGTTTCTCAAGGGCCTCCAGTTCCAGCATCTCATAAACTCAAATGGGTCAACTCTAAGGTAAGCACCATACAAACTGATATGTTTAGTGCAGTTTTTATGCTGATTTTTCAGCATATATAGGTGTGTTTGTATGCTTGATTTTTTGCACTAAATGGTGTGTTTGTTGACTGCAATAACAGCCCCAAATGGGGTGCGTTCTCTGTGTTTTTCTGCTGCAAAAACTTCCCCAAATGGGGTGTGTTGCTGCAGAATTTTCTGGTCCAAAGGGGTGTGTTTGGCTGCTGCGATAACAGCCCAACGAGAGGTGTTTGTTTTGCTTATTTGTAGCCCCCAAAGGGGTAATTGGTTCTGCATATTTTTCAGCCCAACATTGGCGTGCATGCCCACTTATTTCAGCCCTTAAAGGAGTGCGTTAATTACTAATTTTCTGCATAAATAGGGTGCGTTTTAATTGTCTAATTACTGCATATATGGCTGTTTGGAACAGCACACTGCAGTCCTGCATTTTCGGCTATATCAAGAGTTCTACAACTCCGATTGATGCGCCGTTTGCGGCTACATTTAAGTTTATGTCTTACCTACATTTAATAAAACTGGGCCGAACTCCAGAAAAGAACAGAACCATAGGCTTTTTATGATTGAAATCTGGTGTGCAGATTTTCGGCTATATACAGCTTTCCTATCATTGGTTGTTATATTTCATTTAGTGGTTTACTGTAGTTTCTGCAAGTGCTTATTTCTAACTGAAGTTAGAACTTCCATGGGCTGAATTTTATGCTGTATGCATGTTTGAATGTGCGGATACATAGGTGGATGCTTGTGTGCGTCGCTTATAGGAGTAGCTGGTTAATTAGAACTTCAATTGGTCAATGTTGTTATAGGTTTGAAAGAATAGAAAAGCTCGTCGATCGTATGGGAGGAGGCTCTCAGAAGCTTTTTTTAAATTATAGATAATCAAAAAATAACCAATTACTTTGTATTTTCTTTTTGTTTTCATGGCCTTTGTACATGTTTTAAAACTTATAAGTGTTTAGAAGTATATCGATCATGAATTGATTCTTGGTATTGTGTCATATCCTTGTTATCCTTGTATGGTGCCCGCTCTTGTAAGAACTTCAGTTTGTTTATGCCGATCTAATTTATTCTCTTTGGGAAACTTTCGACCTAGTTGATCTGTTTTACAGATTCTACTGTTAGGGAAATGTTTCAAAATTGCCACCTCTAAATTATTTATATGTTTTCTTTTAGCTTTTATTGGTTAATGCAATGTTGATCACGATGTGCGTTGGTTCGTTGTTTTATTTTTCAGTTTTTTAAAGCTGATTTTTTATTTTGACAGAGACCTCAACTAGTCAAAGGAAATATGCAGCTATATTCTGTTGATCAGCAGCGAAGTCAAGCTCTTGAAGCACATGCAACATCATTTGCCTCTTACAAAGTAGTCATCTTTCCCTTAATACTGTAACTGAAGAATGGGCAAATTATGTGGCAAACTTCATTTTCCGGGCTTGATAACTATGTATTTTAGCGGTTTATGAATGTAATTAACTTATGGTTAATTTTAGATTTGGATGATTTAGCGGTTTATGACAATTTTAGAATTGTAGTTGTATGAAACGCATTGTTTTGATATATATGAAATGCGTTTTTTTTGCTATTTGTGTATTTTTTGTGTTATGACATTACTTTTATTTAATATCTGGATATTAATAATTTTATAAAAAATATATATATTTTTTTTTAATTTTGAACTTGACACGCAAAACAGGGGTCATGTTTGCCGTAAAAGGAGCTGTCGTAAAAGAGGGTCATAGAATGTTTGTCGTAAAAGGGAGTCATAAACGCGTGTCATAAATTCATGACGCTCCAAAGGCGTGTCATATTGCTTTATGACGGGTCGATCAATGACACCAAAAAGCGCGTCATCTGACCCCTTTTATGACACGCAATGCGCGTCATTAAAGGCCTTTTTTCTAGTAGTGCCAGTGACAAGAGATATGAGTAAAAGGTGCATATGCAAAGCAACAAGCTAATGTGCAACACTTATACAAAAATACTTACCAAATAGATTAGCCTCAATGCATTTCACCAGAACATGATTAATCATGTCGTGCTTTCCAAATAACGCAGCCTTGCAGAGAGGCATCTTCCCTTCATTATCAGGGATAGTTAATAAGGCCTCATTCTTTTTCACCATCATTTTAGCCATTTTAACATTTCCAGCTACAGCTGCTATACAAAGAGCAGTTTCACCGTTTCCATTCTGAAGTTCTAAGTCATCTCTTTCCATCAGCCTCACGAGTTTTTCCACAAACTCTTCTCCTTGTTTGGTGCATTTTGCGGACACCGCAATGTGAAGAGGTGTTTCAAAATTTTCAGTGATGCTATACCGTACAAGCTCTGGCCTCTGGGCGTCTGTCAAATTTAATTTTAGCAGATTTCCAGTCACAAGTAATTGATTCTTCATATAAAGGGACACAAATCATGTTGTACTCATCCCTTATTCCTTTAAGTGGTTCCAAAAGTATTGAAGTATTAGGTATGCATCCAAAGTTAAGAACGGGTTTTTTTCTTTCTAAAATTCCGAAGTTGGACATATTTGACGTTTAAATCTTACCAACAAGATCTCCAGGAGGTAGCTTCATTGGTGGCAGGGTATGTGAAGCAGTTGGAATGTTAATCTGGTGCTGCTGACTTATGGGATTCCGCTTATTAGTTGAATCTGTTAGGTTCATTTCTCCCCTGCACAATCGCATTCAATGATTACGAAGAAAAAGTGAACCACCATGGCATGAGTGCTGGAAAGTAACTTAGAGAATAGGGTAACTATGATTCAGTTTCTACCTCTCTATGTAAGGATATTATGTACGATGATAAATTGGATGTAAAGTTATATACTGTTTAGATGGTCAAGAAAGTGTAGACTTAAAATAGAAATGATAAAATAATCTGGATCCCTGCAAGCTACAAGATTAACACCTTTGAGTTTTCAAACAATTGGTCAAATACTCAATTCATACTAGGTAACTAGGACCAATGGGAAATTTTTTAGAAGCGCTGCTTAGCGCACATGGGGTTCCACTCTAAAACTAATGGGACATAGAGTGATAAAGCCATATCAAGGTTATATATATGGGAAAAAGTCTAATCTCAAACGAACTAAACTGATATTCAAAGTGGAGTTACGAGGTCTGCGACCAGCCCACATAAAGGTCTTGATAAACCAGACGGTTAGAACAAACTACCAAAGGCCGTTTGCCAATACATCTGGCCGGTCAAGACTTTTCTGTTGGCTGGTTGGAGCCTAGTAACTTAATTATGAGCTACACTGTGTGCTTTCATCGTGCATCAGTTGGTGCTATCTCGCTAGCAATGGATATAACTCCTTCCTCGTACACATTGATAATTAGAACAAGGTGTCTGAATTAAAATGTGATGCAAGTACCAAAAGTACTATCAAGTGAATATTCACAAGAATTTAATCAAAAAAAGTGGCCAAACTGAATTAAGACAATCCAGTTTAGTCAAACTGCGGGATTACTACTTTACGCGAAAGTTATACCGTTCAATACAATCTAGCTATATCAGTATCAAACAGCAAAATTTAGTTGGAATACTAGTTTCAATAAAGCCACTGCTTGCAAAGAACAATTAATGTAGATATAAGTATAATTATTGATCTTAAGACATAGATTTTTGCATATGGTTTTATGACAAATTCATGTATACCTAATTAGTGCTCGTCTGATCCAAAGTTCTGAGCAGAAACTATGGCTTTACGTCTCTGTTGTTGACTTGATTTTGTTTTTCATATTTAAGTGTACACATGAAAAGAGTATATTACATTTCTGGTTACCATAGTTAGGCTAAAACTACAAAAAAATTGTCCTATGATATTTGGGTGGTAGTCTGGTACAAATATATAGTACGGAGTAATAAACGTGTGTGCGAGTCTCATCCATATTCTAATTTCTCACCCGCAGAGTCCGGCTCCATGATCTTTGAGAGACGTCTCGTCACCTTTTTGAGTGCAAGTCTCCCCTCCACATACTGGCTGTGTCATGAAAATGTACGACCCCAAGATACATTATTGGCGCATGGGAGCCAATGGTAAACCTCACTTCTCCACTTTCGTATAAATTGCTATCAGATTGGACTAGTAGAGTATTAAGGGTGATGTATCACGTAGGAAGAGTTCACTATCACTAGTAGCACTACAACATTCACCACATTTGGCGGTGACATTTTTTCCCTTTCGGCGGGGACATGTCACCGCCAATACCCTTTCCGCGGGGACATGTCACCGCCGAAACGTCACCGCCCAAAGCTGGTCGCTGATACTTTCGGCGGTGACTTTTACCAACTTTGGGCGGCGACTTGTGGGTCCCACCGCCTTCTAGCCGGTCAAAGATTGTCCAGCGTGGCAAGGGTTTTCAGCGGGGACATGTCCCCGCCAAAACAGCGAAAATTAATTAAAAAATTAATTAATCAAGTGTTTTCAAAAAATATATTTAACTAATTTAAAAATTAATTAATCAAGTGTTTTCGGCGGGGACGTGTCCCCGCCAATAAGGTTTTAAATATAAATCTGCTTCTTTCTTTTGGCAGGGACATGTCCCCGCCAAAAGCCTCTGACCCATTTTGCAGCATATTGCTGCAAAATGGGTAATTCCAGGTTTTTTCCGCAATTGGTGCAGAAAAAACCTACCAAATGCAGCAACTAAAACCTGCTGTTTTCCCCATTGCAACAACTTCGCCAAAACAACAAATTCGCCAACAAAGATTCGCTAAACATATACAACAACACCAAATTAAACAAAAATTCGCTAAAAATAATATTAATCCAAATTCGCCAACTTCGCTAAACATAGAACCTGTTTTTACAATAACTATCCAAATTCGCTAAACATAATCATATGAATCCAAATTCGCCAAAAACGGTTCAAAAACCGTGATCCACATGATATTCTACAAAACTATACATAAGCTAGCCAGGAACAATTTAGTGGGAATCCTAACACATAATAATCCATCTAAATCTACACAACTATGTCCAATAACCCAAAACAAATATAAAGTGACCCATCCGACCCATACACTAATCCCCATTCTTCCACCATCCCCATTACCCGTAGCTCCCCGACTACCCTCCCCTGTAGGTCTAGACTCACCCGCCGACGCATTCTGGGATCCTGATGTCCCCGGAAATCCCGCTGCTAGGTCCTCAGGAAAGCCCGGCTGTCTCCTCGCCCAATCCAGAATCATATGCAGCGTGTTCCCTTGCTGCGTCACGGTCTCGCGCAGTGAGGACGAGGAGGCTTCCTCACGAGCTCGTGAGTAGCTGAGAGTCGGCCTATGACCACCGCCAGGTAAAACTGGACCTATGCCAGGAATATGTCCCCTCTGCTTGCCGCTGATCACCTGGCGCAAGATATCCGTATCTGACATACGCGTCCCAGAGGAGGTGCTCTCTGACCGCAGCCGGATCATCTCATTTTGTTTAGTTACAAAAAAAACAATAAAAGTAATATATAAGTCGTGATTTATTATATTGCATTAATGTTGGTGAGTTTTTGGAAATAAATTATACTTACGTATCTGGATTCGTCCTCCTCAGACTCCTAGACGCCGTCTCTGGTATGGGTGTGTCTGTACATGTCGATATGGTCTCTAGTATCCTCGGAGTCGGCGGAGGGGGAGCTCAACTGTTTATAAATAAAATCAATCAATACTCACCCAACACTATATATATAAATAAAATGATTAAAAAGTGTCTTGCGAAGTTATCAGCTATGACGGCCAAGGAATGTGATCCATGAAGGGTGGCAGTCTTCATTTTGCTCCTATTTTGCTTGTTGATCTCCCCGATCTTCAACTTCTTCGGGTCGCTCCAGTGCTCAATCTGCTTATTATAAATAATAAAAACTATTATATAAATGAAATATTCTTGGGATGGCGGGCATGATGTCTGTGTCGATTTGACAGGGTCGTCTCCTTTGACGCAATCGGGTATGATCGATTTTGTGCCAGGACGAGTTGTGGTTGAAGCAGCACAACGCAAGCGTGCCAAGTACGAGACCAAGTGTGCTGTTATTGGATATGGGTTTCTTCCCTTCTCATTCTCTTCCTTTGGGGAACTTGGGAAGGATGCAGCGACTTTACTGAAGCGTATTCGAAAGTTTTCGATGACTCAAGACATTGGAGCACGTGCGGCTGCTCATATTTTTAGTAGGATTGACTTTTCTATAGTTAGAGTAGTGGGAGCCCAATTAGTATCTCGGCTCCCCTCCAATTTCTTGTAAATCCTATGTGTTTCTAATAAAGTGATGTATAATAATTAAAAAATAATAATAATAAAAAATAAAAAAATAATAATAATAATAATAATAATAATAATAATAATAATAATAATAATAATAATAATAATAATAATAATAATAATAATAATAATAATAATAATAATAATAATAATAATAATAATAATAATAATAACAACAAAGTACGTGTCGATCCAGAAATTTACCTGCCTCTCCCATTCTTCATCCTCCATGTTCTCGGGACGCTTTGCCTTGATCTCGTCCACTTTCTCGACCCCACCTGCCTCTGTAAAATGTTTCTTCTTGTGCTTGTACTTGTTGTCATTGTATATCTTTTTCAGGTAAGCTTCGATACTAGCGACAATATCGTCTCCATTTGGACCGGCAAGGTGGGGGGTGAGATCAAAGAAATGCTGCAATAAAATATAATTAAAATAAATATACAAATTTAAATAAATAAACACATTTAAAATAAATAAACACAATAATTAAAAAAATAAAAGATAAAAAAAAAAAAAAAAAAAACTTACGTGGAGCCGGTTATCCACGTGTGCCTTCTTGGCCTCTGGAACATCATCCCACGAATCGTGATACAGTGGAATGGTTTCCCGTATCAAGCTCCCGACATAGTTCGAGAACCACGAAGCGTGAAGGCCTACATGCTGCCACATGCCTTTGGCATTCCTAGTAAATCTGATCGAGACCGGACGCCCTGTATCATTCCTCATGGCGTGTAAGGATTCGTTCTTGGTGGTACCGCGAACCACCTTCCCGCCTTTCCTTATTTTCGACCCAGGCTTCGTAGGCTTAGGCATGGGAGCTCTGGAATTAGAGCCTGCAAGTAATCAAATTAAAGTGATGGTGACATAAAATAACAAGTTATCAATTTCAAATAGTGATCAAGTTTAATTAAAATAATCGAGAAATTCTTACGCTCGCAGTTGGTGCCTATCCTCCTCCCGGGACGGCGGGGTGGCTCGTGACCTCCATCACCACCATGGCTCGTAGCTACGACATCCGCCATCTGTACTAGAACATAGAAATTAGTGAAGAAACACATATACGCATATATATACACACATTTAAATAAATAACAATATATACCAAAAAAGATAATAATAAATAATTAAATAAATAAATAAACACATTTAACAACTCGATAACAATTTCATTCAAATAAGTGTCGTTTAACAAATTACAATTTGAGATCAATCTCCTACATCACTAAGATAAAAATCATCATTATTAGTGCCAGCTTCATCTTCACCATCGACGTGGTCTTCATGATCAGATGCTAAATCATGAGGAATGCGGTCATCATAATCAATATCATCGTCGTCGTCGACATCAGTGATAATTGGTGCTGGTGGTGCCTCAACTTCCACTGGCTGGACATCTATATCTATGGTGCTATAATTCAACTTATCCAACTCAGCAGAGAGTGTGACATGTGATGAGTTGTTGTCATGTACAACATCTTGATTGTCTTCTACCACGATGATATCCGGGTTCTAAATCTTTCAATGATAAGAATCTTGGACGGCCTTCCAACTATCACGTTTACCCGTGTTAGCATTTATTTTATGCTAATTTGGAAGTGATGGTCATTTGTAGTTTTAGAACATTAAGTGTCATGTATAATATGTATTTGTTAAAGTGTGGGCTAGTAGCATTAGTGTTGTTAGTTTAAGTATATATGTGTAGTGCATATACTTAGCCCACACATGGTCCAACCAAAAGCCCATCTATTGTATTAGATGTGGCAGTCAACACATATAAGCCAATCACTCTCTCATTTAGCAAGTGTGCTGTGAGAGAGTGTGTGTGTGTATTTCCTCTTTTCTCTCAATCTAATATACATACATTTCCAGGTTTCATCTCCACTGCCACCATCTCACCTTATCTATCTCATCTTCCCTCTCCATCCCCATCTATATTATTCTCTTCTTGTTCTTATTGTTCTTGCTGCCATTCGTATATTACAAAGAAGTGTATGATAAAGTAGGATTTCTAGCTATAACAAGTGGTATCAACAGCCGGTCAACGAGGTAGGAAGCTTTTGTGTTCGGTTTGTGATTACAAGAAAAATAAGCCACGTTTTTTTATCTCTCAAAAACGTGAGTTTTTGTTTTTTTTTAGCTTCGATCTACACAAGAATAAAGAAAAGGTGGTGTTTGTTCTTAGTTGGAAAAATATTGTGATTATTCCTCACTTAGATTTTGGGTAAAAAGCTGCTCTTTTGGTTTGTGTTCTAAGTGGTTTGATCGAATAATCTCAAAGGGTGAAGTTGTTAATGTGTTTGTGGAATTAAAGTGAATACTTTATTTGGAATATCAAAGATATTATTGGTTTAGTTGGTGAATATTGTCAGGCAAGTGTGTAAGTTGGTGAAAAGTGGTCAGCTATATCCCTTGAAATAAGGAATCACGTGGGCACTCTACTCAAAAGTCAACAAAAGTGGCAAAAAGTTGAAATTTCTCGCAATTGCCAAGTCTCTCGGAATTACCTCTTCTCTCGGAATTGGACTCCTCTCGCAATTAGTACTGCTTGTCGCAATTACTTCTTGTCTCGCAATTACTGCTGTCGCAATTGGTCTCTCGCAATTGCTGATTTTATCGCAATTGGTGTCTCGCAATTGGCGCACTGCTATCGCAATTGGTCACCCTCGCAATTCACTTTGTGTCTCGCAATTCAACTGCTTTCGCAATTGAGGTGTTTTATCGCAATTGCCAGTTCTTCTCGCAATTCATCTCGCAATTGGAGCAGTTTTCTCGCAATTGGTGCTAGGCTATCGCATTTGGTCTCGCAATTCACATTTTGGACTCGCAATTGGTGTAATTTTCAGAATTGGCAATTTCAGTCCCTTTACTTTCCAGCAGCCTAAGGAAACTTTCTAATTTAGCAGTTTTGGCCCTCGTACTTCTGTGAAACTTCAAACGATCATAACTTTTGAACCGTAACTCCGTTTTCAGCGAAACACCTGTCAAAATGACCGTGAGACCGAGGAGAAGGACACGTTGAATAATTTATTCATTCAACCCAAGTTTCGAGGCCTAAAAACGCTCCAAAATGAAGTTATTGAGGTTTTAAGTTTCCAAACCAAAATTTCCACCGTAACAACTTGCATCAACCTAACCAAATTACAACTTCAACCATCACCAACAACACAACAAGACTTCACAACAACAAACCAAGTTTAACCTCCAACAACAACATCTCCTACTTTGTTGCAACGATCCTGTATCATCTTTATCATACAATCATCATCAATGGCAATTCAACAAGACGATATCACAACTGCTTTGGCAAATGGTTTTGCTTCAGTATACAGGGCATTAAACATCGAACCACATAACAACAACCAATGAAATTCACCGTACACTGACAATACGCAGTTATATATGGGACAAGAATGTCAAATGGTTGATGTTATCGGGAATCAACAAGGAAATGCTATGGGTATACAGACAGGGAATCAAATGCTTCAGAATGGGGTCAATCCGAATGAGTACTATTGTTTCATGACTTCATCTGAAAGCCAAAGGAGTGATATAGGCAGAATAGGTAATGTTCCTGCAATGACGAAGGTAGAAAAGCTTCAGTACATGCTGATGCTAGCCAACAAGGAACATTCGGGAATACCGTTGACTGCTGAGGAATCAGACTTCTTGCTTTCAACCAGAATCAATGATAATTCCACAGAAGTCACAAGAGTCTCCGATCCTATGCCTGATCTGCAACAAACTTCATCATGCAGTGATTCTGAAACTCCTCCGTCCTATGACACAGAACCACTCCATGAGGTACCATCATTGTTTGCTCATGAAAAGCCACATTCTGTGCCTCTCGAACCTAATTATGATACATACATGGACACGTCAAGTTGTAGCAATACTAATTTGACAAATCCAGATATGGATCCTAATGAAGTTCAAGTTGCACAAAATGTTGCTAATGATGAGGAAACCCGTTCTCTCTTTGAATCATTACTTCATAATTGTCAGATAGAGATTGAAAAGGTCAAAAAGATCAATCGCGAGGTAAAAGCCGCGAATGTGAAATTGACCACTGAGCTTGAGAGTTATAAGGTGAATGCACGAGCTTATGATTTTCACACCAATCGACAGTCAGAACTTGAAAATAGTTTAAGAGATTCTGTTTTAAGAGAAAAACATTTGCAAATCAAATATGACACTCTAGATGTCAATTTGAACAACAAAATAAAATCTTTAAACAAGGAAATTTCTGAACTAACCAACCAGCTTTCAAAACAAAAATCAACTTATTCTTATCTTGAAAAGGAAAAGAATGAGTTGAATGAAAGGTTTTCAAAACGTGAAAAGGATCTTCTTAAAGAGATCAATGACAAAAAGGAAACCATTGCAAAGTTGGATGATTTGCTTGTAAAAACGGGTCATTCTGCACAAACAGTTAACTTGTTAATAAACGATCCAAACCCGATTTTACATACATTAAAAAAGGTGGCTATCGGTTATGAAAACCCTTATATTCTCAAGAAAGCTCAACAAGAACAGAATGTGCTTTTTAATGGTAATTTAATAAATGCTATCCATGACCCTCCTTCGGGTTATGATTCTTGTGAAACGATTGAGCTTTCCGAAATGAGCAGAAACAAAATGCGACAAATGAACAGAGAAATAAAACCCATTGACTATAATGAAGTTAACAAACTTGCTGGGGTTCATCTTGTTCAAAAGGAGTCACCTCTGTTTTTTCAAAAACCAGTGGTTTTCGCAAAACAAAAAGCTGTTTCAAAACATCTGTCTAACATCGAACAAATGGCATCTAAAAACACTTGTGAAACAAGTGCAGCTAGACTATATTTGGTTGATCTTAAACAGAGAATTGAAATACTTCAAAGTATTGTGGCTTCCAAAACAAACAGTAAAAAATTTTCAAGATTTCAGACTGAACTAAAAGGAATGTTTGAACAAGACATTAATCCACACATTGATGCAATCTATGCGGTTGTTCAAAATGTGGAATACAATCTTTTGAAAGAGTCAGCAGAATTCGTTAAGGACCACAAATCCTTAGTGAAGGAAGCTAATGAATACTTGGAACACATAAAAGTTTTGGAAAAGCAAAATGACAATCTCTGCTTCCAAGCTCTATCGACCGATATCATGTCAATTATTTACCAAACATATTCTGTGGAAGATGATGAAAGACTCCGAGCTGAGACTTCTGAAATTGTTTTAAAATATGAAAATGCGCTTGCTAAGGTTGAAAAACAAAATGTCACATATTTTAAACAACTTAATCAGAAAAAAGAAGAATGCAAGTATGACAAATTGTCGTATGAGCGTTCCTACCACAACATGCAAAAACAAATTGATCTTTTGAAGTCTCAGCTGGACAGTCAAAACAGAAAGGGTGAGGAAACTAAGTTTGCAAAACCATCAACTTCGGAACAACCAAAAATCTCAATTTCTAAAACGGTTCCAACAGTTGATGTGGCAATTGATTTGACAAAACCAGTCACTCCAACACCCTCACCAAAAACACCAAAAGTGATAGCACCTGGCCTTTCTAGGAATTGCTCACCGAATGTGACCACACAAACAGTTAAGGAATCAGTTGGTTCAAACAACACGGTCCACAATCATCACCTAGAAAATGCTAGGCAAAAGGCACAGATTCGAAAAGATGGAATTTTAGGTACAAAACCTAGAGTGATGAGTTCTACAACATTACAAAGCACTGCTAGTAGTAGTAAACCACTACCTAGGATCATTCAACTAAAGACTAGGGATTGGCTTGCATCTAAGAGTAGTTGCGAAAATGAAAATGTTGTCCACGTAGAAAGCAACACTAAGAATTCAAATTCCTCTTCGAACAAAAAGCAAGTTCAAAATGACAGTAGTGACAAAGTTAAGGTTGCCGTTTTAAACAAGAATGTTGAATTTGTCTGTCCTACATGTCAAAAATGTGTCTTTTCTGCTAATCACGATGCATGTGTTGCACAATATATCAAGAAAGCAAATGCAAGTGCTAAGGCACAATCCTCTAAGACACCAAATAGCAACAAACCCGTTGCTAAGAAGCAAAAGGCTAAGAAACCAACTAGGTGGATCTCTACAGGACGTAGTGTTTCTCAAAATGAGACTTCCGCTGCATCTGAAAAGGAAACAACTCCTAGATCTAGCCCTAGGTGGATTCCCACGGGAAAAGTTTTTAAAACAGTTGGTCTTAGATGGATTCCCACAGGAAAGATTCTTGATAGCTGCACCACAACAAGTAATAGTGAAAATCATCAGGATAAGGATGTGGAAACCACTACAACCGTTGATAGTGGACACCCTCAATGTGATGATTCATGTTCTTCTAAAACTATTATTTGTGCATATTCTTCTTTTGTGGATTCTGTGATTGCAGGTACTCGTGAAAGTGTTGAGAGTTCACTCGTTGAATGTGGAAGAGAAGACCTTTATGCCAACATCGCATTTGGAAATCCTGGTCTACATCCACTCTTAACTCCACTTTTACTTGTTCATACTTAATCATTCTTTGTGAATATACATTTTTTGAAAACATCAAAAAGAATATACAAAAATGGAAAATTTTCAAAAAAAAAAAAATTCAAAAACAATATAAAATCACAAAAATCCAAAAATATTCTTCTCCGACATGTCTCTCGTATAATCAATATTCTGTACGTACTTAGAAATATCATTCAACAATGATACGGGCATGTACAGATGCTTGAGCGAGAGTTCTTTAATTGTTTTCAAAACATGTCGTTTTCTCAATCTTTTTTCTTAATGGCTTCTGAGAGACTCACTCCAGAACCCGAGCTTAACCTAATGGCTTTCGTGCATTTCAGTACGAAACCCGCGCTTAACCTAATGGCTCTTGGACACATCAGTTTCGGACCCGAACTTCAAATAAAGGAAAGTGTTGTGCAAATCCAATTTCTTTTTCTAACACTTATCCTAAAAACAAATGAAGATATTTTCTCCTAACATATCTTCAAAGATTTTCAAAATCTTCTCTATCTTGAGCACATTTTCTTCAAGATTTTTCAATAAGATTTTTCCAAATCTTTCATAAAGTGCTCAAGATAACTCCCTCCTAAACCCTTAAAACTGCTTTTAAACTAAAATGTTTAACCATATGCTTTGTTTAAGGGGGAGTTGAAAAACAAAAAGGTTCCTATTTCATGCTCAAATCCGTCTATATCTCCAAAAAGTTTCATTTTAATCAGTTGATATAAAAAATATCACTGCATGCTATTTTTGAGGGGGAGAAGATGTGGTTAAAATGTGATCAAAAAGAGAATCTCAAAAAGAGTTCTTCAAAAAGACTCAGCATGAACCCTCGAATTGACGAAAGATAAATGTCAGTAATCGAAAAGACTAGTCCGGGACGGGTAATAATTTCAAGATGGTTATCCATTGATGTAAACGTGTCTCGCAAAGGACTTGTCTGAGTAGAATGTACCAATTCGAGAGATGATCTTTTGATATGACCGGGACGGGTAATAACTTCAAGCTAGTCTAACTAGTGATGTAAACGTGTCTCGCAATGGTCATATTAATTGAAAATCGATCAGTTCAAAAAGTGCGAACTCTACCCATCATGTGCAATTCTTTCTTAAATCTCATATGCACATGTGAAGGGGGAGTATTTCAGAAAATGCAAAACTCTCAAAGTATTAACAAAATGTGTTTTATTCTTGAACACTTTGAGAGATTTTCTCAAATGGTTTTATGGCAAGTGATCAACAAACCTAGGATAATCATGGAGTTATAAGGTGATTATGGTTAGGTTATGTCCTATGATCCGCCAGAGCCGGAGGGATCTTCCCAAGGACAATTCCAATAGTCTAGAATTAGAAGTCCTTAGGTAAGATTGAAAAAAGGAGTAAATGAGAAAGGAGAAAGAAGGGGTTGAAGAATGAAAAAGAAAAGTTTTTGTAAGGGTGAAAAGAAATAGCCCTCCATGAAAACTTAGGTCAGAAACCGGGTCAATACATATGCTATCGGTATTCACTAAGGTGATACTGGTATTGAAGACAAGACATCATGGACCCAGTGACGCATTGCACCACCCCTCCTATCCACTCAGATATCTCTCAAAAGATATTTGTTTCATTTCTCACGGAGATCACTACATAATCTATCGACCTCTCACTCCGAGATGTGTTGATATTGAAAAGGTGGCACTCTGCTCCATGCCTCCGATGACTAAAAACCAAAACGCACATAATTGAGTCTAGAGACATGAGATTCATCAAAGATCTCTTAGGAACACTTCCTATGCAATACACTTGTGTTCATCTAAAAGGATACAAGTTGTATGAGTCTTAATGAGATCTTTAGATCTTGCCTCACGACATGATGGCCGCTGGACGATTTATTGCTAACTGTCTTATGCAGGTACCGACGGAAGTCCATTCACCATCATCATCTACAACGTAGACGCATCTGATCAGAAGAAGTAGATCAAGGCAAGAACATTCAAAGTCAATACTTTGAAGATCACAGAGCATGAAGGAACAATAAATCAAGTCTATTATACAATGACACACAAAGTTCAAGACATCAAAAGCAAAAGACCAATCACCGGAGCATCATTGAAATGACCATCCCTTAGGGGGAGATTGTTAGCATTTATTTTATGCTAATTTGGAAGTGATGGTCATTTGTAGTTTTAGAACATTAAGTGTCATGTATAATATGTATTTGTTAAAGTGTGGGCTAGTAGCATTAGTGTTGTTAGTTTAAGTATATATGTGTAGTGCATATACTTAGCCCACACATGGTCCAACCAAAAGCCCATCTATTGTATTAGATGTGGCAGTCAACACATATAAGCCAATCACTCTCTCATTTAGCAAGTGTGCTGTGAGAGAGTGTGTGTGTGTATTTCATCTTTTCTCTCAATCTAATATACATACATTTCCAGGTTTCATCTCCACTGCCACCATCTCACCTTATCTATCTCATCTTCCCTCTCCATCCCCATCTATATTATTCTCTTCTTGTTCTTATTGTTCTTGCTGCCATTCGTATATTACAATGAAGTGTATGATAAAGTAGGATTTCTAGCTATAACAACCCGGGAAATCAAGGTAAAAGACTTGTGTTGCTTGTGTTGCAAGAATGTATGGTTCATTTTGAAACGATACACGGTCTGTCATAATTTGTGTAATGTTATTTCTATACGTACAACGTTTTATGCGACCCTCGTTATTAGTGTCGAACCATTTGACTTTGAACAGCACAACCTTGTACGGAACATACAAAAACTCGAGAATTTCTTCAAGCTGGCCATAATACATTCCTCCGCTAGGATTAGGAGTTGAAATTCCACTGTTCTGAGTTGAACGACGTAAATCACGGTCGTGTACGATAAACTTCACACCGTTGACTACGCAAGAGTCGACTGAGACTGCAGTGCATGCTGGTCCACAAGCCAAAGCGAATAACTCGGAAGTACAACTTGGGTCATCCTTTACTTTTAATTCACGAATCTATGAAAAAGTTAAGAATAGATATAGATGAGTAATAGTCGTTATTTTTACAGGGTAATACATACAATAAGTCTACCTTGCTCCCAAACCAGCGAGGAAATCCTTCTTGTATATCATTGCCAGGAAATGCCCTGTAAATGTTCATGATATTAGAATAAGTCGTCGAATAATAACTTACGTAAAACACATTTTGAAATAAAATGCGTACCTCTCATACTCGTTCACGTACGGGTCGATTTCATGACTGTTGTGTAGTACATACCATACTACTTTCTGCATTGTGTCTGGTTGAACCCGGATCAATGATTGCTTGCCATTCAGTTTACAGATTGATCGAAACACCTGAAATTGACTTGTTGGGCTTGGACCGTCCTCATTCCGGTCAGGACGATTAAATCTCGTCTCAACACCCCGAAAATAATGCGAACAGAAAGTTAATGCTTCATCAGCAATATAACCCTCCGCTATTGAACCTTCGAGCTTAGCTTTATTTCTGACATAATTCTTGAGCTTTTTCATGTATCTTTCAAATGGATACATCCACCTCATGTAAACAGGACCGCCTTCAATAGCCTCTTCGGGTAGATGAATAACCAAGTGAATCATTATGTCAAAAAAAATAGGAGGATATATTTGCTCGAAACTGCACAAAATATTGATGAGTTGTTCTTTAGCTTTCAACATGTCATCCACCATCAAAGTTCGAGCGCATATTTGTTTGAAGAATGAACAAAGCTCGATTATTGGTGTTGCGGTGGTTTGGTCCTTCAAGTAATTTTGAAGTCCAACAGGAAGCAACCGCTGCATCATTATGTGACAGTCATGAGCCTTCAAGCCTGTTATGTTGCTATCATTGTCGGTCACTTTATGCTTGAAGTTAGATCCGAACCCATCAGGTAGTTTAACACCTTTGATGAATTGACAAAAAAATCATGATATTAGAGTAAGTCGTCGAAATGGATACGCGAATAGAATTGGAACAAATAAATTTTGAAATAAAACGCGTACCTTTGATGAATTGACAAAATTGTTTTCTTTCTTCAGCTGTGAAAGAGTACGTGGGATGAGGCTTAGAGCACTTCCCGTTTCCTTTGTTGACGAGCCACAACTCTTCACGAATTTGCAAATTTTCTAAGTCTTGTCTTGCCTTGTTGGTGTCTTTTGATTTGTCATTCATTAACAAAGTACCCAACACACTCTCACACACATTTTTTTCGATATGCATGACATCTAAATTGTGTTTTAGTGTAAGAAAAGACCAATACTTTAGCTCGTAGAAAATGGATACTTTGGTCCAATTCAATTCGCGAACAGGATCACGTTTTTTCTTCGCACCCCCAAAACTTGGATGTTTCCCCGGGATACGTTTAGGCAATCTCCTAAGTTGATTCAAGATGACATCACTGGTAAATTTTCTAGGAGGTTGTCTATGATCATCGACCTGAGTATAGAATGCCTGTTTATTTTTCCGCCATTTATTGGTCGTTTTTAAGAATCTTCTGTGACCATCCAACATAAGCGGTTTTGCCTAACACGCGAACAGATGGAGTGTCTATATTACATGTCGGACAAGCCAAGTAACCTTGCCCACTCCACCCAGACAAACTACTTCGAGTGGGAAAGTCATTGATAGTCCATAAAAGCGCTGCTCTCATACAGAATTCAGTGCCAGTGACATCATCCCTAGTCATGACTCCATCTTTCCATAGAATCTTTAGGTCTTCAATCAAAGGCCTCAAGTAAATATCTATGTCCTTCCCAGGTGATTTAGGGCCCGGAATTAACAACGTCAACATAAGAGAAGTCTCTCTCATACATATCCAGGGAGGCGTATTGTATGTTGTTAATATGACCGGCCACATGCTGTAAGACTGACTAAGGTTGCCGTACGGATTGAAACCATCAGCAGCCAACCCTAATCGGATGTTTCTTTTTTCATAGGAAAATTCTTTTGAATACTTCATGTCAAATTTCTTCCATAATTGACCATCAACCGGGTGTTGCATCTTACCGTCCTCCGTAGACTGCCCAGAAGCATGCCAAGTCATATGTTTTGCAGTGTGTTTAGACTTGTACAAACGTTGTAGTCTAGGAATGATAGGAAAATAACGCAACACCTTGTTAGGAACTTTCTTCCCCAGTGTGTTCTTGTCTTTCCATCTACTAGCATCGCAGATGGGACAATTCTGCAAATCTTCGTTACCCGCCCCCCGATATAAAAAACAGTCATTTACACAAGCATGTATGGATTCGTATCCTAACCCGATCGTTTTATATGTTTTCTTTATTTCATAGTATGACGATGGGATTTTGTATCCTAGAGCGGGTGGGAAACATTCTTTGAGAAATTTAAGGGTTTCGTTAAATGTGGTGTCACTCATTTTACCTTTGACCTTGATGTTCGTAAACTTTGCCATAAAGTCCAATGAAGACATCCAATTACAGCCCGGGTATAGTGGCTCGTTGGCAGTGGCGAGTAACTCTTCAAACTCGCTACGTTGAGGAGTTGGCTCATTGCTTGTCTCGCCAATATTTCCTTCAGTTGGCTCATTTTGTTCGTTATTTGGACAAATATCATGAAGGAACTCAGCCATATCACTCCCATGATGATTCGTGTTGGGTATTACTGTCTGGTCATCCGGTTCACCGTGATTATACCATTTCGTATAACTTTGGTCCCAACCGTATGAGTTTATGTGACCAAACAAATCTTCGTACTTTATACAACCAAAGTTATGACAATAATTACATGGACATTTTACATTCCCGTCAATATTCACAAAGGACTTGCAATACTCGCAAAAAGCTCTAAGACCTTTTAGAAATTCGAGGCTAACACGAGGTTTAGAGACCCAACTCTTATCAATTGGCATAACTGCGTTTTAACGATGCAATAAATAATTATTTAGAATTAAACATGTTCAAAAAAATCTACACATAAATACATAAAGGTGGAATCACGAGTTGTACGTTTTGTTCACCTAATCCAACTATGGAAGGCAATCCTAACCCACTCTTTGAATGTTTCATCTCATATATGAATGCGTATAACTGAATTTACTATTTGAGAAAATTTTGGCAGCATTTCCCCTCAACTCCCCAAATATGTGCATTAAAGACATATTCGTAGGAGTAAAGGGGAAACACTGTCGAAATTTTCACAAATAGTAAATCAATTATACGCATTCATATCCTAAATAAGACAAAACATTCAAAAAGCAGTCCCAAACAGGGGACTTTTCGAAATTAATTTCTAATAAATTAATTTCGGACGGGTTTTCTATGGGATGATTAACTTTGGACGGGGACTTTCCGAAATTAAGAGTAAACTCCAAAATACATCCCTGTGGTTTTCCAAATTTCGCACCATACATCCAAATTTTTTTTTGAGTTTTATACATCCTCCGTTAGTAAAAGTCAAACACAATACATCCACGAGGACGAACGGTGCAAAGATTGTGTCGTTAACTTGGACACATGGCAGTTAAGTAAAGGTATTTCTGTCTTTTTATGTTTCCCATCTACTTCAACACTTTTTTATACCACTTTCAGTCAAACCCAACTTATAAACCCGAATCATAAACTAAAATAAAAAACACAAACACAAATCAAAAACACAAACAGACAAATCAAAAACACAAATCAGACACATCACATTCACCCACACATCTTCCACCGTATTAAATCACCATATCTTCATATGATAGTCTTTATTATCTTTAACAATTGTGATTAAATCACCATATCTTCCAACGAAGATAGCTATGTTCTGTGAGTTTCCAGAAATGGGTTAACTATTTTTAACTCTCTAGAAGATTATGTTAATTGGAGGAGTGGTTTCATTACAAGACAGAAACAAAAACCAAAAAAGCAAATGGATTATCAACGAATGGATATTTATTGTGTGTGTCGATTTTTTGTTGTGTGTTTTGGTTTCCGGGTTTTGTGTTTGTTGTTTCTGGGTTTTTGTTAAGAGTGATATTTCAGATCTGGGTTATGAGTTCTTCCACCAGAGCTATCGCCGGATCTAGGGTGTTGTGTGTGATGTATATTGAGGGCATGTGTTTATGTTTTGGTTTCTTGATTTTATTTAGATCAAGATTTGGATCCTTTTTTTTTTTTTTTTTCGAAGATGAAGTTTTTGTGTGGGTGATTTGTGTTTTTGATTCTGGGTTTTTGTTGAGAGTGATTTGTGTTTATGATTCGGGTTTATAAGTTGGCCGAAAAAAAAGAGGCCGGAAAAAAAAGAGGCCGGATATATTCGGTTATCAATTTTGATATGTGAGAATGATGTTCTTTTCTTGTTTTTGATTAACCGAACCAAAAGGAAGTATGAAACGATTTCGTTTTGTGGAGGATTTGTGTTTGTGTTTGATAAGAAACAAAGAAGTGGAGGATTTGTGTTTGTGGATTTAGATTTGTGTTTCTGGATTTGGATTTGTGGAGGATTTGTGTTTGTGTTTGATAAGAAACAAAGAAGTGGAGGATTTGTGTTTGTGTTTTTTGGATTTGTGTTTGTGGATTTGGATTTGTGTTTCTGG
This sequence comes from Artemisia tridentata subsp. tridentata, assembly GCA_021014915.2. Lineage (NCBI taxonomy): Eukaryota > Viridiplantae > Streptophyta > Magnoliopsida > Asterales > Asteraceae > Artemisia > Artemisia tridentata. The sequence continues at coordinate 170,333,488 of CP139503.1, forward strand.
ATTTGGATTTGTGTTTGTGTTTGTGGATTTGTGTTTCTGGATCTGGATTTGTAGAAGAAGATGGTGAAGTAGATGGAACAATATAAAATGACAGAAATACCCTTACTTAACTACCACGTGTCCAAGTTAACGACACAATCTTTGCACCGTTCGTCCTCGTGAATGTATTGTGTTTGACTTTTACTAACGAAGGATGTATAAAACTCAAAAAAAAAAAAAAAAATTGATGTATGGTGCGAAATTTGGCAAACCACAGGGATGTATTTTGGAGTTTACTCCGAAATTAATCACTAAATTCCTAAAATCATTAACAATAGTCTAACACAATCAAATTCCATATAATTATAAACAAACGACTAACATCTTAAAATCAAATTCTAAAACAAAATATTATAATTCTAGAAACGTACTGATGAGGGAAAGTGAATGAATCCCGGCTAGTGAATGAATCTCAAAATAACCTACAATTCAAAAAGTTACAAATATAAGAATTTAATGTACAAAAAAAAGAAAAAAAAAAAACATGTGGATGATTGTTACTTGCAAGATTAGAAATTTGTACACGTTAGGTTGTTTAATTGTAGAGGCGCAAAATCTCACACTATTAGGCGAGTTGCTCGAGCAGTACTGTATATGTTTTATAAGGTACACTCAACAAATCATCAATATATACTAAACCTAAACGATTGAAATCAACTGATCTATCACACAATCTCAATCAAGCATCTCCCATATGTTACACAACTAAAACCTAAATCTAAAAGTAGTTCCAAACAGCCCTAGCTAGTCTCGACAGCAGGTAACTCAGCCACTTTCACTCGTCTCTAAGCATACACAATCACATTATCAGTTTATACTAACTGATAAACAGCCAAACAACCCCTATATATAAACAGCTAAAATAATCACTATAAACTTTTGGCGGCGACATGTCCCCGGTAACACATAAACACAAAAAAAAAAATAATAATAAAGAAAACCTCGGTTGTGGTCTCGACAGCAGGCACGTTCCGCTCCTTGCTTCGGTTCTCGGCCTCGATTCTCGGCAACAGACTGAACAAAAAAAATTAACACAAAAATTAAAAAAAAAAAAACAGAAAACACAATTACTAAAAAAAATAGTTAACATACATTGCAAAAATTAACAAATAACCAAAAAATAAAGAAATTAAAAAAAAATCAATAATTAATAAAAATCATAAAAATTAATACCTGGGTTTGTAAAAGAGATGGAGCAAGGAAGAAAGGAGATGAGAAAAAGAAAGAATTAAATGAGGAGGGGGGTTGAGGAAAGAATTATATGAGGAGAGGGCATCGATCGTGCACAGCGGTGTGAGTGTGGTGTTGTGGTGGAGATGATGGTGTTGTGATGGTGGTGTTGTGGTGGTGGTGGAGATGGTGCTGTTGTGGTGGAGAAGCAGATCGAAGCAGAAGCAGATAAGAGAGATGAGTGTTTTTTTTTTTTTTTTTTTTTTTTTTTTTTTTTTTTGCGCTAAGTGTTTAGATCAGATAATATGGAGTAAGTTTTAGCTATTACTTTCGGCGGGGACATGTCCCCGCTGAAAGTAAATATTTATTTTAATCAGACTTTTTAGCGGGGACACGTCCCCGCTAAAAGTAGTAATTTTTCACCAAACCATTTGGCGGGATAAAGTAAATGCTACGAGGGAATATTAATATTTTGTAAAATCTTTCTGCGGGGACACGTCCCCGCTAAAAGTAGTAATTTTTCACCAAACCATTTGGCGGGATAAAGTAAATGCTACGAGGGAATATTAAAATTTTGGGAAAATCTTTCTACGGGGACATGTCCCCGCTGAAAGTATTTTAATTAAAAAAAAACACTTTTTAAATATTTTGTAAATTATCCTTAATTAATTTAAAACTTTTAAAATAAATATTAATTCTTTTAAATTTAACTAAAAATTTTCTAAATCATATTTTATTAATTTAAAACTTTTTAAAATTATTTACATCACGTTTACCTAATAAAATTAAATCATTTATACTTAATTTAAATCATTTAAAATTATTTTTAAATATTTTGTAAATTATCTTTAATTAATTTAAAATTTTTAACGAATGAGATGAGATGTTATGGTTATACACGAGATGTTTAACGAATGAGCCGAGATATTATGGTTATACACGAGATGTTTAACGAATGAGCCGAGATGATATGGTCGTACACGAGATGTTTAACGAGTGAGCCGAGATGTTATGGTTGTACACGAGATGTTTAACGAGTGAGCCGAGATGTTACGGTTGTACAGGAGATGTTTAACGAGTGAGCCGAGATGTTATGGTCGTACACGAGATGTTTAACGAATGAGCCGAGATGTTACGGTTATACACGAGATGTTTTGTAACACCCCCTAATTTATTTTGTGGCAGCGGAAAGGTTTTTAGGGTGCTACGGTGAGGATCGAAATCATAGTTATAGAAAACGACTCGAAAGAGACGTTTTGAAAGTTATATGTCATTCAAAATAATAATTTTGACACTAAAGTGGAATATTTGATCTGAAAACCTCCTGAAAGGTTGTAATAATTTGGAAAGAATGACATATTAAATTTTTACACCATGTGTTTTATCAGAGTATAAGATGCCCGCTCCGTGCCTCGTCTTGCTCCATTATTTACCTGAGATAACATGCTTAAAACGTCAACACAATGGTTGGTGAGTTCGTAGAGTTTAATGGGAAAACAATTTGTATAAAATCAGGAGTTTCTTGTAGTATTTGATAACCTTGTATAAATATACGTGATAAGTGATAGTTCCGTAATAATGTAAGGTCTGAAGCAAACGCTTCTAGTGATGTATCAATTAACGGGATAAAATCCACAAGTATGTCACATATACTAGCAGTCAAGTAACAAGTATGGTAATCATGATTCTAGCACATAATGCTTTTCATGTTATTAAAATGCTGAGGTCTGGGGAGTGGTAAAATACCAAATACAGCTGTATTCAAATACATATGAAAACGTATATATTCATAAAGTTATATTGCCCTAAGCCTCATGATACGCAAACGTTAACAATGTATCGCACAAACGACATGTATTATACCGCACAAACGATATGAATATATCGCACAAACGACATGTATTATACCGCACAAACGACATGTATTATACTGCACAAACAGCATGAACTATACCGCACAAAGCAGTATGAAATGTATCGCACGAACGACATGTATTCAATGAAAATCAGTGTCATGTTATGACAAGTAGTTTAGAGTGCTTTTATCTAAGTTCAGCATGTAAGGTACGCAAGTAAATTGCAAGTAAAATGAGCATATAACTCTACTAGGGAGTATATCGTAACATGTAACCAGGAGTAGTAATTCATAGAAATCTTCCAAGTATAAAGTAATTGAAAATCATTTGAGCATGTATCTCCCCCAAAAACACATAACTTGTAAATAAATAAAAGTGGGGCTACGACTCACGGTAAAACGTGAAAGTTTCTTAAAGTGTTTGTTCAAGTAATTAAATATAGTTTGAAGCATGTATCTCCCCCAAAGAGTTATTAAAACAAGCATTAAAAGAGTAGGGGCCACGACTCACCTGAAGTAACTGGAAATGAGAAATATGAAATCGAGTAAGTTACGGGAACAGCTCCAACACACGACCTGGATTAATGGTGAAGTTTGAGATTCGACAGATGTGGTTCAATATGAGTAATGAATGTGAATCGGATAACGATTTGATGATGAATGAGTTTGATATGCTTAAAATGCCTAAAGTTTTAAAAAAAACAAGAGTTTATATTATTTCTCATGTGTTTGTGTTATTGTAACTTGTGTGGATTCTTCGTAAGTTCAACAAGTTTTCAAGTGTGTGTTATGAAAATGTTTGTGAGTATTGGCTCTTGCAATAATTATGAGAATATATACAGTATATTCATATAAGAGTTGGCTCGAATATTGGCTTAAGTACGATTGAAATGGGAATAAATACAAGTCAAATTGTATTTATTAGATTTGTTTGGCTTCGGGGTGTGAAAATACATATGCAATATATATTTATCGAAGTCGTGGTTAAATAATATGTTTGAAAAAAATATATTATTTAGAATTTATTTGTGGTGGTCGTCAAATAAAAGAAATATGTGTTAAACATGTTTATCTAGACGAAAAATTGTAAAATATATAACTTTATTAACTTATAAAAGTTTTGGTGAGGTGTGTCAAAGCGTCCAATCTTGAGGGGTTGAAAGCGTAAAAATTTATATATGTGACAAGTTTACATAAGCCTTAAGAAAAATGATAAGTGATTCGAAGTTTAAGGATTGAAACTGCCAAGATGCGAAAGTTTGCAAAAATAGCAAAAATGGTAAAAATTGCCACTGCTTGGGATCGAACTCGGGTTGTTTGTGTGGTGGCGGAGCAATGTTACCATCAAGCCATGAGTTCTTTGTTGTTATGTTTTATAGTTTAACATATTTAATTAGCACTTATCTGTTTTATTTTGTATCCAATTTTTACTCAGTAACTAAGCATGCGTGTACTAGTTGTGACCTTGTGTAAATATTATAACAGGTTTATACAATTGGTTATAGTGATAACACATGCATATTTTTAATGATTATGAGTGTCAAGTAGTGCTCAAAATGGTTCGTTTCAAATGTCAAGATGAGCTTATGAATAAAATCTTAAAATACGAAAAATGTTCTATGCCATGTAGACTATCGAAAGGTGTAAAAAAAATACACACGTTATATGTAGAATTACGAAGTAACGATGGTGTGAAGTAGGCGGTTCGAAGCAGTTTTTAACAACTAGAAATACTTAGTTAAATTTTACCCGGTTTGAGACTTGATATGTGTATTGCGTTCGAATTGACCTTTGAGGGATTGTATATACAATATAATGGTGTCTATATATGAGTTCTTTAGTTCATCATGAAAGTGTTTTCGAATAACTTGTAGTATATAGATCACATACTACGTATTGAATAAATGACAAAATTCATATCATTCGAATTTAACATGTATCATGCATGTGGCTATGTTGTACGTAAATATGAGATGTTAACAATACGGAAAGACTTACAAGGGAATAAGAATGGTCTGTGGTACGTTAGGATGGATAGAAACACAAGAAGACACTCACAAAAGCTTGAACCGTATGATATGAAATAAATTCCTTCGACTAGAAAAATGTACCCCGATTGACTTTGAATTCTTATGGGTCTTGTATTCTTCTCAAACTGAGTTATAAAACTTTGTATGGTATTGTGATAATTTTAGAGTGAGTGAGACTTGATATATGCTCCATTCGGTTATAACAGTTTCTTGTGTAGTTTAAGATTAAGTGGAGACAATTGGAAGATGAGAATATTGGAAGATGATAGGATGGTGTGTCAGTGAGCTTGTGATATTCACGAATGAAATTCGAGAGAGGATAAAATAATTGCAAGTTGTGTTGTAAATATATGCACTATACGTTTATATATATAGAATGAGAAAAGAAAAAAAAAAGTTATCTTAGTTGCAAATGATTGGATGGAAATCTTGATATTGTCAGTAGGATAAGATTTTTTTGGATTGCATGGGATAAGATTTTTCGGATTGCATGCTACTCATATCTTTTAAGGACAATTTGAGATCTCATTAGATCTTTGGTAGAGATATTGTGAGATTTAGAGAGATTTTGTTGTCCTTGGAAGATTTTAGGGCCATGTGTGGATAATGGGAGCAAAAAGGAATGTCGACATATTTGATTTAGATGACGCCAAGTGAATGAGATTTGTGTCGAAAGGAATAAAAGAAAGAGAATGAAATGGGCTGAAATTTTATATGGGTTTAAATAGTATTATATCAAAATATAACTAAAGGTCCGTTTGGTGTTTATTGAATATATTTAGTATTCGTGGTCCGCGTGCGAGCTCGTTCCGTTATCTTGTAATTTATGTGATAAAGTTTAAGGAAAATTTTAAATTTTCCCGTAAAAATGGTGATTAAAAATAGTGACGAAGATTAATATATAATTAAACGTCGTTAATTATAGTAAATTTTTGCAGTTTGCTACATGTTTCACGAGTGAGCCGAGATGTTATGGTTGTACACGAGATGTTTAACGAGTGAGCCGAGATGTTACGGTTGTACACGAGATGTTTCACGAGTGAGCCGAGATGTTATGGTCTTACACGAGATGTTTAACGAGTGAGTCGAGATGTTATGGTCGTACACGAGATGTTTAACGAATGAGCCGAGATTTTACGGTTATACATGAGATGTTTCACGAGTGAGCCGAGATGTTATGGTTGTACACGAGATGTTTAACGAGTGAGCCAAGATGTTACGGTTGTACACGAGATGTTTCACGAGTGAGCCGAGATGTTATGGTCGTACACGAAATGTTTAACGAGTGAGCCGAGATGTTATGGTTGTACACGAGATGTTTAACGAATGAGCCGAGATGTTACGGTTCTACACGAGATGTTTCACGAGTGAGCCGAGATGTTATGGTTATACACGAGATGTTTCACGAGTGAGCCGAGATGTTATGGTTGTACATGAGATGTTTAACGAGTGAGCCGAAATGTTACGGTTGTACACGAGATGTTTCACGAGTGAGCCGAGATGTTATGGTTGTACACGAGATGTTTCATGAGTGAGCCGAGATGTTATGGTTGTACACGAGATGTTTAACGAGTGAGCCGAGATGTTACGGTTGTACACGAGATGTTTCACGAGTGAGCCGAGATGTTATGGTCGTACACGAGATGTTTAAGGAGTGAGCCGAGATGTTATGGTCGTACACGAGATGTTTAACGAATGAGCCGAGATGTTACGGTTCTACACGAGATGTTTCACGAGTGAGCTGAGATGTTATGGTTGTACACGAGATGTTTCACGAGTGAGCCGAGATGTTATGGTTGTACACGAGATGTTTAACGAGTGAGCCGAGATGTTACGGTTGTACACGAGATGTTTCACGAGTGAGCCGAGATGTTATGGTTGTACACGAGATTTTAACGAGTGAGCTGAGATGTTACGGTTGTACACAAGATGTTTAACGAGTGAGCCGAGATGTTACGATTGTACACGAGATGTTTCACGAGTGAGCCGAGATGTTATGGTTGTACACGAGATGTTTCACGAGTGAGCCGAGATGTTATGGTTGTACACGAGATGTTTAACGAGTGAGCCGAGATGTTACGGTTGTACACGAGATGTTTCACGAGTGAGCCGAGATGTTATGGTTGTACACGAGATGTTTCACGAGTGAGCCGAGATGTTATGGTTATACACTTTCCCACCATAATACTGGCGCCAAAAATTTCCCACCAAGACCTGCTCTTATATACTAACATCTTATCCACACAACTTCACAACCTCTTATACTCAAAACCACTTAACCTCACAACCACAAACACACACTGTTATCATGGTGAAGATGGCGGAATTTGAAGCTTTTGCTTGTCCTTGTAAACGAGGAGACGTAATTCTGCGAGAATCGCATAAACCTTACTCCCTTGGTAAACAATACTATGCGTGTCCTTTATCAAAGGTGAACAATTACATACTTTTTTGTGTGTTATATAAATAATTTGGTTAGTTGTTAAAAATAATAGTTTTTACTCTTTAACAGGGTGGGACAAAGGAGTTTGGATGCTATTTTTTTTATGGAAGGAGGAACGACTAGCCAAAATGACCGGTTCTCTTGGAGCTTCAACGCCTCCAACTCATTCCGCAAGACCATCCATAACTCCAACTCGTTACACTGCAGGACCTTCAACATCGAGTCCCGGAAATACAGAGTGCTCAAACTGCATCAAACTGAATCACCAGATAATGGTACTCAATAAAATGCTAGAAGTGTATATGCATCCAAACAAACACACAATTGATTCAGCTGCCTTATTTCACGACCTTTATAATGACATGCTAGGTGATATGGGAAATCTTCGTATGTAGGTTGTTGTTGTTGTTGTTGCTGTTATTGTTGTTGTTGTTGCTATTATTGTCGTTGTTGTTGTTTGTTGTGTTATTGTTGTTGTTTAATAAAATGTTGTTGTTGTTGTGAAAACTGATGTCGAACGTGCTTTATATTTTTAATTCGTACGCTTTAATGTTGGAGTAATACGTATGTTTTAAATTACATATGCACAAAGAATGGAACTGAAGGAACAATATCACAACTAACAATATCACAAAGAATGGAACTGAGGAGATGTTTAACGAAGGGCTGTTTGGTTTATGCTGTTTGGTTTATGTTGTTTGGTAAATTACTTCCAATGATGTTGTTGTTGCTGTGAAAACTTAAGTATCCATCAAGATTCAACCATAAGGGGCCGTTTGGTTTATGTTGTCTAAACAGGGCCGTTTGGTTTATGTTGTTTTGTTAACAACAGCCCACAAGGGCCGTTTGGTTTATGCTGTCCAAACAGGGGTGTTTGGGATTGCTTATTTCCTGCACCAAAAGGGTGTTTGGGTTTGTGACCTTATTTGAAGAAACAATATCACAATTAACAAACACGAAGGCAAACATTTTATTTAAAACACGCAAGAGTTCTCAAACGAAAAACTCGACAACCAAACGAAACAACTCAAACTAAACAACTCGACAACCAAACGAAACAACTCAAACTAAACAACTCGACAACCAAACGAAACAACCCGTTTATTTTTTTTGCGGCTACTTCCCGCTTTGCTGGAACTCGCACCATCTTTTCCCTTCCTTGCTCTCATTTCCTTGATACGTGCAAACGTAGCTTCAAGATTTGTTACTCTATTTTCCAGATTACCAAATTCGGTGTCGAGGTCCAACGTGCTTTCAGCTTCATCGTCACCTCCAACAGCAGCAGCTTGAGCTTCAGCAGCACGTTGAGCTTCAGCAGCATCTAGCTCTTCCAAATACTCTCTATAGTACGGCTTTCTCCTCAACCATTCCAGAATCTTGTCTCTCTGCCACGGTGCACAGTTCTCATAAGAACCATATTCATCAAAAATTTACCAGCCCCAATGAAGTATAATTTCATTATACAGGAGCTCGTGTGATAAAGCCTTTGACCATTCCTGTTCCGGCGTTAAACCATCCATTGTTATGTGTGTTTTTTGTGAGAATTTACGTGTTTTGTGATAATTTCATTATACGATATATATAAGTAAAAAATTGGCGGGGTAAAAGGAAAATTTGGCGGGAAATACTTTCGGCGGGGATATGTCCCCGCAAAAAAGCCGCTAAATTTTGGCGCGATAAACTTACCTTTTTGGAGCCAAAATGTTTGACATTTTCAGCGGGGACATGTCCCCGCCAAAAAACGAAAAATATGCATCTTTTCTTTCGGCGAGGACATGTCCCCGCCGAAAGGTAGAGAGGGAAAAAAAGGCGTGAACGATTAAGCGCTCCAAAGTTTGGTCAAAGTTTGGCAAATATGTGAAACATTTTCGGCGGGGACTCGTCCCCGCCAAAAGCCCGCGTTGAAAATTTTGTAAATGGTCAGCGAGACTTTGTGCCAGCTCAGCACATTTTTTGTCGTTTAGCGACTTTCGGCGGGGACAGAAGCGTCCCCGCCAAAACTCTGGTCGCCCGTCCTCTCTTTTGTTGTAGTGTAGAGCCTACTTGAACGCCGGAGATGGCTCCCTTGTACTCATTGCCTTGGAAACCCTCTATAACAATCTCTTGTTATTTGCACTACTCTTAAATGTGACTCCTTGAATATAACTTTATTGGCTTACTTTACACTTGACTTTTGGATTGGTTAGCATTTAACATCAATATATGCAAGACAGAGATACTGAAATTGTATTGATTATATGAAAACTAGTATGCAACAGTGTTTGCGTTTGAAAGATTTCAAGTATAATTGAAAACATTTAAATAATCGCTTTACTGTTGCCAAGAATTATTGGATGAGGCTTGCATAGTATCACTTTTTGATACGTCCAAAAATACAAAAGTTCGATAAAAGATCAGGTGTTTCAGTTATTTTCCTGCACGATGGTCTCACAGTCTCACCTGCTTATAAGTGTAAGAGCCAATAACTACGATTTGATGAACACATATTTAAGTGGAAACCGGAGGATATAAGCAACATAGAAACATGTGTAACAAGAATAACAGTGAAGAGTCTTTCTGATATTTATATGTAGAACCAAAAATTATATACCTGGATTATGAAATGCTCTCTTTGAGTGCATGTTCCGTTTCCAACATTCAGCAGAATTTAGCTACAAACTAAGCTTTCCACACAAATCAAAGGCAAAACAAACTGTGTCATAACTTAAACGAAAGAACCAAACGTAGTGCACAAAATGTTAAACCGACAAGGGACAAAAAATATCACTCATTTCTCTGTATACACTAAACATCCCATAAAATTCTTTGACACAAAAAATGAGACTGCTCACTTGTAAGATTGTACCAACAACAATTGTAACAGCATAATAAAGACTGAATTCTACTACTAGCGTCTAGCAAGAATAAAATGTAGAAGAATTATCAAGCCTGAGTTCCTGTCATTCCCTTCATCTGAATATGATTAGTATCAGCACCCGCGCCAGATGACGTAGGTAGAGCTTCATAGGTACCAAATCTCCTAACACCAACAACTTTAGCAGTCACAGCATACGTCACGATCAGAATAAGAATCACAAACAGGACATAAACCACAAACACAAGGTCCAAAATAGCAGTAGCCCTCAACTTAGAATCATCAAGCCAACACCTAGTTGACCCCTCGACACCACTAACTACATCCAGCAGTTTGTGGCAACCATCGGGTATAAAAGCATCCACATAAAGAGACAGTCCCGTCTGAAGAGACCACAGTCCTTGAAGACAAATTGAGGCCCCAAGTCCAACATCAGCTACAAACAGCCTCGGATGGCACGCAAGTATGATACACAGTACAGCAGATAAAGCTGCAATTGTGGCCGAAACTGAATCACATTTTGCCTCGAGGACAGATGTTTGTAGGGAAGCTGATGATGAAGTAACCAAATATTGAAGATAAAAGAGTGCGGATGCAGTCCCGAAGAAGAGATCTGGCGGGAATGGGAGGAGATTTGTTGTTTCAGAAAGTAGAAGGGCTACTGATAGGGTGAGAAATAGAAAGAGGACCCCTGCAGATTGGAGGGACATGAAATGGTGAACAGGTGAACGGCCTTTGACTAGGGGGTCGGAGTCAAATGAGATTGCGGTTTGGCGGAAAAAGGCGATAAGGAGACATATGATTATGAGGTAGAGCTGAATGTGTTTGGTGAATTGTTGGGTTTGAAATGTGAATGGGTGGTAGGGTTTTGTGATGTAGTCTCGTGGGGCTCTTAGATGGTTCCTGGTTGTGCAGACAAGGTGATACAACCCTAATGACATCAACGCTGAGCATGTGAATATGTGATAAATAAGTCCCGACATTCCTATAGATTTTAAATCCCTTCTTTCCTTCTGCAACAACAAAACTGGCACTTCTAAAAGGGAAAACTGATGCTCAAAGACAAAATTCTGATAAATCGTAAGCAAGTAGTACGTGTTTGTCGCACTTATACCAGTATCTATTCGGGCAATTCCAATGCTGTCAAATTGGAACAATGTCACCCTTCATGAACACGAACCTGCAAGTAATACGAAGTTCCTTTACTTCTACCATACTAAAGCCCAAATCAACCAAATAATGCTATGTAACACAACTTTAAGTCTCTCAGTGTTATATTAAGGTAGAAAAAAGGGATCATAAAGTTGTCTAATCTTTGTAAAAGAACCGCACAAAGTGAAATTATTTCTTGCAAAAAGCAAGTGGTGTCTAATATTGTAAGCTATAGGTGTCACGATTTTATCTACAATGAAATCATTCATTGCCCTTGTTTACATCTCAGATCAATGACCATTGTCTAATTGTAGGCTTGTAGCTCACACACCAACTGCCTCAGACACATAATAGTTTCCGAATGATGAAAACAGTAATTACAAACAAACAAACAAAAGAGAGAAAAAGCATAGTAACATATTAGTACGGAGTAGTTAATTGTAGTATTTCTTTTCTAGAATTGTAAAACAGAGAACCTATACTCTACAATCAATGGGGTCCTTTTTCTATCATTCAAAACACACCAAACTTAGAAAGTTCTTTTTTAGTGAGATGGGAAAATCAGAAAATATAAGTTGGCTAAGGAAAGACTGAAATTGAGCTAACTGATATTAGGCACAGCTCTAGTGAAAGTAAACACGCTAATTATGTATAATACAAGAAAGGTCTTAACTAATGCCAACTCAGAAAGCTTGGTCCAAACCAATCTGCCGTCGTTGAAATTAATGTAAATAACAATTAATCACAGATTAGGATTACCAGCATAAAATAAAAAGACAGATTTGCAAGAATTCTTTGTGTCTTGGTTCGGACAAGGTTATGTTTTGTTTCTTGGCCTTTTGCAAATCTACAATTCAAGCCGCCTTAAATTATTTTGTTTTGTATTCTATTCTATTCTTTTTCGGTTTTTCCCATGTTTGCTGATTTATTTTTAAAGGTTTTTACTAAAAACCTTTAAAAATAAATCAGCAAACATGGGGAAAACCGAAAAAGAATAGAATAGAAAACAAAACAAAATAATTTGAGGCGGCTTGAATTGTAGATTTGCAAAAGGCCAAGAAACAAAACATAACCTTGTCCGAACCAAGACACAAAGAATTCTTGCAAATCTGTCTTTTTATTTTATGCTGGTAATCCTAATCTGTGATTAATTATTATTTACATTAATTTCAACGACGGTAGATTGGTTTGGACCAAGCTCTCACAGGTAACCTAATCTTCTTGCTTCCTTCTCGATCTATATTATCACATTTGTATACATCCGATCTCATTAAATTCTAGTATTTTTATTATTATGTCATCACTGTGGGGATCTGGCATTAATGGTATCATGTAAATATGATCACTTGTGCCATTATCTGTTTTAAGTTTTAGGGGTGTTTGTTTAACCTTATTTATGAGCCAACTTTTTGGCTTATTTTCAAACTTGTGGCCTTTTATAAGTTTGTTATGACAAAATAAAGTTATATAAGCCCGTAGGTCCCAAAATAAGCCAAAATATTAGAGAGAATTTAGGGGATTATTATTACCCATCTCATATTGTCAACAATCCAACTCAAATGATTAGATCAACGGATGTATTGTATATGTGTGAGAGTATGCGTAGATATCGTACATAATATTAATACTTAGGAGGGGTTGTTTAGTTTACTTTACGTATGTAGCATATGTAACCTACATTCTTCTTTTTGTACACTATGGTTGGTCAATGTTAACGTTCGAGAGTAGTTATTGCCGATAATCTCCTAGTTTAGTTTCTTGAAAAAAGGTAAGAGGAAGGGGATTTACATTAATTTCAACGACGGCAGATTGGTTTGGACCAAGCTTTCTGAGTTGGCATTAGTTAAGACCTTTCTTGTATTATACATAGTTAGCGTGTTTACTTTCACTAGAGCTGTGCCTAATATCAGTTAGCTCAATTTCAGTCTTTCCTTAGCCAACTTATATTTTCTGATTTTCCCATCTCACTAAAAAAGAACTTTCTAAGTTTGGTGTGTTTTGAATGATAGAAAAAGGACCCCATTGATTGTAGAGTATAGGTTCTCTGTTTTACAATTCGCTATTAGAAACAAAAGGATGAGTATGATGATGAATCATCGAATGGTTTTTCCAGGAGACCACCACCCGAGTTGTACTAGGGGCATTGGCGTGTTGCTAGACGCTAACCAATGTCATTACACTTTTAATAGATTTCCAAGTGAGAGCTGTTAGAGTTTTGGAAAAATATTAAATCGTGTATGACTAGAATCGAACACGGGGCTAAGGGATTGCACACTTTACGTATGAATGATTAATGAAATAATTAATATATATAAATGTTATGTATTTAATTATTTGAACGTGAAATAACGACTAACGGGCGTTAAGTAATTAACGGAATTGACTAACGACCGTTAGTGAATAAAGGAAGGACCGCAAGTGAAATTAGAGGCTCAAGAAGGATCTAGAAACCCATGGGATGGTTGGGCCGATCGGCCTAAGTGTTGTATAACCCTATTCGATCCAAGTCTTATGCTCCAAGATAGTTTCACTATAAATACAAACTCAAGGGTTATTAGTTTTGTACCTTGTGCATTGTTACTATAACCCTAAAAGTTTTCTTCTTCCCTTTTGTGCTAAAATCCGATCGACCTACCTTTGAGGAGGGGGGATCGATTTTAATTTTATTAAACAAATAGTTTGGTTTAATTTGTGTGTTCTTTCACTAGCATCAAACGTTAATCGGTTATAGTACGTATGTACAAGACTCGGTAATTAACTTACTTTAGTTAATACCATCTTGGATTGAGAAACAAAACGGTAAGGGGTTTCTCGTTAATCCTATTGTTTGATCAAGAAGAAGAATTGAAGCTTAGATCCTTGTTTTGCTAGGATCAAAGGTATGTAACTTTTAATATTCGGTTAACTCTTTACATGTTAAATAATATTGATTCTTGCTTCCGCTACGTGATTTGGTGATGTTTATTTATTTATATGAATGTCATGTTATTTAAATTTCAACAGTGGCATCACGAGCCGTTTAACATGTAATTGTATTACCGAAACGCATAAAAATCGAATTTTGATTTGGATTAACATGTTAGTCGATTTTTTCTAGGGTTTAGAACACACAAAAAATCGAAACCTATTTTTTTTGGGGGGGGGGGTGTGGGGGGGGTGGGGGGGTTCGATCCCTCTTTTATTAAAAAGCTAGTTTTGTAACCCTAAAATTAGGAACATGTGTGTTTATGCGTGTAAAGGGTTACGTTCCTGGTATTAATCCATGAAACTTCATGTAAGGTAATCATGGATTAGGGTTTGTTATTATTTGCTACATGTTTTAGATAGATCTAAAATTAGGGAAGACCTAATTAATTAAAATTAATGAATCTTTTATGTGCAACGTGATATATGTTTGCTAAGGCTTACGTAACCAACTTGTTGGTGTATGTGGTCCATTGGGTACAAAGAGCTCGAAAACCAATGGGAGTCTTAGTAATTATATGCATAATAATTCACATATAGATTATTAATAGGATTTATCAAAAGGTTTGCATGTGGCTATATGATTTAATGGTTAAGATTATATGCGTTATTATGCGTTTATTTATTTTTATTAAATTACTTGTCTTTTTTGTTTAAATTATTGTTGAATTGTAAGCAAAAAAAGAGTAATTTTTGGAATAAAAAATAAATTGACCTAATAACTATGAAACCTTGATGTGGTAAATTATATATTGCCAAGTCTTATGTGCCGACAGTGGTTCGCTTCGCATGGTAATTTGCTCCTAGGCGAGACTAGCAATATTATAGTTTATAACATATTTTCTTTTTTAAGACTTAGAATCATAAACTTTTAATTGAGTGATGAGTTTTGTACCAATAGTGTGAACGGCTCACCCAATGTAGACAAACTATAAGAGGGGTATAAGGAGGCTTGACATTAAATTGTCATCCGAAAGGGACGCGTTTTTAATTAGCCTTCGGGCGGACGTTTGTCTCTCCGCTCCTTTGTGCGTCTAATTGGAGCTACCAAGTAATGCTATTATTTTGTACAAAATCATCTTAAGGGTGAATTGACCTCAATTCCACGCGCCACTTTTGTGGTAATTTATACAAAATCAACTTAAAGCATGAGATGGGAAGAAACATGCTTACATTGCAAAATTGTTTTTGGCAAATGTAATTCCCATAATGATCTAGGAGTCGGAAATTGTTTTGCCGATTATTGTACGACAGATTACCATCTTTTGTACTTTCACTACTAGCAGATCAACTGATGTAGTGAAACTATGGAAATTTGGATCCTAGTTTTCAAGAAAATTAAATGGTTATATGTATATTTCCTAGGTAATTTTCTTTTCTTGAAAAATTGTATTATCAGAATACTAATATATTTGAACTATTTCTGTAGAAATGGCTCAACCTGAAAACATTGTACTAAGTTCCGCTTTTAAAAGTCATTATGAAAGGGAAAAACTGACTGGCCCAAATTTCAATGACTGGCATCGGTCACTTAGGATTGTCCTGAGAGTGTCCACGAAGCTAGATTATTTGACTAAGCCTTGCCCTGAACAGCCAGCTGAGACTGAATCTGATGAAGTCAAAGCAGCATGGCAGTCTGAGTTCGACAAGCATAATGATGTTGCGTGCTTAATGCTCGGAAGTATGGTTCCCAAGTTGCAAAAACAGTTTGAGAACTATTTTCCTAAAGATATGCTGGAAGAACTCAAAAAGACCTATGAAAAGCCACCAGCTATTGAGTTGTATGATTTGATAGATCAATTGCACGGTTGTAGGCATGGGGAAGGTAAACCCGTTCGTGACTATGTGTTGGAGATGAAAATGTACATGGACCAACTACTACTTATGAACTATCCTTATCCTGAGAATATGTGTGTGAACTTGATCAATAGGTCCTTGAACAAGGACTTTAAGGGTTTTGTTTATAATTACAACATGCATTGCTCGGGGAAGACAGTAACGGAATTGCTCGCAATGCTCGTTGACTATGAAAAGGGTTTACCAGGCAAGACTCGCATGCAAAAGCTGCAACGTGATGGGCTTTTGCAAGATATCAATGATGAATCATTTGATAAATGCGAATCTTGTATATTTGGGAAGATGACAAAGAAACCTTTTAATAATCGTATTGAAAAGGCTGATGATCTACTTGGTTTGATACATACTGATGTGTGTGGACCACTTAGACACGTGTCAAAGAGAGGTGCTAGCTACTTCTTAACCTTCACTGATGATTTCAGCCATTATGGTTATGTTTATTACTTAAACATAAACATGAGGTGTTTGAAACATTTAAGGTTTTCAAAGCTGAAGTAGAATTGCAACTTGGAAAGAAGATTAAAGCTCTTCAATCCGACAGAGGTGGTGAATACCTAATTCAAGAGTTTAAAGATTATCTAGCTGAGAATGGAATTGTCCAGCATCTCACATCTCCATATACTCCACAACAAAATGGTGTATCTGAGAGAAGGAATCGTACATTATTGGATATGGTACGATCTATGTTTAATCTTACTACTCTTTCTTTATCCTTTTAGGATTATGCCTTGGAATCTGTGATTCGCATATTAAATATGGTTCCAACCAAGAAGGTTGATAAGACACCTTATGAGTTATGGTTTGGGAAAACGCCTAACTTGTCTTATTTAAAGGTCTGGGGTTGCGAGGCGTTTGTTAAACGTGACTCAGCAGATAAACTTCAACAGAGATCTGTAAAGTGTATCTTTGTAGGATACCTAAAGGAAACGATGGGTTACTACTTTTACTACCCAACTGAAAACAAGGTAATTGTTGCTAGGTATGGATATTTTCTTGAAAAGGATCTCATATCTCAAGAATTCAGTGGGAGGATCTATGATCTGGAAGATGATCAAGAGGATACATTACCTTCTGAAAACACTAGCGAACTTCCTGTGGAACCGGATAGTCTGGGTCCTCCACCTGAAGTAGTTCCTATTCGCAGATCCGTAAGGACTGTGAAATCACTTGAACGTCTATATCTTAACGTAGAGGTTGAGGAAATTATATTTGGGGATCTTGGAGAGCCTGCTAATTATAGAGCTGCCATGAATGATCCTGAAAAGGATAAATGGCAGATTGCTATGAATGGGGAAATGCAATCCATGAAAGATAATGAAGTCTGGATTGAAGTAGACCTTCCTCCCAATGCCAAGGTAGTTGGGAGTAAGTGGCTTTTCAAGAAGAAAACTGACATGGATGGCAATGTACATACCTATAAGGCCCGTTTGGTAGCTAAAGGCTTTACCCAAACATATGATGTTGACTATGAGGAGACCTTTTCTCCTGTAGCTAACACAAGGGCTATTAGGATTCTCATAGCCATAGCAGCGTACTATGATTATGAGATTTGGCAAATGGATGTCAAAACCGCCTTCTTAAATGGTCGCCTAGATGAAGACATCTATATGGCGCAGCCTGAGGGGTTTTTGAATCCAAAATTTCCCAACCGTGTATGCAAACTTCAAAGATCCATTTATGGATTGAAGCAAGCATCACAGTAATGGAATAAGAGATTTGAAGAAGAAATCAAAAGGTTTGTATTTACTCAGAATTTCGATGAGCCATGTGTATATCACAAAGCTAGTGGGAGTGATGTTATTTTCCTAGTCCTATATGTTGATGACATATTGATCATGGGTAAAAACATTCCAAGATTGAATGAGGTGAAAGTCTATCTTGGGAAATGTTTTTCCATGAAGGATTTAGGAGAAGCAGCATACATTCTGGGAATCAAGATCTATAGAGATAGATCAAGGCGGTTGATTGGTTTAAGCCAAAGTGCTTACATTGATAAAATATTGAAGAGATTCAGTATGCAAAATTCCAAGAAGGGATATTTGCCAATGCAAATAGATCATGGCTTAAGTAGCAAAGCTTGCGCTTCAACACCTGAAGAGGTGGCACGCATGAGTAGAGTCCCTTATGCTTCGGCTGTGGGATCTATAATGTATGCGGTGAGATGTACAAGGCCCGATGTGGCGTTTGCTCAGAACATTACTAGTCGTTATCAGCAGAATCCAGGTGAGCTCCACTGGACTGTTGTTAAACATATTCTCAAGTATTTGAGAGCTACGAGAGATATGTTTTTAGTATATGGGGGAAATCCAGATGCAGAGCTGTGTGTTACAGGTTACTGCGATGCTTCCTGGAAGTGTGATAAAGATGATATGAAGACTCAGACGGGTTATGTCTTTGTCATCAATGGAGGAGCTGTGGATTGGAAGAGTAAGAAGCAGAGTACTATAGCGATGTCTGCAACAGAAAGCGAGTATATTGCTGCTTCAGAAGCTGCAATGGAAGCAGTCTGGATTAGGAAATTCGTTTTAGGGCTTGGCGTTATGCCCTCAATTGAAAGACCTATAAAGATGTATTGTGACAATTCAGCCGCAATTACATTTGCCAATGAACCTGGAATCATGAAGGGCGCCAGACATTTCCCAATTCGATATCACTGTGTTAGAGAACAAGTGGAGATAGGCGAAATCGAGTTACTCAAAGTTCACACAGATGACAACTTAGCAGATCCGTTAACGAAGGCTTTACCCGGTGGAAAGCTTAATCAACTTTCTAAAGGCATAGGACTTCGTTTAGCTAGTAGTTTCATGCCCATCTGTGATTAGTGTTTGGATAATGGGATGTTTTTGAACAATTATTATTTTAATGAAATAAAATATTTGTTATTTTGATTGTCATTTTCTTAATAATATATCCTATATTTGCATGTTTATATCCTTGAATATATTTATATATTCTAAATTGTCCGTTGTCGATTAATGATATGGGAATATCATTAAACTAAGACAAATCTGAGTATTGGTAGAATATACTTGAAAGTATATTGATGCGTTGTCATACCGATTTCACATGATATTCAATGAATGAAATATAGGACTTATCCCAACTTCATGAGTTTACTTTAGGGATCTTGTCATTAAGTAAATCATGTGAATATAGTTATCCTCAGACTTGAGATGCCAGATAACTGTCATGAATGTATTGCATTTCTGTGATTCAATTTACCGCTATACGTAACTGGTAGCTATAAGGATTATTTTCAGGAGTGTTCCAAAGTGAAAGGGTTATGCTCGTAGTCAAGAAAGAATTTGTTCCTTCAAATTGTTTGAAGTTTAATACTGCTAGGCCCCTCGTAGGATTAGTAAGATGTATGTGTGGCCACACCCAAGCTCTCCCCTGAATATTGTTCAGAAGATTTGGTAATCTTGCTCAATCAGAAACAACGAGAAACAAAATTATTAATAAAGAATAACTAAGATCCATATCTTTATTAATGTAGTATTAGAAAAAAAAAATGATGAGTATGATGATGAATCATCGAATGGTTTTTCCAGGAGACCACCACCCGAGTTGTACTAGGGGCATTGGCGTGTTGCTAGACGCTAACCAATGTCATTACACTTTTAATAGATTTCCAAGTGAGAGCTGTTAGAGTTTTGGAAAAATATTAAATCGTGTATGACTAGAATCGAACACGGGACCAAGGGATTGCACACTTTACGTATGAATGATTAATGAAATAATTAATATATATAAATGTTATGTATTTAATTATTTGAAAACGAAATAATGACTAACGGACGTTAAGTAATTAACGGAATTGACTAACGACCGTTAGTGAATAAAGGAATGACCGTAAGTGAAATTAGAGGCTCGAGAAGGATCTAGAAACTCATGGGATGGTTGGGCCGATCGGCCTAAGGGTTGTATAACCCTATTCGATCCAAGTCTTGTGCTCCAAGATAGTTTCACTAAGGGTTGTATAACCCTAAAAGTTTTCTTCTTCCCTTTTGTGCTAAAATCCGATCAACCAACCTTTGAGGAGGGGGGATCGATTTTAATTTTATTAAACAAATAATTTGGTTTAATTTGTGTGTTCTTTTACTAGCATCAAACGTTAATCGGTTATAGTACGTGTGTGCAAGACTCGGTAATTAACTTACTTTAGTTAATATCATCTTGGATTGAGAAACAAAACGGTAAGGAGTTTCTCATTAATCCTATTGTTTGATCAAGAATAAGAATTGAAGTTTAGATCCTTGTTTTGCTAGGATCAAAGGTATGTTAACTCTTTACATGTTAAATAATATTGATTCTTGCTTCCACTATGTGCTTTGGTGATGTTTATTTATTTATATGAATTTCATGTTATTTAAATTCCAACATGAGCTACAAGTAGACATTGGTCATTGATCTGAGATGTAAACAAGGGCAATGAATGATTTCATGGTAGATAAAATCGTGATACCTATAGCTTACAATCTTAGACACCGCTTGCTTTTTGCAAGAAATAATTTCACTTTGTGCGGTTCTTTTACAAAGATTAGACAACTTTTTGATCCCGTTTTTCTACCTTAATATAACACTGAGAGACTTAAAGTTGTGTTACATAGCATTATTTGGTTGATTTGGGCTTTAGTATGGTAGAACTAAAGGAACTTCGTATTACTTGCAGGTTCGTGATCATGAAGGGAGACGTTGTTCCAATTTGACAGCATTGGAATTGCCCGAATAGATACTGGTATAAGTGCGACAAACACGTACTACTTGCTTACGATTTATCAGAATTTTGTCTTTGAGCATCAGTTTTCCCTTTTAGAAGTGCCAGTTTTGTTGTTGCAGAAGGAAAGAAGGGATTTAAAATCTATAGGAATGTCGGGACTTATTTATCACATATTCACATGCTCAGCGTTGATGTCATTAGGGTTGTATCACCTTATCTGCACAACCAGGAACCATCTAAGAGCCCCACGAGACTACATCACAAAACCCTACCACCCATTCACATTTCAAACCCAACAATTCACCAAACACATTCAGCTCTATCTCATCATCATATGTCTCCTTATCGCCTTATTCCACCAAACCGCAATCTCATTTGACTCCGACCCCCTAGTCAAAGGCCGTTCACCTGTTCACCATTTCATGTCCCTCCAATCTGCAGGGGTCCTCTTTCTATTTCTCACCCTATCAGTAGCCCTTCTACTTTCTGCAACAACAAATCTCCTCCCATTCCTGCCAGATCTCTTCTTCGGGACTGCATCCGCACTCTTTTTTCTTCAATATTCGGTTACTTCATCATCAGCTTCCCTACAAACATCTGTCCTCGAGGCAAAATGTGATTCAGTTTCGGCCACAATTGCAGCTTTATCTGCTGTACTGTGTCTCATACTTGCGTGCCATCCGAGGCTGTTTGTAGCTGATGTTGGACTTGGGGCCTCAATTTGTCTTCAAGGACTGTGGTCTCTTCAGACGGGACTGTCTCTTTATGTGGATGCTTTTATACCCGATGGTTGCCACAAACTGCTGGATGTTGTTAGTGGTGTCGAGGGGTCAACTAGGTGTTGGCTTGATGATTCTAAGTTGAGGGCTACTGCTATTTTGGACCTTGTGTTTGTGGTTTATCTCCTGTTTGTGATTCTTATTCTGATCGTGACGTATGCTGTGACTGCTAAAGTTGTTGGTGTTAGGAGATTTGGTACCTATGAAGCTCTACCTACGTCATCTGGCGCGGGTGCTGATACTAATCATATTCAGATGAAGGCAATGACAGGAACTCAGGCTTGATAATTCTTATACATTTTATTCTTGCTAGACGCTATAGTAGTAGAATTCAGTCTTTATTATGCTGTTACAATTGTTGTTGGTACAATCTTACAAGTGAGCAGTCTCATTTTTTTGTGTGACAGAATTTTATGGGATGTTTAGTGTATACAGAGAAATGAGTGATATTTTTTGTCCCTTGTCGGTTTAACCTTTTGTGCACTACGTTTGGTTCTTTCATTTAAGTTATGACACAGTTTGTTTTGCCTTTGATTTGTGTGGAAAGCTTAGTTTGTAACTAAATTCTGCTGAATGTTGGAAACGGAACATGCACTCAAAGAGAGCATTTCATAATCCAAGTATATAATTTTTGGTTCTACATATAAATATCAGAAAGACTCTTCACTGTTAATCTTGTTACACATGTTTCTATGTTGCTTATATCCTCCGGTTTCCACTTAAATATGTGTTCATCAAATCGTAGTTATTGGGTCTTACACTTATAAGCAGGTGAGACTATGAGACCATAGTGCAGGAGAATAACTGAACACCTGATCTTTTATCGAACTTTTGTATTTTTGGACGTATCAAAAAGTGATATTATGCAAGCCGCATCGAATAATTCTTGGCAACAGTAAAGCGATTATTTACATGCATGTTTTCAATTATACTTGAAATCTTTCAAACGCAAACATTGTTGCATACTAGTTTTCATATAATCAATACAATTTCAGTATCTCTGTCTTGCATATATTGATGTTAAATGCTAACCAATCCAAAAGTCAAGTGTAAAGTAAGCCAATAAAGTTATGTTCAAGGAGTCACATTTAAGAGTAGTGCAAATAACAAGAGATTGTTATAGAGGGTTTCCAAGGCAATGAGTACAAGTGAGCCATCTCCGGCGTTCAAGTAGGCTCTACTAGTGATAGTGAACTCTTCCTACGTGAAACATCACCCTTAATACTCTACTAGTCCAATCTGATAGCAATTTATACGAAAGTGAAGAAGTGAGGTTTACCATTGGCTCCCATGCGCCAATAATGTATCTTGGGGTCGTACATTTTCATGACACAGCCAGTATGTGGAGGGGAGACTTGCACTCAAAAAGGTGACGAGACGTCTCTCAAAGATCATGGAACCGGACTCTGCGGGTGAGAAATTAGAATATGGATGAGACTCGCACACACGTTTATTACTCCGTACTATATATTTGTACCAGACTACCACCCAAATTTCATAGGACAATTTTTTTGTAGTTTTAGCCTAACTATGGTAACCAGAAATGTAATATACTCTTTTCATGTGTACACTTAAATATGAAAAACAAAATCAAGTCAACAACAGAGACGTAAAGCCACAGTTTCTGCTCAGAACTTTGGATCAGACGAGCACTAATTAGGTATACATGAATTTGTCATAAAACCATATGCAAAAATCTATGTCTTAAGATCAATAATTATACTTATCTACATTAATTGTTGTAATGACCAAGAATCGTGTTCTTCACCTTCTGGAGGTCTCGGTTGATGAAAATAGATGATATTCATGATAGGTTTTAGAGAGATAAAGTAGAGAGAAGGCGGAGTGATAAAACTTTGGATATTATTGCTATGTTGAATGATTCACAGCCACACCCTTCAAGTGAAGACTTGAAGGGTATTTAAATGACTTACATGACAACTATCTTAATATTACATTATAAGTCCTTGCACTTTATGCATACTAGTTGTCTATTTCCAATTCACGTAAATATCGCTCAGCTTCATTTCTAACAATCTCCCTCCAGCTGGAGATATACGTGAATTGGTTACAATGATTCCTAACAATTACATAACAATGATAAAAGCAATGTTGAAGTAGAGCAGTTTCCTTTTGAGGATGTCTTCACAGCTCTTGATCTTCTCGTATCTTTCTCAGCATGCTTGATTTACTTGCCGAATCACTGTAATGATCTAATTGGGTTAATACTCCCTCCCAATTAGTAAGCCATTTCTTTTACATGCTCCCTCCCAAATTGACAACCCGTTTGATATAGCCTTGATGCTTGTAGAAGAAGTTTCTCTGAAATTTTGCCCAAATTGTCTTCAGTCTCTTGCACAGCGGAAAATGGATCATAGACTGATAATTTGTAACTTCTTCACAGGTTTGTTTGGGGAGCATCATATCGACATCTTCATCTCACTTAGAATGCTTCCAGTTCTTCAATAAACAGCCCCGATGTACACATTTCTCCCTCCAGGATGATGACGATCTTTCGGACTCATCCTACATATGTGTACATAGATATATCAACTAGAAGCAACATACAAATCAATACCCCATGAGTGGATGTCGATAACTATTCTCTCTACAATTCTCTTTAGATCAATCTCTTCTCAAACCTCTTGTATCAAAACAACGGCTTTTTGTAGTGACTGCTGATGGAGAAAACCCACTATGACGAACTTGAGACTGTAGTAAAATAACCCAGACTTGTGACTTAAACTTGCACGAACGTGTGACTAAGAACCTATACTGAGCACTACAACGTAACTCCTTAAAGCATAGGTCGTTTCATATACTCATCCATCCTTCCTTAACTGTATATGAACCTCTCTTGAATTATCCACATCTTTGTGTGACACTGAGTACTACAACGTATCTCCTTTAAGTGATAGTTAACTAGGTCTTCGTCCATCCACCCCTTGACCTATGAAAACTAGATAACCCAAGACTTAATCACTATTCTATAAATTCTCAAACAAGGATCTCGAAGAATCATGCATCCAACCAACCCCGATATCTTCAAGATACTAAGTACACGCACCCGTGATATTCCACTTCAACTTCAAATAAGTAATAATGAATCATCCTTGTAGTCACAGTTGATAATTTAGCCATTGTCATTTGATTGCAATTCTTGATCAGGATCTTTTCGGCTATACGTGGTGATGTTGAAGGTGTAGGCCAAAAATATCATTTGTGATTTTGGTGTTTTGTTGTTGGTGATTGTTTGAAGTTGCAGTTTATATAAACGAAACAAATTTAAATAAAGTTACAAAATTTGATTAGAGTATAATTAAGACAAAGTCAAAAGTTTACAAATTCGACAAAAGTTATGTAAATTACAATTTAGATAAAATGACAATTTCTATAGAAATTTCAATTTGACCAAAATTTATATAAATTATGGCAAAATATCAATTTAGATAGAAATATATCTAATTTATATAAATTGGCAATTTATATAAAAATCTAACACTCTTATACAAGAGGGTAGATATCCGTTTGTCGAAGTATTTTACACTCTTATACAAGAGTTAAAATACCGAGTTCACTTTTGAGTTGACGAAATTACGTTCGAATCAAATCCTTAAAAGTTATTTAACTTTGAACTCAATTCACACAAGTACGAGGGCCAAAACTGCCAATTCTGGAAGTTCCCAAAGGCTGCTAGAAAGTACAGGGACTGAAAATGCAAATTCTGAAAACTGCTGAAAAATCCTTCTTTGTCCGATATCGCAGAAGCCTTCTTTGTCCGATATCTCAATTGGGCAAATATCTCGGACAAAGCTGAAGTCTGAATCGCGATAAATCTGTCAGATGTCAATTGCGATAAATCTGTCAGATGTCAATTGCGATAAAATTGTCTCAAATTGAATCGCGATAATTTTGTCGCTGTTTGAATTGCGATAACACAGACAACAAGCTGAATTGCGACAGGAAAGTTGAATTGCGACAGAACGCTGGTTTATGCCAATTCCGATAAAACGACCAACTCAGCCAATTCCGATAACCCGTCTGATGATGGCAATTCCGATAAAACGCAGCTGTCACCAACTTTCACCCACTTTTTTGACTTTTTGCTACTAGCCCATGCTACTCCATGCTTGTCAGTCTTATCTCTGCCAACTTTTCGCTAACTTTACTGACTTTTACCAACTCAATAATTCACCTCTTTTACACTAAAATAATCATAAACAAATCCTATACAAAATTTGTTATGAATCTATACGATCAAAGAAGCAAAAAACAAACCCAAATCCAAACTTCCACAACAATATACGAGTAAAAACTAGTATAGTTCACAGAAGCCAAGTCGAATAACCACAAAACAACCACAACTTTCGATCCTTAATCTTTGCGTACGATTCCAATAAAGACACAAATAGCCACGCTTTTAGAAGAACAAAAAACGTAACTTTTTGGTACTTATGAACATAAATCGAACACAAAGAAACTTCAAAACTGCTACTGATGAACAGTAACGTGTTATAACACACCAAAAATCACATATTTTACCTCAAACACACCACGATTCGCCCCCGGTTAGCTCATGATACCAATTGTAATGACCAAGAATCGTGTTCTTCACCTTCTGGAGGTCTAGGTTGATGAAAATAGATGATATCCATGATCGGTTTTAGAGAGGGAATGTAGAGAGAAGGTGGAGTGATAAAACTTTGGATATTATTGCTATGTTGAATGATTCACAGCCACACCCTTCAAGTGAAGACTTGAAGGGTATTTAAATGAATTACATGACAACTATCTTAATATTACATTATAAGTCCTTGCACTTTATGCATACTAGTTGTCTATTTCCAATTCACGTAAATATCGCTCTGCTTCATTTCTAACAATTGTTCTTTGCAAGCAGTGGCTTTATTGAAACTAGTATTCCAACTAAATTTTGCTGTTTGATACTGATATAGATTGTATTGAAAGGTATAACTTTCGCGTAAAGTAGTAATCCCGCAGTTTGACTAAACTGGATTGTCTTAATTCAGTTTGGCCACTTTTTTTGATTAAATTCTTGTGAATATTCACTTGATAGTACTTTTGGTACTTGCATCACATTTTAATTCAGACCATAGTTGTCAAAATCGTGATCCTGATTGTAGGATCGTACGATCCTACACACAAAAAATGATCAGGATTGATAACGCCTAAATCTAACATGTTTTTGATAGCGTTATTGGTAGTTTTATATATGTTTTGTGGTTATATTTATATGCTTTTGTTACTAAATCGTACCAAAGTGTGTTTGCAAAGCATTTGTAGCCAAAGACAGGAAAATGGATGGAAAAGATGCAAAAATGAAGAAAAAGGAAGTATTTGAGATTTCATGTGAATCTTGTGTCAAGTTCCGCTTCGTAAGGTACTTCAAGGAGTTAAAGTCCAAGTAGTCAAGTTCATAAGCTTTAGGATAAAGAGAAAGACCGAAGAATCAAGAGCTACGTCCGAGAAACAAGTCATACGCAAAAGACCAAGAAAAAGGTTCAGCAGCCATCACCATCCGATCGGTCGCCGCCCGCAACCGATTCGGATGGAGTGAAAGTGGATTTACCGAGAAGACCAACCGATCGGTAGACCATTCCATCCGATCGGTTGGAAGTCGCTGTTTTACCCAAGACTTCTTTATTAAGGATTGTGACTTTATAACTCCGGTTCTAGGCCCTTCTTGTCATTATTCTAACCATTCAATACTACTTGGAGAGCAAGAGAAGCATTTATGCACTTAGACCCTTGGTTGGAGCAATTTATGGAACTATTAGTTGAGTATTTATATACCAATCAATCTAGAGAGATATATACATGCTAAACAAGTGCTAGGAGAGAACCATTCACAGAAGAAACTTAAGAAATTCGTCCATAAGTCCAGGAGAAGGGAGAAAGTCGAATTTACCATTTTCATTGCTTGTGGAATCATTGTCTTTCACTTGTAATCTTATTTCCAAATCATTGTAAGACTTTCAATCATGGTTTCTAATGTTCAAATTATTGAGTTTACATTTATGTTTGCTATGAGTGGCTAGTGCCTTTGTGCACTTGCTTAGATGATGTGTATTATTCATTGATTTGCATATGATTGTGATAACATGTTTTAATTCAATTTCAAGTCAATTCTAAGAACCAATTGTGATAAAGTTTCATAGTGACATTTGGGAAATCAAGTTTAACTAGTGCTAGTAATCTTAAGGGTTGAAAGAACTATTGTTATTCCACTAGTTATAATCATTTGTCTATGAATGATTGTTGTCTACCACTATTCTTGATTAACCAAAGGAACTTAATTGTGATTGTAATGAAAAAGCTTTTGTCTATCAGAACGGATTGATTGTAAACCACTTTAAAGGTCGAAAGATTAATAGTTTGCTTTCAATTGTGACCTTTTGTCTATAATTGGTTACCTTTTGTATTGACCATTTCCTAAGCTTGTTTGATTAGACAAAAGATTGTTTTTGTGTTTGAGAAACACCAACTCATGAACCTTGAATTGATCTTGAATTGATTGGTTAATCGTAATGCTTGTTTTTATAAACCAAAATCTTGACGAAGGTTTAATTTGTAGGAACAATAGATTAGTGTCAAAACTAATTATCACAACCAACATGTTTTCCAAAGTTATCACAATCATATTAGTCAATTGGAGTACACTAGTCTAAGCAAGTGTAGTTTTTAATCATTTGAATTTTCATTATACCATTACTGCTTATTTGAGATTGTTGCTTTTAACTTGCAATTCGATTCACTACACAAATCCCTGCGAACGATCCCGACTTACCATCAAAATCTTGCTACAACGGACGAGTATACTTGCTCGTATGTGTTGTTATTAGATTCGGTAATTCACCCTTTATAAATTTAAAACTTGCACCGAACCGGGCACATCAAGTTTTTGGCGCCGCTGCCGGGGATTTTGATCGTGTTTCTGTAAGTTTTAGTCCAATTCTCATATAGTTAGTTTTCGTAAAAAAAAAAAAAAAAAAAAGTTTTACCGAGCTGCCCATCCGATCGGTTATTCATCCATCCGATCGGGGACTTCCATCCGATCGGATCCTTCAAATCCAATTTACCGAGAGATCTATCCGATCGGTAGACTGTTCTATCCGAATCGGTTAGACGATTCTGAACTTTTCAAATTGTTTTCATTCTTTGCTCGTTTGTTTAGACATTGCCTCGATTCGTTGGGGAATTGTATGAACACTCGATCAACTGGAGTAGAACCAATTCCACCATTTTCAGATCCCGAACGTTTAGTCCGAAGACAAAGAAGAAGAAGAACACCCTTTGTTCCACTAGCCAATCGTGTACCAAGAGTACCAAACCCAACGTTTGATAACCTTTTTGAAGCCAAAGTCGTTTACAACCCATTCACTGACCAACCTTTTCCCATGGCTGACGATAGACCCATGTGGGAAGCAAACCGAGCCGTAGCACCAACTCCTGGAGCTGCTATTGTTGCTGTCAACTTAGGTGACAATTTCACCGTGAAAGGTCATCATCTTTCTATGATCAAAGACCGTCAATTCGATGGCCGTTCAAGGGCCGATCCTCACAAACACGTTGCCGAATTCATTGAAATTTGTGGCATGTTCCGATATGGTGATACAAATGTAGACGCCATTAAACTCAAACTTTTTCCGTCATCACTTGCTGGAGATGCAAAAGTGTGGTATAACGAATTAACACCAGGAATCATCACTACTTGGGAGGAGATGAGGCAAGCTTTTGTAAGCCGATTCTTTCCACGTGCAATGTTTGATCGACTCATGGGAGAAATTCATGCTTTCACACAAAATCCTAACGAATCACTCGTCGAAGCCTGGCTTCGTATGAAGGATTTACTTCGAAGTTGTCATGGACATGGTTTAGGACGAGGAACCATTATTCAAATCTTTTACCATGGACTTGATGAAACATCTCAAGGAATTCTTGATGCTGGAGGAATTTTTCTTTATAAGACTCCTAACCAGGCATATCAATTGCTTGAAGACCGAGTTCTTCTCAAACTCGACTGGTCAAAAGATGCCAAGACAAAACCCTTAAGAAAAACCGTTGCTTTCGCCGAAAGTTCTGATTCATCTAAACTCATGGAGAAAATGGAAACCTTGGTTTCCAAAATCGATTCGCAATACAAAGATCTTAGAGGAGAGATGAAAGAAATGCGAGATGGTTGTAACAACTGTGGAGGTAACCACCCGTCATCAGAATGCGATGATCAACCTATGGATCAACCAAAAGAAGGAGAAGCTAATTATATCCAAGGAGGATACCGAGGAGGAGGATATCGAGGAAATTATTACGGAAGAAACTCTGCTAATTGGCAAGATCGCCGACAAAGGGATAACAACCATGAGTTCCAACCAAAAGTAGAGAACCAAACCTCACAAAGTTCCGACAAGAAACCTGAAGAAACAGATTTTGAAAAAATGATGAGAGAATTTGTCACTGCCCAAAAATCAACCAACGAGTTCGTCAAGAATCAATTTTTCAATCTCAAAACCAAAGTTGAGCAAGGTCAGAAAAATCATCAAGCATCTATCCAAGATCTTGAAAACAAATTTGGGAGACTCTCTGATCAAATTTCTTCACGACCATCAGGTTCGTTGCCTAGTAACACCCAAACCAACCCAAAACCATCATCATCATCGAATGATAAGACTTATCGTCCACCACAAACCAGAAATGAGCATATCAATGCTGTATTCACAAGAAGTGGCCTGTCTTATGATCCACCACCCAACCCAAACAACACCACAACTATCGATTTCGATAGTGAGGATGAAGATGAAGAATCCAAGAAAGAAAATACACCAAAAACATCACCCAAACCTAAACCCAAACCACCAGTTAAGGCTTACACTCCAAAAATTCCATATCCACAGAGCCTTAAGAAAGAAAGAATGGAGGAGCGTTATAAGAAGTTTGTTGAAATAATCAAAGAAGTTAGACTCAATGTACCTCTCATTGATGTTTTAGCTGGAATGCCTAATTACGGGAAATTTTTGAAAGAACTTCTTAACAACAAAAACAAGTTGGAGCAAATATCCGCTACCTTTCTAAATGAAGAATGTTCAGCTATTGTTCAAAACAAAATTCCACAAAAACTCGGAGATCCCGGAAGTTTTCTGATTCCATGCATATTAGGAAACAACATCACATGCGATGCTTTAGCCGACTTAGGTGCGAGTATCAATTTGATGCCTTATTCGCTGTATACGAAACTTTCAATCAATACCTTGAAACCCACAAAGATGAGTATCCGATTAGCTAATCATACTTACCAATATCCTGTTGGTATTGCTGAGAATATGCTTGTCCAAGTAGGTAAATTCATTTTTCCCGTGGATTTTGTAATTCTAGAAATGGAGGAAGATAGTAGAGTACCACTTATTTTAGGAAGACCTTTTCTAAACACCGCTGATGCGATCATCAAAGTAAAAGGAAGAGAACTCAATCTTGGAGTTGGAGAGGATAGAATCACGTTCTTAATCGATAAAGCAATGAAATATCCACATTCCAGTGATGACACTTGTTTTAACATTGATGTAATCGATGAAGTCACTGAGGAAGAATTTGATGCATTACTTGAAGATTCTGATCCATTCATGACTATTTCAGAGAAGATTAGTGAAACAACTTTTGATAAAGAATTCGCTGATTTTATGGAAGTTAAGATTGAAGAAGAAGAAGAAGAAGAAGAAGAAGAAGAAGAAGAAGAAGGAGAGATAATAGAAGAAGATTTTGAGGAAATCAGTCTTAATGATCAGATGAGAATCAAAACATCACTTCAAGAACCACCGACTGATCTTGAGTTGAAACCACTGCCAGAAAATCTTGAGTATGCTTACTTGGAAGACAATTCGCTACTTCCAGTAGTCATATCTTCGTTGCTAAATGATTTTGAGAAAGAATGTCTGATTTCAGTTCTTAAGAAGCATAAAGAAGCTTTTGCGTGGAAAACTTCTGACATCCCAGGAATCAGTCCTGATTTTTGCAAACACAAAATCAATTTCGAAGAAGATGCTAAACCAGTTGTAGAAAGACAACGTCGACTCAACCCCAACATGAAAGAAGTTGTTAAAAAAGAAATCATCAAACTGCTTGATGCAGGTATCATTTACCCCATCGAAGATAGTCCTTGGGTGAGTCCTGTTCACTGTGTTCCGAAAAAAGGAGGAATGACTGTTGTGACCAACGAACGGAATGAACTAGTTCCTACTAGAACTGTCACCGGATGGCGAGTATGTATTGATTACAGAAAATTAAATAAAGCCACCAGAAAAGATCATTTTCCTTTGCCTTTCATGGATCAAATGCTTGAGAGATTAGCAGGAAACAAATACTTTTGTTTTCTTGATGGTTTTTCAGGATATTTTCAAATTCCTATTGATCCAGCTGATCAAGAAAAGACCACATTCACATGTCCCTTTGGAACTTACGCTTATCGGCGTATGCCTTTTGGATTATGTAATGCCCCCGCGACTTTTCAAAGATGTATGATTGCCATATTCCAAGATATGCTTGAAACGTCTATGGAAGTTTTCATGGATGACTTTTCAGTTTTCGAAAGCTCATTCGAAGCTTGCCTTTCTAACCTCGATAAAATGCTTGAAAGATGTAAAGCTGCACATCTTGTTCTCAATTGGGAGAAGTGTCATTTCATGGTAACTGAAGGAATTGTGTTAGGACACAAAATTTCTAGTGCAGGAATGGAGGTTGACAAAGCAAAGATCGATGTCATTACCAAATTGCCACCCCCAACTAACGTCAAAGCCGTTAGAAGTTTCCTAGGACATGCAGGATTTTACCGTCGTTTCATTAAGGATTTTTCCAAAACATCTCGTCCAATGACGAAACTTCTTGAAAAAGATGCTGTTTTCGATTTTAATGCAGATTGTATGAAAGCATTCGAAGCATTGAAAACACAACTGACTAGTGCACCCATTATGGTTTCACCTGATTGGTCACTACCATTCGAGCTTATGTGCGATGCAAGCGATTTTGCTGTTGGAGCCGTATTAGGACAACGAGAAGAGAAACATTTTCGTCCTATATATTTTGCCAGCAAAACACTCAACAATGCTCAGCAGAATTACACAGTTACAGAGAAAGAATTGTTAGCCGTTGTTTTCGCTTTTGATAAATTCAGATCGTACCTTGTCCTTTCGAAAACAATCGTGTTCACCGATCATTCAGCGTTAAAATATCTGTTTAAGAAGCAAGATGCTAAACCGCGTCTCATCCGATGGATTTTACTACTCCAGGAATTCGATATCGAAATCAAAGATAAGAAAGGAGCAGAAAATCTAGCCGCTGATCATCTATCTCGTTTAGAAAATCCAAATCTGGAAGAATTAAAAGAAGATGAGATTGACGATTATTTCCCAGATGAAACACTCATGACTGTTGATACAGATGATGAGAACGAAATTCCATGGTTTGCCAATTATGCAAATTATCTCGTTGGAGGAATTCTAAAGAAAGGATTAACTCATGCCCAACGAAGTAAATTCTTTTCGGATCTTAAACATTATTATTGGGAAGAGCCTTATCTTTTCAAAATGTGTCCCGATGGGATGATTAGAAGATGTGTTTATGGTTCTGAAACAAGAAGAATTCTCGATGAATGTCATCATGGCCCAACTGGGGGACATTATGGTCCTTCCACCACCGCTAAAAAAGTCTTTGATGCTGGATTCTATTGGCCGACTATTTTTAAAGAAGCCCATACTCTTGTTAAGAATTGTGATGCTTGCCAAAAATCCGGTAGTCTTTCTCGAAGAGATGAAATGCCTCAGAAGAGCATTCAGGTCTGCGAATTATTCGATATTTGGGGAATTGATTTCATGGGACCGTTTCCTAAATCACACAAATACGAATACATTCTCGTTGCTATTGATTACGTTTCCAAATGGGCTGAAGCAGAAGCTCTACCCACAAATGATGCACGAGTAGTTGTTAATTTTCTCAAAAAGCTTTTCGCTCGTTATGGAATTCCTAAAGCTTTGATAAGTGATCGTGGAACCCATTTCTGTAATAAACAAATGGAGAAAATTATGAAGCGATATGGAGTTCATCATCGTTTCGCTACAGCTTATCACCCACAGACAAGTGGTCAAGTCGAAAATACCAACAGAGCCTTAAAAAGGATACTTGAAAAAACGGTTAAAGACAATCCCGCCGTTTGGTCGAGAAAACTGGATGATGCTCTGTGGGCATTTCGCACGGCTTATAAAACACCAATTGGTACAACACCATACAGATTGTTGTATGGAAAAACTTGTCATTTGCCGTTTGAAATCGAACACCGCGCTTACTGGGCATTGAGAAATTGTAACCCAGACCTCAAAGTAGCTGGAGAAAAGAGATTTTTGCAATTGCATGAACTCGATGAGCTTAGACTACAAGCTTATGAGAACTCCAAACTTTACAAAGCAAGAACAAAAGCTTATCATGACAAAAAGCTAAGAATCAGAAAAGAATTCAAAGCTGGAGACAAAGTTCTGCTTTTTAACATGAAGTATAAGTTCAAAGCTCCCAAGCTGAAACCGAAATGGTTCGGACCGTATACAGTGAAGCATGGATTTCCATCCGGATATGTTGAATTGCATGACAAACATGGTGGAAGTTTCATTGTTAATGGGCACCGAATTAAGTTATATTATGACAAGGAGCAAATGAATGAAGTTTCTATTCAAGAGATTCCGCCTGAATCAGAATATGAAGCTATAACCTTTATGTCACCCTTTCCGGCCGATTTCAAGAAAAACACTCCGTGGGCCGAAGATTCTGGTTATATCTATGATGTTCTACCAAGACCGTGGGAGAAAGTTAAGTTGGAATACATAGATGAAACTGGAGAGGGAATAGTGATTGGAAATGTGCTGTACGTTCCAAAATTTCTAATGAAGAAGTCAACACCAACATGAAGAAAGAGAAGTTCGAGTCCGGCTGATGACTCGTTAATAAAACAAGCGCTTCTCGGGAGGCAACCCGTGTGTGTGCTATGTTTATTTTTCATTTTTATTTTCTAGTGATTAAACCCCAAAGTTTTTTCTAAATTGCTTAGTTGAACTTAAGTGTGGGGGTGTATCACTGCCTTTTGACTAAGCGAAGAAATATTTCGTATGTGCGTTTCTTTTGTTTTTAGATTACTGCAGATAATGATTTCGAAGCTTGGACGCTAGGATCAAGACTCCTCATGAGAAGAAAATACGGTTTATTCTCTTATTTCCCTATTTCATTCTTTGTCGTTTATCACATTGAGGACAATGCTTAACTTAAGTGTGGGGGGGGGGGTGAATAGGAAAATAAGGATAGATTGTAGTTTTGAGCTGAATTTTAAAATTTTGTTTGCCCTTGTAATCTAGTCTTTTGTCATTTTAAAGATCATATTCTAGAATAACTGGATTTATCCACTGGTGAAATCTGTAATTTTGAAAATTCGAGATGTGTCCCGATTAATATTGCAATCCATTCTGGGATCGATAACATTAGCTAGCATAGATTATAGCCCTTTCCACTAAATTGTGAGGAATAAGCCTGTTTCGTGTATAACATACATCTTTTATGCTTGGATCTTTTGCTATGAGTGTGCCGGTAATTTTATTTATTCTAGAACTTGTACTTGTAAATCATTATGAGACCGTTGTGAGATCACATTTCGTTTGTGATATAAGTGTATATGCGTGATAAGAGGCAATCTTAGGTTTTATCCCAAATGGCCTTCCATTTTCATATAATGCTATATTAGCTAGCTACATTGGCTAGTTAACCACTCATATGGACCCATTTGTTAGCATTTATCTTTAA
This sequence comes from Artemisia tridentata subsp. tridentata, assembly GCA_021014915.2. Taxonomy (NCBI): domain Eukaryota; kingdom Viridiplantae; phylum Streptophyta; class Magnoliopsida; order Asterales; family Asteraceae; genus Artemisia; species Artemisia tridentata. The sequence continues at coordinate 170,369,193 of CP139503.1, forward strand.
TGCTAGATACCCCTAGTTACACCCGCCGAGCCTATCTTTTCTTTTGATACAATCCAGAAAAATTCAAAAAGATTTTACACCTTTTTAAGCCTAGCCTTATTTTTTTTAGTCAAATCTTGGTTGGTTGCTAGCCATTTGGAAAGATGGATGTTATGTGGAAATCATGAAAGTTCTCAGGAAGCGTAAACTCCGAAGGTTGTTATACGAGAAAAGTCATTACAACTATAAGATGACAAGTTAAAAAAAAAAAAAAAAAAAAAAAAAAAAAAAAAAAGAGGAAAAGTCATTGCAACCATAAGGTGACAAGGATAAGCCAATGGGCTAAGTGAATCAAGTATGAATAAAGGAAGTATGGAGTTTTTCACAAAATGGCATGATATTGGTTTGTAATAGCTAGTAACATTTGGTTCGAAGACTTTGACTATTCTATTTTTGTTTTTATTTTCAACCAATTTCATAAATATATCCCATGCCTTATCCTACCCTTTTGACTTTGTGTAATTATTAAGTGTATGGACATGTAGTAACCATCCGATTTCTTGAGGAATTAACTAACGTTGTTAGCGATCTAGGAGTATTTTGGCGACCATCCGTTATGCAAGTAACGTCGTTAGTGAACCAAGGTACAATCTAGTGACCATCCGTTATTCGGTGATGCAAGAATTCGTTGTTAGGAAGCTATTATGTTTTGCATGAGATAGTGGCGCATTAGTCTTTTATATCCCTTTAAGCCTTAAACCCGAATAAAAGCCCTCTTTGATATGTATACTTGGAGCTCACACCATTTCGGTGTAGTTTTGTTTCTTGTACAAGCTTATGGTAATATTTAGATCATGACTGAGCAAATGAGTGTCATTCCGCTTATATACTCTACCAATCATACAAATGAGTGTTTGAGTGAATTATATTTCATTTCCCTTTCGTGAGGTGTTTAGTAATGTGTATCATGCAAGAAAATCATATGGGTATTGTCAAACATCTCGATGATTCAACCATAAAAGCTTAAAATGATGAATCTAGCTTGTACTAGTGCTTGATAGATTTGCATCACATTTTCCTAATCATTGGTGCATACCATGTGGATAATTGTTTTTAATTCTAGATTTGCTTGAGGGCAAGCAAAGTTCAAGTGTGGGGGATTTGATAACGCCTAAATCTAACATGTTTTTGATAGCGTTATTGGTAGTTTTATATATGTTTTGTGGTTATATTTATATGCTTTTGTTACTAAATCGTACCAAAGTGTGTTTGCAAAGCATTTGTAGCCAAAGACAGGAAAATGGATGGAAAAGATGCAAAAATGAAGAAAAAGGAAGTATTTGAGATTTCATGTGAATCTTGTGTCAAGTTCCGCTTCGTAAGGTACTTCAAGGAGTTAAAGTCCAAGTAGTCAAGTTCATAAGCTTTAGGATAAAGAGAAAGACCGAAGAATCAAGAGCTACGTCCGAGAAACAAGTCATACGCAAAAGACCAAGAAAAAGGTTCAGCAGCCATCACCATCCGATCGGTCGCCGCCCGCAACCGATTCGGATGGAGTGAAAGTGGATTTACCGAGAAGACCAACCGATCGGTAGACCATTCCATCCGATCGGTTGGAAGTCGCTGTTTTACCCAAGACTTCTTTATTAAGGATTGTGACTTTATAACTCCGGTTCTAGGCCCTTCTTGTCATTATTCTAACCATTCAATACTACTTGGAGAGCAAGAGAAGCATTTATGCACTTAGACCCTTGGTTGGAGCAATTTATGGAACTATTAGTTGAGTATTTATATACCAATCAATCTAGAGAGATATATACATGCTAAACAAGTGCTAGGAGAGAACCATTCACAGAAGAAACTTAAGAAATTCGTCCATAAGTCCAGGAGAAGGGAGAAAGTCGAATTTACCATTTTCATTGCTTGTGGAATCATTGTCTTTCACTTGTAATCTTATTTCCAAATCATTGTAAGACTTTCAATCATGGTTTCTAATGTTCAAATTATTGAGTTTACATTTATGTTTGCTATGAGTGGCTAGTGCCTTTGTGCACTTGCTTAGATGATGTGTATTATTCATTGATTTGCATATGATTGTGATAACATGTTTTAATTCAATTTCAAGTCAATTCTAAGAACCAATTGTGATAAAGTTTCATAGTGACATTTGGGAAATCAAGTTTAACTAGTGCTAGTAATCTTAAGGGTTGAAAGAACTATTGTTATTCCACTAGTTATAATCATTTGTCTATGAATGATTGTTGTCTACCACTATTCTTGATTAACCAAAGGAACTTAATTGTGATTGTAATGAAAAAGCTTTTGTCTATCAGAACGGATTGATTGTAAACCACTTTAAAGGTCGAAAGATTAATAGTTTGCTTTCAATTGTGACATTTTGTCTATAATTGGTTACCTTTTGTATTGACCATTTCCTAAGCTTGTTTGATTAGACAAAAGATTGTTTTTGTGTTTGAGAAACACCAACTCATGAACCTTGAATTGATCTTGAATTGATTGGTTAATCGTAATGCTTGTTTTTATAAACCAAAATCTTGACGAAGGTTTAATTTGTAGGAACAATAGATTAGTGTCAAAACTAATTATCATAACCAACATGTTTTCCAAAGTTATCACAATCATATTAGTCAATTGGAGTACACTAGTCTAAGCAAGTGTAGTTTTTAATCATTTGAATTTTCATTATACCATTACTGCTTATTTGAGATTGTTGCTTTTAACTTGCAATTCGATTCACTACACAAATCCCTGCGAACGATCCCGACATACCATCAAAATCTTGCTACAACGGACGAGTATACTTGCTCGTATGTGTTGTTATTAGATTCGGTAATTCACCCTTTATAAATTTAAAACTTGCACCGAACCGGCACATCAAGGATCTTAATAAGATTGTAATTCAAGTAGGATCGTATCAGAATCGTAGGATCGCACGTAGGATCGTAGGATCGGATCGTAATATCGTAGGATCGTCTATTATTTATTTTTTTGTTTTTTATTATTATTATTATTATTTTAATTTTTTGCTATATTAACTTATTATGAATATAAGTCCATGTCTTAAAGCCCAATGACTAAGAATTCTTCATGAAAGCTATTATTTTTATGTCGTTAATTAATTATCTTTTGCAAGATTAATGAGTGTCAAATCATTATGTTTTTATGGACTATTTAGAAATAATTTAGATTAGTCTTTTTGGGTTTATTATGAAAAACGATTTCATGCTTTGTAATATGTCAGAAGCTTGTTTTTGAAGTAAACCATCTAGATACTTGACCCAATTTTGTTCATAATTTATTTTATGTTTCATGTAAAGCATGAATTATATGTTACAATTTTCAGTAATATTATCAGAATATCCTAATTTAATTTATTTGATTATCAAGAAAAAAAATATTGTGTTGCCCTCTATTATAAATTATGTCATTTAATTTTCAGATACAATCCATTTATCTTTTTGCTTTAATATATATATTGTAATAAAAAAAAAGTCACAGAATCACGTACCAATAAATTAATATAATATTTTTGCATTAATCTAAATATTATCACGAAAAACCTATAATAAAAAACATTGAACAAGAAGTAGGTGCACGTATGTAGTAACTTTGTGCAAGTGGGTATTGCAATATATCTAATATTCTACTACTACAGTATTTGAACATATAACTTTTTCTTTTATCATCCATTTAGATAAGTTTATCATATGAAATATTATATAGAAATATAAAACTACAGCCCCTATACAAAAATATATACATATTCATAGGATCTTACGATTCTGATCTGATCCTACGATCACGATTTTGCAAAGCCGAAAACGATCCTAGGTAGGATCCCGATCCTGAAAACTTTGGTTTTTACCTTTATATTTGACTGACTCAAATCGGGTAAGACTTTTTGACAATCCAAAAATAAGGCAAAGGTGGAATTGAGAGCCGTACCAAAAAGGGGTGCAAATTTTGAAAGAAAAAAAATGAAAAATCATCAATGGAAACGGAAAGAGAGTTTTTTCGGCTCGGTTCCGGTACGGAAATTTTTGTAATTCTTGACAAGTACTTAAGTGTCCAAAAAACTAGGTGTGTGACATATTGATATTAGTGGTAACACAAAACAGAGCCAGAATCTAACATGTGACAAATTTTGTGACAAGTTAGCAACGATGTCCAGTGTCACAAAAAGAAAGCCACAATGGTAGTATAGCTACAACCTCTATAGCACTAGTAGGTTATAAAAAAAAGAAAAAAAAAAAAAAAAAAACTCATTTTTTCATTGTCGATGAGAACTTTTGTTGGTTGTTGACCAACGGAAAGCATGGGAAAAGACCAAACACTAAACACCAACCCAATCAGCTCAAAAGTTTAGTCGCAAGTGGGATCAAGAAAGTAGAATAAGCTACGAACGAGAGAACGAAAGCTAGTCGAAACGGAAGGATAGTAGAGGAGATGTGGATCCGCTTTCGATCATTTATAAAGGAAAGCTAGTGATGACATAGTGGCAAAAAGGCTCGTATCTATCACATGTATAAGGTCTAGTTGCAAAAAACCTTGATGTGGTCATGCCAACCTTCTTAAAAAAGAAGGGGTTTACCTAGTTTAAATATGTGTGGCAGTGAGTTCAAACATCATGGATTAGTCGGCTAAAAACTCAAATTTCATAGTTACCAAAACAAATGTTTCAAACAATGCAAATCGTTCCAATAATTCTAATGGCTCACAATAACATATAAAACGCACATAATATAATTTTATAATCGTTTAAAAGTATCAAGAACATGCATTTTGTTCCAACCTCCAAAGACACTTAATGCTCTATCACTTGTTTGTTTATTATTTTAGGATTGCATGTACATAAAGTCCCAAACAAACCCCTTAAAATTTATGCATTTTAAAAGAGTTGTTCTTTACGGGAAAGTATCGAAACTGGATGGTTCTGTCCCAAACCGTCTCGAGAATCGAAATTTTGGAGTTCTAGAAATCGAGAACCATACCGCGTGTTAGCATTAAAAGTAATGGTCATTTATAAATATACGAACCTTGTATCATTGTAATAACATGTAGTAGACTAGTCATGGGCAAATGGGCTTTGGTTAGTTAGTATAGTCCAAGTATGATGCTTAGTTCAAGTCCAAGCCCATCAAGGCCCATCAAAGTCTCTTGTAAGCTATACATACATGCCCCTCCCTTAGTGTGTATGTGTGATTCCTCAATCTAATCCAATCTTTTTACTTCCTCTCTCTCTCTCTCTCTGTCTAAACCACCAACTTCTCTCTCTAAAATAATACTTTCTTTATCTAAAACTCTTCTTCATTCTTATGTGTGTTATAATACTATTTATGGAGACCTAACAAGTGGTATCAGAGTCATATGATGATCTAGAGGTGTTGTGTTTTCAAAAATTCTAAAAGTTTCTTCTTCTTCTTTTTTGTAAGTTCGTGTTCTAGCCGTGAGTTTTGATTCAAAAAACCGAGTTCTTGAAAGTTTTATCACTATAGCAGACGTTGTAGTGATGTTATTTCCATACACCAAGAACTACTACTATATCCTAGTTGAGAGGTCTCCTCTCATTTCCATACACCAAGAACTACTACTATATCCTCTCCTTTTATTCATCTTAATTCTTTATGTATGTGTTCGTAATAGAGGGAAGGCACGTGTTGGTTCGCCTTGATAACTCCTTTGTGCTAACGGGGTTATCCATTGTTGTTGTATCCTCGGAGATAGACGTTCATGATTTCTCAAGCACCGTGCAGAGGAAGAATCTGTCTTAAGGAAACTATGAGTTTCACAGGATTCAACATTCTCCTTATTTGTGTTCTTTGAGTCTAAACAATCAAAAGGTTCACGGTATTGTTTTTCTACACTTTATATTTTCTTGTTATTATCAGCATATTGTTTGTTTGTTTGTGTGTCTCTAGTAGCAATACACTTAATATATAACATATGGAACTTCCAGAACCAATCTCTTAACACCAACTGTTTTCGTCGTTGTTTGTAAATTTATTCACGTACATAACTCCTTAATGAATAATCTCTTTAAAAATCTTCATGATTCCACGGGTCTATAATCTAATACATACATATTAATTTGATGTTGTCTGAAAGAACCAAAGAAACATTTGAACTGAATATCGAAAACTGAAACACCAACCATCAGTCATGAAGGTATTTTATGTTTGCCATACCAAAAACATTCGAGGCTGGAGCTGTGAAAATGCATATTATACGAAAAGCAAAATAGATGAGAAGTTTTCCATAACTTTTTTTATGAATTAGTTTCCATAACAAACCAATATGGACATGGTTGATTTGTAAGTAGAAGCCCATGTAACTTTCGACTATAAGTTTTGGGCTTTTTTTTCTTTTGTTTACAAAGTTAAAAAGAAAGGAGACGTGTATCGTTTACAAAGGCATTCTTTTAGATTGTAGTTGTTGAAGTTTACTACAGTACCTATTTATATTAGAAGCTCTTGTACTAATAACACCTAGTTCAGTTTCATTTATAAGAAATGATATATTCACAAAAAGTTTACAAAAATAAATCCACACATACATGTGTCATGTAAATATTGTGAATGAAAAGGACCAAAAAAAAAATAATAATAATAAAATAAAAATCATACAATATTAAAGGTCCAACTCTCTTGCCATGTCATTTTGTGGATGCTCTTTGTAAAAAAAATTTGTGGATTTGTAACTCTAGTTACTAACTTCTTGCTTTAATTGTTTTCTCAGGGATTTCTTTTGGCTCCAGGACCATGTAACTAGTTACATTTAAATACATATAAGTTATAACTTATAACGATGAAGCTTAGCTCTACAAATAAACCTTTACTAAAGTTGAACCCTTAAACTTTAGACCATGCTTCAGTATGATCTCATTTCCGGCATCAATAGAGACTTGCTATTATGATTTTCTCATCTCAAGTGAAAACAACGCCTAATGGTGATTTAAAAACTGATTTGTGTGTTCATTAGTACTACTAGCTAGGCTCGCTAAGACGTATAGATAGCTGTTGGCGTATGTGTCCGGACGGCTTATCTCGTTCGGACGACCGGAAGAAGCAAGACCATCCGGCAATGGCCGGGAGGCACCTAGATCGTTCGGACAGAGCAGCTGTCAACAACAGGACAAGTGGCATTGTCTCTTGACAGATGGCAGCTGCAAACACCGCCACCGCCTCCCCGGGATTTACAGGATTATGTCTGAGACATGTTTCCTGAAAACCCGGCGCCGCCATTTCAGGTACCAAGGCTGGGCACTATAAATACCCAGCTCATTTACTACTCTCAACTAACTAATTCATTAGCATTTACTTCATACTACTGTTCATAGCCCTTCGGAATATCAAATACTTACTCTCACGCCGGAGGTGGGTCCTGGGATAACACCCGGGGCGAGCCTAACGCGTGCTGTTGTGTGCAGATACCCGAAGGATCCCTAGTAGACGAAGGGATCGACACACAGACCTCTCGGAAGAACATCTAGCTGGTTCAACCGAAAGGCCTCTCTTATTTGTCCGAAGTGATTGCAAGAAATTACTTCAACAAATTGGCGCCATCCATGGGACCAACTTCTCGATCTACCCGAAGGCCGAGATGGCTGGTCCTACACACTTGAAAAGGAAAATGATAGACGCCGAGGAGGAATGGATGAACATCCCGATCAGCTTTCCGGCCATCCTCCCGGGAGACGCGTCGGACGAACCTCTGATAGTTGAAGCCGAAGTGGAGGGTTACACTATACGAAGGATCTATGTGGACCAGGGTGCTTCGGTTGAAGTAATGTATGAACACTGTTTCAAGCACTTGTGCCCCTCCATCAAGGCCAAACTAAAAGAAACCAACACTCCATTGATAGGATTCGCGGGGGAGTCCATAAAGCCGTTAGGGAAGATCGAATTGGAAGTTTGTTTTGGAAGCCAAGGTTTATTGCATCGGACTATGATGAAATTCGCCGTGATAAGATCTCCTTCTCCATACAACATTATTCTGGGATGCTCGGGTTTGAAGAAGCTACGGGCCATTCCCTCAACTATCCATTCGATGATGAAGTTCCCCACCCCTAAGGGCATAGCGACCTTAGTTACTCGGTCGGTAATCATTTCGGAATGCCGCAAGTTGGAAGAAAAACAGATGATAGAGAAAGGAGCAGGGAAGGGACCTCAGAGTGCCGACATAACAGAGAAAGCTCCGAGGAAAACGGAAGCAATAATGGTACATCCGGCTTATCCGGACCAGCTAGTAACCATCGGAGGAAATTTCTCCTCGGAGTGCAGAAGACAGCTAATCACGCTGCTCAAGAACAATCAGGATGTGTTCGCATGGGAACCTGCAGATATGACGGGGGTACCCCGACGGATTACCGAACACACGCTAAATGTAAACGTCCAAGATAGGCCGGTGGCACAAAAGAAGAGAACCTACTCGGACGAAAAGAACCAGGCCATAGCCAAAGAGGTAGAAGAGTGGGTAAAGGCTGGAATAGTTCGGCCGGTGCGATACCCCACATGGATTTCGAACCCAGTTTTAGTGAAGAAATCCGACGGCAGTTGGAGGATGTGCATCGATTTTAAAAACCTCAACTCGTCTTGTCAAAAAGATTACTACCCGCTGCCCGACATTGATTGGAAGATAGAGTCAGTTATGGGATTCTGGTATAAATATTTTTTGGATGCTTATAAAGGATACCACCAAGTGCAAATGGCCAAAGAGGACGAGGAAAAAACGGCCTTCTATACCGAGCGCGGAACGTACTGTTACACCAAAATGCCGTTTGGGTTAAAGAACGCTGGAGCCACATACCATCGGTTAGTAGATTCAGCTTTCCGGTCGCAGATAGGAAGAAATCTCGAAGCTTACGTAGATGATATGGTTATAAAAAGCAAGACTGAAAAGGAGTTACTGGCTGACATAGCGGAAACATTCGACAACCTTCGGAGAATCAATATGAAGTTGAACCCCAAGAAATGCTCTTTTGGGGTAGAGGAAGGAATATTTCTGGGATACATGGTGACATCCGAAGGAATCAGGGCAAATCCGAAGAAAACCGGGGCTATTATGGACATGCAATCTCCGAAATCACTCAAAGAGATGCAGAGTTTAAGCGGTAAGCTGGCGGCTTTGAACCGGTTCCTATCCAAGTCGGCAGAAAAAAGCGCTCCCATTCTTCGAGACATTAAGGAACATTATGAAAGAAAATCAGGACGAGTATCGATGGACGGACAAGGCCGAGGAAGCTTTTCAAGAAATGAGGAAGATGATCCTCGAACTTCCTTATCTGGCAACTCCGAGGCCAAAAGAGGACCTATACGCATACCTCTCGGCGTCAGAAGGGGCAATAAGTGGAGTGCTTCTGGTAGAAAGGGAAGGGAAGCAAACCCTGATACATTATGTTAGCCGAACGCTGCACGAGGCCGAACATAATTACGCTCCGATCGAGAAGTTAGCTCTAGCCCTGCTGCACACGTCTAGAAGACTTCGGAGATACTTCGAAGCCCATCCAATAAAAGTCATTACCGATCAGCCCATCAAGCAAATACTGAATAAGGCAGAAGCATCCGGGAGAATGGTCAAATATTCCGTGGAATTAGGAGTTTACAACATCACTTACGTTCCTCGAAGCGCGGTCAAAGGGAAAGTCCTCACGGATTTCATAACAGAAATACCCCTGGGGACATCCGGTCGTGATATGAGGGAGGAAGGCAAGGAGATATGCAACATCTCCAATCAAGAACAATGGGTGTTGTATACCGATGGAGCCTCCAGTAAATCAGGTGCCGGAGCAGGCCTAGTATTGATTAGCCCGGATCAAACGGAGTATACCTATGCCATTCGGCTAAACTTCAAGAGCACCAACAACGAAGCAGAGTACGAAGCCTTGCTGGCTGGGTTGAGGGTCGCTCAAAAGATGGAAATCCGGATATTGGAAGTCAGGGTGGACTCCAATTTGGTAGCAAGCCAAATTAATGGGGAATTCGCAGCATCCAAAGATAGTATGATAAAATACCTGGCCAAAGCCAAAGAGCAGATCGCGTGTTTTGATCAGTTCAAAATCCGAAGTATCCCAAGAGCCCAGAACCAGAAAGCCGATATACTCAGCAAATTAGCATCCATGGCTTTTGTTGGGAATTATATTTTCATAGATTTGATGATACAAAAACAAGAAGAAAGAAACATGAAGAATGCTGAAATGATAAGCAAAATACACTAATATGACTCTGCTGTTTAGTGCAATAACTCTGCTGTTTAGTGCAATAACTCTGCTGTTTGCAATAACTCTGCTGTTTAGTGCAATAACTCTGCTGTTTAGTGCAATAACTCTGCTATTTGGCTGCTGCTGATCAATGAGTCATACTGCTGCTGGATGGATAAGGATGAAAAAGATATTTTGTATTTGAGTCAAGTATATCAAGTAGATAATATCTAGATATGTTCTCAGTCAACAAAGTTGTAAAACAAGATACATGTTGTATCTTAATGACTGACACATACATAAGCAAGTAGTAGACTAAAGCTTATCAATTTTGTAATGATCTCCTTTATACTATAAAAAGGAGATCACACCCTTAGATAAAAAGGTGTATCACTATGTGATTAGTGATCACCAAAGTGCTTCGTACTCTCAAATTACAACAACACAAAGTTGTGTTAAAATGTAAGAGCACTTAAAGAGTATGTGTGGGAACATTGGACATGGGGTCTAATGTTGTTTAGGTTTGTTTAGCCTCAAGGATCTTTGATCCCTGATTAGATAGTAATCGTGTTATATTGATCATGTAACATTGGGGCTTAGTTGGAATAACAAACGGTGAAAGTTTGACAAAACCTTGTTGTGATAGTATTGTATTCGTTCATTGAATATTCCGCCAATATTATCATTGTTCTTAACATAGTTATAATCCTAGATCAAAGGTGTAACAACCTAGAGTCCATAAACGAACACGTAACTTGTTTTAGTAGATGAAATTAGCTATAAAACAAGTTTCCACAGTTGGTATCAGAGCGGGGGGGCTCTGGATCTAGAAAAGAAAAGGTTTTAGCTAAAGAAAGAAGAAAAATTCTGATCTGGTTCGTATTTTCGTAACTCACTGCAGGGCTGTTTTAAAAAGGCGATAACTCCTTCGTTAACCGTTGGATCGAGCTGAAATTTTTGTTGAAGGTTCTTGGTATATCAAGGTAGATTCTCACCGGAGGGATCTTCAATCTGAGCCTTAGGTTGCAAGATATGCATCGTTGAAAACTGCTGCAAAAACAGTTGAGGTATGGTCGAATTTTTGGTTTTTCTTTCTTGGTTTTCACACACATAGGAGAAGAATCACACACAAGAGAAGAGTTGGTTCTTAAAAGATAAAAAGGCTTGTTTATCAAGGTATTATTGGTAAAGAAGATTAGTTGTTACTTATTTGAAGTTGAGGTGAAATTTTTCAAAATTGTGTTTTATCATATCTTTGGAAGAAAAGATAACTTGTTTGTGCTACAATTTCATATGACTACGACTTGTTAAATCTAGTTTTCATAGGTCAAGGGGAGGATGGACGAAGACCTAGTTAACTATCACTTAAAGGAGTTACTTTGTAGTGCTCAGTGTCTCATTGAAGATGAGGATTTTATCAAGAGATTTCGATCTACTTATATGGTGTTAGTGTAAGTTCAAAGTCAGTTTTAGTACAAGATATAGGACACAAGATTGGTTTATTTTACTTCATCAACGAATTGGAAATGGTTGGTTTCTCTTCATCAGTCATAAAAGCCTACAGATTTGAAGAATCAAGAAATGGTTAATATATTAGTTTCAGGGGAAGCTTCAATGTTCAAGATGTTTAACCATTTATTTATTGTATATGTGCATCACCACAAGGGAAAGTTATTGATTCTTACTACTATTGATTAAATTTTAGTTTGTAGTTGTAAAGATCATATTTGTAATGTTTCTTTCTTCTTGTTTTTGTATCATCAAATCTATGAAAATATAATTCCCAACAATCTTCCCATATTTGTAATGTTTCCTATTTGTTGATAACAAAAAGGGGAAGAGATGTGGTGGATAGCATAGATTAAGGGGAAGACAGTATAGTTTCATTCATGGTGAGATTTAGTTATCTCAATTTCTCTACTTCGTCTAGGGAAATTCGTACAAGAATGTGTTTGTTTTGTAATCATCAAATAGGGGAAGATTGTTGGGAATTATATTTTCATAGATTTGATGATACAAAAACAAGAAGAAAGAAACATGAAGAATGCTGAAATGATAAGCAAAATACACTAATATGACTCTGCTGTTTAGTGCAATAACTCTGCTGTTTGCAAATAACTCTGCTGTTTAGTGCAATAACTCTGCTGTTTGCAAATAACTCTGCTGTTTAGTGCAATAACTCTGCTGTTTAGTGCAATAACTCTGCTGTTTAGCTGCTGCTGATCAATGAGTCATACTGCTGCTGGATGGATAAGGATGAAAAAGATATTTTGTATTTGAGTCAAGTATATCAAGTAGATAATATCTAGATATGTTCTCAGTCAACAAAGTTGTAAAACAAGATACATGTTGTATCTTAATGACTGACACATACATAAGCAAGTAGTAGACTAAAGCTTATCAATTTTGTAATGATCTCCTTTATACTATAAAAAGGAGATCACACCCTTAGATAAAAAGGTGTATCACTATGTGATTAGTGATCACCAAAGTGCTTCGTACTCTCAAATTACAACAACACAAAGTTGTGTTAAAATGTAAGAGCACTTAAAGAGTGTGTGTGGGAACATTGGACATGGGGTCTAATGTTGTTTAGGTTTGTTTAGCCTCAAGGATCTTTGATCCCTGATTAGATAGTAATCGTGTTATATTGATCATGTAACATTGGGGCTTAGTTGGAATAACAAACGGTGAAAGTTTGACAAAACCTTGTTGTGATAGTATTGTATTCGTTCATTGAATATTCCGCCAATATTATCATTGTTCTTAACATAATTATAATCCTAGATCAAAGGTGTAACAACCTAGAGTCCATAAACGAACACGTAACTTGTTTTAGTAGATGAAATTAGCTATAAAACAAGTTTCCACAGCTTTCGACCACCTAACAAAGCAAACTACAGTTGAAGTTTTGGAAAGGCCATCAACAGAAGAGGAGGTAGTCAATGCCATTGTAGAGGAAGAGGAGGAAAATTGGATGACCCCAATCATTCGGTGCAAGCAAGAAGGCATTTGGCCGGAAGATCAAAATGAGGCTCGGTCTCTCCGAATAAAGATAAACCAGTTCACTATGGTAGACGATGTACTTTTCAAGAAATCCTATTTGGGACCGATGCTGAGATGTGTCGGGCCACTCCAAGCTAATTATATCATTCGAGAAGTACATGAAGGAGCGTGTGGGATGCACTCCGGGCCGCGATCCATCATGGCAAAGTTAATGCGGCAGGGATACTACTGGCCGACCATGCACCGAGACACCAGGGAAGTGATTCAGAAGTGTGACTCCTGTCAGATACATGCACCCGTTCCGAGACTCCCAAAAACCGTACTCACTTCAATAATGGCTCCATGGCCCTTCTATCAGTGGGGCATGGACGTGTTGGGCCCCCTGCCAGAAGCTCCAGGAAAAATCAAGTATGTCATTGTGGCCATCGACTACTTTACTAAATGGATGGAAGCCAAGCCGTTGGTCCGTACGACCGGGAAAGAGGTAAAGAAGTTTGTCTGGGAGAATATAGTATGCAGGTTTGGTTTGCCCCGGGTGATTATCACGGACAATGGAAGCAATTTCATTCATGACCCTTTCAAAAGTTGGTGCGAGCGCCTGAACATAACCCAGATAAACACTACTGTAGCCCATGCTCAGGCCAACGGATTGGTAGAAAGAGCAAACAAGAGTTTGATGAAGGGGTTCAAATCAAGGCTGGGTAGGGAAAGAGCCGGATGGGTGGATGAATTGCCGAATGTCCTGTGGGCACACCGCACGTCTCTGAAAACAAGCAATGGAGAAACACCATTCAGCCTTACATATGGTAGCGAAGCAGTCATACCGGCAGAGATAGGGATGCCAACCTTTCAGACCATGATGACCCAGGAAAAAGAGAATGACGAGGGAATCTGTTTAAACCTCGATCTCCTACAAGAACGAAGGGAGATGGCCGCGATACGAGAGGCAAAGTACAAAAAGAAAGTGGAGCAATATTACAACCGAAGGGTTCGTGCCGAATCGTTTAAGGTAAGTAAGAATTCACACAACTTCTTTGAAACCAAAGGTTGCTACAAATCTCTACTTATTTCGATGCAATATTAATTTGTCTCTACCTTGACTAACGTATGAAATGAAATACCTTAACAATATAAGGTAGGTGATTTTGTGTACTGAAGGAACGAAGCAAGCAGGGTCGAGAATCAGGGAAAGTTAGGACCCAATTGGGAGGGACCCTACCGGGTCGTGGAAGCATATCAGACTGGATCTTACAAGCTAGAGACAATGGAAGAAAAGGAGGTGCCACGAACTTGGCATGCAGTTAACCTTAGAAAATGTTTTTTGTAAATAACCTGAATATGCCTAATGTAAACATCCGAAAGGAGTTTGTTTGATTATTTTTAATGACAAAGTGCAGTTATCCCACAGTTGGAGGGAAACGATCCATCTTATGCATTGAACTCTTGTGTCATTCATTGTTTTCCGAACATAATTAGAAAATGCCCCCCCCCCGAGAGGTTCACGCCCTCCGGAGATCTTTGTGGTCAATGTTCAAAGTCCTGGCGGAAAGGCTGAAATCATATTTGGAACATAAGTAGAAAGTGATCCCTCCGAGAGGTTCGTGCCCTCCGAAGATCTTTGTGATCAATGTTCATTGTTTTCCGAACATAATTAGAAAATGGCCCCTCCGAGAGGTTCACGCCCTCCGGAGATCTTTGTGGTCCATGTTCGAAGTCCTGGCGGAAAGGCTGAAATTATATTTAGAACATAAGTAGAAAGTGATCCCTCCGAGAGGTTCGTGCCCTCTTGAGATCTTTGTGATCAGTGTTCGTTGTTTTCCGAACATAATTAGAAAATGGCCCCTCCGAGAGGTTCACGCCCTCCGGAGATCTTTGTGGTCAATGTTCGAAGTCCTAGCGGAAAGGCTGAAATCACATTTGGAACATAAGTAGAAAGTGATCCCTCCGGAGATCTTTGTGATCAATGTTCATCCTTTGCTGGACATAATTAGAAAATGGCCCCCCCGAGAGGTTCACGCCCTCCGGGGAGTGTGTGGTCAATGTCCAAGATGGTTAATACTCAAAGAGGGACAACCACATAATCATTCATTGCCTCTCGAACATAAGTCGAAAATGACCCCTCCGAGAGGTTCGTGCCCTCTGGAGAGTTTGTGGTCAGTGTTCGAGGAGGAAACAACCTTGCGGTCTAGGCGGAAAGCATCGCCGAAAAGCACAGGTAAAGTATTACAGACATATATATATATATATATAAAAAAAAAAAAAAAAAAAAAAAAAAAAGAGAGAGAATAGAAGAGCCTTTTTGAGAAATGGCAAAACATGACATTACATAACTTCTAAACATATGAAAGGCATTAGGGATATATCAGTTTGTTATGACATCCATCCGAATCATTAACTATTTACAAATTAGTCTTACGGCCCAAGGGCCTTACATCAAAAATGGTTCTTGAGTATTTTCTTCGGCCGGGTCACTCTTCAGCGGTGGGACCTTCGGCGGAAGAATCGTTCGGTGCAGGGTCAGGAACCAGGTCCATTATTTCCGACAGGGGTCTATCCGCGGCGTTGCTCACCTTCTGAATGTACGGATATTCAGCGGAAAAGAGGCCATCGTACAAAGGATCGAACTTTTCGTCCGCCTCCACATCCAAATCATCTATCTCGGCCACAATTTTGGCCACATCCTCTGGATTGCGACCCACGGAGACAGCCTCCAAAAACCCGGACTGGGAGGACAAACTGAAAGGCTCAGCCAAGCGTTGCTTGTACTCGTGACTGTTCAGGAGCCGACGGACCACTTCCGGAATACCCTCCTTCACCAGCTTATGGCGTTCGATCTCCGTTTGACCAAGTCTAACGGCTAGGTCGGCCCTTTCCTTGTATAACTCAGAATTTTCCCCCTCCTCAACAGCAAGTTTGTCCTCGACATCTTTCAACTCGGTTTCCAAGGCCCTGATTCGATCCGAAGAAACCCTCCTCCCTTCATCTCTCGCCTGTTCCAGCCGAGAGAGATGGCCCTTGAGATCCGATTCCCTCACCATGCAGCCTGCATGCTCATGCTTCAACTTCCGCAACTCCTCTATCTCTTGAGCGGCCTCCTCACATCCCTCGTGGGTACGGCGCAATTGTTTATATTCCACCAGAAGAGCCTCATACCGGCCAAGAATGTCCGAATGCGCAGCCGCACCACGGCCCAATAATATCCAGCCTCTTTGAAGGGCCTCCGAGTCACTCAAACTTTGAAAATAAAACTCCTCTCGAGGAGTAGGCAGATTCATCATCAAGTCTTTGCAGACAGCCCCCCTATTCAAACGATCCCCTCTTCTAACTGACCAGTCCGGGACAAACACCGCGGCCGGATCACCCTCGGCTACAACTCTAACCTTACCATGCCCAGAAGCCTGTACGGAAGGACCCTCTGAAAGGAGAAAAAGATAATCGTTATCAAAAAGGTGTAGAGCAATGGGAAGAGCAAGATAAGCAGCTAAACGACTTACCAACATCAGCAGGTCCGGAGGCAAAATTTGATCCTTCCGGGCGGCTCCCAATGTCTTCCGGATGAAGTGACCGAATTGGGATGGGATTTGGGATGACCTCGACCTCCGGCGATTCCGGTTCCAAATCCACCACGGGAGTCTCTGTCGGTCTACGCCTCTTGGCCGGACGGGCCGCACCACTACTACCCTCGCCAGGCCGAACTCGCGCTCGCACCTTTTTGGCCCCTGCCCCCCTCTGGGCTCGCAGAGCATCCCGGGTGGCGTTCTGTTTTTGTTTTCTGCGTTTGGCCTCCAAGACCCGAGCGTCTGCCCTTTCTACCCTCATCTCCTCAGCCGATTTCTCCGGTATGTCTGCATTCGAAGAGGCGGGAAGAGTCACATGCAGCTCATGAGACTCACCCTCACGGTACTGATCGCCCCTGACCATTGAGACACCCTCACGAACCATGGGGTTGATCAGATATTCAGACATCGACACAACTGCAAAGGGGAAAAAGAACACAAAATAGTTAGAAACAAACATACTTAACGAGAGTCAGTTGGGAGCAAAGACGAATATAGAAGTCGTACCTTTGCCCTCAGCATCCTTAAGCGCGGCCCGGTAACCGGGATGCTCCCACTGCGAGGTCAGCCCCACGGCATAAAGAAAGCCCCTGGGAATCGGAATAAGGTCAATTATGTTTGCGGCCAGCTTCTCCGCATCCGCAATGCTGAACTCGCCATGCGGATACGGGTCCGAAATATCAGAATCATGATGCCTCCAGGGCATGGCAAAGGGGACCGCTCGCCTATCTATCAAGAAAAAATCATCCTTCCAACCTTTCAGTCCGGTTAGAATCTCCCGGAAACAAACCTTCCTCTCCTTCCCACTTCGCTTCTCGAAGGAAAACCAGTGACCTTGCTTACTCAACTTATAGAAGGCCCGGAACAGGGAAGTGGTAGGAGCAACGTCCAGACTTCGGCTATACACCTCGAAAAGCGTAGCACGGTGTAAGCCCAACGACACTAGCTGAGAGAGATGTACCTTGTAATATTTGATGATGTCCAGCAAGAAAGTGGAGAAGGGCACGCTAAGACCACCCTCGTAAAAGTATTCCACGTACAGACCAATGGCATCACCCGGAAATTGGTCCATCGTCATATGTGCGGGAGGTAACCTCGGATGCAAATCCCCCGGTATACCCGCGTCCGCCATCACTACATATAAACCTTCCTCGTTCAGTTGAGAGGTATACTTTTGAATATCGAACTTAGGAAGAAACCCCTCGACCTCTTGAGTTTCTTCCTCATGAATCGAAGAGGGAGAATTAGACATGATTAACCGAATGGTGAAATAAAATCGTTCGGATTTGAAAGAAATGGACCTCTCGGGAAGATGCTTCGGAAAGTTGTCAGAACAAGAAATTACAGTGGTAAAAAAACCGTAGAAATGACGCTATTTATAGGCGAGAAAAAGAATGTGAAACGACGTGCCTTGTCAGCGGGTGAGGTGGCATCTCCTCACTCGTGCGATGTGTGCGTGAACACGTGTCGACATCTCAGAGCCCCAGTAAAAATGGCGGCCATCCTTAAAAAGAGGTAATAATGGTTTTTGGCAGTTTATGCATGACATCAGCCTATCGGATTCCGAACAACCCAAACCTTTCGGAATTGATAGAGCCAGACTTTAAATTTTTTAGAGTATCACACTATTGGCGAAACCAATACTATGATACTGGGGGGGACATGTTGGCGTATGTGTCCGGACGGCTTATCTCGTTCGGACGACCGGAAGAAGCAAGACCATCCGGCAATGGCCGGGAGGCACCTAGATCGTTCGGACAGAGCAGCTGTCAACAACAGGACAAGTGGCATTGTCTCTTGACAGATGGCAGCTGCAGACACCGCCGCCGCCGCCCCGGGATTTACGGGATTATGTCTGAGACATGTTTCCTGAAAACCCGGCGCCGCCATTTCAGGTACCAAGGCTGTGCACTATAAATACCCAGCTCATTTACTACTCTCAACTAACTAATTCATTAGCATTTACTTCATACTACTGTTCATAGCCCTTCGGAATATCAAATACTTACTCTCACGCCGGAGGTGGGTCCTGGGATAACACCCGGGGCGAGCCTAACGCGTGCTGTTGTGTGCAGATACCCGAAGGATCCCTAGTAGACGAAGGGATCGAGACACAGACCTCTCGGAAGAACATCTAGCTGGTTCAACCGAAAGGCCTCTCTTATTTGTCCGAAGTGATTGCAAGAAATTACTTCAACAATAGCATAGATGGAATTACATGCTAAATAATGCTAGCTAGGCTTATGTTGCACGTGTTAAGAAACCTAATCAACCTCCTTACGAGAGGTCTAGTGATCAAAACATCACTAGGTACACATTTGAGGTGCTCAAGGAAATGGTTGAAGAGGTCACGGGGATATCTCAGTTATGTTGTATACATTTAAGTTAACTACTCGCCTTCTCTGAGTCACCAAAACAAAAAAAACCTCATCCGTTTTTTATGTTACATGTATTGGTTGCCATTTACTGAAACACTTTTAGTCGTGTTGTCAATTTGAGTTAATGATATGATACTTACGGCACTTACATACTTAAGGGCGTACGTATAGCCATTATAAACACAATATGAATGCTAACGAGGTTGGCGATTATTGCACGATATTTTTATTAAGTAGAGAGTAGGCCGATTGCGTGGTATTTTTTTGAAGTATACATTTGTAAAAGAAACACAATAGCATAAGCGGAACAATATTTAGAGGCCATAGTTAACCAACCATGGAACAAAAAAAAAAAAAAAAAAAAAAAAAAAAAAAACAGTCACGGTAAAAAAAAATGTTTTTTTTTTTTTTTCCCCGAAAAAGTACTCCTTTTGCAAAGAGTCGCTAATGTCAGGGTTATTTTTTGCCAATATTCGAAACATTTTTTTGGGAAAAGGACTATTTTTGCAAAGAGTCGCCAATGTCAGGGGTAATTTTTGCCTATTTTCGAAACATTTTTTTGGAAAAAGGACTATTTTTGCAAAGAGTCGTGAATTTCAGGGGTATTTTTTGCCAATTTTCAAAAGTTGATTTTGGGCCTGAAAGTGGGCCAGCCCACTACTGTAGCAACTGGAAAAAAAAAAAAAAAAAAAAAAAAAAAAAGCATGACACGACGTCGTTTAAAACCACATTTAATATATATATTAATATCACGTAACATTGTAACAGCAATTGAAAGTGATAACATGCACGATTAGCTTCAACATTACGTCAATGAAATGATTAATTGGATGAAAATGACAATTTGTAGTGTCTTTATCACAACTGATGACATTCTAAATAATTCTCAATAATGTGATTGTTTAGGTTTGTTATTGTGGTTGAGTGTGTAATATAATGGCAATATTTTGGTCGGTGTAGTCCAATTGGTTGAATTATGCTACGTTTAGGCCATTGGGTATTCTTTTAGTTTAATAAATTTGGCTATCTAACAATATAGATTAGTAATCTTAAAACCATAATACTACAGAACGTGCCAACCACGATAGATAAAGTATCATTCACACAATTCTCTAATTAAAAACTAACATACATCCAAAACCTATAACATCCTTTTAATAATTACTAGTAGTAAAATACATTAATTCACGCTCGATTTTACTCAACTCCATATGAAGATTTATGGGGGTCAAACAAAATTCCCTCCGTCACAAATCTTCAAATCTTTTTTATGTACACAATTGAACCACTATCATTCATAGAGGTTGTACGCTAAAATAGATGCCCGAAATCTAGAAGAAAAATCTTCAGTTTTCGAGTTTATAGCTAAAAATAGAACCATATATTCGAAAACTAGTTTGAAGACGTGATAGATAACGTTGTGGCCGAGGATGTTCTTGGCGATGACGATGTAGTTGTTTGCCTTAGCACAACTGTAGGTAATATGTTGGTTTTTCGCCTTCCTGGTTCCTTAATAATTTCGGACGCGAAAAACCCCAACTTGTCCAAATTGGTATCGTTACATTTTTTCCCTTGGAATAAGATTGACTCGACATTTTTTTGTGACAACATCTGGTCCGCCAATTTCAGCACGTCGGTATCTTTTCCTCTGTTCGCAAAACCTTTGTTCGCTTGGATACGAGCATAATTAGTATTTCGAGATGTCCCAAATGCCATTGATACAGCTTGATCAACCTATAAAAGTATCACAAAAAGCGTCATTAGAAAACATAATCTTTCTTTCAGTAAGAGTAGATTAATCTTTTTTATAAAACCTTTTGACATTAAATTTTGTAGGTTTTAAATACAATAATGACTATAAATAGAGTAAACGAGCTAGGAAACCCGCGCGTTGCAGCGGGAGTGTTTGTGGCACAATTTTTTATTATTTTTTTTGCGCGCGTTGTTGTGTATTTGTGCATTCTTAATAGGAGTGCGAAAATGTCATTTTGTGTACATGTATGTTTACTAATGACTACTTACAGGTTCCAGCATTGCTGCAACCCATTGTCACTTGCATTCTGTGCAGGTTTCAGCATCACCATCCTTCCCTGCACCACCATCTACATTCTGTGCCACAGCGTCACCATCCTCCCCTGCACCACCATCTACAGGTTCCAGCACTGCTGCAACCCGTTCACGTAACTTGCTACCTTTGTTGTATGCCTTTGTTAGTGCAACTTTCACAGATGGCTGAACACCATCAAGCAGATTTGGATGCCCCTAAACCACACATATACTTACACAGATAAGCTGGGATCAAATGGAAATATGATAGCATAGTAGGACAAAGTGATACCTGAAATTTAGACACACTACTAGAAAAACAGCTATTCTTGACTCCAAATGCGAGTCAAGAAGAGGCCTTATGACGCGCAAATGCGAGTCAAGGATGGACCCGTCATAAAGCTTCATGACTCGCATTTGTGCGTTATCCCTCTATGACGCGCACTTATGACCCACGTTTTATGACTCTCCTTTTTGCGTGTCATAACCTAATTTTTTTTTTTAAATTAATTTTTTTCAATTCCTAATTTTCTATTAAATGACAATTAAAAACCTAATAATACAAAATTAAAAACACAAATATCAAAATAACGCATTTCATATATATAAATGTAGCATACGAAAACATTCTTGCATTACAAGTCAAAACAGATATAACATCTATAAGTCTAGATATATCAAGATAACACATAGTAGTAATAGCTTAAAAGAGTGAAGTTCCCTTGCCCTTCTTGTCTCCACCAATTTCAAAATGCTTGCATCGCTGCACAATACATATATGAACATATGGTTAATAACCACAAGTAGAGAAGAAAAAACTCACATAAAATGATTCAAGCCAAACCTTGATAGCGTGCTGCGACACATGCTTGCATCCTTGGCATTGCAACCTCAAGACAATTTTCTTGGTGGTTTTAGCCTATTGAGAAGAAAGCCAGTACATCAAATTACATGTTTTGAAATGGGGACATGCGTAAACTGAAATTTCAATCCCTGTACACATTATTTGGTTAATATAAACCGAGATGTTGTAAAACTAGCATCTCACTTTTGTTTGTAAATGTTTGAACTGACAGAAATACAACAGGCAATAAGGCATCAACCCATTCAATGACAAACAGTCAAACACGACAAGATTGTCAATTCTAGTAACATTTTTCATCTAAAATATTAAATACATTGAATGTGATTCAACAGCTTACGAAATCTGTAACTACAAAAAATATGGGATCAATCAGTATTACAAAGTTATGAGTTTACCTTCTTGTGAAAGACGGGCTTGGTCTGTCCACCATATCCTGATTGTTTCCTGTCATAACGACGCTTTCCTTGAGCAGCCAAACTATCCTTACCCTTCTTGTACTGAGTCACCTTGTGCAAGGTGTGCTTTCCGCACGCCTTGTTCTTGCAGAAAGTCTTAGTTTCCGCATCTTTGGCTCTACCCTTAGTTTCCGCATAAACCTGTATGAAAAGTAAAGGGTTTCATGGTGTCTGCTCTGTTATTGTGCTCTTACCTGCACATGAACAACATTAGTGTTCACTTCTGTCAAATGAACTACAGCAGCATTACACATGTATAACTGGAAAAAAAAATGCTTTTACCTGCACATGACAAACGAAGAGTAACAAAATGCTTTTACCTGCACATGACAAACGAAGAGTAACAAAATGCTTTTATAACTAGAAAAAAAAAAAAAAAAAAAAAAAAAAAAAAAAAAAAGGAGTGCTTTCTACAACTTACTTGTCCTTTGTTACAGCTTCCAACAGTACGTGTGTAAAGAAAAATTCACAATTTTTCTGGGCTATTAAATGCTATTTTATGGCACATAGATTACATACTTTATTAAATTTATGTCTCATAAAATAGCATATAATAGCTCAGTGAGATCATGGATTTTTTTTAACCTGAAAAAACACAAAAAAAAAAAAAAGCAGTACCTATGTTGGTGCTTACTTAAACAATCTAATATCACAACCGTCCATCAGACCATAAATTTCACCACACTTTTTGTAAACATAAATCTGATGTCACTCCAAACCAACTTCTTACCGAATACATTTTATAAGGCTCAGACAGGGTGGGAAGTGAAGAAAGCATAAACGTCTGCGATGGCTGCAAATATACTCATTTGCCCCGCCTATGCACGGACAATCACAACTTTGATAATCAGTTGTTCTCATTTATAGTATTCTCCACCCTTAGATTCATCATTGCCTCATGAAACTGCAAACTACATATTTTCCCTGCCATGGCTGCAAATATAATAATTTGCCTTGCCATGGCTGCAAATATGATTATTTGCAACACCAATATAAATATCTCCCTGCCATAATGGAAAGAACATCAGTCTTAGCATCTACAAAAACTTTAACCAACTATATCAAATTACCGCAATAAACAAAACCTAATTCATTAAAAGCAACAAACTTTACACATTAATCTGATACAAATTGGGTCAGGTTAATTTATGGCATAGCTGAATAACAAAGGAAGCATAATTGCTCAAATTTGCCCATTCTTCTCGAATACCATATATCTCGGCATCCTAGCAACTGGTAAATAAGCTCAACAAACACACCCTGATTTTTGTTGTTATAACCACAATCAACCAATCCGAATCCATGTCCAACCTTATCACAATAACAACAAGGAATAAAAATAAGCCAAACACCCCTTTCGGTTTGGCTGTCAAATTCGAATCTAAACAAACCAACACCACACGACTTGATTAACAAAAACGGTTTTAATAAATCATTAATCCACGAAAACACATAAAACAATTATGTAATCGGTTTATACAAAAGAAAGTGACAAAGATAAATTAAAAGTGTCATCATACCAAGGACACGAGAGAGATGATGGAGATGGTGGCGCGGCTCGATGGTGGTTCTCGAACCAAACGAGAGCCAAAGATCATGATTTAAAACCCCAAATGACACCACAACCTTGGATCTTCAACAAAAATGGATGATGGTGGCAGCTCGTTTTCGAGTCAACTCTCGCATACATAGCATATTTCCTACCTTCTTTCTTCGATCTACACGAGTGGTGATGATACAAGGTGATGAGCAAGGTTTTTAGTGGCGCGTTGTGGTGCTAGAGTGACGGTGAGGTGGTGTTTGAGCGCGTGAGTCACGTCAAATGGAAGGGGAGATGGTGGTGAGTGTTTTGGTGGTGGTGGTGTGCTTGTTCGGGTGGCGGTGATGGTGTCTTGGGTGGTGGCAATTGGCGGCGCAGAGAAGAGAGAAAGAGAGTATGTGAGTTTTTAGGGTTAAGTGATAATGAAGAAGATTTTTATTAGTTGTAGGGACTTGAGAGCGGGAGGAAGTGTTTTGGCCAAAAAAAACAATCAGATGTTAAAAAAAAAACAAAGATGACCCCTATTTATGACGCTTCTAAAAACGAGTCATCCCCAATAGAAAATTTACTCGTTATGACTCTTATTTTATGACTTTGCTATTTGCGCGTCATCTTTTAGCGTGGGTCATAAAAAGCGAGTCAAGGATAGCCCTTTTTCTAGTAGTGACATCCCCATCATCGAATGTAAGTCTTCCTGGTTAATGGAGTATAAATCCATAAACTCTACAACCTTTTCAACAGCTTCATCCTGCCAATCATCCCATTTCCTCCGGAACACAACCTAGAAAGCGTGAAACGAATCGAATTTTGCCAAATAAATTGAATTCTGGAAAGTTATGCATATTTATACTCGTTTTTATCAGAAAAATTATTTCGTGAATAATGGTGCAAGTTTCGTAATTTTTCAAGTCCGTTTGGTACGTCGAATGGGCCCCGAAGTGTTTTTGTCAAAAGTTTAGCCATGTTGGCAGTTTAGGTCCCTCCGCCCCATTGTTTCATTTCCGCCCCTCACTTTCAATTTTACACAATTAGTCCCTTCTCAAAAATATATAAACCCCAAAATTATTTATTTATTTCATTTTAACACACACACACACAAACACACTCCTCCCCTTTCTCTCTCTACCCTCGCCGGCGACCACCTCCGACCGGCCACCGCCGTCACTTCCGGCCAACCACCGTCGACAGAATTTTTCCGGTGAGATCTTTTAATGGCCAAATCAATAGATCGGTTTATCTCGATCATTTTTGGAGCTTCTTGGCTCATAACTTACACCGCAACACTACCCACGCGCCACCACCACCTTCGGTAACACCACCGCCACCACCACAGCCCCTCTCACCTTATTTTCTTCTCGGTAAACTCTTTCATGCGGCCCCTATCCCCTTTATATTTAAATATTTTTGAAACCTTAATTTCTATATTTTATTAAATCCGATTTCTATAATCTTTTTCTAATAAAAACCTATTGTTTTTGATAAAAACCGTGTGGAACTCGTGTTTTGACCCTGAATCGGTCGCAACTCGTTTGTGACTCGGCTGCGACTTGGACTCACCGAGTCAACTCGTGTTGAGTCGGGTTGAGTTGTTTGTTTATCCGGTTTCTTTTATTCTCCTTTATTTCTTGATGCGTTGTAGCTCTATTGCTAGTTTGGAGAAAGACGCGTAATGTTGGTTTATGGTATCACGGTTGCAAGGTGATCTGATTATTGCGTTCTTAGATATGTGTGTTCAGACGAAGAGTTGGGATACCATTTGATTCTGGTTAGTTAAAAATCAGAATCTGTTTCGAGAGTAGTTTATCAGCATTTGGTTATCTGAATATTCCAAATCTGCATAATGTGTACCATGTATGTTATAGACTTGCGTTGATGAATAAAAAAGTTATTGTATATACTAATGTTTGTGTTATTGTTTTGTGCTCTGAGTAAAGCTCAATGTTATTGTAATTTCCTTGAATCATATAAAAAAAATCAACTTGAACTTCATTGCCCAGATCATGATACATACTGATTGAACAAATAATTGCACAACCAAGCCTTCGATGGTGATCAAAGGAATAATGGGGTGTTGAGATTACGCCAAGCTTGTTCTTAACCTGAAAATAAGAAATACGAAGACACTACGTTAAGTGATTGCGCAGGGGTTGGACCCTGCGAACCACCTCCGGCGTGCGAGTAAGTATGTGTGATTGTAATGTAGTTCGTAAATTGAGAGAGTGAAGTTAACTTACTTTGTTTTGGCCCGACCATGCTATTTATAGGGGAGAAATAGGACATAGTGGGCGGTTGCATATTGTTCGGAGATCATGGGGGCGTCCCATGGAAAGTGGTAACCGCTAGGGCTTTGTAGCCCACGATCTCTGTTTTGGCGGGAAAGCCAAAGGGAAGAGGAGACGTGGGTTTGACCAGGTCAGGATGGTCCTTCGTGCTAGTCCCTTCGTCAGGGATACCCCGAAGGGCTTAGGGCTTCGATTGGCGGATTCCCACATGGTAACCAGTTCGCAGGCGAATGGTTTTACGCCAATGAAACGTGTTAGAAGATTAACCTGGGCCTCCGAAGGGAGGGCTTTCTACAGGCTCGAAGGGGAGTCCTTCGACCCGTTAGGAGGGTACATCATCAAGCCCCCCAGTCGAAAGTGATATATACGTACAAGTATGTATTGCCTTCGACTCTAAGAATATGTCACACTCTATCCTTTCCGTTACAAATTCAAATGGAATAAGGATAAGTGTTTAACCAAAATATGCAATAAATGCGGATAATAAATAGCTAACTACCACGCTATTGAATACAGCTGCCAAGATATCGGTATCTCCAAACTTCTTTTCAAAATTGAAATAGGAGCTTTGAGTCTGTATTTTACGCGTGGACGGTCAGGGTAAACTTTTTTAATAGGGATACATAAACTTTTGCTTATCCCTACCTGATCATACTTTTATCTTGCGCCCAAAATACACATACACAGTACTGTGCTTTGTGCTTTTTCTGAGATCGAAGGTAATTACCTCCCTTGTTCTTATTGTTACAAATACAAGATGAGTATGCCGGCAAAAAGAACCATTAGGCAACAAAAGTGTACCTTATCAGAACAGGCGTTGGCGGATTTCTTTGAAAAATATCCCATACTAAAAAAGTATAAAGTGATACTCCCAAACAAAAACCAAAGTATTTTTGACGCTCCAACTGGGTATGTTGGGTTATATGTTCACGCTTTTACAGAATCCAACTTTAGGATTCCTATTCATCCACTAATCTTAGAATTTTTACAGTATTATCAAGTACATATTTCTAGGTTGAACCCATTTGGCTTAGCCAAACTAACCACCTACATTGTCGTATGCAAAGCCTATGGTTATGAGCCCACGCTTAACGTGCTTAGAGGCTTTATCAACCTTTGCCCTGGTGGTGATTGGTTAACCTTAGGTAAAAGAAGTGAACCTGATGTTCCCTGTTTAGTAACAAAACCTTTTGCCAACATAAGAAAATGGAAAGGGTTGTTTTTCTATGTGCAAGACACTATCATACCTCCCAAATATCCAGCGTTGCTAGACAAAGACTTTCGTTTTGACGAGAAATGCTTTGATGATCCTTTGCCACACTTTGTTAGAAGCTATCCCCTCTACCAACGTCTTGAACGTCACCCATTTGACGTGCAAACGTTTCCTGAGCCGATACTGTTTATGGCGGGGATTGTAGATCATTGGGAAGGCTCTCCACTGGAACCTGCTATAATCTGCAATGGGAAAAGTATGTGCATGCCTATTAAAATAAAGTAAATGACTTATCTGATGATATTTATCTCTCCTTTTTGTTTTTCTGTAGGGATGGCATTCAGGAACTTCGTTGTGGCTCGTGGTACTAGGGAAGTTAGTTTTGTCCCTAAAGAGCCAGAAAATGTAAGCTACGGGATAGGTTCTCCATCCATGTCAATTGAGAATGACAAAACTCCACAGTTCGTGGAAACTGTTGCAGACTCCGATGATCCCCTTATCAAGGAATTTCAAACGAGGCTCGCAAGGTCCTCCGGTGTTTCAGATAAGAGAAGTAGGAAAGCAAAGGCTGCCATGTCTGTAAGGAACCCTCCGAAGAGGAAATTAGCCCTCCCTACTCCTCCAGTGAGAGTTGTGAAGCCCAAAGGATCGCACTCCAAAACCTTTATACCCACCCCTCTAACGATTCCTAACGATCCTACTCCAAGTAAGCTAGCATCTTTCATGCGTATCAAATGTCATGCATCATATAACTTGTTTTCCTTTATTTTTTAGGTCTTCCTGATGTTGAGGAACTTCCCAATGCACATGCCTGTCGACAATTGGTTGACAAAATGACACCTATCAGCTGGAAAAGAGTCTTGGATAACATGTCTATTGAAGAGCTTTGCGACTTTCACTCCAAAAGTTACGCTAGGCAGGCTGTGTTGGATAATCATCTGAATTCAAGAACAAGGGAATTGATGCAAACGGTGTTGGATGTGAAGGTAAAAATGGATGATATCTTAGCTAAAGAAAAAGCTAGGGATCAGGAACATGATGAATTGGAGTCTAAGTGCAAAGAAGTGATGGAGGACTTTGAGAAGAATCCCTTCGTACAAGATATGTGAGTCAAAATTAACAGACTCGAAAGTCAATTGAAAAAATCCCAAGCAAGGTGCAACAAGTTGAAGGTTGAAGAGTCCAAAGTTTCCATTTATAGAGCCCAAATTGCCGCACTAGAATCTAAATGTACAAGCCTGGAGGTCGAAAAGTCTAGGTTGGCTGAACAGGAGATTAACCTTTGTGATAAGCTCAATGACCTTAGATCCCAACTTCAAATATTGGAGAGAGACCGAGCTGAGGTAGTTTCGAGAGTTGTTCCTCATGTGGCGATGGAACTGTACCGTAGCGATGAGGTGGGGGAAGTTATTGGGAGGCTTGTGAACGCAGCTATCTTTTACGTAACCTGCACTACGTTGGAAGAAATTGCCGAGACAAAGAAACCCGTTGTTCTGTCGAAGGTGTCTTACTATCGCCCAGACTCTGAGCAAGAGTTTAATGAGGCTGGTGATGCGTTTACTTCAACAAAGTACCCTTATCTTGCCGAGGTAACCAAAGATCCATTGGCTCCCATAGAGGAGCTTTTGGCCAAGAAGCCTATGAAGATCCAACCTGCATCCTCAACAAGGAAGTCCAACTCTACTCAACCTTGAAATGATTCCCCGACGTATTTTATCCTTGTTCCTGCTTGAACAATTTATCTTTTATGTTGCTGGGCTTCGACCCGTATCTTTTAGACAATTGTCCTTTTTGTGATTATGATAGCTAAAACTATACTTAGTTTTTGTTTATGCTAATTTAGTGGAATATGTCCCACTTTTATTGTCATGTTTATCTTCTCTTACGCTCATTTCAAGAGCGTACACATACAACCTAAGGTTATAACCTTATTGTGTGTATTTTGGACCAAGATTTTAGGCAATCGTATAATTTGACTGCGACAGAGGGTCGCGACCCACTCCGTCTTTATCCTTAAGTAGCAGAGGGCTTTTAATACCCTAAGACTTCATAGGAAAGTTAATGTGAATTATACTGGATGTTATTTATATACAAGGCGTGTGCCTTGTTACATCCTTCGACATTGAAACTTTTTTACTACTTGGCTGGACAAATCTTTGTTGTAAAGAACGAAACAAGAGATTTGAGGGAAATGCGTTATATCATTAATTGGGTAGGGAGGATTACATCATTTTAAGAAATGAATACTAAGACGCCTACCATTAATGCTTCTTTCCCCAGATGAGAAGAATGCGTTACATGAAATTTTAAAAACAAGCTGAGTGTTTTTTGTAGTAAGTTTTATATGTAAAACTTACGAAGGTTAGTACCGTTCCAAGTTCTATCCATTACTTCTCCTTTAAGCGTTGCGAGCTTGTACGCGCCGTTGCCGTAGGCTTCTGATACAACGTAGGGTCCTTCCCATGTTGGCCCTAGTTTTCCTTCGTATTCGGCCTTGCTTGCACTATTCAGACGAAGGACATATTCACCTGGCTTGAGCGTGGAGGGTCGAACTCGGTTGTTATAGTACTTTTCAATCTTCTGTTTGTGGATAGCCTCTCTGATCGAAGCTATTTCTCTTCTTTCTTCCAGAAGATCAAGATTTTCTCGAATCCTTTCGCCATTTGTCTTTTCTTCAAAGTTCACAATGCGTTCTGTTTCGATGCTTATTTCGGAGGGTATAATAGCTTCCGTTCCATAAGTAAGGCTAAAAGGAGTCTCCCCGTGGCTTGACTTGGGGTGTGTCCTATGTGCCCACAGAACTTGGGGTAGCTCGTCTACCCACCCATGATGGCTTCGTCCCAATCTCTTTTCAATTCCTTCTATGATATCCCGGTTTGTGACTTCTACTTGTCTATTACCTTGGGGATGATAAACGGAAGTGAATGACTGTTTGATCTTCAGGCCTTCGCAGAAGGTTGGGAACACCCCTTCGGCAAACTGCTTTCCATTGTCGGAGATTATAATGTGAGGGACACCGAAACGACAGATTATGTGTTCCCACACGAATTTCTCCATATGCCTTCCTGTTACTGATGCCAAGGGCTTCGCTTCAACCCATTTGGTAAAATAGTCTATAGCTACGACCAAAAATTTTACTCCACCTGGAGCAACTGGTAGGGGTCCGACTATGTCAATTCCCCATTGGCAGAAAGGCCATGCTGACGTAACGGAGGTCATGTCTTGTTTAGGCATTCTCGGGACTTTGGAGTGGATCTGACATGCTTCGCACTTTTGTATTATTTCTATTGCATCCCTGTGCATGGATGGCCAATAATACCCAAGCTTCATTACTTTTGAGACAACGGAGTGAGGGCCTGCATGCAATCCGCAAGATCCTTCGTGAACTTCATATATGATATTTGCAGCCTATTTTGGTCCCACACAACGAAGCCATGGGGATAAGAAGGATCTTCTGTATAGATTATCCCCAATAAGTCTATATTGGGGAGCTTTGATCCGGACCTTTCGAGCTAGTTTAGGGTCTTCTGGCAGGATACCGCTGATCAAATACTCCCTAATGGGAGTCATCCAGTTGGTGCCTTCCTCGGGTACGATGTCAGAAACTTCGCTTCGTTCAATTGACCTATCAGCCAAAACTTCTACCAAAACCTCTTTCGTTAAGTGAGCAAATGCCATTGAGGCCAACTTGCTTAGGGCATCCGCTTTCTTGTTTTGATTTCTGCGGACATGTACTATATCATAGGTTTCAAAACCTTGAAGAAGTTCCTTAGCCTTTTCTAAATATCGCTTGATGGTGGGTTGTCTTGCTTCATAAGAGCCCTTGACTTGATTGGCAACCAACTGGGAATCTACAAAAATGGACAGATTCTGAACATCCATTTCTTTTGCTAGTCGAAAGCCGGCTAACAGAGCTTCATACTCAGCTTCATTGTTGGTGGCTTCGAATTCGAAGCGCAATGCATAAGTATACTCTTTTCCTTTCGGACTAACCAACATTAAACCTGCTCCAGAACCATCGGAGCTTGAGGCTCCATCTGTGTACAGCTTCCATCCCTCGATCGTCTTCGAAGGCTGTTGCTTAGGAACCTCTTTATCTTGGCTAGGTCCGGAAGGTGTTTCGGCTAGAAAATCCGCAAGTACCTGACCTTTGACGGAGTTTCGACCCTTGTATTCTATCTCATGCTCTCCCAATTCGATAGCCCATTTAGCCACCCTTCCTGATTTCTCAGGCTTCGACAGTATCTGTCTGATAGGTTTGTCAGTCAAGACTTTGATAGGATGAGCCTGAAAGTACCTTCTAAGGCGTCTTGCAGCATAAACTAAAGCAAGGACTAGCTTTTCCAACTCTGGATAGTTTAGTTCTGCTCCTTGCAGAACCCTGCTAACAAAGTATATTGGGACTTGTTTCCTTTCCCTTTCGGCTAAAAGCACCGCGCTGATGCTTTCGAAGGAAGCCGCAATGTACATGAACAACACTTCGCCTTTGATTGGGGCTGTAAGCGTTGGCAAGATTTCTATGAATTCCTTTAGCTTTTCGAAGGCTGCTTCCGCCTCACAACTCCATTGAAAAGTCTTTTTATCTGTGCACCCTTTGAGTGTTTTGAAGAATGGCAAAGACCGATCCGCCCCTTTCGACAGGAACCTGCTAAGTGCCGCAAGCTTCCCGTTGAGGCTTTGGACTTCTTTTTATGACTTTGGAGCCTGAAGATCAGCTATGGCTTTAACCTTCGAAGGGTTGGCTTTAATCCCTTGCTTCGTTATCAAATGCCCCAAGAATTTTCCTTCCTCCATGCCAAAGGAACACTTCTTTGGGTTAAGCTTCATGTTGATTGCCCGTAATTGATCGAAGGTCTCTTGAATGTCAGAGAGGAGGTCCTCTTCGGTTCTGCTTTTTATTACCATGTCATCGACGTAGGCTTCCAAGTTCCTTCCAATTTGTTTATGGAAAGCCTTGTCTACTAAACATTGATAAGTAGCCCCCGCGTTCTTTAGGCCGAAGGGCATCTTCTTGTAGCAATAGACACCCTTTCCTGTGTAAAAGGCTGTTTTCTCCTCATCCTCCTTTGCCATTTGTATTTGGTGATATCCCTTGTAAGCATCCAGGAAGCATTTCAAACGAAACCCCGAAAGGGATTCGACCTTCCAATCGATTTCTGGTAGAGGGTAGCAGTCCTTCGGGCAAGCTTTGTTGATGTCGGTGAAGTCAACACACATACGTCACCCTCCATCGCTTTTCTTTACCATGACTGGATTAGCAACCCAAGTTTGGTATTTCACTTCTCTGAGAATTTCTGCTTGTACAAGCTCATCCACCTCTTTACAAGCGGCTGCATTTCTTTCTGGTGCCAGGCTTCGTCGCTTTTGCTTAATGGGCTCAACGTGCTTGAATTCGTTAAGCTTATGCTCTGTACCGAAAGGCTTACCATCGATCATAAGAGTCCTGGGAACCCCGGTCATATCCGAATACGTCCATGCGAATACGTCTTTGTTGGCTTTGAGTAGCTTCTCCAAGTCTGCTTTGAAGTTAGCAGGGAGTTGCTTTCCGATTACCACCGTTTGCTCTGGATAGAGCTCATTCACCACGATACGTTCTTCGGCATCTGTACAACTTAGGATGACCTTCGGAGGCTCCTCTGGACTTTCTCTAATCTTTTTACCGTTGTCTCCCGTTTGTCCTTGATTGTAAGTGGAGAATATGGTGCCTATCCCATAAGGTGTATGGAATTTTACTGCTGCGTGTATGGTGGAGACTACGATACCCATTCTTTGCATGGCAGTCCTTCCTATCAACAAGTTGTAAGGAGAGCTGGACCTTACGATGGCGAACATGAGGGTTTCTGTCCTTGCGAGCTTGCCTTCTCCAATCGTTATTTCCAACGGAACTTCTCCCAGAGGCCACGAATGTTCACCAGAAAAGCCTACCAAGGGTATCTTCGAATCAATTCGCTGTGACCTGATCGAAGGATTAAGCTTGAGGAAACAGTGCTCGTAGATGATTTCGCAGGAGCTTCCACAGTCCATATAGGTTCTATTCACCTCTCGGTTGGAAATGAGGACTTTGATGACTACCCGATCATTTGAAGGGGTTTGACCTACAAGAGGAGGGAAAGTTACCTCCCCTACTACGTTACCCTCTGTTACCTTTCACTTTAAGCTGGTTTCGCCCCAATGGACCATGAGTATTGGGGCTTCGAGAGGAGTAGTGTCTTTAGCCAACTGATTGTCGGTCATCTCTTCCTTTCCCTTCTTTATACCCTTCACTAAATGTGCCAATTGCCCGGACTTTACAGCTTCCTCTATCTGTTTCCTCAGTTCTCTACAACTGTTTGTATCATGACCATAGTTTTCGTGGAAGTGACAGTATTTGCTGGTATCCCTGTTTTTGCCTTTACTTGTCATACGAGGGGGTGCTTCGAAAGCCTTGGCAGCCCTCTCTGTAGCAAGTATTTCCTTGGGAGACTTCGTCAGACTGCTTAGCATACCATGGTTCGGGCCTTTGTTGTACGGAGAGAACCTGTCTCTGTTCTTGCTCTTGTTTTTGGACCCTTCCCACGAAGAATGCTTCGAAAATCTGTTGCCGCCATCTCTGTCTACCGGAGCCCCATTAGTGGACACCTCTTTTGCTTCGATCCAAGTATATGTCTTTTCCGTCAACCCCTTGTAAGTTGTCGGAAGGTCAGTGGACAAGAACTCCACCAAACTCCGATTCCGAAGGCCATGTACGAAACCAGAAATACGCTGATCTTCATGAAGACCCAAAATTTGCAAGGTCTCATCGGTGTACCTAGTAACGAAGGCCCTGGTACTTTCGTTATCTTTTTGTTTGATGTTGTGCACCGTTAAATGAGTCCTTGTGAACTTCTTCTGTTGACTGAAGTGTGACCGGAACTTAGCTTTGAGATCATCAAGGTTGACGATGCTACCGGGCTTTTGCCCATTCCACCAAATACGAGCAGAATCCCGTAGGGTGTA
The DNA here is from genome assembly GCA_021014915.2 of Artemisia tridentata subsp. tridentata. Classification (NCBI taxonomy): domain Eukaryota; kingdom Viridiplantae; phylum Streptophyta; class Magnoliopsida; order Asterales; family Asteraceae; genus Artemisia; species Artemisia tridentata. The sequence continues at coordinate 170,403,705 of CP139503.1, forward strand.
TGTAAACATATGACAGGCCACCGGCATAACCCACTTTTGCATTTTGATAGCCCCTTCGAACAAGTGTAAGAAATTGTCCGGATCCCCCTTCCCATCATAAGTCCCGACATGTGAGGGCATCTTCAACCCATCAGGCAATGGGTAATCTTCTATCCACCTAACAAAAGGTGTAGCTGAACCCATAGGGTCTGTATATAGACAATTATAAGGTGGTTCGTACATGGGGACGGTATTGTATGGATTGCTGTTTGGGGGCATTCCCATAAGAGTCTGGCCTGGGTAGGACTGATAAGGTGTATTCATGGCAAACGGGTAACTGTTTCTCATGGCGTACGGAGGGTACGCCATAGGATGGCCGAAGGGCATGCTCCCATAATTTTGGGGGAAGCTTGGGTTATTAGGCTGTCCATTTACTGGAGGATATAAATTTTGAGGATAAGACTGAGTTTGGAACGAGGGGTACATACCATTGGGAGGAAGATTTCCTCCCATATTAATTGTAGACGGATTGCCTTCTACGCCTGATGCGTGAGAAGGCTGCAACGGAACCCCAGCTTCAGTCCTTCCAAGATGAGCTGCTAGCAATGGAGGCAAAGTTACCCCCCTTTCTTCCCTAAGCTGGCTCCTACCGTTAGAGCCTTCGGTAACCGCCCCTTCTCTTCTTGTCGGAGCCCTCTCGGGGACTCCTTCAAAACCAACGGACCTTTTGCTTAGCCTTCGACCGATTGGAGACCCAATTCTTAAGGCCGATAGGGTTGGCCCTTAAGTCGGAGGCCTAGGTTCCATCTCTATTTCTTCCTCATATTCATCACTCGAGTATTCCAACTCCCTTCGTACCTCAGCATTCCTGACTTGCCTGTTACGAGCCCTTAACAGGGTTTCCAACACTTCGTGGTTGGCTTCGACAAAGGCTGGGCTAATGACAGGTTCTGGGTTGGCTGATGTCGAAGCATGATTGTTGGTAGTGATTTCTGGGTGAGAACGTGTTGTGAAGGTGGAAGCGGTTATTGGGGGAAGGTTGTTAGAGTCGTCGATTGGTATTGGTGCCAAGGTAGAGAAACCCGGTGGGGGAGTATCTTCTCTCCCTTGATCCATGCCGGAATAATAGTGAAATTGGTTAGTAGGTTATAAACTCGGAATTAACGAGACCAATTGTAGCGGTCCCACGGATGGCGCCACTGATTGAACAAATAATTGCACAACCAAGCCTTCGATGGTGATCAAAGGAATAATGGGGTGTTGAGATTACGCCAAGCTTGTTCTTAACCTGAAAATAAGAAATACGAAGACACTACGTTAAGTGATTGCGCAGGGGTTGGACCCTGCTAACCACCTCCGGCGTGCGAGTAAGTATGTGTGATTGTAATGTAGTTCGTAAATTGAGAGAGTGAAGTTAACTTACTTTGTTTTGGCCCGACCATGCTATTTATAGGGGAGAAATAGGACATAGTGGGCGGTTGCATATTGTTCGGAGATCATGGGGGCGTCCCATGGAAAGTGGTAACCGCTAGGGCTTTGTAGCCCACGATCTCTGTTTTGGCGGGAAAGCCAAAGGGAAGAGGAGACGTGGGTTTGACCAGGTCAGGATGGTCCTTCGTGCTAGTCCCTTCGTCAGGGATACCCCGAAGGGCTTAGGGCTTCGATTGGCGGATTCCCACATGGTAACCAGTTCGCAGGCGAATGGTTTTACGCCAATGAGACGTGTTAGAAGATTAACCGGGGCCTCCGAAGGGAGGGCTTTCTACAGGCTCGAAGGGGAGTCCTTCGACCCGTTAGGAGGGTACATCATCACATACTCTCTTAGGTATAATGGAATAAGTTAACAAAAAATATTCTAAATGAACTATGTATTACAGTGCAAAACAAATGCTACAGTGCGAAACAATGTATTACAGTGCAAAACAGTGCACCACTTGCTTTGGGGGGACTGTTACACGGGTTTTAGTACATATATATAACGAGCTGGGAAACCCGCGCGTTGCCGCGGGAATGCGGTGGTAAGTCTTGTTTAAAAGTTAGTCATTAAGGACTAAATTTGAAAAAGATCGATAAACCAAATGACTATTTTTGAAAATGGACTAAATTTGAAAAATATCGATAAACCAAAGGACTATTTTTGAAAATTAATTCTGGAAATAATATGGTTTTTTACGTAAAAAGTCCCTAAAGTTCTCAGCGCGTTGCATCGTTAGTCCCCGAAGGAAACCAAAGGACTATTTTTGAAAATGGACTAAATTTGAAAAAAATGGATAAACTTAAGGACTATTTTTGAAAACTAATTCTGGAAATAATATGTTTTTTTACGTAAAAAGTCCCTAAAGTTCTCGGCGCGTTGCATCGTTAGTCCCCGAAGGACCTACCTTGCAAAGAGATTTTCACCTTAGGGGCTAAACTGCATATGACAACTGTTTCGTCAACTGTAGCTACAGTGTTCGCTACAGTAAATGCTTCCCATTTTTAGTATATAAGAGTAATTTTGGTGATTATCGAGATTTTACAATGTTTCTTTAATGTGTTCACATGTCTCTTTGTAATCAGTTATTATGGAAAAGCTGGGAAACCCGCGCTTTGCCGCGGGAGTGCGGTGCTAAGTTTTGTTTGAAATTAGCTATAAAATATTGATCCTTTATAGAACCGGCAATCTAGAAAGCACGAAACGAATCGTATTTGCCAAATATATTGAATTCTTGAAAGTATTGCAAGTTTATACTCGTTTTCGTTGGAAAAATTATTTCGTGAACAATGGCGCAAGTTTCGTAATTTTTCGAGTCCGTTTGGTATGTCGAATGAGCATCAGAGTGTTTTTGTGAAAAGTTTAGCCAAGTTGGCAAGTTTAGTCCCTCCGCCCCAATATTTCTTTTTAAACCCTCACTTTTTAATTTTCACCTTTGGTCCCTCCATTAAAATATATAAACCCTTTTATTTATTATTTATTTCATTTTCTCACACATAACACACACACTCTTCTCTCTTCCTCACCGGCGAACACCACCACCACCGGCCACCCTCCGTCCGGCCAACTTCCGGTCACCGAAAAACTTTTCCGGTCAAAAATATTTTATTTCACCAATCAATAGATCGGGCCACCCCGGTTCCAAATATACCACCCACGCGCCACGACTCTCCCTCGGACCACCACCAACATCACCACCTAAATGGTTTTGAAACTTGAATAAAACCCTCGTGTGGACCCCCTTGCTCTCGGCAGTCAACTCGGACCACCACCGAGTCAACTCGGTTGACTCGGTGTGGTATTTTTGATGTTTTGCTTGTTCATGTTATATTTCTTGATGTTGTGGTTGTTTATTTGGATTTGGAATTGATCGCGAGGTCCGTTTGGTTTGTTTGTTGCTCGACAGCCGACGCACGGCTAGGCCGAGCCGTGACTCACTACCTCGCCGGCGTTAATTTTCGATCCGTTGGTGTTTTGGTTTATTGCAGTTTCGTTTGGTGGTGGTTGTGGGTTCAGATCGTTGTTTTGTTTGTTGAGAGTGGTGGCCGAGTGTGGTGTTTGTGGCTGTGGTCTGTGGTGGTGTGGGTGGTTGTTGTGGTGATTGGTGACTGGATTTGGTTTTTTGGAAAAGATGTATTTTGCATACTGGATATCTGATACACCTTAATGGGTTGGGTTCTCATACACCTTAACGGGCTGGGTTGCAACTGAAGGCCCAACTGTGTACTGTAGATGTACTGTTTTTCACTGTAGCACTGTAGATACACTATTTTTTACTGTAGCAATTTCTCATCTTTTAATATATTAGATAATTATAGACAACACAATACACTGTTGGTCCTTGTGGTTTGCGTTGACTGGCGCCAGTGGTCCTTTGACCAAAAAAATTGCACCACTCAGCCTTAAGTCAGAAACGTTATGCACCGTTAATCCCTTCATCCAACTGGCCCCACAAACATCCACTAACGCTCGTTAAGTGTGGATTTTAAAGGGGTATTTTCGGCACTTCACAACACAAGGACCAACGGTGTAATTTACTCATGTGAGAAACACAAACACAAACACAAATCTGAACACAAACACAAACACAAATGTGAGAAACACAAACACAAATTTGAGAAACACAAACATATACACAAATCTTTATAGATTTAACCACAAGAAGCTTAACAAAAAAAATTTTAACCAAACACAAAAGATCTTCGGCGAGGCAAAGCCGATTCCGGCGGGGAAAAGCAGATTCCGGCGGGGCTAAGCAGATTCCGGCGTTAGTAAGCAGATTCCGGCAGCGGTAGGTAAGAATATTCCGGCAGCGGCTACAAAGACATAGATCTACAAAATAAATGCATAGATCTATTAAAAAAAAATATGATCTTTAAGAAAAACCTACAAAACTAAAAAGAGACATAGATCTATAAAAAAAAATACTTAGATCTACAATATAAAAACATAGATCTATTAAAAAAAAGAAAAAGACAAAAAAAAAGACAAACCTCAAAATATGCAAAAACCCATTCGTGTTATAGAGGATCCGGCGGCAAGGTGGTAGTTGGTGTCGGATGTGGTGGGTCTTGGTGGAGGTGGGGGTTGGTCATCACGGTGGAGGTGGGGGTGGTTCTCGGTGGAGGTGGAGGTGGAGGTGGGGGTTGGTCATCATGGTGAGTGGGTCACATTCAAGTCATAATGAAAAAGAAAAAGAAGGAATCAAGAGATTTCGTCATCAAAGCAACCTATGGGGAGGATAATTTTAGTGCAAGATGTTATGATAGCATATTCAATATCTGAGGTCGATCCAATTTACTAAGAAGTGGTGACACTTGTGCTCGAGTGTCAATTTGTGATGGTCCAAGGTTCTAGAGCAGCTTCAATATCCCTAATATTTGTTAGATAAAGTAAAGAAAGGGAATGCTGACAACCTTATTTTATGGGTTTTGGATCTAAAGAATTAAAACCCAGATTTGATTCTTGATGAATATGTTATATATCTTATTTTTTAAAAATTATATTCTTTCTTTATTAATTGTTATATGGGTTTGTTTTTTTTATTCTTGATGAATATGTTATATATCAGATTTGTATTTGTGTTTGTGTTTCTCACATGAGTAAATTACACCGGTGGTCCTTGTGTTGTGAAGTGACGAAATTACCCCTTTAAAATCCACACTTAACGAGCGTTAGTGGATGTTTGTGGGGCCAGTTGGATGGAGAGACTAACGGTGCATAACGTTTCTGACTTAAGGTTGGGTGGTGCAATTTTTTTGGTCAAATGACCACTGGCGCCAGTCAACGCAAACCACAAGGACCAACGGCGTAATTTACTCCTATAAATATATCCCACCGACGGTATCAACTATAGTTGTCGGGTCCTACTACTTACGGTGGTTGCAATAATAGTGTGCCACCTAAATCTTTCCAATATATTTATTGGGAAGGGTTATTTTCAGAACCAGGAAAAGGTCGAGAACTGCGAGAACCAGCATCAACCAATCAGATTTTTTTGAATATTTATTTTTATTATTTAATTCAAAAGGGTATAATAGTAAAATTAAATTTTTTAATTTCTTTTTGTTTTTTTTAATAAAAAAAACGTTTTTTTAGTTCCTAAATTTTAGGAAACTTTTTTTTTTTTTTTGAAATAATTTTTATTTTCAGTATGTATGATTTCAAAAGTAAGGTGCATATGTGTTTTTTTCTTTTCATATAATGTAAATTTACATATATTTTTAACGAGAATGGCGCGCGGCCGCCGCGTTGCGGGCGGGCCTGTTTTTTTTTTCCGTTTTTTTTTTTTTTTTTTTTTTTTTGGGCGGGCTGATTCTGGAAGTTCTATCTAAATGCAAAGATATAAGTTTGTTTTTTCATTTATAAATCAAACGCTACATATCGATGGAGCTACACAAAATATTGATGCCAAACTTAATTATTTACACACCATGGGTGTAAGTATCGATAACTAAATGTGTTAAAACTGAAATATGATGCAAATACCCGTAGACTTGATTATCTAAATGTGTTAAAACTGAAATACGCGTTATACACACATACATATGCTAAAATCAGATCACCATAAAGCAATGTTTGAGGTCTGCAAATATAGTAGTTGCATTACCTCGGGTGGCTGTGCACACGATCCATTCTTGCCATCTCACTGTGGTTGCAGTCTCGTGGTAAATGGGAGTCGACAATTTGCTCAAAGTTTCCATTGTCCATAGCTCGTGCTAATAATGACCCAGCCTGCAATTCCATTTAACCAATATGCAATGTCGTGTATTTTAGTTGACCATAGTGGCAAAGACCAAAGTGCATAAACATTATAGATATTTTTTTTATGTGTATGCTTGTTAGTATTGCTGCTGCTCTTTTGCAGCAGTAAATGTAATCACCCTTTGCTAAACCAAAACCTACGTATTGAGAAAATTTTGTAGTGGTTGAGAAACTTTGTTATTTATAAACTTTATTATTCAAAACTATTAGGCAAACTCACTCGGCCCTTTGTAGTTAGATTCATATTGTTTCCGTTCCTGACGCAACAAACACTTTGACCATCCGAATGTCACCTCCCGCTGCAGGCCCATACAATGTTGTGCAACCATTTTACACTTCGCATCAACATTAGCACCTGTAATGAAGAAAGCCTACTGTCATCATTTCTGGAAATACACTTTCAAAGCATAAACGAACTTTAAAAGCATTAAACGAACATATTCATGAAAGGCATCAGCTATATACATCCTATACACTTTGACAGTGGTTGCCTTGCCAAAAGACAAACATGGGCAACGAAATTTAACAAATGTAGCAATACCTTGCCAACGACATTTAACCTTATTTTTGCACGGAAGTGTTGAATCGTTTCCTCTGGAGATAGTCCAGTAACCTAAAACCAATTGTTACCCAAAAAATCAAAAACACTACTATCAAATTAAGTACACAAACATTCAAGGTTTCGTATGTTTGCACAAATTATCAAAATACCACAAATCATATCACTAATTGAACACAAAGTGTAAAAAATAAAATAAACAAATCAAGATTACCTCGAATAACTTTCATGTGAACACTTTTTTGTTGGAGAAAATCCATTTGTTCTCTACCTCTTCCAAACATCTACAAAATACCAAAATCCATTTCACCAATTAGCAACCAATCCGAATTGCAATATGTTGTGTGATGGGTTGCATTATTTTTGGTAATGCAAAATCAGTGTGTGTTTTTTGTTGTTAAAAGTTGGTTCTAGAAGAGGATACAAAATACAACTAACCTTGAACTCGAATGCAGCCTACGGGTCTATTTTTTTAAAGCGAAACTGTTCAGACTCATCACAGCCTGGCAAAATCGACGTTGCTATCACTCATGTATCGGCCATACCCACAACATACCATAACCAAACACCCCTTTAGGAAGCAACAACCCAAAACGCAACCGATACCCGTTTTGTTCGTATACATTCACAGCTGCATAAAATCAACAAAACAATATTAAATTCTGTATTTGCATAACATAAAACTCAATGATTAGAACAAAAGTGATTTTTAAATTAGTATAAATAAATCATAATAACATAGATACCTTGTCATTTCAAATTCACAGGTGGTCCTACACTGACACGCTTACTAACAATCATCTTATAACATTTCTGCCATATATTTTAGTGTTATAAAAGATGACACAAATTTTGTAATCCTAATCGTATTCTATTACACTGGAGAGTTTATCTACCAAGTCAAATACGCACCGCATACCTGATAAAAATATCATGCTGACTCCAGCAAAGTACGCCCGTGATGAAGCGAAAAGTGTACCGCTTTTAGGGGGTCATTTAAGCCCTAAATCGTATTTATTTGATCAAATATTGCCCTAAATCGTTCCTTTTGTCATTTTAGGTACTTTGGAGAAGAAATCTGGAAAAGGAAGCATTTTGGACGTTTTTGGAGCATAAAAGTGAAGAAAACGACAAAGTCTCTAAATCGGCTGGAAAAGTACCTGTGACGGCGTCAAGCACCATTGTGACACCGTCAACCCTTGACGCGCCAGAGAGGATTTTGGATGATTAAAAGGGGACGGCGTCAAGAAGGCCATCAAGAAACCCTAACCGCGGCGAGGTGACGGCGTCAGCTCTATAACGTGACGCCGTCAGATTTGATTTTCTATATATATTCTCATAATTTTTAGTCATTAGTGTGCAACTTTGTGAGGAGAAACCCTAAGAGGATTTTTCTGCTACTTTTAAGGGTTTTATACCCTTGGATCTCCCATGTTCAATTGAAGATAAGTAATCAATTAATCATTCAATATGTCTATGTATTGTTTGATTATATCTTGTTCTTGTCTTTTATTTAACATGCTAGGCTAGATTTATCTTGTGTTTGCTTAGATCTAATGAAACCTAACTATTGATTATTGGTTGTTGGTGTGTTATTAATTGTATTGGATGATTGTTTATCGATGTTAGGCTTAAGAAAACTGGCTAACCTCCTATACGGTAACTTGCTTGAACGTCTTAAGAAACATGAACCAATGCGTACTAAGGTTTTTATGGTTGTATTTAATGCATGAGCGAATTCTAGTGATCCCATGTTAGGAGCTTCTTAGCCGGCTCGACATAGGAGTGAAGTAGGAGCTTATAGAGTTGGGGAAGTACGTACGCCACCCCACGATTGGTATTAAGGAATACACCCGTCATCCACGCAATTAATACACACTAATCAACCGGTAAAAGATAGTTAGGGAGTAAGGAAATCTAAGTAAACACATTTCTCTCCATATAAGTTCCACAACCTTTTTATTTTCAGTTATTTTATTTTATTTGCAATTGTAGTTATTTGGGTTAGTTGACTAGCAACTAATTCCGCCCACTCCTTCAAACCCGAGATTTTACTTGCTTTTATAAAAATATAAAAAATACAAAAAGAATCTTCCCTCACCCTTAGACCTATTAGAGTAGTTTTTCAATCCTAACGACACTATTCCCCTAGAGAACGATCAATCCCCCGGTACTTGCCACTACACTATACTACATCGGTCAGGTACACTGCCTGGTGGGGATTGCAAGCCTCTTGAGATCCCTCGAGAGGTAAAACCTGTTGTAAGGTCGCAAAACCACGCATCAAGTTTTTGGCGCCGCTGCCGGGGAATAGTTATTGTTTAGGTTGAATTTTTATTTTATTAGGTCTACTCACTAGATTCCTTTCTAGTGAGATTTTTATTTTATTTTTCTAGGTTTTCTTTAGTCTATCTTTTTTCTTCGTTTCTTTGTTCGTAACCATTACCATCCGACATCATGGAAGGTGGTAATATCCTCGATCCCAACAACCCACCACCACAACAACACCCACCTCCTAGAGCCCGTACCTTAGGAGACTACTCCCGTCCTAGCCACCATGGCTATCGAAACACCATTGAGCTCACTCAAGGAGCCAATGTCACTCCCTTGCGATCCGACACCATCCGGTTGGTGCAAAGCGGATGCGCATTCCATGGACTTCGTTCCGAAGATCCTAATCAACATCTCAAGGACTTTCTCAAAATCGTTGATTCAATAGACCTTGATGTTGCCACTCGAGAGACGACCCGACTGCGTCTTTTTCAATTCTCTCTGCGGGACCAAGCTAGTCAATGGCTAGAGCGTCTACCCGCAGGATCCATCACCTCTTGGGATGATCTCACCACTCGTTTCCTTGCTCAGTTTTTCCCACCAGGAAGAACTACCAAGCTAAGGAATGATATCTTGATGTTCCAACAACGTCAAGGCAAAACCCTCTACGAGGCATGGACTCGATTCAAGGACTTACTCCAAAAAGTCCCTCACCATGGCATAGAACTTTGGCTCCAAGTCCAAATCTTCTATGACCACATCAATCTCTCCACGAGGCAAACCATTGACCAATCGGCCGGTGGTAAGCTACGTGATCTAAGTGCGGAACAATCATGGGCTCTCCTGGAAGATCTTGCTCTTTATGACAACGAAAGTTGGAATGATCCCCGTGATTTGAATAAAACGGTCAAGGCAATATCTTTGCCTTCGAACAATTCAAGCACTTCCGACCGTAGGATCATAGAACTTGAAGACCAAGTCAAGTTTCTTATGAAATCCTACGAGGCTCCTAAACCTTCAAGCCAAGTGAACAAAATCACTTCTTCGTGTGAATTATGTAGTGGTCCCCACGACACTCGTGATTGCGTGGAACTCCCCGAACAAGCTTTTGCGGACTACTCATCCTCGCGTACCGACGGAGCGGGAGACAAGTGGTACACTTTCAAACCCGAGCCAAACCCCTACGGTGATTCATACAACCCCTCATGGAAAAATCACCCAAACCTTAGGTGGAAACAAAACCAAAACGCACAACAAACCAATTCTTCCAACCCACCTAATCGTTTTCAATCAAGCGGTTCATCCTCGAACCGTACTTTCAACAACAATCCTTCCAACTATGGTAGTACCAATAACTTTGAAGGGTTGATGTCCAACTTCGTGACATCTCAAGAAGCTCGTTTAGCAAAGTTTGAAGCCGATTTCAAACAAAAACAAAGCGAGATGACAAATAAGATTGACACTTTGTTGAAAGCCCTCAATGACCGAGAAATGGGAGCACTCCCTAGCAACACAGTCAAGAACCCGAAATTAAACGTCAACGCCATTTCATCGGTTTCGTCTCCTAGTTCTTGTCCACAATATTATTTGGTCAATTCCATGAGCTCATGTTTCAAACAAACCCAAGTCATTCAAAATGACCAAGAAGTTATGATATCCAACACTAAATTGGTCAACAACATAGTTGAAACACCTCCCACTCAAAACCTTGACGAAGAATTCAAGGAGCTCCACCTTGAACGTCCGGTTATTGATGTATTAGCACGAGCCCCCTATTATAATGCCCTCTTAGAAAAATATGAGAAAAAGCTCGAGTTAGGTGACAAAGGGACCGCCTTCGTTCAAAACAAACTACCTAAGAAGTTAGATGATCCGGGCTTATTTGTTCTACCTTGCAAGATCGGTAATTCGAAGGCTTATGACACATTAGCCGATCTTGGATCAAGCCTTAACCTACTTCCGTTACCTCTCCACACCTCTCTAAAACTAGGGAAACTTGAAGAAACCGAGGTAATAATAGGCTTAGCGGATGGAAGTGTTGCTTACCCGGTTGGAGTAGTCAAGGACGTGCTAGTACACATAGGAAAACTAACCATTTTAGCCGATTTCCACGTCCTTGATATGGTTAGCGACCCTACATGCCCCTTGTTGATAGGTAGAGGATTTTTTGCGACCGCTAGTGCTATGATTGATTGTAAGGAATCTAAGATAGTGGTAGGAGAAGGTGATACTTGGTCAGTCTATGATGTGAAGAAACATGCCTATGATACTAGTGAGAAACCGACACCCCATTAGTTAGAATTAAATAGGAGACCATCTAGATATGGACCCTGGATCGATGGAGACTTCATAGGACCCCAACGCCCATTTTACCTAGAAGAGGACTTTGTGAGCCGAACACATATGGTAGAACAACTCTTGGCTAGGGACACCGAATTGGATCCATTTGAAGACCCTCTAGTTTTTAGGAAGATGATTGATTTCCTAGGAGTTTTGCCAATTAACCTAGGGATGAACAGGTGAACATGTGAAGACAATGATCATAAGTGGGATTGGGACAAACCACCCAAAGATGGAGATGGGTAATGGCATATTAAGATGACATTGTATGACCCGGATGGAGAGAGGTTTGAAAAGATATATCGTACTCTGCGGACCAATAGAAAACTTCAATCCAAGCTTAACCCTAAAGATGTCCTCGATGACGATCTCACTTACATAGGTTAAAAGGACTTTGAGTCTAGCTACAAGACTCATTAATAAAGAAAAGCGCTTCTTGGGAGGCAACCCAAGCTTTATTTGCTTTGTGTGTTTATTTATTTGTTTGTTTGATTTTATTTGCTTCCGTATGTATGTTTAATTTTTATTATTATTGATTCATGTTCGAAACTAAATTGTGAAAATGCTTTATCTTGTTTTTAACTTCGTCTTAACTACATATAAAGGTATTTTGCAAAAGATAAGTGTAAGGGAAATCCAAATCGGTTTATTAGAACAAATGAACATGAATCATAACAATATTAAATTAACATACATATTAGTAATTGTTTGAGTCAAATGCTTGTATCGAGTCATAATGATATTTTGCAGGATTTCCAGGAAATAAGGATTGAGTTTTTCCAGAAATTTTCCGGAAACTTAACATGAAAAATATGTCAGATCACTTCTGACGGCGTCAGGAACAGTTTTCTGGAATTTTTTTTTGAAAGTTTTGTTTTTCTTCCGGAATCATAAAATGCTTTATTAAATCTCTAACTTATAAACTCCAGGAATCTGCAAAATAATCATTCCACAAGCATTATATCCTTATACAGATTTATCCCGCCGATGTTATGCAGGTTTTCGTATTTGTTTTCTCAGGTTTAACAGGTTATTTTGGACAAGGAGATGTATGTGGAATCTAGCTTTTGGCGCTGCTTTAATCTTGAAGCTTCAACATTACCTTGGAAGAAGATCTAACCATGTTACCTCTTTATCCACCGAGCGAATCAGGGGAGTATTTGATTTCATTCTTTTACCTTATTTACTTTTACATCTTGTTATTTGAACATTGGGGACAATGTTCATCTTAAGTGTAAGGGGGGTAAAGTACGATACCTTAGAGAATGTTATTACGCTTGATTTTTCGTTTGTTTAATGGTAGATGTGTAATAAAACTGAGAGAAATACCTATTAAGGCAATTTTTGTGCCAAATTTAAATTTTTTTACAACATATAGGAGTGAAACTTTGGTCTTAATGAGCGTCTCACGGACAGGAGTTATATGACTAGCACAAAACCGTACCACTAAAAGAATTTTCCACCCCCAAATATGTGAGGTTCATCCCTAGAATTGGTAGGAAAAGCATTTATGCTATGATGTGTGTACCGGTAGCACTTAGATTCTAGAACTTGCGTTAGGACCATTCCTAGGCAACAAGTGAGACTACATTCGTGTAGTTAGATTTACTACATGATAAGAGGCATTAGGATTAACCCATTGTTTTACACCTGTGTTTTTGTTATAATTACATTGGTTACATTGGTCAAGTAATTCTCCCACACCCTTTGCGTTGTACTCATTTTTAGTACACGATACCCCTAGTACACCCCTCAGAGCCTATCTTTTCGTTTCTAACTTTAAGCATTTTACTTAAAGTAAGAATTTGTTTACACCCCACTTAAATGTACACCCAAATCGCCTTAGCCTACCTTGTATGCACTCATTTTTAGTGCATTATTGTGACAACATTTGTTTAAACCCCAAGTTAATTATCTAATTGATTACATGGTTGCTAATTCGAGTCATATCCTTGTACATATTGTTTTGGGACGATTGGGACTCATGGGTAAAGTACTAGTGTAATGGAGTAATGGGGAAGAACAACATTATTACCCCCATATGTGCTAAATATTTTAAAAGTACTCCAAGTGTTTCGATTATCTTAATTCGAGTCATTAGAATAGTTAATTGTAAAGTTATGTAAAAGTTCAAGTGCAAGGGGGATACAACCCCCCTACGATGTATTATTTTGGATGGTAGGGCAAGAGTGTATGCAAAAAAAAAAAAAAAAAAAAAAAAAAAAAAAAAAAAAAAAAAAAAAAAAAAAAGTAGAAAAAACATACGGACTACCATCCCGTTTCATTTTATGTTTATTTTATCTTTTTGTTATTTTTTTCATTAGCTTAAGTCGAGTCTAGTCTTGGCTTAGCAACGCCATATTGTACATGTAATTAATCAAGATCTTTAACTCGCCACCAGTAAAATATCCTTTATCCAACAAAACCGTGTTTATCATATCCCTACACCTAACGTTATAACCCGTTTAAAAGCCCTCTTTGATAGTTTATCTTAAGTGCTTACGCCTAGTGGAGGAGGTTTTTGATCCTTTCCCAAGCCTATGGTAATCTATTTGCTATGACAGGTAGTGAGAGATATTATTCATTTTCATTTACGAGATATACTTTTATGACACCTAAGAGATGTGAGAATCTAAACACTACTTGTGAGGTGCTAGTTTGTAATCTCCGTGCTTATTATGATTAAAGTGGAACGACTATTTGTTGTAATTACTTTTATATTAGCGTTAAATGACCCCTAACTTGTATTTTGATTAGAATAAAAGCGCATTTGCTTGAGGACAAGCAAATCTCAAGTGTAAGGGTATTTGATGAAGCGAAAAGTGTACCGCTTTTAGGCGGTCATTTAAGCCCTAAATCGTATTTATTTGATCAAATATTGCCCTAAATCGTTCCTTTTGTCATTTTAGGTACTTTGGAGAAGAAATATGGAAAAGGAAGCATTTTGGACGTTTTTGGAGCATAAAAGTGAAGAAAACGACAAAGTCTCAAAATCGGCTGGAAAAGTACCTGTGACGGCGTCAAGCACCATTGTGACGCCGTCAACCCTTGACGCGCCAGAGAGGATTTTGGATGATTAAAAGGGGACGGCGTCAAGAAGGCCATCAAGAAACCCTAACCGCGGTGAGGTGACGGCGTCAGCTCTATAACGTGACGCCGTCAGATCTAATTTTCTATATATATTCTCATAATTTTTAGTCATTAGTGTGCAACTTTGTGAGGAGAAACCCTAAGAGGATTTTTCTACTACTTTTAAGGGTTTTATACCCTTGGATCTCCCATGTTCAATTGAAGATAAGTAATCAATTAATCATTCAATATGTCTATGTGTTGTTTGATTATATCTTGTTCTTGTCTTTTATTTAACATGCTAGGCTAGATTTATCTTGTGTTTGCTTAGATTTAATGAAACCTAACTATTGATTATTGGTTGTTGGTGTGTTATTAATTGTATTGGATGATTGTTTATCGATGTTAGGCTTAAGAAAACTGGCTAACCTCCTATACGGTAACTTGCTTGAACGTCTTAAGAAACATGAACCAATGCGTACTAAGGTTTTTATGGTTGTATTTAATGCATGAGCGAATTCTAGTGATCCCATGTTAGGAGCTTCTTAGCCGGCTCGACATAGGAGTGAAGTAGGAGCTTATATAGTTAGGGAAGTACGTACGCCACCCCACAATTGGTATTAAGGAATACACCCGTCATCCACGCAATTAATACACACTAATCAACCGGTAAAAGATAGTTAGGGAGTAAGGAAATCTAAGTAAACACATTTCTCTCCATATAAGTTCCACAACCTTTTTATTTTCAGTTATTTTATTTTATTTGCAATTGTAGTTATTTGAGTTAGTTGACTAGCAACTAATTCCGCCCACTCCTTCAAACCCGAGATTTTACTTGCTTTTATAAAAATATAAAAAATACAAAAAGAATCTTCCCTCACCCTTAGACCTATTAGAGTAGTTTTTCAATCCTAACGACATTATTCCCCTAGAGAACGATCAATCCCCCGGTACTTGCCACTACACTATACTACATCGGTCAGGTACACTGCCTGGTGGGGATTGCAAGCCTCTTGAGATCCCTCGAGAGGTAAAACCTGTTGTAAGGTCGCAAAACCACGCATCATCCCGCCATGGCTGCAACGTTAGCATGTTGCCGTGCCAAAACGCAGGCAATCTTGGCTTTAATGAAACATGCTCACACGCATCACAACCAATCGTCATCCACTGTACAAAACGCTAAATACATTCAAGCCTCGTAACCGTATCTGGTAAGGAGTTGTGTCTGAAAGAATTAGTATAAAAAATAATAACACCGGGCCAGGCCCAAACAGGAGCCAAAAAATCGCCCAAGAAAACGCAAAAGGAAAAACAACGATCGATTGAGTCACATATTAGTAAGGCCCAAACACTGACAGCGTCAATAAATCCTTTGAAAAATCCAACTGATATGAAGTCACTCAGATCGTTGCCTTCAACATCCATCATAGGTGTGAGTCTAAGAAGCTCACTCTGCCAAAAAAAAAAAAAGGTACCGAATACCCAAATACTTGCAAGGACACTCGAAAAATCCATTTCGCCAACACTTAGATACAAACGGCATGACCAAAGTAACTTCGCAAAGATTATCAACACCCTTAGCTGCAAACAACATAAACAAAGTAAAACCTCAAATCTTCTCAAGAAATTCATCAAACACATGGTAGGCAGCAAATCAAATGACATTTTCAAAAACAAAAAAAAAAAAAAAAAAAAAAAAAAAAAACCAATATGAACAAAAACATACATTTATATCAAATAACAATGATCACAATTTATATCAAATAACAATGATCACAATTAAGGGTCGGATCGAAACAACACATACCCATTATACAAAAAACCAAATCAAAGCACAAATCAATAAACAAAAGATAGAAAAATAAAATTACTAGGACCATAATCAAGCACAATTAAAGCTAACACCATGAAATTCCACCTTAAACAGATTTCAGGAATGAAATCGTAGGTCTTCGTTCTTGATTAAATTCCGCCACATAAAAAAATGCCCAAAATTGAAACCCTAGTTCTTGCGTATCTGAATATTCTGGATTTCTGTAGTACAACCAATCGTTTATCATTGGCATAAACGGATTGGATTATCCGGGCCACACACAAAGCAACTTTTTGGATTATCTGGGCCACGCACACAGGCTAACAACTTGGGCCGTAATTTTGGCGGGAAAACGGGTGCAAAAACGGCGCCGTTTTGATCGGTAATTAAACATATATATAATAATTAATATGTAAAACGTTTAATGTGTTTTGGTCACAAATATTTAAAAAATGTGTTGATATAATAGAATACATGTGCAAATACGATGCATAAACATTAACATCATATGATATACAAATAGATATATGTGCAAATGCGACCAATCTATTATTCTAGCCACTAGATACAAGTACATAAACATTTACATCATATGATATACAAATACGGTATAAAATGTCTTTGCATGTGTGCACTGATAATCTTTAACAGAATTGGATTTTGTTTTGATGTATGCACATGTATTTCTCCTCATTAGTCGCTCTTGCCTTTCTTGGACATATGCGTTCGTTCCATCCATATGCACTTGTATGCACATGTGTATCATCTACGTTATCTTTTTCAAACACATAAAAAAACAAAAGACCTGTGAAATCAAAACACAACATTTTGTTAAACCAGTAAATACTAATTAGAGAAACTAAAAAAAGAAAACTACAAAGTCAATAAATTAATTAACCTTGAAAGCCATTTAAACATAACTAAACCTTGTAGAATCTTGAGATCAAAAGTAAACAATGATAAAAATACATGTGCATAATTTTCTAAACTGACCACTTTATAAAAATACATGTGCATATTAACAGAATTACATGTGTTTATTAACCAAAATGCAGTTTCTTTTTCCATACAAGAAGAACGAAAATGATATTTTATTCATCTAGGCATACCGAATAATATTCACTCTACGGATTACATCCTTTGTTCTTTTTATTCATCTAGGCATATAGTATTTTATAAGCAATATACACTTACCAACACATGTGCATCGTATCTTTATATCTATAAACACTTACCAATACATGTGCACCACGTCTTTCTAAACCATGTATACAGTTGCCACATACAATTTTCGTGAACCATCAGTTTAAATAAAAAGTTTCCAGTTACACAAGAACCAATTCATTTAATGTTCCATGATTATTTAATTCTTGCAATTTTTTATTAAAATAAAACAAAAACAACTTATGCATTGATGCATCAAGGACAACAACAAGTACTTCAATTTTTCATTCCTTGTTCTATTTTGATTGATATAAAAAATATTTTAATTATCAACAGGGAAATATTCTAATTGAGAAACTATCTTCGTAAAGATCATGATAAAATAAATTATTAAAAATATATAATTTTTCCATTAGGTCATATAAGATTTTCTCAACAATTAATGAAAACTCATAAAAGAAGATTTACTTACGTATTCAAATCAACCCATCATATCATAGATCTATGTGATTTATGGCGGTTTTGGTGGTCGTGGAAAAGAATCTCGATCTTTAGGGATTACACCAACCGTTGGAACCTAATGATGGCGATGACAGTCCTTGAGCCCGGAAATGATGGTCGGTCGCAAAAGTTTGGTGGCGGCTTGGTTTTTAGAAGATATGGCAGGTGGTTTTTAGGTTAAAAGAGGGTGAGAGATAAATTTGAGAGAAAAAAATGGCAGAGAAGTTATCTAGAGAACCATACAAAATTACTTAAAAGCCCTTTCACCTTTTTTAAAATGTGACATGAAGTTTCAGTTTATTACTTTTATGCCATCATTATTTATAACCATTGATCAAATATTCAATGGCTGAGATCGGTTCTCGCAGTTCTCGACCTTTTTTTTGTTCTGAAAATAACTCTACACTATATTTATTTGATTTTGTGTCCGTTACTTTTAATAGCTTTATATTCCTTAAAATAATTTTTTTATACAAAATTAATCTTTGTAATTTGTGAACTTCATGTAATGCACTAATGCATAAAAATCTCTTGGAAATTAACACATTTACCCTTTCAAGTTTCAACATACGTTGGTAGTGTACAATTTAGTGTCAAAACTAGCTAAAATTAATAACATCACACATTTATCATTCACGATGTATCATTAAAAAGGGGAAAAATATCTTACCTTATCCGAAACTGTTTCGCCAACTATCTTAACAAACGCCGATCGTGACGGCGTTTGATTCCCGGCGACACCACAAAATGGTTCGCCATTGCCTAAAGACACCACAAGCAAGTCATCAACCCCGTTACAAAACGGGAACTCTTGCTTATTATTAAGCACATGAGTAATCGCCATAGCCGTGGGATTATTCATCGCTAACTCCCCCGTAACAGCCGAAATCCTCGTTCTTCGATCAACCGACAGTGTCGCAATGGGCCCACTAACTGCCATCGTGGCAGCACAAACATCACTCATCTTAAAATCACAACCGTCCATCTCAACAGCATCCGCACGTGAGAAAACAAATGGCTCACCTGTCGTCAACTCATAACATGGTATCAGAACGGATTTAACAGTATCTTTTAAACTCAAATCACCAAACTTCCTCTTAAACACCTTACTCCCATTTCTCGTAGACCCCACCATACGCTTAAAAAACCCTTGATTCTTGCAAAACCGTCTTTCAGCAACAAATTTTAATGCATCACTCGATGTAAACAACATAGGGAGGGTATGTATAACACATCCCTTATTATGGGGACATGTTTGCTGTATGAATCATTACTATATATATAACAAGATGTGCGTCGAGCCGCCGCGTTAATATTTGCTACAAATGATTTGCAAATGTCCTGTCACTTAACGTATACCTGCAAACTGATCATTGTGTATCTTTCATCAGGGTCACTTATTCTTTAGACACCAATGAGCACCCAAACTCACATAATGTAGTAACTGATATATATCATGAATTCCAACAGCATCTTACATGGGCTTTACTGACATTAACAGACTAATCGTCTTTTGCAACTTATCGGTTAGTATCAGCTCCTTATGTGGAGCACTTGGAGAGGTAAAAAACATAGCTAATAGAATCTGCAATGATGGAAGGAATATATACATGAACTCCAACAGTTTCCAGGTCTGTCATCGTTCTCTTTCCAAGCAATTTTGCTATAGCAGTACCTGCAGCAGTTTCTGACATTTTACTACGGAATAAGAAACATCAAATATAGCTCTTTTATAGATTGAAAGATGGACTTATATGTATCATCTGGTATTTACCTTACGATGAAAAAACATAGTTATAGTTGATAGAACTTATGCACGCCATCATCAATTAAGTTCTTGGATCGTTTTGAGCCTTAGGGTTCAACAATAACTATGAATAAATATGCACAGCGGAATTAAAACGAATCACAGTTATTGACACAAAGTTTTACCAAACACCATCACCTCCAAATATTATTCGATCACAATAATACGGTTACACTAAACTTGTAACAGGATCAAAGACACCTTTGATCTTGGAGGAATACGAACACAAACTAATTCTAGGCATTTACAAGACATATGCCCTAGAACACACACACACCCCTTTCTGATATTTACATTGTGGAAGACCTATCTAAAACCTGTACCTATGACTCTTTATATAATAGAGTCATTAGGTTTACAAAGAGATAAGAATACAGAATATGTATAAATCGTTTCTACATAATAGAATATTTCCTGTATCTTTATTCTTTGAAGCTTTCTCTCTTTGTCATCTTTAGTCCTTCATGTTTCATTCTTTTATTTCTTTTGTCACATCAAATTAATAAACCCAACAATCTTCCCCTATTTGATGATGACAAAACAAACAAAGTCGTGTACGAACTTCCCTAGACGAAGTAGAAAAGTTGAGATGTAGTCATCTCCCTGAATGAAACAAACTGTCTTCCCCTTAAGCCATGCCATGCCATCACAATATATCTTCCCCTTTTTGTTATCAACAAATAGAGAACGAATAAGCAATATAAACTTCCCCTCGAGTGATGCATGTACATAAAATGATTCTTCAAATCTGTAGGCTTTATATACTGTTGAAGAAAAATAATCATCACCAATTTGATGTTGAAGTAGAAGAAACCAACCTTGTGTCCTATGCCTTGTACTAAATACGACTTCGAACGTATACTTAACGTATAGGGAGACCGCAATCTCTTGACAATAATCACTGAGCACAATAACGTAACTCCTTCAAGTGTTTTGTCAATTCTTAGTCACCTTGAACGAACAAACAAGTTACCTCCTGCTGAAAAGGTATGCTAAGACACAACCTTGAAAAATTCCACCGCATCATCAAATAAATAATAAATAATCCTCTCCTCCAATAAGAAAATTAATGCGAGCCTTTAAAACTTTAACGAACAAATAAACAAACTCCTTCGTGTGTGTGAACTTCCCCTGTGTGTGTGTAAACCAATAACCATACTTACTTCCCCCCACTGCTCGTAAATTATGCAAGTATCAATCGTGTAAACTTAGCAATAACGTAGCAGCAAAGAGTAAGTCCAACAGCAGAATCAATATGCGTATCAACAGAGTAAAATTACATCAAACAGCAGAGTGAAATAACATATCAGCAGAGTATATCAGACATAGCAGCAGAGTTATATAACCAATCAGCAGAGTAAAATATGCATCAGCAGAATAACATAAGCCATGTAGCAAACTTTAATATCGACACACCAATTGCACTAGTCGACAAAACCTCACATTAATTGCCACATATTATATTCGATCAACTCAATAAATCAGTACGAGAATCACCGACCCACTAAGTGATGAATTAACCAATCATGCGACAAATAAAATATCTCCAATTAAATACCAATACTGATCTGCTACTTCACTTAGAATCTTCAATCCTCACGTTTGACCACCGTCCCATGTCAAATCAAATCAATCAAGCAGCAAAATTAATAGTGACCAAACAAAGTCCAACGCATCTTCATACCATGTCCAATCAGATAACGCATAATAATCCAATCACAAGTCTACAAACTTTCATACTGATTGACTCCTAACTAAATACTGGCCCCACATAGCAGTATGCACATTCGAATATACCCTTGTCCACCGACCAATTTAATGAAACATTTGACCAATAAATAAACCTCGACAAACAAATCATCCCCAAAACGTCAACACCAATCAGAATAAAATAATAAATCAGTTACAAGTGACAGCTGAATTTAATCGGCACTCATCCACTTGCACAAATATATACCAACCCAATTTATTATTTAATTGATCAATGAATGACAGTACGAGGTTAATTTGTATGAGGTTAACAATTAAAATAGCCAATCATCCATCCACAACCAATTGATATCAGCGAATAAAGCCAAACATAACATGCGTTTTCAACACTGACCAATTACTGACTTTGAATAACCCTTAACCAATCAGCAGACCGATTAATTGAGACAAAAGTAGTACAAGGTATCATTAAAGTTCGACTAAATTCACCAATCACCTCTCCACTTGTGTATTAAGCACTCTAATGTTCTATGAATATATTAAATTTAAGGAACAACTGACAGAAAGCGACATCAACAGTAGACGACAACCAAATCTTGAATGACAAAAATAATAAATCCGTTCATACCTTTTTCTTTTCTTCAGATCTGTACTCGTCAACACAAATTAATTGACCCATAAAGTAGATCGCACCACAAATTAATTTTGTCGTCACAGAACCTTCTTTAAAACTGCTTCCTGTCGACAATTAAACTTTGTGAATCCCTAGATAACGAGCTCCCCAAGCTCTGATACCACCTGATAGAACTTATGCACGCCATCATCAATTAAGTTCTTGGATCGTTTTGAGCCTTAGGGTTCAACAATAACAATTAACAATTATGCACAGCGGAATTAAAACGAATCACAGTTATTGACACAAAGTTTTTCCAAACACCATCACCTCCAAATATTATTTGATCAGAATAATACAGTTACACTAAATTTGTAACAGGATCAAAGACACCTTTGATCTTGGAGGAATACGAACACAAACTAGTTCTAGGCATTTACAAGACATATGCCCTAGAACACACACATACACACCTTTCTGATATTTACATTGTGGAAGACCTATTTAAAACCTGTACCTATGACTCTTTATATAATAGAGTCATTAGGTTTACAAAGAGATAAGAATACAGAATATGTATAAATCGTTTCTACATAATAGAATATTTCCTGTATCTTTATTCTTTGAAGCTTTCTCTCTTTGTCATCTTTAGTCCTTTATGTTTCATTCTTTTATTTCTTTTGTCACATCAAATTAATAAACCCAACAATAGTATTAGCGAGCCGGTACACATGTTCCTTTAGAGAAGTGCTACGGCCATGGTTTATCCTTTCTTCGAACCAAAACATAGCTTTGCAATGACGACACAAACGATTGCATGGACCCAAAGAAACGTACGTACCCGGAGGACCTGCATTAGAATAAAAAAAAAACGTTGGTAAACCGTTTGCGTATTCTAAAACACAAAAGTGATGACCAAAGCTAGAAAGCCATTATACAATCCAAACAACATGGCTGCAGGAAACATCAAAAAGAACCCAACAAAGAGAGACAAAAAAAGATACCAGATGCAGTTCGTACAGATTCCGAGGCAGCAGAGGACCCTGTATTTTAACTTAGGCCCACAAAATAAAAATGCTTAAGAATTATTTACGATGATCAAACATATCTTCTAAACTATTTATCCACATGCGTTTGATTCTTCTATACTACCAACATTTGACCAAAAAGATGCCCTTTTTAATTCTTGTAATGTTGATTAACAATTTAGGCATAATCCAAAAAACATTTTTTTATGTGCAATGTATAGGTGTTGAGTTTCTTACGGGTTTGTGATGGATTCTGAGGTGAGTCCATGATACATACTTCTCTAGACTCCACAGTCACAAAGTTAGGATTTCCAACCACCATATGGATTCTTTTAGCTGCACACTGGTGAAAAATCTTCTCAAGCTCCTCAAGCACTCACCAGAAAAAAGTTCCAAAGCTTCAGTACCATGGACCAAGACAAATTGAGCTTGTTCGAGTGTTCAACATTGTGTACAACCTGTAGCCCTAAACCCTGAAGCAGTATAATAACATATCAAGTTTGTAGGTAGCTGTAAATCGGTATGGATACTTTCCATAAAAATTATAAAGCATGATAAAGTAATCAGAATATTGGAGTAATAAATAAACGTGTTTGAGGGCTTGCCTCAAGTGATATGGCACGTCGGTCACTCCATGTTATGTGAATATAGGTCCTTCCTAGCGGCGCAAACCAAGGATCATCTGTCCTACTCACGATAATGCATACATAATATTAGACTAAATCTTGTGAAATGCAGATTGTCATGAAGTAAAATTTCTTGTAATTGCAGTTAACATAAGTAGGTACCATTAAACTTGGACAACCAACTATGCCCATGAAGAAATTTGAGTAAGCCACATACATCAACATTTGACACCATGATTTCACCAGTGTGAATTGGATCCTTACTCATATGGAGAAACAGTATAACACCCTGTCCCATAAAATCCACAAAACAAAATTCACTAAACATTCAAATAAGTGAAGTGATTATTATGAGAATAATCAAAGCTTCTTATAGAAATAAATTGTTATGACAAAGAAATAAATCTATAATAAATTGGGACCAATTTATTATAGAAAAACCAAAGGTTCACTGTTGTTTCAGGAGAGACAAAGACTTGAAATTTGCTATCAAATTGGTGTCATTTAAGAAGCTTTGGTTTTTCTTTGGTTTTTCTTTGTCATAAAGACTTCAAACAACAGTGAGATCCCTGATCCGTCTGAAAACGGTCGTCTTTTATTTCTCTATCACACAAGTCAACCACTTGTGAATGGTCAACCGTAATAAATGATAAAAGGCAAACAGCCTCAGAACGAATGCTCGTGTGTAGTGTGTGAAACCAGGCAAGTGATCACCCGGATCGTTTCCCAACGAGATGTGAATGGAAAACTGTGAAAAGCTAGGATTAGAGTGACAGATGATTTAGATTGCTTTTGATTTTTGCTTTTTAACAATTCTTAAATAATAAACAAATTAAAACAGATATGCACAGGAAAATTAAACGCGAATAAAATTAAACCAAAACGCGTAACGGAAAAGCTAAAATGGGACAAAAACTGAAATTTATAAAATTTAAAACCTAAAAATGTAAAACAACTTAAAACTTATTTAAAAACTTAAATTATATTTTTTTTATACTTTTTATTTAATTATTATTAATTATTTATTATTTAATTACTAATTAAACTATTTAAATTTATAAAAAATACTAAATGGACAAAGAAAAATCTAAAACTTTTTCTAAAAAATATTACTAAGTAAATAAAAGCTAAGAAAATTATAAAAATGAAAATTACTTAATTAAAATTTAAAAAGATAAATTCTATTAAATAGAAGCTATCACTATATTTCTATTTTTGGTTTTCTTAAGGCCTAAAAATATAATTATATTTTTCCTAGATTACAAATTACAAAAGAAAATTATGAAAATTGGATTTATATTTTTCTGATTATTTTTCTATTTATTATGATTTAATTACTATTTTAAACTAATTAAAAGATAAAAAATATTAAAACTATTAATAAAAATCTGAAACTTTTTTCTAAATTACTTTATGATATTACAGATTTATTAAAAATAAAAACAAACCAACAGCTTATTTAAATAAGCTGTAATAAGCAGAAAAGAGAAATAAGCTAAACCGAAAAAAACAAGGGTTAAAAGGAATTAAAAAGGATTCTAAATCAGAACTGGTGCTCCAGAGCATTTGGGAAGGGGGTGTGTTGTGTGTGCATGTATACTAGCGAGAGGTCTTGAGTTCGAATCCCACACCCCACTTTTTGTCTAAACTTATTTTTTTTCGAGTTTTTCTTTTTGCAATTTATCTATAAGCTAGTACTGAGAGCTTTCTAAACTGGACTTATTTTTGTTTCTCACGAAATAAGCTACAAAAGCAGCTTATGGGGCTGCAGTTTAAGCTTTTTAACTTATTAGAACTAGAAAACTTCGAATTGAACTAAGAGCTTCGAAATAAGCTATAAGCTTATCGAAAATAGCTTCTATGGAATGTATTATAGCTAATGGACTTATAGAAACTAGAAAATCTCTAGGCTTTAGAGCTTATAAGCTCAAAAGAGCTTATGCTCTTATGGGGCTGCTAGGGGTGCTCCCCTGCACCAGGGTAAAATGCCCCTTTTCGAGGGCAACTTTCGAGGCTTTGGAAAGATCTAAAAATCGAACTAAAATTACCTATTAAACTTAAGCTAGTGAAGTTTAACTGTGAGAAGAAACTAGCTTATTCGGGCTTATAGGGTGTGAGTTAAAAAATCGCAAAGATCTTAAAAACTAAGAAAAGGACTGCAGTATGCAGTTGCTTACTGGTTGACTGCTACTTTAGTGCACACTTTGTGCAAGGGTTCTAGGGTCTTTGGAATCGACTAAGTGGGTTACAAGAAACTCAAAACTACCTAGGAAATGACCAAAACAAGCTTAGAGCTTGTATGAGCTTATTTGATCTCTTGGCAGTCCAAAATCAACACAGTGGGTTCAAAATGACTAAATCAAACTAAGTGGCTGATCAGGGGTTCACAAGATCTTCTAGGGACTGTGTTTAGCTTGTGCAAACTTGGCTTAATGGTCAAGTAACAGTGAATGGGTGTTTGGCTAGGTGGGCAGTGCAAAACCAAACAGTCTCTTATGAGACTGTTTTGGATTTTTCTAAGTGATATGATTCTATTGAGCTTCGAATTGAATTCCTATGGTACTAATGATTAAGTTAAGCTTATGAAAGGACTATTGACTACAAAGAAAAATGATTTAACTAAGCTAGCTTGTAATGGCTTATTTTTGACTTTTTAAAGGTTATAAAGTGAAAATGAAATAGGGCAGTTAAATAACTAAAGTACTGATTGAAACAAGATAGTAGACTACTGATGAGCTAAAAATGACAAAGATAAACTAATATAAGCTTATAGAACAGTAACTTGAAATATGAAGAAAAAGCTTATAAAGGCTCACAATCGAATTAGACCTTGAGACCAAGAACTAGTGACCAAGAACAACCTATAGGCTTCCCATGAAGCCACTAACCCAAAAGCTTCCACAATAATCGGCTTATTGATCCAGAATAGCTTATAAGCTAATTTGTTGACTTTCGTTGACTTCACTTCGAATTTGAAATTGAGAACTGAATTAATCTAAATAAGCTTACATAAAGCTAAGATTAGCTTATATAAACTTATAACAAGGGTGATTTTGAGCTTTTAATGGTAATGTAAGTAACTTAAAGTTAATACGAAATACAATATAAGTCGAAACTAAATATAACTTGAACTGAGTAAAATTAACTTGAAAAACTTGACAAATGTGATCGAAACAAACTTATATTAGAAACTGAAATGAGAATTACAATTAAGAAATACTGAAATTGAAAAGTGCGATTAACTAAAATTTTTCTACTACTGCTTCCTTCATGCTCCTCTTCTATTTATAGCTCAAGATTAGGGTTTCCAGCTTCATTGTCATCATTTCCCACCTCTCTCTGCCCTTTTTGGTCCACTCTCCATGTGCCACGTATTTTGGCGGGAAAATTGGTTAGTGGGAAAATACAGAGGTCTGTGGTGATGGGAAGGGAGAAGAAGCATTAAATGCTTGGGGTAATATATGTTGGGTCTAAAATGCTGCTGATTGGAGAATTACAACTCTGCCGAATAGTTATGTAACTCTGCCGATTAGTACAAGAACTCTGCTGATTTGATAACTCTGCTGTTTTGGTATAATAGGCATATTGTAACTCTGCTGCTAGCTCACGAGGACTCTGCTGCTAGAAGGATTACTCTATTGCTTGTTATTTATGTAAAGTATGTTAAGATAAGTATAGAAAAGATACGTATGAATATTTTTCTTGTATAGGAAGTCTTGTAAACCGACTAGGACTCTTTATGCTATAAAAGGAGGTTCTAGGGTTAGGGTTAGAGATCGATTGATTAATCATCTTAGCATACGTATTATTGTTTTCACTTCAAGGTTTCTTGTAACCCTATTGCTATTCAGAGCAATCGTATTAATATATTGAAGTGTTGTTTGATAATTCGTTTGTGATTTCTTCTTAAGATCAAATATTAGTTTCCGCATAATATTTGATATACAGTTTCTATACCTATTACTTTAGATTTATCTAAGGTAATCAACAAGATCGTGAAGCTCAACTGGGATCAACAAGTGGTATCTAAGATATACAGTTTCTATACCTATTACTTTAGAAATTAGAATTTTATAAAAAGGCTGAAATTGAATACCTTGATCAGATCACTGTCTTGAAAAATGAAATTATCTTAAAAGATGATGAGATTAAGGTTCTTATGGAAAAAGTAGAACAGGCTGAACAGGCTAGAGATACAGCTAAGAGTGAGACTGAGAAACATGTTGTTATGATAGAAAAACAACAATTTGCCACTGACATTCTCAGTAAACCATTAGGGAGACACTTTACTGGTTTAGGATATAATGCTGTTTCTCATCCTAATAAGCTTAGTGCTAATGCTCCTCCTACTAGGACACTATCATTCATCTCTGAGTCTGGAGCTACACATATAGGTGAAATTAGTAAACCTGTTGTTGAAACTAATGAAAAAGAAATAGAGTCACCTAAGGTTGAGGAAAAGAAGTATGATGATGCACCCCTAATTGAAGATTGGGTGTCTGACAGTGATGATGATGAAGTGGAATCTGATTCAACCCCTAAGAACAAAAAGGAAGAAATTCCTACTGTTGTTGAATCAAAAGCACCTAGGACTAAAAAGGTTGATTTTGTTAAGCCTAGGTTTGGTAAACGTATCTCTAGGAAGATGGCTGAGTATGAAAACACACCTAGAGTTTATCCTAAAAGAACAAATAACTTGTCTAGGGGAAATCAAAGAAATTGGAACAACCTAGTTTCACACAAATTAGGTACTGATTTTCAATTACTAAAGAAGGCATGTTATTGTTGTGGAAGCTTTGAACATTTGCAGGATGAGTGCTATAAGAAACCTGCTTGGAACCAGTACACTAGGGTGAACCATAGAAACTTTGGTAGAAAGACTCACCCACATCCCAAAAGAAATATGGTTCCTAGGGAAGTTCTGATGAGAGATGGTACTTCTAGAGTTATCTCTCCTATTGCCCCAAATGTGCCCATAAAGAAGAAAATAGATGACTCTGCTGTTAAGGCAAACCCTGCTGTCATATTAAGTCCCTCTTGTTTCATTCTTGGTTGTTTTGTGTCATCAAATTAATAAACCCAACAATCTTCCCCTATTTGATGATGACAAAACAAACAAAGTCGTGTACGAACTTCCCTAGACGAAGTAGCAGAAGTTGAGATGTAATCATCTCCCTGAATGAAACAAACTGTCTTCCCCTTAAACCATGCCATGCCACCACCACATCTCTTCCCCTTTTTGTTATCAACAAATAGGGAACATATGAAAAAATGATCTTGACCACCACTAACCAATATCACAAACTTCCAATCCAAGTCGTCCAATGTTTCAAATTGCCCTCCATGAAGCTCAAATACGAATAATGAATCCAAAACAATAGAAACTCCAACTAGCAGTAGTAATAATGATCAACAATAGTAAAAATCAAACACTTCCCCTCGAGTGATGCATGTACATAAAATGATTCTTCAAATCTGTAGGCTTTATGTATTGTTGAAGAAAAATATCATTACCAATTTGATGTTGAAGTAGAAGAAACCAACCTTGTGTCCTATGCCTTGTACTAAATACGACTTCGAACATATACTCCACGTATAGGGAGACCGCAATCTCTTGACAACAACCACTGAGCACAAATAACGTAACTCCTTCAAGTGTTTTGTCAATTCTTAGTCACTTGAACGAACAAACAAGTTACCCATCCTGAAAGGTATGCTAAGACACAACCTTGATAAATTCAACCGCATCATCAAAGAAATAATAAATAATCCTCTCCTCCAATAAGAAAATTAATGCGAGCCTTTAAAACTTTAACGAACAAATAAACCAAAAACAATCTTCTTCGTGTGTGTGAACTTCCCCTGTGTGTGTGTAAACCAATAACTCCATATACTTCCCCTCACTGCTTGTAAATCATGCTACTATACCGAACCAAACACAATAAGCACAGCAGCAGAAAAATATTATACGTAGCAGCAGAGTCAATACGTATCAGCAGAGTGAATTATGTCGAGCAGCAGAGTCATATAACAATCAGCAGAGTTTATCAGACGTAGCAGCAGAGTTATATAACCAATCAGCAGAATAAGAGTAAGTGTAGCAGCAAGATAAAAATTCTAACCCACGTACTGTATCTTGTCTCCTCATTCCACTGATCAATCAATTCTTAATCTAATAATCCATAGCATCAGACGTCAAAAGAAGCATGTACCAGAACCACAATTAAGTATACGAGGTTGCATTAATGAGCACCACTTAATCATCCACATGCGTTCGACCAATTACCTTCACGCCTCATATTTTGACTAGCCCCACAAACAATTAAAACATCGACCCCACAAAATTCAATCTTGAATAAAGTCACCGACCAAATTAATGAATAATCAGTACGAGGTATTGAATTCATTACTTTCTCAATTTGCAAAAGACGATAGACGAATATATCAATTTAATATTGCATAGATCACTAGCAGCACAACTTCTTTTGATGACAATGATCACCGACCCATAATAAGAAGATAACCAATCAAATCAAATCTAATTCTTTAGCCTGATCAACTCATAATTAATTGATACAGTAAGAGAATACCCACGTATACCGTCCACTTGCATCAACAAAACATATCACATACATAAACAACAGACCGAATAAGATATACCTTTTAAACACCAGTCCGTAGCATCGTAAAAACTGCTTCTCATCAACAATAAAAACTTTGTGAATCCCTAGGTAACGAGCTCCCCAAGCTCTGATACCACCTGATAGAACTTGTGCACGCCATCATCAATTAAGTTCTTGGATCGTTTTGAGCCTTAGGGTTTAACAATAACAATGAACAATATGCACAGCGGAATAGAACAAAACAATTGTTATTGACACAAAGTTTTACCAAACACCATCACCTCCAAATATTATTCGATCACAATAATACGGTTACACTAAACTTGTAACAGGATCAAAGACACCTTTGATCTTGGAGGAATACGAACACAAACTAGTTCTAGGCATTTACAAGACATATGCCCTAGAACACACACACACACCTTTCTGATATTTACATTGTGGAAGACATATTATAAAACCTGTACCTCTAATCCTCTTTATATAATAGAGGATTAGGGTTTACAAAAGAATAAAACTAAAATAATAAAAGATTACTACGAATCTTTTCTTTTTCTACAAGTTTCTTCCTTTGTCATATTAAGTCCCTCTTGTTTCATTCTTGGTTGTTTTGTGTCATCAAATTAATAAACCCAACAATATAGTAGGGATAAGGGTGGTGGGTGTGTCAGGATATGGTGGTGGATGGTGGGTTGGGCGGGTAACCAGGAAGAAGAAGGTAGTTTGAAAGTCTGGTTTGGCTAACTAAGAAGGATGGGTCGGGTTGGTTGTTGTTTTGGGCTTGGGTTGGGCTATTTTAATAAAAGGGTGGATTGGGTTTAGTATTTGGATTAGTTTGATCCGAATTTTGGTTTAACTAATCATAGGGACCAAAAGTGTAATATTCTGATTTCTTGAAGGGTTGAACCTGCCAAATTTCCAAAGTTAACACAAGGACCAATTATGCCATATAAGAATAGTACAAGGGTTATATTTGATAATTTCCATATTTTAAATACCCGAGGACTAAATTTGACATTTTTCAAAGTTGAGGGACCAAAGTTGTAAATATAAAAAAATTTTAACTTCAAAGGACTTTTTTAACAACTTATGAATCCCCAAGGACCTAAAATGATATTTGTACAAGTTTTTAGTGATCAGGGACTAGATTTGACAACTTTTAAAAGTTGAGGGACTGAAACTGCCAATTATGCAAACTTTGTTCGTTTTTCAATTGTTTTTAAACATTTTGCATCTGAAACATATAAAACACAATTCTGGATAATTTCAGTATTATGATGCATTTCTGAGTGTTTTTGAGAGTTTTGGCAGCTCAGATTAGGTAAAAATGATGAGTATTTAGACACTCATCAATCCCATACGTAAGAGCTGAGCACAATAGCTCCATACCTGATGTATTACTTGATGGCAAAAAAAAAATTATCTCACAGCGCTCTAGCTAATGTGAAAGCTCGAATCCTGAATCTGCAAAACTACGCGAACCACACGCATAAGGGTGAAGTCTGCAAATACAGTTGCGAAACCAAATACCATTCATGGTTGCACATGTTATTAAAAATTACATTGTATATTGGATTCGGGTAAATAATGCAACGAAAAGCATATAAAATTTAAGCTTTGACCATATGGTAGCAAACAAATAGACGCTACACATAGCTTATAACAGAGAAGTGAGATGTGCATACCATTATGAATTGCAGGACCACATGAAACAGTTTTAAAAGATGTCGACGTTAAGGTGAATGGTTTCCGAACCAACGTAATCCGTGTTACGGTGAATGGTTCTTGCTGCAAAGTCCAGTACCAATGGTCTACGACGTATGGCTGCACATAATAGTATAATTCAATAGAGGAAACAACTTGTAGGACATATTGATGTAAAAGAGTTAGTCATGAAAACACGTGATAATGAAAAAGAACATTAATGGTAACCTTTGGATGAAAATAATGGAGAAGGCTGTTGCGCCATAGGCTCTTGAGTTGGCACAGAACAGACGACTCCCATCTGCTCGCGAGGCTGTTTTGTCTGAACCGGCTACCAGGCGCTCGTAGGTTGAATATAGATGGTGTGTCGAAAGCTGCAGACACGACACATCAACCAAAAGCCATTAACAGTAACAAATAGCTACTCAGAGACCGTATCTCATAAACAACTCACCTGTTGAGTGGTATGTATAACACCGGCTACCACCAATTGAGCTACAGCCGCAGAAAATGCATCGCCAGCTACGTAATAGCAAATCAAGAAACTCCCTCCAAAAGTTAGCTTGGGATGATGCAATTGTGACATCAGACTGTGTTAGGAATATGAATATTCAGCTGAAGACTCGGTCACCCCGAGTAATTATTAGTACATCATAGCACATTGGTTTATCAGTAATATTATTAGTAGCTTAGTTAGTATTATTAGTATTGTGGAGTGGGTCGGGTCTTTACCCTCTGTCAGCTCACTCTACAGCCCGCTAGGGGCATAATATAGTGTAAGTATAAATACCCCTTCCCACACATGGGAAGGGTTGGACCTTTCAATCTAATATATCACAAGTTACTTTCTCTCACTAAAAGGCTCCCACTTTCTCACTCTAAAACTCTTCTATTCGATCCAAACAAGCCTCACACAAGTGATTCTTGCATTGTGAATACCCTACAATTGGTATCAAGAGCCATGGTTAGGTCCATGAGAGTTGGTATTCACGGATTTGTGTAGTTTGTGAGGTTTTTACTCTTGGGTCGATTTGTAGTTTTCAAGATTTTTTGGTTCGGCTTGATTAGTAGCATACATTTCATTTTGTGCTTTGTTTAGTGATTAGAGGTTGTTTTATCTTGTATTTGTGTAGCTCTTTAGGCTTTTTCTTGGTTAGATTTGTAGTTTTTTTAAGTTTTTTGTTCGGTTTGATTAAGTAGCATAAATTTCATCTTTGTACTTTGTTTAGTGATTAGAAGTTGGTTTTCTTTGTACTTTCTAGCTTAAGAATAGTATTAGAGTGGTATTTAGTGTTTGGATTCACAGATCTAAGAACGGTGTGGTGATTTTGGGAAAATTCGTGGGTAGTAGTTGAGTTGTTCTTGGCAGCGGTTTGTCTATTTTGGACGATTATTGGACTCGGTTTGTGTCAATTCTTGGACACGGTTTGTCCTATTACTCGTTTAGGCAAAAGGACAAAAGGCTGTGAAAGTGACGTGGCTGGGAGTTTGTGTCTACTCGGTTTGTCCCTGCTGCGCGTACTCGGTTTGTCCCTGCTGTGCATACTCGGTTTGTGTAGACTCGGCTTGTCTCTGAAGAATTTACTCGGTTTGTGTAAATTTACTCGGTTTGTCCCAGCTGCGTGTACTCGATTTGTGTAGACTCGGTTTGTCTCAGAGAAATTTACTCGGTTTGTACCTACTCGGTTTGTCCCTCCAACGCGTACTCGGTTTGTGTAGACTCGGTTTGTCTCTGAGGAGTTTACTCGGTTTGTGCCTACTCGGTTTGTCCCTCCAGCGTGTACTCGGTTTGTGTAGACTCGGTTTGTCTCTGAGGAGTATACTCGGTTTGTGTCTACTCGGTTTGTGTCTACTCGGTTTGTCTAGGCGGTTTGTATCCAAAGTTGACTTTTTACGTCAAAACTTCAAACGGCCATAACTTTTGAACCGTAACTCCGTTTTCAGCGAAACACCTGTCAAAACGACCGTGAGACCGAGGAGAAGGACACGTTGAATCAATTTATTCATTCAACCCAACTTTCGAGGCCTGAAAACGCTCCAAAATGAAGTTATTGAGGTTTTAAGTTTCCAGACCAAAATTCCACCGTAACAACTCGCATCTACCAAACCAAATCACTACTTAACAATAGTGCAACAATCCAACAGTCATCATAACACATATCAAGCATCATTCCACGGTTTATTCTTGATTTTGTAAAACCCCGCGAAAGAATCTATTTCTCGGTTTAAATCATAGAATTGTAAAATCCCGTGCACGTTAATATCATGTCAAATACTTCAGATTCTGCTATATCAGAGATACTCAGTTTGTACAACATGATAGACAAACAAAAGATTCCCAAAGATGTTCGACAGATAAACGTGTTTGACTATGTTGGTGCCAATAGAGACTTTGTGTGCCCGAATTCTCAAGAGAAAGAGCTTCATCAGCCACAGACAAACGTTGTTGAGTCAGATACTGTTAGGAACATCGTGCAACATGAGAAGCACAACGAAGCGTCGGCTGAACCTAATGGGGTATCTTCTGTCATTAATAATGATAATGTGTTGCATGAACAAAAGATTCCCGACAAAGTACAACAGACAAACGTTGTTAAGTCAGATATTGCTAATATGGGAAATAACAATGTTTTCCCATATGAACAATATGTGAATCACAACGAAGCGTCTGTTGTACCTAGTTGTGCATCTTCTGTTCCAAATGATGATTATGTGCTGCATAAGTACAAATTGCCTGTCCCTGATGATAACTTGATCACTAGACTTAACATCTATAAAGAACAAGTGGCTATGTATGAACAGCGTGCTAAGTTTGAGCTTAATGAACGAGAGCAGAAATTAGAAGGTCAAATGAGTACACTTATTAAAGAGTCTAGAGTAAGAGAAGAAACATTTAAATTAGAGTTGAGTTCTTTGAAAAGTCAGCTAGAACAGTCTGTCAAACAGAAACAGGAAGCACAAAAGTGTGTTAATACACTTAAGCTAGAATTCAAACAAAAAGAATCAACACTTTTAAATGATTTCTCTAGACTCAAGACGTTAAAAAATAAGCTTGAAGATAAGTTGTACACACAAGACCAAACCAGACAGACTGCTCAAATGATGTATAAGCACAGAAAGTTAAGTGACAAGCATAGTGAAAACACTGTAGGTAGATCTAAATTAGCTATTCATGAGATTGCTAAGATAGCCCAACCTGCATTAAATGATTCCAATGTGATGTTTATGCCTAATCATGACCCGCCTGAGCTTCTCTACACTAAAGAGGAGGAGGAGATGAGTGAGAGAACAAAGGAAAGAATGAATGAGAAAATGAGGGATCCCGAGTGCATAGCCAGACGAATAATAATCAAACCCCATGATTATTATGAGGAGAATCGTTTGACTGTGTTTGCTTCTCAAAAGAAGTTAACACCTGAACAGATATTTTGGAAACAAGATAATGAAAAACTTAAGGTAGAAAAACTTAAGGCCAACACCCCCCTCATTAGAAAAGTTGCGTCCATAACGGTGTATCCTCCCAATACACCTAGGAATTTGGTGCCTTTGTCTCTTCCCACTGAATGCAAAACCTTTATTAGCTTATATGTGCTTTGGCAACTGTTTGCTGATTTCGATAAAACATGTAAGAAGAGAATCACACCCACTGGCATTACTGAGGGGGAAAGGTGTTTTGAACATGCAAAAAGGTGTTACTTAACTGAGGTCATGCCATTCTTTAAACTACTTAAAGAACACTTTGAAGGGTTGCAAACTGCCCTTAAAGCCGAAATAAAAGAAATGGAAGTAGTGTTTAAAGATATGGAAAGTGAGGTGAATGAATATGCAATAGAACTTAAGAGTCGAGAGATTGAAAGAAAAAACATACTCATTACTAACGACAACTTGATTGCTAAATGTATTGCACAAGATGTATTTTACACTGTCACTGATTCTGCATTGTCTGCTTGTCAATTTAATGAGTATGCTATTGCGTTAAATGTCACCCAGAATCGTGTTGTTGAGCTTGAGGGGGAAAATTTGAAATTACTTGAAAAAATTCAAAATGATGACCATGATAACATGGTTAAACGTTTTTCAAAACTAGAAGTTGATTATCTGAATTTGCAACTCAAACATCAACACTTAGAAGAAAAATGTAAAATATCAAATGTCAAGACATCCTCGGATGCTCCTGAGTTTGATACATATTTTGAATTAAGCAAACGTGATGAAAAAATTCAAGCTCACACAAACACGATTCGACTGTTGAGGGCCCAAGTTGCCCAATTGAAATCCAACAAGTGTGATGTGTATGGCACCAATAAACCTTCGTCTTCAGATTCTCAGAATTTTCAATATCAAAACACCATAAATAAGTTGCATCATGAAAATGAGTGCTATCGAGAAGAAAATTCTAAGGTCAAACAACATTTCAAAGAGTTATATGATTCTATAAAAGGTACAAGAAGCAATCACAATGATCAAATAACCTCCTTGACAAATGTAATTGAGAATCTTAAGGCTCAGGTGAAAGGTAAAGTGCCATGCACCACTTGTAATTGTGATGCATCAAAGGCTGCTGCTTGTAAAATGTATGATGTTGATGTGGGGCCTATTCCATTTCCCATGAGAAAAAACAGACCTGTCCATCAAATGTATCTCTGTCACCTTAGGGATGGACTTGACACTCTTCGTGAGGTTGTGGAAGAGGACAGAATAGGAAAACCACTCGATAAGGCAGTTGGTTATGCCTGCGTCCTCACTAAAAGGATCCAGGAACAGTTAGAATATGCCATTGGCACGGGCCCTAAGTCTCACAACCAAAGAGATAGAATAGTTGCATCATCATCCACAATTAAGAACAAGCATGTATCCTTTGAGGTATCCTTGGAAACTTCAGATCCCAACACATCAAAACATGTTCAGCAAATAGAAGTGAAAAAGACTAAGATTCCCATCAGTCCTTCTACAGGAGTTAATAGTGACACTAAAGCTAGCGAGTCAAAACCTAGGAGAAACATAAAGAATTCTAGGATTTCGCCAGCTAAAAGTGTTCCTAAAAGGAAAGTAGAAGACCACATGAGAAACAACAAGTCAGATTTGAACAAAAGGAATCATAATTCGAATCCAAATTCACTTTGCAAAACATGTAATGAATGCATAATTTCGTGTAATCATGATAAATGTGTTAAGATATTTCTGAAGTCATCCAACAAAACCCCAGTTAGGAAAGTTTGGAGAGCTAGACAAATTAAGCAATCTTGGAAACCCACAGGGAAAATGTTTACCAATGTGGGCTTTCAGTGGAAGCCCACGGGCCGAACATTCACACTAGGGGAACATTGCCCTTTAACAAGGATTACAATTCCTAGAGTAGTGCCTGTTAAGGAATGGAAGCCTACTGGTAGAGTTATCCCTTTAGATACACAATGTCCCTTAACTAGGTCCATTGCATCTACTAGTGTTGCCCCTATTGTTAAAACCAAGGCACCTATGGTTTCAGCAGCCCCAAAGATTGTTTGCACTAACCAACTGGAACCCAATCTAAATTGGGGATCCGGCTCTCCAAATTCTCTTCTTTCGTCTGTTTTCAAATGCAGGTCGTACGGATCATCCTTTGACATTTGGACACAGGCTGCTCACAACATATGAGGGGAATCATAATGACGTCTGTACACTTCAGTGCAGGCCTCGTTCTTCATCAGATGACGTCTGTTCAAATCAGTTCAGGCCTCGTTCTTCAATGACTATGACGTTTGAACAATGCAGTTCAAGCCTCGGGTCTCAATGTCATCATTATGGCGTCTGCTGACATCTCTTCAGGCCCCATTCATCAAAGAAAAGAAAGGCGTACGCTTGAGTGCGCTTTATCTTCGGAAGAAGAGGAATCTTCTTATTTATGACCATTCTCATCAAGCTTCATGTTCTTCAAATGCTCATTCAGTCACCAAAGGAGATAAACGTACATTGGAGTATACTCTTATTCACCTGCTCTATCAAAAATGGCAGTTGACCGTCATATGCAATTTTTGAGGGGGAGAAAGGTGAATAAACTACTTGGTGATTGAGATTTGAGAAGTGGTCATACGACTCTCCATGTTTCTGACTATTCTCATCAAAAGGCTTCATACTTGCTCCATGCTTATTCAGATATCAAGTGGATCTACTTCCATCCGATTGGACGTTTATTCACTCAATCAAAAATGGCATCCTCGTATGCAATCTTTGAGGGGGAGAAGTGTGAACAGTGGATCAACCTCATATGCACTTGTTCAATCAAAGATGGCATCCTCGTATGCAATCTTTGAGGGGGAGAAGTGTGAACAAGTGATTCGATGTATACTTGGTTGTTGGTTCACTCACTTGTGTTGGGCATCTAATCGTGACCATGGAGTTGATCAGGTATCACTTATTCGAGATTGAAGGTGACTTCCTCAAAGGCATGATCTTACTTTATCTTGAAGTCGGGGTTGGTTGGATGCATGACCTTCAATGATAACTTGCTCGTGCTTAAGATTTAAGTTGAAGTCTTAGGTTATCTAGTTACCAGCAGTCGGGGTAACTATCACTTAAAGGAGTTACGATGTAGTACTCAGTGTCACACGCCGTTGACGTTGTGGATAATCATAAGAGGTGTTAATGTCTCATACCTTGGTTGGGTATTGAGTACTTAGAGATTTGCGTGGATCACTAATTCTCTACACCGTTCTTCCAACATTAGTGCAAGCGTAAGTCGCAAGAATGAGGAATTCTATCTTCAGGTTCAAGTTTGGTATATCGGGTTTGCTCCATCAGTTATCACTTCGATTAGCCTACTTAAGGGTTGATAAAGATAGTCAGAGACGGTTTCGGCAGCGGTTAATTCTCACTTGATCTACTTGAGCCTAATTTGTTCTTCTCACAAGATTTCTAGAATATGTTCGTAAAATGTGTTGCTGATTCTGAGGTATCAAAACCAGCAAGGGGGAAGGAGACATACATCTGAGACATACATCTGAATGCACAATGAGTACACATGATGAGATTTATACTTCTTCTCAATTGAAGATTATTCCGGGAAGACAAATGTCATAACCGCAGAGAAAATCAGTGTTCTAACTCGTTCTTTCTGGTGTGTCATTCCAACTAAGTGTGGGAAGAGAATGTCAGTTTCTGATGATAAAAGAGGTACACAATTGTATGATGGTTCCTATGGTTAGTCGGTAATGTCCTGAAAGGAGATAAGGGGATTTTCGGGTCTCTATTGATCTTGATGATGCATTGTCGACTTCATTAATGGGATTGAGTATGTACTTCGGGTTTTCGGGCTTCATACAATGAGACTGTTTGAATTTCTTCAACTACTTGGGGGGAAGTGGTCTCTGGATACTGTTGGTAGGCATTTCTTCAATCTTCAGCGGGAAGAAATGTGAGAAGAATTATTCAAATGTGAGATGATTCGTTGCTGATCTATTTGAGGATCCCCGAACGGAGAATCACGATGATTATTCTTAAAAAGGAGCAGTAATACTTGATGTGGTTTGCTACGGTTTCCGCTGTACACTTACCTTATGTAAGCTTGAAAGAGAGCTTAGATTCTGCTCAGTATGAAGATTGTCGATTTGGGGGGAAGCTATCAAAGCTGTACATTGGGAAGGCTCAAGTTCCGTCGATTGTTCAGGAGCCTCGAAAGCTTTGGTGGTGAAAGTTTAAGAGATGATTGACCACAGATTTCCACAACATACTGAACGTATCCTCATTTCGGTATTCATTTCATCATCGTCTTAAACTGAATAATATAGTTTGTACATATCTTAAATCATACTGTAAATAGAAAATTATAGAACCAACCAGAAAATTGTACATAGAAAAATATTGAAACCAAGAAAAACCATAAAAATCAGAAAAATAGAAAATCCCAAAAATAGTTTCACCTAGGCATGTCTTCTGTTTATCGATAACATTTACGGACTTAGAAATGTCATTCAATAATGGCACGGGTCTTTAAATGAAGCTCGAGCAGAAGTTAAAATGGATGGTTAAAACATGTCTAAATGGCTTGCAGTTACTTCATACTGCAACCCGCACTGTACAATGGGGAAAGCATGTCGCCAAAAAGACAGCTGTTCCTCCAACCGGGTGATGTTCACCTGGGCATGGATTACTTTATATCCATGTTCTCCCGACTTGATGTACGTCTCAGTGCGTCATTTCGTGTATTAGAAGAGAAGTCTTCTTTACATCAGACTCTTTATCTTGTTTGATTCTTCAAGAGAGTCTTGATGTTACACAAGGTGGTAAATTGATTTAAATTTTCACAAATACCCGTCGCTCAATTGAATGTCTACAGCTCCTTTAATGGAAAACGGGTCATCAATTGAGGGGGAGCATATTTGTTCAAATTTCCGACACCTTGCCAAATTTGTGCAAACATCAGCAGTGACACTCTCTCGTTGTTTCAAGGGGAGCATAGTATGCTCCAAAATTGGAATACATTTAAACCTGACCACATTTTCTCCCAAATTTTCTAAACTTATTTAAATCACTTGGGATCACAAATCTCAAATGGTTTGAAATTTTTGATCGGGGGAGAGAATGTGATCTAAATAGGAAATTCTGATAAAATGTGATGATTTGGACGTTAATGTAAGCTCTCCCGTATGTGCTAAACCATTTTGCATATCAAGGTACATATTGAGGGGGAGCAAAATGTTTTGGTCATAAACGCAAGCTCTTCCATATGTGCGAAAATCTTTCTTACATCGATGCACATATTGAGGGGGAGCAAATGGTTTTAACAAAACAAAGGATTTGGCACCTCACGTGAGCAAGGCTCAGTCTTCACCTATGAATTGACGAAACTTGAACTGCCATCAATCGAAAGGATACGTCTTGGCCGGGTAATAATTTCAAGCTGGTCTAACCAGTGATGTAAGCGTGTCTCGAAAAAGATGTATCTGAGTAGAGTGTACCATTTCGAGAAACTTTCTGTGGACTTGACCAGGCCGGGTAATAATTTCAAGCTAGTCTAACTAGTGATGTAAGCGTGTCTCGAATCGGTCATGTTCACTGAAAGTGGATCAATTCAAAAAGTGCGAGCTCTACCTAACATGTGCAAATTTATAAAACTATCACTCGAGCACATGTTGAGGGGGAGCATTTGAAAAATATAAAACTCTCAAGTGTTTGCAAAAATGTCTTTCAAAATCATGAACACTTTGAGAGATTTTTTCAAGGATTTGGTTTGGCAATCATGAATGAATATCAAAGACCGACCATCTTAATTAACGCATGGAGTTATAAGGATGGTTAGGTTAGGCTCAAGTTCCCATGATCCCGCCAGAGCCGGAGGGATCTACCCAGGGATAATCCACTAGTTAGTGTAGAAGTCCTTAGGTATGATTAAAAAGGAGAAAAGTGAATGAGGGAAAAAGTGCCGACTGAGATGGAGCTGACACTGGAACAAACCCAACAAGGTGTTAGTTATGAAGTCTCGGTAAGCACTGAAGGGGTTGAAGAATGAAAAAGAATTGTAAAGAGAAAGGGTGAAAAGAAATAGCCCTCCTTACAACTTAGGCAGAAACCGGGTCAATACATATGCTGTCAGATTCACTTAGTTGATTGCTGGCATTGAAGAAAAAGTATCATGGACCCAGTGATACGCTGCACAACCCTCCCTAGCCACTCAAGGTCCCTCAAAGGATTCTTGTTTCAATTGTCACGGAGTTCAATACATTCCTATCGTCTCTCTCACTCCGAGTTAGATGATATTGAAAAGGTGGCAGTCCTCTCCAGCCTCCGCTCACTAAATCAAAACGCACTATAGAGTCTAGAGCCACGAGATGCATAATAAGATCTCATAGGGACACGAATTATTTCTACACTGGTAGTTCAACATTAAGGACACCAGTTGTAAACTCATGAGTCCTACGCAGGTCTTAGCAATCTGCCAGAACATTTATGAGAGAATTTACATATGTAATTCTCAATGATTGAATGGAAATTCCTGCCAGGGTCAACTTCAAGCAGCCCTGAAAGCAGGTCACTTCGGTAATTCCTCGTGAATTACGCTTAGTGGTCGAGGCGGTTTCAACCGGTCTACAG
Source organism: Artemisia tridentata subsp. tridentata (assembly GCA_021014915.2). NCBI lineage: Eukaryota > Viridiplantae > Streptophyta > Magnoliopsida > Asterales > Asteraceae > Artemisia > Artemisia tridentata. Next base: position 170,445,815 of record CP139503.1, read on the forward strand.
TCGTGGAGTGATCTCCAGCGATTCACCTAATCGTTGATTTACTACGGTAAAATCTTAAAAAGCCCTCTGTGGGTTTTCGATTAGGAACGGTCTTGGTAAGGATTAGAGAGAGTTTTCACACTATGCTGTTAACAATCTCGAAGTCCGAACCTGTAAGTACCGGTCGATTTGTTGCTAACTGTCGTATGCAGGAACTTCTGGCGATTGTAGCTGTGGAATGCTGTAGCTGGTTGCTGTTGTAGCTGGTTGCAGAAAAGATGCCAATCCTCTACCACATGCTCACACCACATCATCATCAAAGAAGTCATGATCACCCTAAAAGACCCTCAACACAGCTTCTGCTAACTCTGATGCTGAAGATCATGACATCATATCATGTGAGCATGTCGGCTCTAAGTATATTTCATCACATGGAGTCTTACTACAGAAAGATGACTTGGAGACTCAAGTGGGATGATACTTTCAAAGATTACTCAAAGTTCATCCAAGACAAAAGAGAAGTCATCTTCTGATCACTGATGTTTGCACAACAATCTATGACATTGAAGATTCAATGATCACGAGCTATGATGTCAAGATCCAAGGAAGAAGTGCTGATATTCAGAACATTACTTCTGGGGTGACCTCCCTTAGGGGGAGATTGTTAGGAATATGAATATTCAGCTGAAGACTCGGTCACCCCGAGTAATTATTAGTACATCATAGCACATTGGTTTATCAGTAATATTATTAGTAGCTTAGTTAGTATTATTAGTATTGTGGAGTGGGTCGGGTCTTTACCCTCTGTCAGCTCACTCTACAGCCCGCTAGGGGCATAATATAGTGTAAGTATAAATACCCCTTCCCACACATGGGAAGGGTTGGACCTTTCAATCTAATATATCACAAGTTACTTTCTCTCACTAAAAGGCTCCCACTTTCTCACTCTAAAACTCTTCTATTCGATCCAAACAAGCCTCACACAAGTGATTCTTGCATTGTGAATACCCTACAATCTTTAGCAGTACTTTGACTGCAAAGCCGCTACCTGCACCCACAGCTTAATGGCGGGATATCCCATACCTTTGAGAATTCCTACTCTGTAACCTGTAACTTCTGCATCCATAGTTTCTTAAATTAGTGAAATAAAATGAAAACATAATTAAGAATAAAGTTACATATGTAAAGATAACATCTCATAATAAGTAAGATGAAAAGGAAAGAAATCCTACGCTGGTAACCATTAGCTTCCATAGACGCGCAACCCGCGAAGACAAATCTTCCACCTGAACGTAACAGATGTAAACACATGAGCATAACATTACAAACACTCCTAAAGCCTCACACATAAAAAAAAAATGGCCAGTAAAGTCATAATCATGTCTATTAATTGATGAAACAAAAGAAATATCGGCATACCTATGGCGGCAGTCCATTTGTTAAAAACAATGAACATGAAAATAGTATATGGTAAAAGTAGAAAAGGCATTACCTTCAAAAAATACACATATCTGGGCAACACACAAAACCGATGATGATGTTTCAGTTTTACCGATAAACACAAACCCAGATAAAAGAATATGCTGCACAACGAAAAACAAACATTAAATTGCAAAAAAACATCCAAAAGAAAGATCTAAAATGAGATAAAAATGCACATACCTTCACACCTTCATCGTCTCCGAACAGTCTTCTAAATAAAGTAACATGACGTCGTGCATGCTTTGACTTTTAAGGTTAATAATATTTACGGGCTTAATATTTTTGGGTTTCGCTCAATTAAAATTTTAGAACTTTAATGGTTTTCCCACCCTAGAAAAAGTCAGTTGACTATTAGATAAATTGGACCAAAGTTGGTTCCGTTATAAAGCAATTGTTGAAATGTACTCTGTTCAAACCTGTGATACTCCTTTCTTGTGCATTTTAAATCGTTGGATATCCCAGTTTCCGGTAGACAGGACTCGCACCAAGCCTTCTGTGATATACTGATCGCAATTTCCTAGACAATGATAAGAATAATAAAAGAGGAGCAGTTAGTCATGCATAAACAAAATAAAAATGACTGCAATGTTCTTTGGTGGCAAATTCACTGAATTTGGTTAGAAGCATCTTTCATGAAATGAAACAACAATTGAGAAAAGTGCCAAATAATTAATGCATGTACCTGAGAAATATCAAAACGACCACCACCTCCTGATAACTTCTTATCAATACTGACCGTGGCTTTTCTATTTGTTGTCTTGAATAAATCCTAACAGTATGAAGTTGTACCAAATGTCACGCTTCAGGTTATAGAATTCACCAATTTGTAAAAGAGTATTATTCGAAAACAAAGAAATAATTGCTCACCTCAAACATGTAAGATATCAATCGCCCAGATAGCTCTAGTCGTTTGTTCCCAACATAATCCTGTAAAAGAGTTTGATTAAGTATTTTTTTAAGTCTGTCATACAAACACCTTTTGAATGTTCATGCAATCTATACTCGATAGCTTCATGAGACAATATACATTGGACTATAAATGTTTATGTATTTGTACATCACTGCTACAAATATGCATTTGGGGCGCAAACTATTATCATGCACCTAAGGGATAGATATATAGAAATATTATAATTCCATCGTACTCACTTGAATGTTGCTAAGAAATACATGACGAAGAATGCGTAAAGGTACAACACCATTGTTCAACGTTCAGGCGGGAAGTGGCGCCACTACTGGGTGGCGTCTGATCATTATCTACAATAACAGCAATTAAGTAAAAATTAGTACCTACACCGATAACCACAATCCAGAAAATGGATAAAACATGATACACACGGAAGCACTTACTTTCGAAGTACACACTACCCTTAACTGACATAGCATCCAGGCAAAACTATATCACTGGTTCTGGTAATGCTAACACCATACCTAGCTATAACATAACATCAAACCGAAACGACCTTAAAAATATGTTAGCTAAAAAGAAACGGGTCAAAAGACCAAAAAGTTGATATATTGCTAATGTTAACAACCTACTGCATTGTGTTACTCAAAAAAATTAGATTATATTTGTAATAGTAATATTTTTCAAAGATATTACTCAAATCACCCATTTTGACCGAATCCCCTTTTGACATTTTACCCAACCGGCACAACCCACTAATTTTACCACCTCCCCAAGTAAAGTATTTGCGCAAGTAAAAGTAACAGGTCTTTGCACTTACCTTTCTGCCAAAGCTTTCTTGTCACATAATCTGCTACATACTCATCGGCCATAGAATACAGTACCATAGAATGCAATATTGTGAGTAGACACCATGCTTTTTTGAACACTCCTGAAATTGGTAATAATAATAACAGTTATTATTTAAGGCACTATGGAAAACACTTTCACATGTACACATAAGTCACTTCTAGTACATGCTACAAGCAATTCATTACACACAGTCACCTGCTGTCTTCAAGAGGAGCTGGTATTGGGTCGACGTGGCCTATAGACGCACCAATCTTAGCCCTACATATATGCAATATCAATAATCAAACACAAATCATATCAATAGGCCTAATGAATAATCAAGTGTGCAAAAACCCAGAAATCAAATAGTTTCATCTTTTTCTTTTCAGAAATCATCAAAATCCCATAAATTATACCAATAATCAAACACAAAAGAAAGTCTAAAAAGTCCAACATTTAAAAGAAACACAAACCTATAACCGCGTACTGAGATTTGTCAAAATCCTTTCCTTAACCCATATGAATATAACGACAAACCTGCAAACTGAAAATACGAAAACTCAGGCCGAAAGCAATAACCTTATCGCAAAAGAGAGAAAAAAATGAAACAGTAAGGTAACTACAATGAAAACGGCCCTGCAAGCCTTGCCGGAAAACGATTTTGGCGCCGGGGTAATATTCCGGCACCAAATACATAAAAAAGTCAAAACCCTATGTTTTTTTTTCGTCGATAAATTAATCTCAAAGCATACAAAACACCCGTAAGAATCAAGGCCTATGTATGGCTTTGATGACATCGGAGAGTATAACAGGCATATTTTCACAGCAAATATACGAATCTTGAGAGAGAGAGAGAGAGAGAGAGAGAGAGAGAGAGAGAGAGACAGAGGCGGTTTGATTATCTGGGAGGATGAAGAATCTTCCCGAAATATGTATAACAACTATTAATCTAAACAAACGGACCAAACTATTAATCTAAACAAACGGACCAAACGAAACGGGCGAAGAAAAGCGGGAGCCCAAAACGCAACAGTAGGCCCGGCACTGTTATGTCAACTGTAGCAAAAAGTTGACGCTCCATTATATATTGTATAATACACCGTTTAATACGGCTCCGTTTCATTTATGGACTCCCGTGTTTTTTCGTGCAGCCCACTTGGGTGTTTTAGCCCACTTTGGTATATATTTTTTTTTTTTTTTTTTTTTCGGGCTTCTTATACATCGTTACGTGTTACAAACCACCGCCAATGTCTTCATACTTATCATCTTCCTTGGTTGCAGTGCAAACCCTCCATCGCAGAAATTCCAGAACTATCGCCAACACTGGCGGTATCAATTGGCGATATCAATTGGACCTTCAACCGGACTTTCGTTAACAGCTTAGTGAAGTAATTTTTTTTAAGATTGTTTCATTTTCCGTCGATTCCTCTTTGAAAATGTTCGGTTTCTGAATTTTATTTTAGGTTTGAGTAACCTTAACATTTTTTTTAGGGTTTTAGACTTCTTCCAAAAAGGACTGTCTACACATGGGTCAACTCAGGGTTATGTGGTTGTGCTGCGTATTAAAGTTAGGGTACATGTGGTAACGAATAATAGATGCAATTAATTTTGTTAATTTACCTTCTTCCTCTAAAAAAAATCTGTCCGCTTTTTCAGGTTGTGTGATATGACAGATACGGAGAGTAAGAGTAACAGACCAGGGTTTATGTAAGTCTGCTGTTAATTTTAGTTTCCAATTTTTAGGTGGCGTTTAGTTGAAAAACATTTTCCTTCATTTTCTATTTCTTGTTTTGTAGGAAAGGGGAGGGGAGTTTTATTTCCACAAAACAATAGAAAATTTAGAAAACGCGTTTAGTTTGAGAAACATGCGTTTGTGTTTTCCATTTTGCAAAACTAGAAAACATGTTTAGGTGTTGTTGATTTATATCTCAATTCATTATTCACCTTTGTAATATTATAAAAAACATCTTCAAAACACAAAAACAAATATTATAAACTAACCAACTAAATTATAAAATAACTAAAAAAATATAATACGATAAAATAAAGAATTAAAAAAGTAAACATCAAATAATATGAAAAAAACTTCAAGCGACTATAATTCGAAATGTATATATTTTTTTTTTTACTTTTTCGTCTATTTTTTACGTTTTTGTCAGCTTTTTTATGTTTTCGTCCGTTTTATTACGTTTTCGTCTGTTTTTTTACGTTTTCGTCTGTTTTTACGATTTCGTAGGTTTTTTTAAGTTTTCGTCCGTTTTTTACATTTACGTCTGATTTTTAACGTTTTCGTCAGATTTTTTACGTTTTCGTCTCATTCTTTAGGGTTTCTTCCGATTCTTTACGTTTTCGTCCGATTCTTTACGTTTTCGTCCGATTCTTTACGTTTTCGTCCGATTCTTTATGTTTTGGTCTGATACTTTACGTTTTCGTCTGTTTTTTATGTTTTCGTCTGTTTTTTTACGTTTTTGTAAGATTTTTTACGTTTTCGTCTGATTCTTTAGGTTTTCGTCCGATTCTTTACGTTTTCGTCCGATTCTTTACGTTTTCATCCGAATCTTTACGTTTTGATCCGATTATTTATGTTTTCGTCCGATTCTTTAGGTTTTCTTCCGATTCTCTAGGTTTTCGTCCGATTCTTTATGTTTTCGTCCGATACTTTACGTTTTCGTCTGTTTTTTTACATTTTTGTCTGAATTTTTACGTTTTCGTCTGATTTTTTATGTTTTCGTCTGATTTTTTACGTTTTTGACCGATTTTTACATTTCGACCGATTCTTTACATTCTCGTCCGATTTTTTACGTTTTCGTCTGATTTTTTACGTTTTCGTCCGATTCGTTACGTTTTTGTCTGAATTTTTACGTTTTCGTCTGATTTTTTATGTTTTTGTCCGATTTTTTTTACCTTTTTGATTGATTCTTTACATTTTCGTCCGATTTTTTACGTGTTCGTCCTATTTTTTATGTTTTCGTCCGATTTTTTACGTTTTCGTCCGGTTCTTTACATTTGCGTCCGATTCTTTACGTTTTCGTTTGTTTTTTACGTTTTCATCTGATTTTTACGCTTTTGTTCGATTTTTTACGTTTTCTTCCGATTCTTTACGTTTTCGTCCGATTCTTTACGTTTTCGTCCGATTCTTTACGTTTTGGTCCGATTCGGAAGACATAAAAAATCGGACGAAAACGTAAAAAATCAGACAAAAACGTAAAGAATCGGACGAAAACGTAAAAAATCAGAAGAAAACGTAAAGAATCGGATGAAAACGTAAAGAATAGGATGAAAACGTAAAAATTCAGCCAAAAAGTAAAAAATACAGATGAAAAACGTAAAGAATCGGACGAAAACATATAAATTCAGAAGAAAACGTAAAAAAACAGAAGAAAACTTAAAGAATCGGACGAAAACGTAAAAAGTCAGACGAAAACGTAAAAAAACAGACGAAAACGTAAAAAATCAGACGAAAACGTAAAAAATCAGACAAAAACGTAAAGAATCGGACGAAAACGTAAAGAATCGGACGAAAACGTAAACAATCGGACGAAAACGTAAAGAATCGGAGGAAAACGTAAACAATCAGACGAAAACGTAAAGAATCGGATGAAAACGTAAACAATCGGACGAAAACGTAAAGAATCGGAGAAAAACGTAAACAATCGGACGAAAACGTAAAGAATCGGACGAAAACGTAAATAATAGGACGAAAACGTAAAGAATCGGACGAAAACGTAAAAAATCATACGAAAACGTAAAGAATCGGACGAAAACGTAAACAATCGGACGAAAACGTAAAGAATCAGACGAAAACGTAAATAATCGGACGAAAACGTAAAAATTCAGATGAAAACGTAAAAAAAACAGATGAAAACGTAAAGAATCTGACGAAAACGTAAAGAATCGGACGAAAACGTAAAGAATCGGACGAAAACGTAAAAATTTAGACGAAAACGTAAAAAAACAGACGAAAACGTAAAGAATCGGACGAAACCGTAAAAAATGGGACGAAAACTTAAAAAACAGACGAAAACGTAAAGAATCGGATGAAAACGTAAAAAATAGGACGAAAACGTAAAAAAAACAGACGAAAACGTAAAGAATCGGACGAAAACGTAAAGAATCGGACGAAAACGTAAAAAATAGGACGAAAACGTAAAAAATCGGACGAAAACGTAAAAATTCAGACGAAAACGTAAAAAAAACAGACGAAAACGTAAAAAAAACAGACGAAAACGTAAAGAATCTGACGAAAACGTAAAAAATCGGACGAAAACGTAAAGAGTCGGACGAAAACGTAAAAATTCAGACGAAAACGTTAAAAAACTTACGAAAATGTAAAGAATCGGACGAAAACGTAAGGAATCGAACAAAAACGTAAAGAATCGGACGAAAACGTAAAAATTCAGACGAAAACGTAAAAAATCAGACTAAAACGTAAAGAATCGGACGAAAACGTAAAAAACGACTGGAGCGACGCCGGCGAGGGTGGTGATGGCTGATGTGGGCTGTGGGAGGGTGGTGTTTGGGGTTAGGGTATGGCTGGAGTGTGTGAGTATGTGGTTTTAAGAGAAATAGAAATAGGAAATAGGAAATAGGAAATAAGGAAAACAAATAAAATTTGTTTTCTTGTTTTCTTTGTTAGGGATGGAAATAGAAATTTTGTGTTTTGGAAAACATTTTGTTGGAAAACGCTAATTTGAACGTGATCTCTGTTTTTCTTGTTTTCTACAAAACATTTTGTGGAAAACAAGGGTGTTTTCCTCCAACTAAACGCACCCTTAATATTTCGGATATTGAATTGTGGTTGTTTTAGTTTGTTAAGATTGGACTCCATGTGCAAGCGTATGATGAAAAAGTGACAAATGAAAACAGACAATTAGGAACAACCTGCTTTATATATATGCTTTTGCCTGAGTAGTTAGGTCCGGTGATAATATGAACGTTCCCTATAAAATGAATGATGTTCTAAGGAGTCTCATAAGCCAAATAAACCCAAGAGAAAATAAATAAAGAAAATAGTCCATATACAACGATCTTGGTGGCGAAGTCGGGTTGTACCGATTTTGGTAAGCGACTGTAAATCCATATGTGGAAAAAAAAAATCCATGACCCACAAATCCCCAGTGCAGCCGCTTTTGTTTTATGAATTTACAATACCCTAATTTTGACCCAATTAGCCTAATATGAAAAACTATTCATTTCATTTGTATTTTTTAATAAAGGTAAGTTTTTTTGATTGGGTAGATGTATTATTGGTGGTTAATCTTACACAATCTTGGTCGTTTTTTTTTCTTATATACTGTTAATTTCTTTGTTTTTGTGATTTTTTTCAGGGTAAATTACAATATCTGATTAGATGGTCAGTGGTTCTTTTTCGCGTAAGTATTTGTTCAATTTTCCCCCTGACCATCATTTAGGTTGCCATGACTTTGATGAAGATGTAAAAAATATTGGTGCTTATACATATAACTAATTTGTTATCTCCTTACAACATTCTAAAAAATTGATAGGTGGCTCTGAATGACAGAACCATTTAAAGGGTACAGGTGGCACAAGAATGGATCATAAAAGAACAAAAATAATTGTCGTTATAACATGTAATCTCCGTTGCTATCAGCAAGTTTAATCAGATATAGAATGCATTTTCATTCATCATGAGATGCGTCACCTTCAGGCTTTAGCTCAATTTCTCACCGGTTATATATGTGATTCTTTGCAGGGTTTAATGTGGAGACTGTCGAGTACAAAAACATCAGCTTCACTGTCTGGGATGTCGGGGGTCAAGACAAGGTAGAACTAGGAGTTTAATTTTGTTACTCTTAATTGGTCTCTAATTATACATTTCACATTTGTATATTAAAATACATACACAGAGAGAGCAACATCAGTAGCACTGAACTGAGGTACACTCTAGAATCTTATATTAAAGTGTTGCATGTGCAGATTCGTCCACTATGGAGGCACTACTTCCAGAACACGCAAGGTCTTATCTTTGTGGTTGACAGCAATGACAAGGATATAGTTTTTGAGGCAAGAGATGAGCTACATAGGATGTTGAACGAGGTAAGTTTGCATTAACTTGAAGCATCATGCATTCTTATGTCAGTTGAATAATCATGAGAATCAAACTCTTGAATCCGCTCTTTAAAAAAAAAACAGCAGAAAACATACTTACTTAATACACCTTTTGTCCATGTTAGAACTGACCCCACAATCTTTAAATTGATACCGCTAGGCTAATTGGCATAAAGGCATGTTGGTAAATTAGTGCTAAATGGTTTAAAATTTTCTGTTGTTGGGACAGAGATTGCCCCGTTGAAAGGCTAAAAGATGTTAAAGTGCCTGATGCATTGAAGCATCCGAACTGGAGCATGGGAAAAAAGATCACAGTAGATTCAGCTACCCTTTTCAACAAGGATCTTGAAATTATTGAAGCTCATTATCTTTATGGCTCAGATTATGATGATATTGAAATTGTGATTCACCCTCAATCTATCATACACTCGATGGTTGAGACACAGGTTTAATTCCCATCTTACCCTTTGTTCGCAAGCCATAACTCCGCTTATAGATAGCAAGATAGATGGAAGACAACTAGGTAAGGACATATCGAATTCTTTAGACATTTTTCGGTTTAGGATATCAGTATACTATAATGTTCAGGAAGTTAGTGACTCTTGAATGGTGATACTGGTCTACTATACTTTGCTAATGTATGCATCAACTTTACTACTTAATGGATGAATAATTAGAAAATAATTGTGCAGTTGCTATATTTTAGATTTCTTTCAGCTGCATCAAAAAGCCCCACCGCAATGATCAACGACGTGAAACAACGGCCCGCCGCAACGCGGCGGTCGTCGCCCACCTCGTTTATGTAAAATATAAAGAGTATGGTACGGTGATATGGGGTGTTCGTGCGAGTATGTAATGTAAGGAAGAAAAGGACAAAATGATGTACTTGGTTGTTATTAATTTTTTATAAAATTTGGGGGTGGAAAACGATTAATTCGGTTACCGCCGGTGTGTTTTAAATAGTACTCTTTTACGTACTTTTTTTCTTTCTAAAAGTAAAAGGGGACATTAAAATATCAAAGTTAAGATTTTAAAGTAATGTGTTTTAAGAATAAAAAATTACTGTAGTTTGTTTCGTTTGATACTTCAAAAGTTCAAAGTTTTGTTGGCGGGGCTTTCTAGAGGGTAAGGCTAGATGGCAAGGATATAAGTTTTTCATCATACACATCAGCGCCACGTCAGCTTTCTCTTTCCTCTCACTCCCCTTCACATCACTTCATCATTTAGTGGTCAAGGCAAACCAATCCTTCATCATAACTCTCATTTTATTTATTTATTTTTTTTTAAAATTTTTTTATACTTACACAATTAAAAACGTAAACGTAAAAATATAAATACAAAAACGTATACATACAAAATAGAAAACTTTTATTCATAACTTAAAAACATTACACAGACTAAGAAATTAAAACTACTAAATTAAAAACTGAAATTAAATATTACGAGACAACTGCTCAACCAAATCGGCACGAAGGTTTTGATGCATTTGAGAGGATCTGATGTACCTAATAACCTTTCGCATTTCTTCATCAGATTGTATGGGGTCATCCGGTTGATGTGCTTCCTCTGGGTACCATTCGGGAGATATTGTTTTTTTTTTTTTGTCTTTTCAAATCATGTTATGTAATATGATGCAAGCATACATCATATTCATTATTCTTTCTTTTTTCATAATTTTTGTGGGATTGGCAAGTACCGCCCATCTCTTCTTCAAAACACCAAATGCCCGTTCCACATCTTTCCTTGCCGATTCCTGCTTTTGCTTATACCTTATTCTCTTTTGGTCATCATCTGTTGGTTCTGGAATCGTCTTAACGAGTGTTGCCAATTCCGGATATATCCCGTCAACAAGATAGTACCCAAATGGGTAAGTTACCCCATTAGCAACAAATGGAATCTCCGGTGCGATTCCTTGTTTAAGATCGTTAAATAAAGGAGAGTTATCCATAACGTTGATGTCGTTGTTCGCCCCAGAAGTACCAAAGAAAGCATGTCATATCCATAAGTCTTGTGACGCAACCGCTTCCAGCAAAATGAACGGATTCGAACCATGATCACGTCTAACATATTGACCTTTGTGTGCATTCGGACAACCAAACCACTCCCAATCTGTACAGTCAAGACTTCCTAACATACCCGGAAAGCCGTGTATTTCTTCGTGATGTTGATAAAGCTTTATGACATTAGTCATAGTGGGTTTTCTCAAATACTCTGGACCAAAAATATCCATAACAGACTTACAGAAATGATCAAGTGATCGACGAGAAGTTTTTTCACCCATCTGCAGATATTCGTCTAAAGCATCAGGAACCGCGCCGTATGCCAATTGACGAATTGCGGAGGTGCACTTCATCAACGCTGAAATGCCTTCTTTTCTGGTACAATCAACATTACTACTAAAAAATGGATCATGAATAGTTACCTCCCGAACTATCCAGTTGAAAAGAGTTCGACTCATTCGGAACCTCTTTCGGAAACTACGTTCATCGTAGAACGGGTTCTCAGAAAAATAGGCGTCGACTAAACGTTCATGAGCACCATAATGATCTCGATGAAGGTGTTTTATCGCCGGGCGATTTGCTTTTCTTGTATTTTTAAAAAACGACAACGATCTTGCAATAAATTTGAATCTCCCACTTGTAACTTCTCGTTCTTCTTCTGAGTCGGTGAACATAATCGTATCGGAATTCATTTGGAAAATAAAAGGAATGAGGTATATGTTGTTTGAATATATTGAGAAGATATGATAAAAAGAGTGTTAAAAGATTTGAGATTGTGTTTAAAAATTGTGGGGTTTATGTGTATTTATAGAAGAAAAATTGGGGGTGTTGAATTTTTTATTTTTTTTTCTTTACTTCATGTGCAACGATACATATTGAATTATTGATGTTCAACGGATACATATTTAATATATGCAGCATATTCGAAACACAAGATAGGTAAAGGCTTCACCGAATTTGCTTTTGGGAAATGTGCCTAGCACGTGGAAATGGGTGGAGGGCAAGGGACATAGCGCGTGATTTTTAAGTTATGGTGATCGATCCACTGCCTTGCCATGCAGTCTAAGGCTAGATGGCAAGGAGGTGATGGTTTCACCATACACCTCAGCGCCACGTCAGCTTTCTCTCTCCTCTCACTTGCCTTCACCTCACTTCAACTTTTAGTGGACAAGGCATCATTCACTTCACCTTTCATTAAAATACCCACTTTATACAAATATACCTCACTAAATACCCCACACACACTCACACACAAAATAAAAAATAATAAAACATCAAGTAACACTTAGGTGATCTGACCACCAAGTTTATTCTTGGTTTTTGTGTTTGCCGTGTGAACATGGGTGGTAGGCAAGGCTTTAAATGGTGAAATGGTGTTGGATGGTGAAGGGATCACCTCCCTTGCCATCTAGCCTAAATGCGATAATTTTGATAAGCTTTCACGTTAACTGTTTCAGCATTCAACATGCAAAAGATAAAATCATATATATAACTGTAACAGTTGAATTCTCTCTTGAATATTTGAGAGAGATATGAATCCAATTAATATATACAAAATTACAAAGCAAAGAAATAGGAAAGTTAATAACTACTCATAACTACATTTGACTATACATAACTACAGGAGATATTATAGGCATGATTGTTGAGATGCCAATATTAGCTTTTATCCCCCGCAAGCGCACAAGCGGTGGACATACACGAAGCAAGTCCCGAAAATGTTCGAACTGCGGACGTGGTAGACTTTTAGTAAAAATGTCCGCGACTTGAAGCTTGGTAGGAACAAACTTAGTATGTAGCTTTCCTGACATAACCGGTTCACGAACAAAATGATAATCTAAGTCGATATGCTTGGCTCTTTTATGAGACACACGATTTTGAGTCATGAATAATGCACTTCGGTTGTCACATAAAAGAGTAGGACGTGAAGGTGGTAGAGCATGAAGTTCCTTCAAAAGATGAGTTATCCACACAATTTCAGCCGCGACATTTGCCATAGCACGATACTCTGACTCACAGCTCGATCATGAAACCGTCGGTTGTTTCTTTGCACTCCATGATACGAGGTTGCCTCCAAGAAAAATTGAATAACCATATGTTGACCTCCGAGTTTCAATACACCTCGCCCAATCCGCATCAGAATACCCCAAGAGAGTGGAGGACCTAGGACGAGTGAACACAAGACTATGAGAGATAGTACCCTTAACATATCGAAGAATCCGTTTAACTAGTTGAAAATGGTGTTCGGTTGGGGCATGAAGATGTTGACAGGCTTGGTTTACGGCATAAGCTAAGTCCGGTCTAGTGATTGTGAGGTATTGAAGGGCGCCGACGATGTAGCGGTAAAAGGTAGAATCGGAATAGGGGGTGCCATCGGAGGTGAAAGTATCGGAAGTCGACAAAGGAGTGGAGACAGGTTTAGCATGGTTTAAACCGGCACGAGTGAGAATGTCGTTGGCATATTTTGTTTGAGTGAGGAAAAGAGTGGAGTCGGATTGAACAACTTCAAGACCAAGGAAGTAGTTCAAAGTGCCAAGATCTTTGATGGCAAACTCTTGATGTAATCGACTTGTGAACGTAGTAAGTAGGGATGATTTGTTACCCGTAAGAATGAGATCATCTACGTAGACAAGAAGGTACATGAGAGAGTCACCATGATGGAAAACGAAGAGTGAAGGATACAAGGAAGGAGCTGAGACGCTGAAACCAAGAAAAGTCGTAAGATACAAGGAAGGAGCTGAGACGCTGAAACCAAGCCCGAGGGGCTTGTTTGAGACCATAGAGAGCTTTGTTGAGTTTACAAACATGAGTTGGGAATTTCGGATCAACGAACCCCGGAGGTTGCTCCATGTAAACGGTTTCGGATAGGAAGGCGTTGTTGACATCAAGTTGATGAAGCGACCAGCCATGAATGACGGCTAAGGAAATAACAACGCGAATGGTGGAGGCTTTAACAACGGGGCTAAAGGTATGAGTAAAGTCGAGGCCTGATATTTGTGTGAATCCTTGAGCAACAAGACGGGCCTTGTAACGGTCTAAGGAGCCATCGGAATGGTATTTGGTTCGATAAACCCATTTCGAACCAACCACATTGGTGGAAGTGGGGCGTGGCACAAGAGACCATGTACGGTTTCGATGAAGAGCTTGAAGCTCCGCGGTCATGGCGTCCATCCAATGAGCATGTTTGGAAGCACTTTTAAAACCTTTAGGATCGATCGCAGATAATAAAGCCGCATGAAGACATGAATGCATAGCTTGGGCAAGATAGGCAGTATGTTTGGGATTTGGTTTGAATGTGCCTACCTTAGAACGGGTAACCATTGGATGAGCCGATGATGAAGATGAGGGAGTCGTAGGATGTGGCATAGGAGAAGGAGATGAATCCGATGGGGGTGAGGGTGGTGAAGGTGGGTTAGCGGGTGAGGGTGGTGATGATGGGTCAGTGGGTGAGGGCGGTGATGGTGGATGAGTAGTCGATGTAGTATTATCAACTGGTGGGTGAAGTGAAGTATTATTTTTACATAGAGAACATGGTGGGGTAGGTGTATTGAGATGTTTCGATGAAGAAGCAGGAGTGGTTGGGATGGTGGTAGTGGGAGTAAAAGTGATAGGTTCATGAAAGGTGGATAGAAAAAGCTTGGCTAAGTTTGTATGAGAAGATTCATTGTTGTAGGGTAAGAAAGTCTCGTCAAAGCGAGCATGGCGTGTGACGTACATACGGGAGGAAGCCGGGTCAAAACACTTGTAGCCTTTGTATTGTGGGGAATACCCCATGAAAATGCAAGGGATGCTACGAGGTGCGAGTTTATGAGG
The DNA here is from genome assembly GCA_021014915.2 of Artemisia tridentata subsp. tridentata. Taxonomy (NCBI): domain Eukaryota; kingdom Viridiplantae; phylum Streptophyta; class Magnoliopsida; order Asterales; family Asteraceae; genus Artemisia; species Artemisia tridentata. The sequence continues at coordinate 170,460,896 of CP139503.1, forward strand.
AGCATAATCACATAGGTACGGATAAACGCAACATCCAAAAACACGAAAGTTGGTGTGAACGGGTTTAATAGAGAAAAGCATTTCAAAGGGAGATTTGTCGTTTAGTACTTTGGTTGGTAGGCGATTAATGATATATGTGGCTGTACTAAACGCCTTGACCCAATGAACGGCAGGAATGCGAGCATGGAATAGCATAGCTAAATCCGATTCCACTATATGCCGATGTTTTCGTTCACATCGTTCGGCACGGCCATTTTGTGGAGCGGTGTACGGGCAAGAGAAGCGATGAAATGTGCCGTTTTCCTCAAAGATTTTTCGCACATATTGGTTAACAAATTCCGTACCACCGTCACTTTGAAAACCTTTTACCTTTCGTGAAAATTGTGTTTGTACAAGTCGCAAAAAAGTTTGCAATATTGAGTAAAATTCGGTTTTCAATTTAAGCGGATATAACCACGAAAATTGTGAATAATCATCTACAAACACAACATAATACTTATAACCATCCGAACTTATGATGGGAGATGGTCCCCATAAGTCACAATGAACGAGATCAAGAGGGTGAGAAGCACGTTTGTCGTTTAAATCAAATCGTAATTTTCGGGCTTTAGCAAGTTGACAAGGAGAACATATATTAGGCTATGACAAAATAGAAGTAAAAGATAAACAACCATGTTTCTTTAAAACAAAAATAACATCAAAAGCAACATGCCCCAAACGATTGTGCCACAACTCAAACGAGGCTTTATTCGAAGAAACAGAAGCAAAAAAGGCCAAAGATTTATCCCGAAGCACGTAGAGACCGTTTTCACACCGTCCTTGAGCGAGAGGCTGGCCTGTTTTCCGGTCCTGAATAAGAAAAAACGTGTCTGAGGATAGAACATCAACAGGATAATCTTTAGTCAACTTGCTAATCGAAAGTAAGTTCCTGGTTATATTAGGAACAACCAAGACATCATTCAAGGACATGCGATTATTAATGGAAACATGTCCTTTATGAGTTATAGGAAGGGAATGCCCATTACCAAAGAAAACGGAAGATGAACCAGTGTAAGGAGAAAAGGAATGAAGTTTACAGGTGTCGTCAGTCATGTGAAGATCGGCTCTGGTATCCGCAGTCCAGTCGGGTTCTTCACCAGAGACATGACATTGAGCGTGAAAAGCTCGAGTAAGGCCCTCATCATCCGAAGCGGTGGTCACAAATGAGGGGAGTTTAGGACACTTGTTGGCGTAATGGCCATTGGTGCGGCAAAGCTGACAATGAGGAGGCCTACATGGGCCTTTGGAGGAGTTGGATTGGATCCAGAAGATCCAGATCTGGATCAGTTGGTGGATGATCTAGTGGATCGGTTTTGGTGTGCGACAAAAGCAACGGGAGCAGGAGGAGGCGGATGAAGGGCACGCAAGAACTGTTCTTGACTTTCAGCCTTGGTGAGCAAGTCACGAAAGGAAAGAGGATCACGAGCGGTGCGAATAGCGGTGGACCAACTCTTAAATGTGGCACCAAGACCACAGAGAAACCAATGTATTTTATCGGTGTCACTCACAGGATATCCAATGGCCGATAATTGATCACAAATCGCTTTGAATTTGCGACCAAACTCAGCCACAGTAGAAGAACCCTTTGTTAATTGGCGAAGATTATCACGCAAAAGATGCATGCGTTCCAAGGAAGTGTTGCTATAGGCCGCCTCGAGAGCGGTCCAGATTGGATGAGAAGTACTGAGGCCAAGGATTTCGGCCACAACTTCTTCAGTTAGGGAGGAATTAAGGATGAGTATGGCTTGTTGATCAGAAAGAAACCAAGCCGTGTAAGCAGGATTGACCTGTTCCTTGGAATCAACGGTGATAGTTTTCGGTGGTGCGGGGATGGACCCATCAACATAACCGAGAAGTTTCTGGTTTACAAGAAGCGGGGTGATTTGGTTGACCCAGTAGAGATAGTTGGTAGAGGAGATTTTAATGGTAATCATGTGGAGAAAGGTAGCCATGGAAAGGGAGGTTTCGGAGGTGGTAACAGAGGAGGAGGCTGGTTGCGACATTTGCAGGAGAAAGAAAGAATAGAGAGTTCCGAAGGAAGGATGATACAATGTAACAGTTGAATTCTCTCTTGAATATTTGAGAGAGATATGAATCCATTATATACAAAATTACAAAGCAAAGAAATATGAAAGTTAATAACTACTCATAACTACATTTGACTATACATAACTACAGGAGATATTATAGGCATGATTGTTGAGATGCCAATATTAGCTTTTAATAACTATCATGATCAAAGAGACGAAATCTAATTAAGCATGAGACTTCTACACACAACATGTCCTCCGACATTGGTTATCATAGTGGTTTTGTTGATGTTATTCAATGTCGATCGGATGTCTCTCTCGCAAAACGTTACCTATTACATTTTATGTCGTCTCTAGAGTTAGGGGACAAACTTCCTCTAGTGGTCTTATGCTCGGTCAAATTCAAGTCAGGGTATCATCTAAGCAAACGATACTTAAATGGACATAATAGTACGATGGTATAGGTGATTAAAATAAATATATAAATAAATAATAAAGGACCACTTCCATTAATTTTGCAAAATACTTTTACTGTGTACGCACATGAAAATTTTAATCTTAAGCGGTAACATAGTCTCACACACAAACCCTACGATGACCTCGAGCCAAAACACAATACTTTTATGAGTTTATCCCCAATTGGTATATGCATATATAGCGTTATTTAATAGAAGGTTTAAATCGGTGAAGAAACCGAAATTTTGTACATTTGTAGGTGTCGATTGACCATATTTTAAAAATCAGTCCTAAGCAAGAATGTTTAGTTGTTCCATACGAACCGAGGAGCTGAGCTGAGATTTAACCTATGACATATTTCTTCAAAGATCTTATTTTCTCGACCTCACATAAACATTTGCATCGAAGAAATAGGCACACGGAGACAGACCCCAAAGTTGCCGCTTTTGGAATTTGAACCTGAAACCTCCGCTAGAAAATACTATACCCCACCAATAGGCCACATCTTTGAGGTTATGTGCATATATACTGTTAGTATTTGTTCTGCAAACATTATAGACATGTATATTATTCTTAAAAGGTAAAAAAAGCTTCATATAATACTTTACATTTAATTCAACTTCATCCTTCAGTCAAACACGTATTTTCTAAAAGTAACATCCGATATACTAGAACAAAATAAATACCGACATGCCTATAATCAAATTGACCCATTTGAAAAATGTGTGAAGCATGTTAGTTTTATGGATATTATTTTAGTAGTCGTATGTTAGGATCGAACTCGAGATCACGGGATTGCACACTTTACGTATGAAGAGTAAATGAATAATAATTATTTATAAAAAGTTATATTTAATTATTATATACACAAAACACATAACGACCGTTAGTATTTAACGGATAATGACTAACGACCGTTAGACAAATAAAAGGAATGTTTTATAGATGGAATATTAGAGATCAAAGGAGTTTCTAGAATCCCCTAAGGGACCTAGATCGACCGGCCTAAGGGTTAAGATTTCCTAATCCTAATCTAACTTGGATTCCAAGATTTGCATCCTATATAAACAAACCTTAGGGTCATTATTTTGTACCTCTTGTGCACTTGCTAATACCCTAAAGTTTTCTTCTCCTTTTTCCTTGCTATTGCCGATCGATCAAACACCCTCTAAGGGTTTCGATTGGTTTGTTTTTAACAAACAAATTGTTTTGTGTTTCAATTACTAGCATAACATTTACTTGGTATTAGTACGTTTGTACAAGAACGTGAATCAAACACACTATTGTTTGATTCTTGGATTGAATTGCAAAATCGGTAAGGAGCAATTCGTGTAATCCTTATAAACCCTAATTAGGGTTCATCACTATTTTTGCTTGGATTAGATTCTTGTTTGGCTAGAATCTTAAGGTACGCTACTATTTAAGTTTGGTTAATTAATTTATGCATTATATGATCCTACTCGCTTCCGCTATTACTTTGATGCTTTATGTGTTTAATTTATGCATGTTATGATATTAAAATTCTAACAGTGGCATCACGAGCCTTGGATAATGTGTAATTAATTATCAAAACGCATAAAAAAACGAATATTGAATTGTGTTTTATAGTGTTAGTCGATTTTTTAGAGTTATAAAAATCAAACCCTAATTTTTTTTGGGTCGTTTACCTCTAATTAATTTTAGGGTTTGGGTTTTAATTTTAATTGGATTAGAAACCCTAGATTAACACATTTATGTGTTAGTATGCGATCTTGTGGTAACTTGATAATTGTTATGTAGAATCCATGAAAACATGCATGTTTGGCATGGATTTATTGTTGTGATGATTTAAATTGTTTAAATTTGCTATATGAATTAATGGTTAAGTTTTACACATGTAATTTAATTGATAGATGTCGAATTGGAGAAGACTCCAATATATATTAAGTTATGTGTTACGTGCTATGTGGTGTATATTTAATTATGACTAACGCAATTGGTATGTGCTTATTCACATACCTTTTATTTATCAAATTAAGACCAAAACGACCAAAAACTAACCCAAATGCCAAAGATATTTGTGTTTTTGTGTTTGTTTGTGTGCAGGTACGGATATCGAGAAAAAGGGGCGAAAACAGGCAAAAACCGAGAAAACGAGCACGAGATATGGAAGTGTTATTTAAAGCCGGAGCCGGGAAGGAAATTATGGTCAAAAAGTCAACCAAAGTCCTCAAATTATCAAATCTTGTCAAGTTCAGCCCTTAGAACAACTTTGAAGAATTGGCAAGATCAGTCCCCAAATTTTCAGCAATTACATAAATGGTCCCTAGAATCAAAAACCTTAAATAACTTAAAACCTTAAACAAACCTTACACCCGGATCCATAAAATTAACCCACTTATCATTAACCCATCCCACCAAAACCTTTACCCAGCCCAGTCCAATACCCTTAACCCGACCCACACTTAAACCCGGTCAACCCTATCATTAAAACAAAGTCAAAATAATATTAAAAACTCACACTCACTCAACACACGTGCGCCAAACGATTTCCCCAAAATATACTGTTGAGTGAACCCTAGAAATTACCATACCCTGAATTACCCCGTCCCTTAATAATTACCTAATCATTAAAATATCTAGAAGGACCTGACACAATAGAATGACACGTGGGTGCAGCTGATTGGAGGAGCCACCTCATCGATTTGATCAAACGGTTGGAATTGATGCGTAGAGGGCAAGCCAAGGATCAATGGGTAGGATTGATGCTGAGAAATCCCTGGAAGGTTCTGCTGAAGGCTATAAATAGCCCTTTCTCATTCACGTTTGGGTGAGTTAGCTAGTTAGATAAGATAGTGTTAGATTTTAGATTTAGGAGTAGGATTAATGTAGTTTGTTGTTCTTTATAATTTCGTTTAAATTTTCAATTCAGTTGTAATCAGATTTCAGTTTTAATTCAAGTCAACCTTTGGTCAACGTTACTGTTCAACTGCTTATTTGGTAATTTCAGAGCTTATTTCACTTTTTCTAGCTTAATTCATCTTATTGTTGCTGTTTTGATCATCAGAAATGATTTTAGTTACTATTTGCTTAAAAACAGTCAATAGTCATAGATAGTCAAACTGCTTATTTCTGTTCCCCTAGTGCTTATTCAGGATTTGATATTTGCTTATTTAGTGTTTCATAAGTTAGGTAATCAGAGGTTAATCAGTTTCTAGGCTTATATTGGAGAATAGTAGTTAAAATTTACAAAAGCAGCCCCATATAGGACTGTTTGCATAAGATTATCATAGGTCAAATTTTTAATGATATTGTTCCATTGCCATTTGTTTAGTTTTAACTGAGCTTAATTGAGTTTAACAAAAGTATTTCTGATAAGAGTTTAGCTATCTTGAGTTTTATTGAGGATTTGAGTTTGTTGGGTTAATATAAGAAGCAAAGCTGCACCAATATGCTTTATAACAGCTGAGCTTATTAGTGGCATCATTTTTGGTACTTGTGAGTCCCTTTTAGTGGTTGAAGTTGGGTGGCACTGTTTCATTGAAAATTGGATAGAATTAAGGTCTTACACCTTCTCTGCTGCATCAAAATTAGTTGTGCAGTTCTGCACAACTTTAGCCTGTAACAACTTTTTGATTATCCCTTATTTGCTTAATCAGTTGATCTTATTGCATATAATTTGATCTATAAATAGCCTGTAGTTTAGACTTTTAGAATCTGAGCTTGGATTCCTACATGTAGCTTATTTCATAGCTTTTAATTGAGCTGCAAATTAGCTCCATAGGACTGCTAAGGGCTGCAAACAAGCTTTCAGTCCAACTGCACTCTTTCTAGGCCTCATTTCTATAAGCTATTGATTGTTATGATTAGAGCTTTTGTGGTTTTAATATAGTCAGTAGTACTAGGAAGCTTTTGCCCCCATTAGTTTCCCCTTAACTGCTTATTCGAAGTGCTTATTGAGGCTACAAAGTGGGGCTGTTAGAGCATCATTTTTGTAACTGTTCAGCTGAATTATTGCTTATTCCTAGTGCTTATTTGATCAACTTCAATTGTTTTAAGTTTCCAGTAGTATGATTAATCAGTTTGGAGCTTTTGGTAATTTTTTTGATCACTATTGCTTATTTTTAGCTTATTTCCCATTAGCTTATTGCACTGTTACAGCTTATTTAGACTTATTCACTTTCTAAAATTATTTTTCATAGATTAGTCATTTCATTTTATAATTACTCAAATTTTTCCAGAATTTTCCTAAGTGTTTTAATATTTTTAAAGCATTTAAATAGTTTAAAATAGTTTTTAATTCATAAAAAATAATTAAAAAGTCAAAAAATATTTTCTTTTTCCCAAAATTTTCTTTTATCATTTAGAATGTAGGAAAATTATTTTTATGCCCGTAGGATTAGTATTGCTTCAAATTCACTTTTTATTTTGCAATCGTACGTAGTTTTTAATTTAGTCGCGCGTTCTTAGGATTTCCTTTACGTTTGCCTTAGTGTAGAATTTTCCCTTGCATTATTTACTGTTTTTAGTTTATATTTCATTATCCTTAGTATAGAAATCATTAACTCTCACTTTTATTCACCATTCACTTCACGAATCACGATCCCGAATCACAATTTCATTCATCCTTCAATCGGGACAACGAACTCGGGGTTTTCACATTATTTACATTTTGTGATTTCTCCCTTGATCTATAATTTGACAAATCAATTTTTGGCGCTGCTGCCGGGGAAGGTTGACGTGAATTCATGATTCCGTTTTTCGATTCGTGTTTTGAAGACCCTTCCCCCTTGAAGTTATCGCTTTCAATTGTAAATATTTTCTTCTTATAAAACCCAAAAAGATTTTCTCTTCAAAATTTATTTTCCTTTTTCTTTTGTGATTTTCAATGTTTCTAAAATTTAAAAATCCAAAAATATTATTCTCAATCCTCTTATCCGTTTAAGTCTTTATCTCTATCCCTCTATCCGTTTAATTCCTCTTCTCTATGTCTTCATCTTACCATTATGGTTGTCAATGGTGTGGCGGTCCTCATAATGGTGGGAATTGTCCCGGTTGTAGCATGGTGGAATCGGGAAACGGGTTTGTCTATGACCAAAATCCTTATTCCTACCATCAAACAACCGACTCTTTCAACCAGCCACCACACCATGAGATGGAAACATATTCCTGTGAATATTGTGGAGGTCCACACCCGAGTTTTGATTGTCAAGCAAGGAATACGTTTGTCTATGAACAAGTTCCATGTGATAATCAAAACCTCGGGTATGACCATTATCCATATAATTCACCAAATCAGCCACAACAATCATACTGTTGTGAGTATTGCGGAGGTCCCCATTATGGTTCTGATTGTCAAACCGAGAACATGCACTATGAGCAAATTCCTTACAACAATCATGACTCATCCGGTTTTGACCAACCTTCACAATACACAACCCCTCAGGACCTGCTTCTTCAAAGATTGTTAATTACTAGAGCTGAACAGATGAATGCTCTAAATGAATTCAACATGTACGTTCAAACTGAAATAAACCGTCTTCAGGAGTTGCTTCGAAGAAAACAAAATCCTCCCATTGACTTGTCACATTTTGAGGAGAGTGATGAGGAGGATGAAGAGAATTCAGAGATCAATCCGCTTATTGAAGATCCTTTAGATACCTTTTTAATGGGGGACGAGGAAGTCGAAATCAATCCTCTTAAGGATGTTGATGACCTTGTTCCAATCCCAAGGGTATCTGAGGAACCCTTCGATCTTTCTGATTCTACTTCACAAACTTTCAGTATGACTATCACTAATCCTTTGTTTGATTTTGATTCTGAATTTACTCTAATTTCAGACAATCAAATTTTTGATATTCATAACAAGGAGAGTGATGAGTCAGAAACGGAGACAATAATGGACGAGGTGCAAACTTCTAGCATACAAAGTACAGCACATGTCCCACCTCCGTATATCATTCCTGAGCCCAAGCTCAAAGACATACTTCATAAGAATGAAATCATATCTCCACCAGAGTATGATTTCTATAATTTTGAGGAAGATCCTGACCTGGGGGGAGAGGTACTCTATCATGAGAGTTTACTTGTCGATGATATCCTCCCGACCCTCCCGCCCGAGGTCTTTGTTGATTATAACAATAAGAGCTTCAATGTTGATATTCAAGATCAGAAAACTGGTAATTTTGAGGATGAAGAATGGATCTTCATTGTGATAAAGATCCTTCTCCCTTTCTTCACCTACCCGGTGACTTCTCCTAACCTTCACTCCTTTGGGAGTGAAGATACCATCTTTGACCCCGGCATCTCTCCTTCTTTTCAGCCGTGGGTATCTCATCGGGGTGGAACTTTCGTATGCTTCAATGTTTTTCCAAACATCTTGAACGAAAGTCCGATTGAGAGTATCTCTTCCACATGCTCCCCCAAGGACAATTAAATTCGGGGCGAGTCTAAGCTTTCCGACTCGATACTAAACAAGCGCTTCGTGGGAGGCACCCCATGCTTATCATTCTATCTTCTTATCTTATTTTCTAATAAAATGTAAGGAGGGCTTCCTTTTTTGTATCTTGTGTTTCGTGTTTTCTGTGATGTGTCTAGGATTGCCCGATGATTGAAGACTCTCGTGCTTGTGGTTGCTTCTCTCCACTCGAGTATTTATCATCCGTTGCTCATCCAATATCCTAAATCTTATCGTTTTACATCTATCTTTTGGCATAATTAATAAACGGCCTTAGATTTATGTAGGAGAACCCTTACCTTTAAGACATTGAGGACAATATCTCGTTTTAGTCTGGGGGGGGGGGGTAATCTTTCGATTTGATTTTTGCCTTGCATTTTTTGCCGTTTTCTCATGCAACCCCGTTTTTCCTTCAAAAATTGAAAAAATCCAAAAAAAATGAGAAAAATTTAAAAAATTTTCTGCAAAAATATAATAAATTTTGACATTTTGTTGACTTTCCGCTGGTGAGAGTAGGAATAAAATTCTGACTTGATCGGGCGTGTTGAGCCCTAGCTTGTTCCCTTAACCGTTTATAATCTATAAGCTCGTGCTAGTCTTTTACACAAGGAGCTATAAAATGCGAATTCTTTTTAAGAATTTGCAAGTTCCCGTATTGACTTTATATATGCATGGCTTGATTATAAGGCTAAGCATTCGCGGATCTTATTATTTAAGATTTTAAATTTGCGAAGAACGAGAAATGATAGAGTTATTTATAAGTTAGATTGCTAAACGTGGAGTAGATGGTTCTCTTTAAAGCTCATCGAAGTTATTTGTGGCTTTTTGTTCCCATAAGCTTGTTTCACCCAAAAAATAGTACTCTAGGAATAATTAAAGCTATTTTAGTTTTGGCGATAATTAGTTTTTATTTCTTCCTTAGAGAATCCTTGCTTATGAAAGTTGGGTACACATCAAGGTACTGCCAGTGTTACGGTGTAATAGACTATTCCATCTTGCCGGCTCACAACCGATGTTGGGATTGTTATAAAAGCCGTAGGACTTGGGGTTTGGCAACACAAATAATTAATGAATATGATAATGTATAATAATAATCCAAAGCCATAAAAAGTTTTCTACATCTTGTCGGTTCGCAGCCGATGTTGTAGACTTCTAATAAAGGCAGAGGAAAAATTCCAAGGTCATAATAGACTATCACATCTTGTCGGCTCGCAACCGATGTTGTGATTGTTATAAAGGGCCAAGGATTAAATACGTTAATGTGATTGAATATGTAGATAAAGTGTTATAATGCCAAACTTCGACTCCGGGGGTATCCTAATAAAAGCTTCTGTTTCTGGACTCGTAGATGAGTTGTTTCGGTCGTATATAAAAGGGATATCCTCAAAATCGTGTTAAATCAGAGACCTTGATGTGGACCTCATTTTTGTATGCAACGGTTTTCGAGGGAAGGTTTGGAAACTACTTAGCGTCTAAACTAGGTATCTTTATCGGACTAAAAATTATCGAAATGAGAATTTGAAGAAATTCATTTCTCACCAAAAATAAAATAAATAGAGGAAAATAGGAATTTGGGAACAAAGAGTCCACAATTAGCTTTCTGGGTAGTGTTGGCAATCTAACTTGTAATTAACAATGATTTCATTTTTAAGCTTAGTTTGGGGACTCGTGAAAAATCAGGGACGACGAATTTTATCCGTATGGTCACTTCTTTATGAGTCGTGTTTCCTGCTCCGTGATCCTAAAAGTTATCGTGAGATAATGATTGTCAACAAAGCCGTCGCATGAATAATGAGAAAAATACAAAAATAAAATAAAATGGAAAATCGGGGAGTTTTTAGAACTTAAAGATTTTTTAATCTCTTTTGAAAATTTTGCTACTTCTCAAAGTTAGTAAAAAGAGATTAGAAATTTTTGGTTTCGAAAACGTGTTTCTATAACATTGCATGAGGACATTGCAATAGCTTAGTCTGGGGGATTTTGGTATGTGCTTATTCACATACCTTTTATTTACCAAATTAAGACCAAAACGACCAAAAACTAACCCAAATGCCAAAGATATTTGTGTTTTTGTGTTTGTTTGTGTGCAGGTACGGATATCGAGAAAAAGGGGCAAAAACAGGCAAAAACCGAGAAAACGAGCACGAGATATGGAAGTATTATTTAAAGTCGGAGCCAGGAAGGAAATTATGGTCAAAAAGTCAACCAAAGTCCTCAAATTATCAAATCTTGTCAAGTTCAGCCCTTAGAACAACTTTGAAGAATTGGCAAGATCAGTCCCCAAATTTTCAGCAATTACATAAATGGTCCCTAGAATCAAAAACCTTAAATACCTTAAAACCTTAAACAAACCTTACACCCGGATCCATAAAATTAACCCACTTATCATTAACCCATCCCACCAAAACCTTTACCCAGCCCAGTCCAATACCCTTAACCCGACCCACACTTAAACCCGGTCAACTCTATCATTAAAACAAAGTCAAAATAAAATTAAAAACTCACACTCACTCAACACACGCGCGCCAAACGATTTCCCCAAAATATACTGTTGAGTGAACCCTAGAAATTACCATACCCTGAATTACCTCGTCCCTTAATAATTACCTAATCATTAAAATATCTAGAAGGACCTGACACAATAGAATGACACGTGGGTGCAGCTGATTGGAGGAGCCACCTCATCGATTTGATCAAACGGTTGGAATTGATGCGTAGAGGGCAAGCCAAGGATCAATGGGTAGGATTGATGCTGAGAAATCCCTGGAAGGTTCTGCTGAAGGCTATAAATAGCCCTTTCTCATTCACGTTTGGGGGAGTTAGCTAGTTAGATAAGATAGTGTTAGATTTTAGATTTAGGAGTAGGATTAATGTAGTTTGTTGTTCTTTATAATTTCGTTTAAATTTTCAATTCAGTTGTAATCAGATTTCAGTTTTAATTCAAGTCAACCTTTGGTCAACATTACTGTTCAACTGCTTATTTAGTAATTTCAGAGCTTATTTCCCTTTTTCTAGCTTAATTCATCTTATTGTTGCTGTTTTGATCATCAGAAATGATTTTAGTTACTATTTGCTTAAAAACAATCAATAGTCATAGATAGTCAAACTGCTTATTTCTGTTCCCCTAGTGCTTATTCAGGATTTGATATTTGCTTATTTAGTGTTTCATAAGTTAGGTAATCAGAGGTTAATCAGTTTCTAGGCTTATATTGGAGAATAGTAGTTAAAATTTACAAAAGCAGCCCCATATAGGACTGTTTGCATAAGATTATCATAGGTCAAATTTTTAATGATACTGTTCCATTGCCATTTGTTTAGTTTTAACTGAGCTTAATTGAGTTTAACAAAAGTATTTCTGATAAGAGTTTAGCTATCTTGAGTTTTATTGAGGATTTGAGTTTGTTGGGTTAATATAAGAAGCAAAGCTGCACTAATAAGCTTTATAACAGCTGAGCTTATTAATGGCATCATTTTTGGTACTTGTGAGTCCCTTTTAGTGGTTGAAGTTGGGTGGCACTGTTTCATTGAAAATTGGATAGAATTAAGGTCTTACACCTTCTCTGCTGCATCAAAATTAGTTGTGCAGTTCTGCACAACTTTAGCCTGTAACAGCTTTTGATTATCCTTTATTTGCTTAATCAGTTGATCTTATTGCATATAATTTGATCTATAAATAGCCTGTAGTTTAGACTTTTAGAATCTGAGCTTGGATTCCTACATGTAGCTTATTTCATAGCTTTTAATTGAGCTGCAAATTAGCTCCATAGGACTGCTAAGGGCTGCAAACAAGCTTTCTGTCCAACTGCACTCTTTCTAGGCCTCATTTCTATAAGCTATTGATTGTTATGATTAGAGCTTTTGTGGTTTTAATATAGTCAGTAGTACTAGGAAGCTTTTTCCCCCATTAGTTTCCCCTTAACTGCTTATTTGAAGTGCTTATTGAGGCTACTAAGTGGGGCTGTTAGGGCATCATTTTTGTAACTGTTCAGCTGAATTATTGCTTATTCCTAGTGCTTATTTGATCAACTTCAGTTGTTTTAAGTTTCCAGTAGTATGATTAATCAGTTTTGAGCTTTTGGTAATTTTTTGATCACTATTGCTTATTTTTAGCTTATTTCCCATTAGCTTATTGCACTTTTACAGCTTATTTAGACTTATTCACTTTCTGAAATTATTTTTCATAGATTAGTCATTTCATTTTATAATTACTCAGCTTTTTCCAGAATTTTCCTAAGTGTTTTAAGATTTTTAAAGCATTTAAGTAGTTTAAAATAGTTTTTAATTCATAAAAAATAATTAAAAAGTCAAAAAATATTTTTCTTTTTCCCAAAATTTTCTTTTATCATTTAGAATGTAGGAAAATTATTTTTATGCCCGTAGGATTAGTATTGCTTCAAATTCACTTTTTATTTTGCAATCGTACGTAGTTTTTAATTTAGTCGCGCGTTCTTAGGATTTCCTTTACGTTTGCCTTAGTGTAGAATTTTCCCTTGCATTATTTACTGTTTTTAGTTTATATTTCATTATCCTTAGTATAGAAATCATTAACTCTCACTTTTATTCACCATTCACTTCACGAATCACGATCCCGAATCACAATTCCATTCATCCTTCAATCGGGACAACGAACTCGGGGTTTTCACATTATTTACATTTTGTGATTTCTCCCTTGATCTATAATTTGACAAATCAGCATTCGATACGTTGATGCATGTGGCTCACTTACCTTTGTAAGTGATAGTCTTAGTTGAATATATACAATATAAACCTAGAATTGATTATTAATAGGTTTTATCAAATTAAGTTTGCATGTGGCTACATGTTTTTTACATAATTAATTGTTATGTTATGTGAGTTTATTTAGTTGCTTTATTTTTTTTATTTGTATTACTTGTTTTTTGTTTATTTATTTTAAAGACATGTTTATAAATGAAAAAGGGTAATTTTGAATAGAAAAATAATATTGACTGAATAATAGTGAAACAATAAATTATTTTCGAAGAGTTAAATTTTCAAAGTGTTTTAATTGATTGTTGAGTTTTGTACCAACAGTACGAACGGCTCACCCAATTGTGACAAACTATAAGAGGGGTATAAGTAGGAACGGGTTTTTAATAAGCTTCACGCTGACCTTTGTTTCTACGCTCCTTTGTGCGTCAAATTGGAGCTACCATGTAACACCCCCAAATCAGATCGCTGCAGAACGGATATCTGGGGTGCTACGTATTTGGATCACAACACAAGTAATAGAGAACGGATTTTCTAATCCGTTTTAAAGTTTCATTAATTAAAACATAAGTTTTACATAATTATGAAATGCGAAAAACAAGGCCCATAATAGTATTAAGTTGTCTCATAGTACAAAACTTTGGTCATGAGTGTTATGTGTACACTCCAAAAGTGCACATATGCCCCTGCCAAGCGCTGCCTTGCATCATCATATATCAAACAACTAAACACCTGAGAAAAACATGCTAAAAGTCAGCTAAAAGCTGGTGAGTTCATAGGTTTACGTAAAGCAGTAAAGTTGGACCAATAAGTTCATGAGTTAACATTATAATGTGCATAATGTTATACGAAAGGCTATTACGCTGCGCTAAGTTCCATGTTACCGAAGCTACGACAGTGTGCATGAGATGAGTTCATGTAATAATAAGGCCCGACAAGTGTTCTATCCCTTGATATTTGTAATTCGACATGGTATACATCCGTTTGTCCTATCTGGATTGTTAGTTCTCCAACACGGATGGAGGTGTCACCCTCAATAGATCTATTTATATCACTCGTGCTTCCCAGCAGGAACTAACGGTACATGAGTATAGGCATAAATTTAGGATACAGTACTTAGGCTAACACGTAATAGTTTTTCAAACAAAAGTATTGTTTAAATGGTCCATAAAAGTAAGCATGTTTCTCACCCCAAGTTTGCAAAGCAAATACGAGTTAAAAGTGGGGCTACGAACTCACCTTGAGTGTAACTGGCAAAGGTGAAATGTGAAATCAAGTGAATTATGGGAACGGCTCCAACACACGACCTGAATAATAGTGAAGTCTGAGAATTTGACAGTTTTGGCTTTATACGAATAATGATTGTGAAAGGTGCATCGGATAACGATTTGGTTCGTGATGAGAGTGAATGATATGCTTAAAATGCTTAAAGTTCAAAAATAATATTATATATAATATTATCTTGTTTTTATGTTATTGAATTCATAAATATCGTTTCCTCGAAAGTGGTTTAACGAAACGTTAAGTTTATTCGTTAGAATTCGTTATATAAATATATAAACGTACGTGATTTAATGTATTGAACAAATGGTAAAAATGCACTTGATTGAATGAGAAAGTGTAAAATATGAGATGGAATTGAATATGAAATAAAGTTACTGTTAGGTCCTTGAACTTATACAAAATTTACACTTTCTACCCTAACTGAGTAAGTTTTGCACCGTTAGTCCTCAGTTAGTTTTATTTCACTTTTAGCCCAAAAAGGGTCAAATATTACATTTTAAGCTTCTTGTTTACTGGATGAACAATTTCTACCCTCAGGTTAACGAAATGGCAGTTTGGAACATATTTATGTGAAGTTGACAATTTTGACCCGATTTGAGATATATTTTGCAAATTTAGTCCAAAAATCACAAAAATGATGTGATAAGTTTTCCGAAAGTTGTATTATCTTTAAAAAGCTTATTTGAGTCTTATTAGACTTCTTATTTGCAAAAAGAGCTTATTTTCTGCTTATTGGGCTTTAACGAGTTTAAAACAAAGCCCAATAAAAGATAACGATCCAAGGGGTGTTCGAATGTTTTGGGCCTGGTTTTGGGCTTATCTTAAGGTCTTAAAAACATATCCAACCTACTTATAAGACTGCTTATTCGATAGTGCTTAGTGGATTGCTTATTGGGTTACAAGCCCAATCGATAAAATGATTAAGTTTTGGGACTGTTTGAATAGCGATAGCTTTAAGGTTTTAAATGAACTTTTAAGAACTTATAATGAGAGCTTATTACAACAGCTCATTAGGTGGGCTTATGAAGAATTAGTTTGAGCCATAAAAACAATATGTTGTGTTTACGAAATGGATTTTAATGAGGCAAATCTTAGTCGAATAAACCAATATGTCTAAAATAGAAGATGACTTATAACGTGTGATATGAAATATACGATGCAACATATGATTACAATGAGTCTCGATATGCATAAAAATGAGGATGTGAGTGTCGAACAAGTATGTAACTCGATTATTCTAGCCATCCATGAATAGGAGGTCAAAAGTATACACGAAATAAATAATAAGAAAGCGTAAAAAAGCTTAGAAAGTAAATATGATTCGAATGGAAATATGTACAATGCATGATATAATGAAAATCATAATAATGAGTAGGAAAAGTGTTTAGATGGACTTACAACACCAAAAGGTGGTATGTTATAAGTGAATAAGGACTAGGATTCGAATGAGTTGCACGAAATTTGTTAAAACGATCACCAAAGAGTCGAGTTCAATGTATACGACTTGAAATATGGATTAGAATGGCTAAAAAATGCTTCCTGTTCTTGGGAGGTCTCGGCAGTAAGTATAGGAGACTTAGAGAGAATATATGAGTGAGTTTTCAAGTGTGAATGCAAGAGTGTGTGTGTTGGTTGATATATATGCATGTCTACGTATGACATACATTATAAAATACACAAGTTGAGCTTGATTGAGTGGCTGCCAGAGATTGGATGAGATTTAGAGAATAATACTTGAGTATAAGGATATTTAGGAGAGGGCTTGTGTGTTGGTTTGGTCATAATACAAGTTGCATGTTATACATGTTTCGTTCGACACATAAAGTGTCCAAATGACATTTTTAACGTGACCAAAAGTGTAAGAAGGTGAGAAACATTCTTATGAACTTATAATCGACTATAGAAAATTAAAAGACATAGGTGAAAATTAGTTTAGGTCGATTTGGATAAGATGTGTGAACTTGCAAATGTTGTCGAGTGGGGTTTACTTTGCGTCTCGTTTAGTGATCAAACGTTCGAATGAGGGAGTGAGAGTTGTCATCCTGATTCTTTGGAGTGTGAGCATTCGAGTGATGTAAAATGTGGCATAGGCTGTGTGTCGAAATCAATAGATATCGTGGCCAAGTGTTTGTGTGTCAACCGAGTGAATTTAAAGAGATATTAAAAGTTGAGTTGGGTTTGAATAGTACCAGGCTCAAAATTTAGGTCAGGAATAGTATAAGGATCCGTTTTGTTTATTATTAGTGTGTTAGATTCGTTGTGGTCCGTGTGTGAGTTCGTTCCAATGTATTGTGAATCACCTATTAACATGTTTGAGTTATTGTAGTGTAATAACAAAATTAAATGAGATAACTTATTTTTAAGGTAAAATCATTAATATGTGTCAGAAAATAAATAATGTGCATTTTCTGATAAAGTAATTATTATTACTATTAAAATGGGAAAATCACCATTTGTCACATACCAAGTACGACTATTTTATGTACAAAATCACCTTAAGGGTGAATTAACTTTAATTCCATGCGCCACTTTGTGGTAATTATCCGAAACACTTAGTCTTTAGACTTATGCAAAAGTACGATATAATGGATGATAATTAAAGGTAAATTCTTTGATTGGTGAACCCAATACCTCAATTGAAAATGTTTGTAAATTTGATCTTAATGAATTGGTAAATTAAAAGGTTTTATTAAACTTATGATACGAAGATGTATGCATGTTTCTTCGTACATATTTTGATTATAAACATCAAAACTAGTACCCTTAAAAATTAAGTTAATGCCATCTAATTAAAAGAACACTTGAAGTTGTAATTTACGTCATGTGAGAGCTTGGACTAGATTACAATGGAAAGGTAAATTTCATACTTTCATTACTAGCAGATCAACTTATGTAATGGGACTATGTTAATTTACAGTTTTTCAATTAGACGACTTAATTGAGTTGTAAGTGAGAGCTTGGATTCAAGGCATAAGATGGGGATAAACATGCTTACATTGGAAATTGTTTGCCAATATAAATCCCATAATGATCTAGGAATTGGAAATTGTTTGCCAATTATTGTTCGACAGATTACCTTATTTTATACTTTCATTACTAGCAGATCAACTGATGTAATGAAACTATGTTAATTTGGATCCTAGTTTTCAAGAAAATACTATGGTTATATGAATATTTCCTTGGGTATTTTATTTTCTTGAAAAATTGTATTATCGAAAATACTAATAATTGAACTTTCTTTATCTGTAGAAATGGCTCAAAACAATAACACTACTATGAGTTCTGCGTTCAAATCATTCTTTGAACGAGAAAAATTGACTGGCTCTCAGAATTTCAATGATTGGTTTCGCTCACTTAGGATTGTCCTGCGAGTGACAAATCAACTTGAATACTTATATAAGCCTTGTTGTGCTGAACCTACTGCTGAAACTTCAACTGATGAGGAAAAAGCATTGTGGAAAGCTGAGTTTAAGACACATAATGATGTGGCCTGTTTAATGTTGGGAGCGATGACACCTGCTTTACAAAAGCAGTTTGAGAATTTCTTCCCTATGGACATGCTCAACGAACTCAGAAAAATGTTTGAGAAACCACAAACCGTTGAGGTCTATGATTTGATGGAATCTCTACACGGTTGTAAGCAGGCAGATGGTGAACCTGTAAGTTGTTAAACCCCCATTTCTCAGATAGCAGCGGAAGCTAAATCTTGGGGTATTACCTCATTGAGACATTGTCACAATGATAGAAAACGACTCAAAAAGTGACGTTTTTTAAAAAGGATTTATCTTTCATTTATTTATCAAAGTTTTTACAGTAAAAGAGAGACTTTTGCAAAAAGACAGGTCCCAAAGACACGTGTTTGAAATAGGAAGGTGAATGATAACAGGTTTGGACGTCCTCAAGTCCAATGTCACTCCGTGTAGTAAGGCCATAAGTGTTCAGTTACATAGTATAACATGCTTAAAGGTCAACACTAAGGTTGAGTGAAATTCGTAGGTTTAGTTGGAAAGTTGTTTGAATACAAGTTCGTGTGGGAGCTACCCAAGCTAGAAGATGTCGGTATAGCTTGTAAGTACCAAATCCCCTAATACCAACAACTTCAGCAGTCACAACATATATCACTATCAGAATAAGAATCACAAATAACACATTAACCACAAACACGAGATCCTATTTCTACAGACCAAAGTCCTTGTAGACACATTGAAACCCCGAGCCCAATATCAGCTACAAACAACTTCTGACGAAAAGCAAGTATAATACATAATATGGCAGATAAAGCTGAAAGAGTGGGGGAAAGGGAATCGCGTTTTTCCTTGTAACTGATAGGATGAGGAATAAGAAGAAGATACCTACAGATTGGAGGGACAAGAAGTGGTGAACAGGGGAACAACCTTTGTCTAATGAGTCAGAGTCAAAAACAGATGTGGTTTAGTGGGAAAAGGCGATAAGGAGACATACCACGTATGATAATGAGGTAGAGCTAAAGGTGTTGGTGAATAGTTCATGTGAATGGATGGTATAATACTGTGAAGTAGCCTCAAGAGGATCTTAGATGGTTTATGGTTGTGTCGATAAGGTGATACAATCCTAATGACACCAATGTTGAGGTCATTAGTATCTTTATTCACAGTAAATAATGTTAGTTCCGGGGTTTAGAAAGATGGTTTTGTAAAACGAAGTTTAATGCTACTACTTGTTACTTCAAGGCGAGTTCTCTCTGTCCTTAAAGCAATTTCGCCCCCACCGTTCTTTCGAACAATCGTGTTTTGGGTTACCGACAAATTGCATCCCAAGATACAATGAAGCAACGTATGTAGCAATTATCAACACTACACGATGGTGGTGATAATCCGGATGAACTACCGAGTTATCGGGGGTTTCAAGACACTAAAAATAATAGTTCTATAGCACTATTATTTATAGCAATCGGGTATATTGGAAGAAAGTTTTTGTATGTGTTTGTTTTTGGTTTTGGATGATCAAAAACGCTGGAATAATGGCCCTATATATAGGCATGCTCGTGACCATTCAAATAGTCACAATGGTTCACCAAAAGGTGCAATTAGTGACGGTTTAGCGACGACTTAGCGACAGAATAACCGTCGCTAACTGCCACTAGTTCAAACAGTCGCGATGGTCCACTCAATGATGCCTTTTTAACAGTAATAACCGCCACCTTTGATGAATAGGCGCGTCTTATTGATATGATGGTTCATTAGCGACGATTTTGTGACAGAAAAACTGTCGCTAATTGCCATTTCGTTGGTCACCACCAAAACACAACAAAACCCTTAATTTCCTTCCTAAGACACAACCCAAAACATGCAACTTGAACAAACTTTTATGCTCGAGAAATTGTATATATAACTCTTGATTGTTATAATTGTCATATGTTCTTTCCTAACAATGAAAGAATGACCCGGTCAACGAGCCTTGGACAGAATGATATAAATATAAATAGGATATATCTCACAAGTAACGAAACAAAAGACTTCGAAACCAAATACAACGATCGAAATTGGTGCCCCTGCTGATTGTTTTTTGGGAAAATATGAAGAAGCTGATAACAAAGTTTAACATCAAGGCCACCAAATAATATTGGGAGCGAGGTTGTTGCTAAATCTTCTATAACACAATTGTTTCTCTCTATTAGAGTTTGCTGCGTCTTTATAACACGTACAGATCTGAAGAACAGAAAGGGGAAGAAACCAGCATACAAATTGAAGCACTATTTACCAACTAATGTTTCCCAAAGGGATCACTGTTGTAACTCTTTGGACCCGAGCTCATTTGATACCCATCCTCCAATCATATCTGAGAATGAATGTCAGTCCACTTCATGGTTTTCAGAGAATTCAGGAGGTATAAAAATGACATGTGGCATATGGGTGAAGTTGAATTCATAGGATCACAATTCACAAACATAGTAAACATGTATAAATGGTGGAAATGAAGATGGTATACTATATAAACTTAACTGAATTATCCAATCATATAATACAACAGCAGCTAGACTAATGAGTGGTCAACAAATGACCAAGTACTTAACATATAAAGTTGTAAACATACAAAAGGTAGGTTGTTGGTGGATCCTCCCATCATGAGTACTGTCAACTTCTTGAAGAATTAAACAAAAAATGTCTCAAGCAACACCCACAAAATAAATTGTCGTCTTAGAATGTATATCCTGGTCAGGAAACTAGCAAAGTTTCTTCATATATACTGTCATCAACTAGGATAGCAACAAATTAACTTTAAAAATATGTTCCCTTTCATGCTTGGATTCATAAATATATACTGTCATCAACTAGGATAGCAACAAATTAACTTTAAAAATATGTTCCCTTTCATGCTTGGATTCATAAAGTGGAGAGAACAAGTACAAAAGAAACTTATTTCAGATTGTTTTCAATACATTTCAGTAATAGTACAAATTTAGAAGAGTTAATGTCAAAAATGGTCCCTCAACGCGACCGGGTTTAACACTTTTAGTCCCTAGGTTAAATTTTTACCGGATCCAGTCCCTTATGAAGCCAACTTTCTCGGGTTTAGTCCCTTGACCAGATTTTTCCCTAGTTTGACCGTAACCTGGGTTAGGTTAGCGAATATTGAGGGGTAATTAGGTCTTTTTACGTTTAATCCCTTACCCCTTACTCTCTTATTTTGGCGGGATTTTGACTGAAGACCACAAGCACACACTGAAACACACACTTGAGTAATTAGGTCGTTTTATCCCCAAATTTTTCATCCCCAATGGTTTCTGAATGGAGGGTTCGAATGCAGGGAAGGAAAGTAACCTATCATGATTATGGTGAGTATTTTTTTTATTGTTATTGCTTAACTGATGTTAATTTTATCAATAATCTTGTTTAGATCAACCAGGTTATTTTCCAAGGGTTTTTTGCTTGAAGATCAACCATGGTGGTGCATTTACCAATCCTCCCAAGATAAGCTATGAAGGTGGTAAGGTAGATTGGATTGACTCACTAGATTCTGATGTGTTTTTTATTCTTGAAATTAACAACATGATGAAAGAGCTTGGTTATGAAAACTCATCATTTGAGTATTATTATAAGGAACCTAACACTGATTTAGATAATGGCCTAAAGAAGTTAGTTAGTGATCAGGATGTTATGCAAATGATGAAGTTAGTTGCTCAGTATAAGGTAGTTGAGTTGTATGTTGATCATTGTGTTAAGGAACCTAACACTGATTTAGATAATGTAGTAGATAATGCACCAGTGTTGATTTCAACACCTCCAGCTGGATTTGAGATGACACCACCAGATATGACAATGAGGGTGGTGGTGTGACAATGAGAGGAGGTGGTGTGAGGATGAGGGGTTGTAGGGTGCAGGGGAGGGGTGGTAGTGCAAGTGATGAAGCTGGGAGTAGCAGTAGCACTAGGCTTAGGACCATAAATGGAAAAATTGTTAGGTGTAGAGGAAAAGGAGATGGTTCAAGATCTTCCAGGTATCCTGGTGGAATTACACCTATAGGATATGGTGTTTCTTGGGATCCAGTTGATGGAGAAGCAATGTTAGGAGTAAGTTACTCTTTTGAATTTTGTTTTGTTTTAACTGTTTTTGCATTTTATAATGTTGTGACACTTGCATTAGTTTAATTGACCTCTTTTGCATTTGCAGAATGTTATGGGTTTACCTGTTCCAGCTTGGCCTATTGGAATCACACCTGAAGATTGCAGAATCCATGCTGAAGCACCAGAAAAAGAACCAGTTATTGAACAAGAGCCAATGCAGGAACTACTTGTGAGAAGACTTTCACAATATCATTTTCAGAAAGCTAAAGAAAGGAAAAAAGAAATTGAACTGGAAGAAGTTGAACTGGACCAGTTATGGAAGAAGTTCAAAAGGCCACCATCACCTGGACCAGATGATATTATTTCATTAGACTAGAGTTGACATATGTAAACAATTTAATGTAGTATGTACATTATCTTTTGACTTGTAGTATGTTTGTAAGACTTGTAAAAGTCTATTTGGTACTTATGGTTTAATGGTATAATGGTCTGCAGAATTTTGGCACATTTTGGTCTAATTATGGTCAAATTATGGTCTGCATAATTATGGTCAAAGGGGTGTTTGGATCAGTAGTCAAAACAGGTCAAAATGGATTTTTACTATTCATGTGCACTTAGGGTACTTTTAATCCTGCTTATTGTAGTCCTTATTAGGTGTTAGTAGAAGCAATTAAGCTGATTTGAGAATTGCAAGTTATAGGGTATGCACTGGCCATTTTAGCTTATTATAGGGATAAGCTCATTTGATCCTTATTTTTGTCATTCTTGAGTCTATTTCAGTCTATATTTAATAGTTGATTTAGTGTCATAAGCCTTGGTTCATATATCAGCTATAACAGTCCTCATCACCCATAGCAGACTGCATATCAGTCATTTCCATTTTCAGCCCTTTGTTTTTGAATTTTAATTTGCTCAATTTAAGTTGAGATAAGCTAAAATTTAGAACATATAATATGGGGTTGCTTGTCTAGTAATTCTAATTTTTTTTAGATTTTTAAAATTTTCTTTTGAGTGCTTTTTACTAGCTTAAAGTTGCTTATTATTGCCCTGCACCAATAGCAGACCACAGAAGCTTATTTGATGCTTGTGCTTAATATTGGATTTAGCCAATTTTGTGTTTCATTTTGGTGTTTCTGGTCTCCATTTAGTTCCATATGTTAGTTCTAAGATGATGGTCTAAGTTAAACCCCTTATGTCTGCACTGTTATGGTCAAATTTTGGTGTTTCTGGTCTCCATTTAGGCTATTCCACTGTTGCATCAGTAGCCTATATTTGCCCAATCAGCTCTTCTTTTGCACAATCTTTTTCACAATGTGCACAGTTATGGTCTCATGGTCAAACTACACAAAAGGCACAAATTCCACTCTAAAAGTCTGCATCTACCCATCTGCACCAATTCCACTCTAAAAGTCTGCACAAATTGCACACTTATGGGACAAATTGCACAGCTTTGGTCAAATCAAACTACACAATCTGCACATTCAATAGCATTTACTCAACATTTCCACTTTACTAACCGAACATTCAATAGCATTTACTCAACATTTCCACTATAAATTGGGTTATGCACATAACCTGTATTCACCCAACATTTCCCACAAGCATATCAACCATGAGTTCCAATCCACCAATTATTCAAATTTCCTCGGATTCAAGCTCATCAGAGGAGCTCAACTCTCCCCCCCCCCCATGGAACCTACCTTACAACTATGCTCCATCAGTGAAAAGAAAGTCCAAGCAAGAATCTTCCTCTAAGCTTAGCTCTCTTCCCAGCTGGATCTCAAGCTACCATTCAACATCATCTGAGGATGATAAAGATGTTTCTAGGGCTTTGCATGTTCAACCTCTTTCTACTTCAATCCCTGGTAAAAGGGAACAGGTTCTAGGCCTTTGCAATGAAGACATTTGGGAGGAAATCAAAGGAAGAGGGAAGCAGAGCATGCCAGAAACAAAAGGGAAATGGAAAGGGAAAAAGAGCATGTGGTGATGTTTTGATGGTCCTTTTAGTTTATTGCTTTTGATGGTAGGTTTTAGTTTAATGCTTTTGAATGTAATCGACTGATGATGGTTTGCAAGTGATGATGTTTAATGCAAGTGATGATGTTTAATGATGAGGTTTTAGTTTAATCCTTTTAATTTATTGTATGATATTGTGTTATTTGTGTTTTTTTTTTTTTTTATTCTTGGTTTTGAATTTCTGTTTATGTTTTGTGTTTTTTTGTTATGAGATGCTTTAGAAGATGAAGAATAAGTTCTATAAGAGAGAACCCTTTGAAAAGACCTAATTACCCCTCAATATTCGCTAACCTAACCCAGGTTACGGTCAAACTAGGGAAAAATCTGGTGAAGGGACTAAACCCGAGAAAGTTGGCTTCATAAGGGACTGGATCCGGTAAAAATTTAACCTAGGGACTAAAAGTGTTAAATCCGGTCGCGTTGAGGGACCATTTTTGACATTAACTCAATTTAGAATTTTGCATATAAACATTATTACAGAGGTAGTAGTCAAAAGCTTGAACTAAATAAGAACACAAGAAAAGAAAGAAAAATATACGACTTATACCTAAAATCTTCACCGGAAATACGATTTTGACATTTATTACTAGTGATTGTAATAAACATGCCTCTTTTTTCCTGAAGACGAACAAGTGACACATCACAAGACTTGGTTAGAACTTAGACTCATGAATATAAAAATTGAAAAGAGGATATATCTCACAAGAAAAGAAACAAAAGACTAGGATAAGGAACGCAGTTACAGCAATCGATATTGGTGCCCATACTGACTTGTTTTGGTAAAATATGAAGAAGCTGATAACAAAAGCTAGCATCATGGCCACCAATGCATAGAAGAGCGCTTCTAGTCATCCCATGAGCTTGTAAGGTAATCTTTTCAAAAAATCACGTTCAGCATAACGGGATGTAAGAATGGTTACGACATAAAGGAATGATGTTGAAGCAAACATCAAACATAAAGCATCTAGTATTATGAATACCATGAAAAGTTTTTTCTGAAGAAAGATAGGAGTACCGGTGTCTTGGTTGAAACCACCAGGAACCGTGAATGGCACTGCAAATGCTACGGTGGCTATAAGTGTTGAGACAACCATTAATTGGGTAGCTACTTCTTTAATCCATTTCTCGCCTTTGGTTAGTAAATCTTTGTGGTTCTCTGTGAATACTTCACGTGGTGTATGACCAGATGAATACTTTTTTTCTCGAAGAGAATATGCGGGAGCATCACCGGCGGAACTATTAAGGGGTGATAAATATTGTAAATAGCTTATGTTTTATGATTTTGGAGAGAGCTAATATAGCGACGTACTCATGTGTAGAATATATATGAATGGAAAGAGGAACAATGAAGAAGATGAATCGAAAAGTATTTTTTAATGCTTCTTTTATTAATTTCTTTTAATAAATAGTACATGTAATACAGCTTTTTGTTATTTTTTATTATTTCACTCTATGTAACTTTTTGGTATGTTGTTTATGCTTTATGATATTTTCTTTTAATGCATGTTTACTTATAAAACTACCTTTCACTGTATTATGTGAACTAAAGAACATATTGTGTTCGTCTCATTCTCAACAAAATAAGTATTACACGTTACTTATCCTTTAGCATTTTGTTATTTTGATTGTAGCTTGTCGGCTCCTCATAAAAACAAGTCTTATTTTTCGTACAGAGACTAACAATTATTTTTTGGTGCTACACCCAATTAAAGTTTCTGGATCCACCATTGCATCTATTAGTTCTAAATTTGTAAATTTTAGATTCGAGACTTCGAGTATAAAATAGTTATCTTCTATTCGTGTTATCATTTGCGGGCTTATATTTCTTAGGGGTTGGCAACCCATCACTCACACTGCATCCCGTAACACACTCCCAACCAATCCCCTTATGCTACCTCATTCCCTTACTTTTTCATGCCACACTCCCAAATTTTGTTGGCATCACCATACCACACTACATCTCATACCTCACTATAATTAAAAAAATAAATAATAATAACCATTAAACACCCAACGGTCCAATTTTTCTCTCCATCTCGTGCGTGGTTTGATGGTCCAATTTTTCTCTCCATCTCGTGCGTGGTTTGATCCCGTTAAATCCATACCGTGCCCCATACCGTGTTGGTGGCGGCGGTGTTCCCGCACGGTATGGATTCCATACCGTGTGCATAATCCATACGTTGCCAACGCCCTTATATACATGACTATTTGATCGACTTTCAATTACCAAGAAGTGCAGTTTGAACTTCGATAACTTCAGCCCCCCATAAAAAATGTCCAAGTTCCGCCATTGGGGAGCCTATGTTGGAGAATTCCTGAGCTTTGGATATGGCTTGATGCGTGTTGCCAGAGTTATCAGGAAGTCGTCCTAGTTGGAGTAGAAGTCCAACAAGTTTACTTGACGTGCAAGTAATTATCTTCCTGTAGGACTTAGATAATTATAAGGTTAAGTAAAGTGTAATCCTAGTTATAGTCTAACGTGTATTGGTTAGTCTATATATACCGTGAAGGGTAGGGCATTACATTGTATCGTATTGGAGTTTTGAGTTAAGTTTCTTCAATATAAAATCTTTGCGTGTTTGGCAATTATTGTTCTTTTATTGATCCTGTGTCGTGTAAACCTGCTGTGTGTGTGCCTGTGAATACTTCATTGGTATCAAGAGACAGGTTGTTAGTTAGCAGGGCTGGATAAGTCTCAACCCTCATCACCACAGACTTACTTGCGTAGGAGGAAGATGGGTGATCAGGGTGCGTAGTCTCAAACAAAAGACCCCATGTTTCAGTGTCCTATGCTGACAAAAACAAACTATACCATCTGGAGTATGCGAATGGAAGTAATCATGGGTATTCATGGAGTGTGGGAAGTAATCGAACCAGGTTCTACGGATGCAAAGAGGAACAACGTGGTGAAGGCACTTCTGTTCCAATCAATACCAGAAGACGTGATACTTCAAATAGGAACTCTGAAATCAGCAAAAGACATGTGGGAAGCTATAAAATCAAGAAATCTTGGTGCGGAGCGTGTGAAAGAGGCGAGACTTCAAACTTTAATGACCGAGTTTGAAGGTTTGAAGATGCGTGATACTGAGACTATTGATGAATTCGCTTCTAAGTTGTCGGGACTTTCATCAAAGGCTGCGATACTTGGAGAAACAATAGAAGAACGAAAACTTGTAAAGAGGTTTCTTACAAGTTTACCGAGGCGTTTTATTCACATCGTGGCTTCACTTGAACAAGTCTTGGACTTGAAGACAATAGGGTACGAAGATGTGGTCGGTAGAATGAAAGCCTACGAAGAAAGGATAAAAGAAGAAGATAATGAGAGCTCAAGTAAGTTACTGTGGTCTAAAACTGAATCTTCTTCTAACTATGGACGTGGTTCTGGTAGGGGTCGAGGTCGAGGATCCAACACGTCGCGAGGTCAAGGCCGTGGAAGGGGTAACACCCAAAACCAAGGTCAAAAGCAAGATAAAACCCAAGATAATAAAAAGCAAACCCAAGATAATGGAAAGCAAACGAATAAAAGGAGTGATTTATCGGGGATTAAATGTTACCGGTGTGATAAATATGGACACTTCGTTTCAAAGTGTCCAGATCGATTCCAGAAACAAGAGGCAAACTTGACACAAGCTGAAGAACAAGACAATGGGGTTGATGCAACGTTTTTCATGATGAAGACCGTTCAAGAAACAATATTTTTGAACGAAGAAAAGGTTTTGCCCAAGAAACTTGAAGCCGATTCTAGTGAAGAAGATTCTTGGTATCTTGATAACGGAGCTAGCAACCACATGACGGGATGCCGAAGTTATTTTGCGGAGTTAAACGAGCGGATAACAGGTACTGTGAAGTTTGGTGATGGTTCGCGTGTGACAATTAAAGGAAAGGGGTCGATTATATTTGTGGGAAAAACCGGTGAACAAAAAATATTAACCGATGTCTATTTCATTCCAGATTTGAAAAGTAACGTGATTAGCTTGGGTCAAGCAACCGAATGTGGATGTGAAATTCGGATGAAAGATAATTTTCTTACAATGTTTGATAGTGGAGGAAAATTATTAATACGTGTTGCTCGCTCGAAAAACCGCATGTACAAGGTAAAGTTGAATGTGGGTACTCCCGTTTGTCTTATGGCGAAAATCAATGAAGATTCATGGTTATGGCACGCGAGACTCGGGCATGCAAGTTTCAAGACCTTGGAGCAAATGAATGATATGGCTTTAGGAGTTCCAAAGATACGTCACGAGAACAAAGTTTGTGAAGCGTGTATGGTTGGAAAGCAAACACGAAAACCATTCCCAAAGAAGGCGTCTTTTCGAGCATCAAGAACTCTAGAATTGGTCCATGGTGATTTATGTGGACCAATTTCCCCATCGACCTTGAAAGGTAACCGTTATATTTTAGTTTTGATCGATGACTTTTCAAGATATATGTGGACTTACATGTTGAAGGAGAAAAGTGGAGCGTTTGAGACAATAAAGTTGTTCAAGGCGATGGTGGAAAAACAAACGGGAAATCTACTCAAGACCTTGCGAACTGATAGAGGTGGTGAGTTTACTTCCCGTGCATTCAATCGTTTTTGTGATGAAGAAGGCGTAATTAGGCATTTGACAACGCCTTATACGCCACAACAAAATGGCGTAGTCGAGCGGCGAAACCGAACACTTATGGAGATGGTTCGGAGCATTATGAAGGCTATGAGAGTTCCGAATTACTTATGGGGTGAGGCGGTGAGGCATGCGACCTATTTGATAAACCGAACTACTGCGCGTGCATTAGTGGGAGTGACTCCGTATGAAAAATATAAAGGCAAACAACCAAATTTGGAACACGTGCGAGTGTTTGGTTGTATGGCCTTTGCGAAGGTGGAAACGGGTGTCCAAAAGTTAGATGATCGGTCCCAAATGTTGGTACATCTTGGAAGTGAACCCGGATCCAAAGGGTACCGATTATATGATCCAATTTCAAGACAAATTGTTGTTAATAGAGATGTTGAGTTTGACGAGTCAAGGGGGTGGAACTGGAAAAAATCACAAGCTGAGAAAGATTTAGAACCTGGGAATTTTATTGTGAGTTGGGGTAATATAGTTGATGTTGGTTCTATTAATTCCAACAGTACAAATTCAAGTGGTTCTATATCATAAGTAAATAGCAGTTCTAACAGCCCATCAGGCTCAAGTAATAATAACAGCCCATCAGGCTCAAGCAATAACAACAGCTCATCAGATTCTGATGTGAACAGTAATGATTCTGATGTGAACAGTAACGATTCTGATGTGAACAGTAACAGCCCATCAGCCCGATTCAGGCCCAAACGAGTCTGGTCAGTCAAACAGTTCAGAAAGCGAACCTCAGGTTAGGCGTTCTACTCGCAAATCAGTTGTACCAGTTAAATATAATGATTATGAATTAAATTCTTGCGAGTTGCTCTTAATTGATGATGAACCGAGTAATTTTGGCGAAGCAAAGTTAAAAGGGGAATGGGTGAAAGCAATGCGAGAAGAAATTAATTCAATTGAGCGGAACCATACATGGAGGCTAGTTGATTTACCGAAAGGCGTTAAACCAATCGGTTTGAAGTGGGTTTTCAAAATAAAGAAGAATGTGGATGGAACTATTAATAAATATAAGGCGAGACTTGTAGCAAAGGGGTGTGTGCAAAGACAAGGTATTGACTTTGATGAAGTTTTTGCAACAGTTGCGTGAATCGAGACGATCCGGTTTCTAATTTCCCTTGCAGCCATGGAGGGTTGGGAAATACACCATTTAGATGTTAAAACAGCGTTTTTAAATGGTGATTTGGAGGAAGAAGTGTATGTCACTCAACCGGAAGGATTCGAGAAGCCGAGAGAAAGTCACAAGGTTTATAAGCTTTCTAAAGCTTTGTACGGGTTAAGGCAAGCACCGAAGGCTTGGAATATCAAGCTAGACTCAATGTTGAAGGCGTTAAAGTTTCATCGATGTACTAAAGAACAAGCCGTGTATCGAAAGATTGTAGGTAGTTCCTTATTAATCTTAGCCGTGTATGTTGATGACTTATTTGTTGCAGGTTCAAGTTTGTCGATTATTAATGAGTTCAAGAAAGAGATGGCGAAACGGTTTGATATGTCAGATATTGGAAAGTTGACTTATTATTTGGGTATTGAAGTTACACAAGGCGCGAACGGAATTAAAATCAAGTAAGAAGCATATGCGTGGAAGATCTTAAAAGAAGCGGGTTTGCATGATTGTAATCCGGTTCTTGTTCCAATGGATCCGAACTTGAAATTATCAAAAGCTGAAGATGAAACAAAAGTTGAAGCAACCGGTTATCGAAAAATAGTCGGGTGTTTACGCTATTTACTTCAGACGCGTCCGGATCTCGCGTATTCAGTTGGCATTGTGAGTCGATACATGCAAAGTCCAAGACAAAGTCATTCGGTAACCATTAAACAAATTCTTCGATACTTGAAAGGTACCGCGAATTATGGGATTGTTTATCCGAGAAAAGCAGAGGGTGTGCTATGTGGCTAGAGTGATAGTAGTTATAATATTGATGCTGATGAAGGTCGGAGTACAACGGGTCATGTGTTTTACTATGGTTCTGCACCAATTACTTGGTGTTCAGAGAAGCAAAGTACGGTAGCACTATCTTCATGTGAGGCTGAATATATGGCTGCAAGTTCAGCAGCTTGTCAAGCTATTTGGCTGCGAGAGTTGATAAGTGAAGTGACTGGAAGACAACCGCAGAGAGTGATGCTAAAAGTTGATAACACTTCAGCGATTGCCTTAGTAAAGAACCCGGTGTATCACAAGAAAACCAAGCATATAAAGTCCCGATTTCATTATATTCGAGAGTGTGTTGAAAACAATGAAGTAGCCGTTGAGCATATATCCGGCAGTGAACAAAGAGCGGATATATTGACAAAGGCATTGGCAAAGATCAAGTTCAAGGAGATGCGAGATCTACTTGGTGTTGAAGACCTCCTGTATACGACTCAGAAATTCAGGGGGTGATTGTTGGAGAATTCCTGAGCTTTGGATATGGCTTGATGCGTGTTGCCAGAGTTATCAGGAAGTCGTCCTAGTTGGAGAAGAATCCAACAAGTTTACTTGACGTGCAAGTAATTATCTTCCTGTAGGACTTAGATAATTATAAGGTTAAGTAAAGTGTAATCCTAGTTATAGTCTAACGTGTATTGGTTAGTCTATATATACCGTGAAGGGTAGGGCATTACATTGTATCGTATTGGAGTTTTGAGTTAAGTTTCTTCAATATAAAATCTTTGCGTGTTTGGCAATTATTGTTCTTTTATTGATCCTGTGTCGTGTAAACCTGCTGTGTGTGTGCCTGTGAATACTTCAGCATAGCCTCTACTTCCTACACATAGCGTAGATTAGATGGTTATGATCCAGTTTTATATGAACAGTCATGTCTACGTAAATGGTATATATATATATATATATATATATATATATATATATATATATATATATATATATATATATATATATATATATATATAGTGTAACTTTATTTTCAGAACCCGGTTAAGTGCGGGAACTGTGAGAACTCCCTTTGAACCGTTAGATCTTTTGATCAATGGCTATGATGAATTGTGCAATTAATGTAATTAAACTAAAGATTAGGTCATAATTTGTAAAGATGAAAGGGTATTATAGGAAGTTTACATTTTATCAAAAACTGTCCTACATTTACTCTCACTAATATCACGATCTGGTTTTTATTCTCTCCTTAAAAAAAACCCTAGCCACCACTTTCATGTTTTATCACATATAACCAGCCACCATGATCGAAACTAAATCCATTCAATACCATATCTATAGATCCGATCAGATCCACCATCAACGGCGGCGGCATCCGCATCCTGTCCTAATTAGATCCGATCAGAGGCGGCGGCGGCGACATCCGATCAGATCTGACTAGTGGCGGCGGCATCCATCCTAATTAGATCCGACCAATGGCTGCTGCATCCGATCAGATCCCCTCTTTTCATACGTGTTTAATGAAAAGGTAAGTAGTACGTACTCTTAATTTGATTCAAAGGAACTTGTCTGTTTGATGTACCAAGCTAGTCGATGCTTCCTTCATTGTATTTACTTACCTTTTGTTGTTTTTTCCTCATATTGTAACATTTGTTCTTCATGTTTGGTCTTCTGCCAGTGAGACGTGGACACTCATATTGGAGTTTATAATTATTTCTTGATTCTAGGAATTTGACCAAACTCATATAGCGTTGACCCTTATTTTAGAACTATATTTGACGTAGTGTTAGTACTTCATATAGAGAGAAATTAAAGGTTATAATATAGAGTTGACGCTTTTCATAAACAGCTTGTCCTTTTAGACTTAGTTACTATATTTTATCATTACCGTTATCGACTGTTGTAATTGCAGTCGAAACTCATTAAGACTTAACAAGTAGATTTTTAGGATAACGATTCAACGAACTTTATGTTAGTTACTGGCTTACTACATTGCTGATTAATCTTGCAAGAAACAAGACATTGTGGGTTAAATGTGCTCACTTTATTACTACCGGATGTTTTGCTTATTTGTTTCAATCGCTACTGATCATAACAAGCCTGGCTGCCACTTGGTTGCACTAAGTTCATGATTTACTTGATTGATTATCAAATCTTAGGATGTGTTTAGTTGGAGTATAGATTTCGTAGTTTTCTTTCTCTATATTTATACAACTTTGGAAGGAGTTTTTATCTACTCAAAGTAGTTGAAAATTTAGGAATACAAAGGTGTTTTCCTCCATTCAAACGCACCCTTATAGTCTTCCAGTTGAGAATTGATTGCTATCTAGATTCTTATAGTATGACACGGGGTCTGCAAAATTCCGTATATTATATTTGCTGATTATCTTTGCTTTATTTTGCTATATTGGTTAAATCTGTTTTAAATTGTTGATTTCATGCATCCTTTATGACAGGTGGGATAAGATGTATGTGACGGTTCCAAAAGACAGTGAAACGATTTGGTATATAGAACATGGATTTGTCTTTGATATCCTCTACATAACGGTTTATACAAGGACCAAGGTATGTTTTACTTCTACATGCACATATTTTATCATATATCCTTCTAAAAGTTTAGTCTATCCATGTTTTTACAAGGGTATATTAGATTAAACGTGGAATTCGTGTTTGAACATACTTGTTTTTCAGTACACATTTTGGTTTTCATAGAACATACATGTTATTCATTGAACATACTTGTTTTTACATTGAACATGGCCGTTTTTCATGTTATTAACATACATGTTATTCGGTACACATTTTGGTTTTCGTAGAACATACATGTTATTCAGTACACATTTTGGTTTTCATAGAACATGCATGTTATTCAGTACACATTTTGAGTCGGTGCAAATACGTAAGTAGGTGCATACGTGTTTTATACTTTTATGAATTAAGCTACCACTAATTACCTACTAATTACCTACTAGATCTAGAGAGAGAAAGCTAGAGAGAGAAAGAGATGGAAGGGAGATGATTACACACACTTAGTAACAATAATTCTAATTTCATCAACCAACCACTCTCTCCCTTGGATGGGAGGGGTATTTATAGTTTTACATGAGGTTGGGCTACTAGCCCTACTTACTTAACATAATACATAATAAACCATAATAAATGATAAAACGACACAGCCCATGGGCCTTCTACACGGGCTGGGCCTAATAACAAACCTAAAGGCCTAAGCAACCTAATACAAATGATCAATACTTGAAATATTACAAAACGTGTTCCCAACAATCTCCCCCTAAGTATTGGTCATCAAGGTTGCTTGACGTCGTCTTTGCTTCTTTGGCTTTGACGTCTTCATAATCTTAGTTCTTTGTTCTTGATAGTGATGTGATATGATATAGTGGTGGTCTGCCGTATTCCAACGATCTTTTGATACTGGTGTCTTCGTGTCCTCTCCATCATGTTCATATGACTTGTGACTTTCGTTCTTCAACTTGTTCTCACTTCTTCAATCTTTAACATATGAAAGGTTGTAGTGCTCGAACTTAGACTTTTCTTAAACATATTCTGAACTTTTGATGATTCTGAGTCTTGGTGAGAACTAATCTTCAGGACATGAACATGATGGAGTCTTGGTGATGGTTGAACTCCAGGTCTCCAAGTTCCTCAGCAGCAGCAGCACGAACCAACCGGCACTTACAGGCTCAGACTTCGAGATCGTCAACAGCATAGTGTGAAGACTTTCTCTAATCCTTGCCCAGGCCGTTCTGAACCGGATACCCCCGAGAGGGCTTACACGGACACACCGAAGTGCACCTACGATTCAGTGAGTCACTGGAGATCACCCCACGACTGTAGACCGTTTGGAACAAACACTAAGCGTAACCCACAAGGAGTTACCGAAGTGACCTGCTGTCAGAGTTGTTTGATGTTGCTCTGGCAGGATTTCCATTCAATCATTGATAATCACAATTGTGACTTTTCTCATGAATGTTCTCGGCAGATTGCTAAGATCTGCGAAGGACACTTTCTTAATTTTACATCTGCTGCCCATGATGTAGAACAGCAGAGTAATACTAAGTGTACCTAAGAGATCTTTTATGAATCTCATGGCTCTAGACTCAATTAGTGCACATTTGTTTGGTCGTCGGAGGCGTGGAGCAGATTGCCTCCTTTTCAATATCAACACTCTCGTAATGAGAGGTCGATAGATTATGAAGGGTTCTCCGTGTGAATGAAACAAATGTCTTTTGAGAGACACTTGAGTAGCTTAGAAGGTTTAGTGCAATGCGTCACTGGGTCCATGACGTCTTTGTTCTTCAATACCGGTGATGCTCATCAACCAGTAGATTATGAATTGAACCCGGTGTCTGCCCTAAGGTTGAATAAATGGAGGGCTATTTCTTTTCACCCTTTTCTTTGCTTTTCTTTTTAATTCTTCAACCCCTTCTTTCTCCGTTCATTCATTTTCTCCTTTTTTATATCATACCTAGGACTTTCTAGTTCTAAACTATTGGTATTGTCCTTGGGTAGATCCCTCCGGCTCTGGCGGATCATAGGACGGTTTTCCCTAACCTTAGTCACCTTATAACTCCATGACTATCCTATTGATGCCATACACCAAACCTTTTGAAAAAATCTCTCAAAGTGTTTATGATTGTAAAACACATTTTGTTAACACTTTGAGAGTTTTGTTATTTTCAGAAGAACTCCCCCTTAACATGTGCTCATAATCGTTAAAGTAAAATCTGCACATGTCGGGAAGAGTTGGCACTTTTTGAATTGATTGATTTTCAGTGAACCTGATCATCGCGAGACACGCTTACATCACCAGTTGGACTGGCTTGAAATTATTACCCGTCCAGATCAGATTCAAAGATCATCGCTCGAAATTGGTACATCCTACTCAGACATATCCATTGCGAGACACGCTTACATCACCAGTTGGACTGGCTTGAAATTATTACCCGTCCAGGATATGTCCTTTCGACTACTGACTGTTGTTATCGTCAATTCGAGGGTCAATTCTTGAGTCTTACACTCATGAGATATTATCGTTGCTTCCACCATATTTTAATCACATTTTCATTCTCCCCCTCAAAAATAGCATAGATATGTTGTTTTTGACAAAACTTTTGATTAAAATATGCTCTTTTTGAGGTGTTTGTGGAAGAATGTCAAGAACGTTTGTTGACAAAGATTTTTCAAATGCTCCCCCTTAACAGGAAAGTACTTGTCCTTATGAGCAGAATGTTTGAAAAACTTTTGAAAAACATTCTGGTTTTAATTCTGCTCATAAGTAAGAAGCTTTCGCTCCTTTTTCAGGATTGAGGCACTGAAGCGTACCTCAGGGTCCTTTCTTTACAAGAGCGGGTTGTACACTGTTATGTGTGCACAAGCCGTAGTGATATTAGAAAGTGAATGATGAAATGAAATGATGATGATCAAATGAGACAAATTGTACCAATCAAATTAGGCAGGACGTCGGAAGGTGAGAATGTTTGGAAGTCTTGCTCGTCCTCCCACATAACTCTCCAATCTTCGCATTTGAGTTCGAAACTGAAGTTTTTGGTTGATTCTTTTGATGAACTTGGCTGCTTGCTTGGCATCATTTCTGCTCCATTTGACCTCTTGCATGACTCCCGTTTTTGAACCCTCATGGTAATTATCCAAGATTGACTCAAGTTCTGTCTTGACCATTACCAATGTCTTATCCCCAAATTTTCTCAGTTCTTCAAATCCCATGAAGTGTGGGCTTCTGTTGTTCCGTTTGTAAACCACTCCAAACGGTTTATCCATGAACGTATAAGGAGTCTTGCCATGAACACCCGGCCGGTCAAGATCTGGCTTGATGAGATTAACTCGTTTTTGGTAGCTTTCTACCCCAAGTTGTATGTCCTCAACTCGATGTCTTATGACAAGGCTGCGGATGAATATGAGAATGGAGTTGATGATGTCATACTGAAGACGGCTAGGAAGATGTTCAAGTTTTCCCTGAATCTTCAGTAGGTACATGTCTTCGATGTCATTGCGGGACAAGTATGGGTAGTCAGCTTCACAGAACGAATACTCTTTGTCATCTGATCTTCTCACGGTGATCTTGGTTAGAAAGTTATACCCGTACAGTGGTTCGGTTTCAGCACTGGTTATGGATAGAATCCTGTTAGGGTTCCTCCTATCTATGTTTTTTGAAACTCTCGTGGTGACCAAGTATTTGTAAGACAATCTCCTCATATGTCGCCAATGATGAATCCCAAAAACAGCATCGTCATTGTAGACATAAACGTCATGGTTCCATAAATCGTCGACCTTTTCTTCCAAACCTTCTATGGAATATGAAGCTGCTGGATACTTGGATAGTGATGTTGCATATCGTACTATAAGATCCGTGCTTCCACTCATGAGATAGATTAGGTCTCGATTGAAGAAGTATTCTTTTGGTAACTTAAGATTCTTTGGGTGACCAATGAGGGGTAATGGTTTGGAGTAATCATTGTATTGTAATGGTTCTTTTGGTTTATGGGTTTGTTCATCAGCAATATTTTCTCCAAGGGCTCGTGCAACTTGTTCAAGATTGTACTCAAACTCTATCTCAGTAGTTGTTACCGTCTTAAATTCAGTAAAGCCTGTGCTACGAACTCGAATGATATCTGACAACCCCAATTTCTGAACCTTGATTGCCTTTTTCAGTCTTTTGGTAAAATCTACAATTGATCCTTCCACGAGTGTGCTGTGATCTTCATCAGGGTATGCATCAACCATATTTTCAAACCAGTCGTACTTTGAAGCTCCTGGATTGACCCACTCAGGTAATGGAACATCTTTATCAGTAGCAGAAGGAGCAACTACTTCTTGGATTAGAGTAGGAGCAATTGGAGTTTCATGGTCAGAACTTGGATCATCAAAGAATTCTATGGCTTCAAATGCTCCGCCTTCACGAGAAGGAATAAATGTTGTTTGGCTGCCTTTCTTTGTTGTGCCAGAAGAGGGTGTGGTGGAAGTCCGACCTGTTGATGATGATGGCTTTGTTCTTTTCTTTCCGTGTGCATCTGGATCATCTTCATGTCGTCTTTTGGTTGATTTGGTGGGTTTGCACGTTTCAGTTAGTACTACAACTTCCTCTTCTTCTGCTTTGATGGATTCCTTAAGTGCCTCTCGAAGCTTTGCTTCCTTGGGATCATCTTTTAGTTCTTGTAACATCATCCTTTTGCGTTCTAATCTGGATGAATGTTGTGGCACTGTTCTGAGTGTGATTGGAGTGGTTTTGACCATTTTTGAAACTATCTTTTCCAAGTCCTTCTGGATGTATTGTTTGATCAATATGGGAATGGATTCTTCAAGAAGCTTTTCAACTTCAGCAGTTATCTGAGTATTGATTCCTTCAACATTCTTGGCTGCTTTATCTTCAGCTTTACTTATCTTTTGATATATTTCTTTGTGTGCTTTATTTTCAGCTTCAGATCTTGTTGTCATCTTTTCTTCGAGTTCTTCTACTTTCTGTTTCAACTCATCTTCAAGTGCTTGAACCTTTTGTTTTATCTCATTGTACTCTACTGTGGACTGAGCCACAGATGATGGTGGTGTTGGTGGAGGTATGTTTGTATCGAAGTGTTGTTCTAGTGAATCCTTCTCACTTTCTTTACCATTTCCATCATTGTCATCATCTTCATTATCATCATCTTCTTCATCATTTTCATCATCATCATCATCATCATCATCATCATCATCATCATCATCTTCATCATTATTATCATCTTCATCATTTTTCTCATCTTCCTCATCTTTACCATCTTTGTCAGAATCTTCATCTTCAGAACCAGAAGCTGATAGATCGTGTGCATCAGAACCATCACTTCCTTCCTCAGAACTTCTAAGAGTTGTCAATTTAAAGCCCTCTGATTCTTCTGGTTGATCAATAATATGTGATGCAGATTCTCCTTTTCTTAGTTTTCCTTGTCTTTCTTCTTCCTCAGCCTGTTTCTTTAAACTTACTTTTCTGGCCTTCTTTAATGCTCTTTTCTCTTCTTCTTCAGTGAGGGGTTCTCGGATTAGAGAAAATCGTGTTGTTGTGAACTTGATAGATTTGCCCCTTCCCGGTTTTAGAGTCTTATCTGAAGTGGCTAAAGCAGAATTGAATTTCTCAGCACCTTTTCCTTTCTTTAGGTTCAACCTTTCTTCTTCTTCTTGTTCTTCATCATCAGATTCATCCCATAACTGCATCTCTGAAGTTGGTTTAGAAACCACTTTCTTTTTCTCAGGAACTTTTGATTTCTTTGATCGAGCAGTCTTGGCTCTGGCTGGGATGTCTTTTTCTTTTGGTGATTGTGTATCTTTTGGTTTTCCACCCACCATTTTAGCCTTAACTGCTTCATCATACTTCTTGTACGCTTCTGTGTTCTTAAGTTCTTCACTCAACAGGTATGGTGGAATTCTTGCCCCTTGGATTGAAGAATAGCTTAGAACTTTGGTAAGAATACGGTCTCGTTTCTCAGTATGCATCTTTTCAATCGGAGGACGTTTGAGTTCAGGGTGTCTTTGCATAAAGCGTGAGATGAGAAGTTTCGTGAATCTCGGAAATGGAATGGGTGGTAGATCTGTACTCTGACAAAACTTGGTGCCAAGAAAGACCATATCCTTCCAGATAAGATTTGCAAAGTCCAAATGTTTCAGATTGATTACCCCACAAAAGAATTGCAGGTGTTCCATTCTCGGATGTTCTAACCCAGTTGCTTTTCCAGTGATGCAATTGATGAGAATTGAGTACAAAGTTAGCCAAGGTTGAGGGAAATATTTTCTCTCCACTTTGTAGCTTGAAGTTATCTCAACATCTTGTTCATCATAACCAATAAGCTTTAGTGTTTTGATCATTTCTTCAAGAGTGGGATCCTCCTGGTATTCTGAGAAATCTCCTGAGACTGCTTTTGGAAGGTTTAGTTCAGATCTAAGTGATTCAACCTTGAAAGTGATTGTAGTGTTGTCGAGTGTAACTGTCATAGTCTCTTCGTCTTTGCTTATGATTAGTGATTCCCAAAACTGATACAAGTAGATTTCAGGAACACTGGCGGTTTTTGACAAAGTTGGACTAATGAAGTGTCTTTCCAGAATATCCCTGATGATGAGACACGTTTCATGGCACTTAAGCTTCTGAAACTCAATTCTTGAATTGCAGTAACCAATCTGTCTTTTCTTTCCTTCTGGTTGTCTGTTGATAGATGCTTGTGACATGGTGCGAGACATTGTTTTTCTGTTCAATGCAAACACCAATAGCAATACCAAGAACGCCATATATATGTGTTAGATAAATGACCATGATACAATGACTCTATCCTATAGTACATTCAATACCAGATAGAACATATAGCATAAAACATATATCCAACAATATACATGACATATCATAGCATCTCGGTTACTGAACCGGTAATGACAACACATAAGTCACATACAACACAAGGTTATACTCATACAGTTACATAACACCTTTATTGAACAACAAGCAATTCACAATCAATTGAAGCACTAGATAAGCAGCCACATACAGATTCAACTTTATCACAGCTATGACTAAACACAGGAATGGCTATAATTGCACAATTAAACTCTAAGTCTGCACATTCAATCATTGGTTCAACTGTGAAGTCTGGTTCGATTGTTATGACCTGGTTCGACTAATCTGTCCTCGTTCGACTAATCATGATATGGTTCGACTAAGTGGTTCGATTAAGGATACTCGATCAAGTAATTCCATCGTTCGATTAGTGTAGTCGTTCGACTAAAATGGTCGTTCGACTAGATTGGTCGTTCGACTGATTAGGTCGTTCGACTAATTTTGTCGTTCGACTAATTTTGTCGTTCGACTAATTTGGTCGTTCGACTAATTTGGTCGTTCGACTAATTTGGTCGTTCGACTAATTTGGTCGTTCGACTAGTTAGGTCGTTCGATTAAACTATTCGTTCGACTAAATTGGTCGTTCGATTAGATAAGTCGTTCGACTAACCTTAGTCGTTCGACTAAACTTGTCGTTCGACTAGGTTTAGTCGTTCGACTAGTTTGAGTCGTTCGACTAAAAATGAATCGTTCGACGTAATTGGATGTTATCTCCTAACTCGGAGATAACATGATCTTCTTGAGTCCTTCAATCTCCTCAGAAAACATATACATATTAAGCAGTAATTCACATAGTCAAAGCAGTCCAATTATCACTCGTTCGATTATTAAACCGAACCCTAAGTCAATAACATGCTTCACATAATTGATAAACCCTTATTCACAACACATAATAATCTGTTAAGCATACTTTCTTTCACTCAATAGGTTCTCAAATCAATAATTCAAGAAACGCCCAATTCGATTGAATCTTATCGAGATGCTAACAGTTATAATAAGCAAATAACACTCAAAATCAATCAAACAAACAATATTGAGTCCTAATGAATGCTTACAATAGATCAAGATTAAAGAACTGATGATTTTGGGTTCGTTCGATGAAATAGGCGGGCTTTGGTTCGTTCGACGAAATAGAGAGAGTGTGAGACGAAAATGAGAGTGTTCTGTGTGTGTTTTGACTAAGTCAGAATTTCCCTTTTATAATCCAAAAACACTTTCAACATATGGCACCTTTGGTCCTTAAACTTGTTAACCTATTCATTTTTAAAGTCCAAAACTAACCTAAATGTTATAAGTTAACACTTTTAAGTCCTTTATATCCAACTTATTATTCTTTTAAACCCTTGATAGTCTTGATGAGATAGATAATTTTCATGAAGAATGATAAGATGACAAAGAAACGTGA
Source organism: Artemisia tridentata subsp. tridentata (assembly GCA_021014915.2). NCBI lineage: Eukaryota > Viridiplantae > Streptophyta > Magnoliopsida > Asterales > Asteraceae > Artemisia > Artemisia tridentata. The sequence continues at coordinate 170,502,698 of CP139503.1, forward strand.
ACGGTGTGCAAAGATATCTCCCCTCAAAATATGATCAATGTTTGAAATATCTGAAAGAATTTGAAAGATTGAAATCATATTTTGAAGAAAATTTACTTTTGCACACCTTAATAGTAGGGTTTTTTTTTTTTTTTTTTTTTTTTTTAGTAATATATATATACAAGATAGTGAGAGAGCATGACTCGATTAGTTGTTCTTGAGAAAGTTCGCTAATTCTAGAGGAGTCAAGCATCTCATTCCAATTTGGTGAACCAGTTTCACAAAACGATCATGAGGTAAAGCCTTCGTGAAAAGATCCGCCAATTGGTGTTCCGTTCCCACAAAATACAACTCAACGGTACCCTGCTCCACATGCTCCTTGATGAAGTGATATCTGAGAGCGATGTGTTTGGACTTGGAATGTTGCACTGTGTTGCATGAGATAGCGATAGCACTTTTGGAGTCACAGTACATCGGGATTTTGTTGAATATGTAACCATAATCCATCAGTTGTGATCGCATCCAAATGATTTGAGCACAACAGGCAGACATGGCTACATATTCTGATTCCGTGGATGATAGAGACGTACAATCTTGCTTCTTTGACTGCCAGGACACTAGCTTATCACCTAGGAATTGAACACCACCGGATGTGCTCTTTCGTGTATCAATACATCCCGCATGATCCGCATCTGAAAAAGCAGTTAGTGCAAAACCAGAATCCTTTGGATACCAGATCCCCAAATGAATGGTTCCCTTGATGTATCTAAGGATTCTTTTAACAGCAGATAGATGTCTTTCTGTTGGGTTAGACTGATAGCGTGAACATAGGTATGTGGCAAATACAACATCCGGTCTGCTAGCGGTGAGATACATGAGAGACCCAATTATGCTACGATAATTTGTAGGATCAGTGGGTTTCCCATGAATGTCAGCATCTAGCTTCGGGGATGAGGAGGACATAGGGGTGTTATAGGTGTCACTAGATGTCATGCCATGCTTTTTTAATATCTCTTGTGCATATTTAGACTGACTCAAGAATATACCACGGGGTGATTGGTTAACTTGTAATCCTAGAAAAAAGTTTAGTTCACCGATCATGGACATCTCAAAGTTTTGTTTCATAAGTTTTGCAAAAGCATTTGAGTACTTTTTGTGGGTAGACCCAAAAATGATGTCATCCACATAAATTTGTACGATGAGAATGTCCTCCCCGTGTTTTTGTATAAACAAAGTCGGGTCTACAGAGCCTTTAGTGAAATGATTAGCAATAAGGAATGCTGAAAGTTTGTCGTACCAGGCCCTTGGGGCTTGTTTAAGGCCGTAGAGGGCTTTCTTAAGCCTGTATACGTGTTGTGGATGTTCTGGATCGACGAAGCCTTCTGGTTGTGAAACATACACCTCTTCACGAAGTTGTCCGTTCAGGAATGCTGTCTTCACGTCCATTTGGTAAACTGTGATGTTCTTATGAGCCGCGTACGCCAGGAACATTCTCACTACCTCAAGCCTAGCCACTGGAGCAAAGGATTCCTCGAAGTCAATTCCTTCTTCTTGGCTATACCCTTTAGCAACCAACCGTGACTTGTTACGAATAACCGTGCCTTCTGCATCCAGCTTATTTTTCCAAATCCATTTTAAGCCCACAACATAAACTCCATCAGGTTTTTCAACGAGTTCCCAGACTTCCAATCTTTTGAACTGATCCAACTCCTCTTGCATTGATTCAATCCAATCGTCATAAGTCATGGCCTCTTTAATATTTTTTGGTTCAGCTTGACAAACGGTGAGAGCGTAAATGCAAGTTTCACCATCTGTGTGGAGTTTCTGTCGTGTCATAACTGGTTTATCTGGATTGCCAATCACATTAACTAGCGGATGATCCCTTGTCCATTTATGAGTAGATGGGTAGTGTTGAATGTTGTGATTCAGATTTGACGGTTCCATGTTGCTCGAGGAAGATTCTCCTGGTTCGGGAATGGTTGGGGGTGGAGCAAATGGATTGAAAAATGCATTTCCGTCAAAGTCTGATGGTGTTGGAACTTGATTAGAAATGGGAGAAGAATCTTCAACTGCTGGTTGAGGTGTTTTATCTATTGATGATGATGGTTCAGGTTGTGGTGCATCATCAGCAACTACTGTAGAGGTAGATGCTGATGGATCAGGTGCTTGATTCGGGAGTTGTTGAGCAGCGGAACTTGTGGAAGCCTCTGACGCACTGTTAACCAAACTGTCATCAAACATAGGAGCAAACAGATCTTCCAGATCTTTCCTTTTGAAAGGTAATGGTTCAGCTGAAGATTCTGGGAAGTTCAAACGGTTGTGTACGGTTCCAAGCGGTCTTGCTCAGAAGCCATCTCTGTGAGTTCATCAAAATTAACGTGTATCGTCTCTTGAATGTCTCCAGTCCGACGATTCCAAATTCTATATCCCTTGGAGTTCTCACAATAACCAACAAATATCCCTATATCTGCTTTTGCCTTCAATTTACCAAGATCATCTTTATCATTCTTTGGGTAACATAATGCTCCAAAGACATGAAAATAGTTGATATTGGGTTTTCTGCCTTGTATTAGCTCATATGGAGTTTTGTTATGTCTTTTGGTGATCATGCCGCGGTTCTGAGTGTAGCAAGCAGTGTTAACAGCTTCAGCCCAAAGATAATCTGGCAATTGGGCATTGATCAACAGAGTTCTAGCTGCTTCCACGAGTGTACAGTTTTGTCGTTCAACTACGCCATTCTGTTCAGGAGTGCGAGCTATAGAATATTGGTGAACAATCCCATGTTTCTCTGTAAATTCCCGAAGGATTTGGTTTTTGAATTCAGTGCCGTTGTCTGTACGAATGATTCTGACGGTGTTGCGAACTTGCACTTGAATCTTTGTGAGAAACGTGGTAACTATAGACGGAACTTGATCTTTTGTGCGGAGAAAGTAAACCCATGTCCATCTTGAGTAGTCATCCACTATTACCAGAATATATCTTTTCCCATTTACAGACTGAACCCGCATTGGACCACACAAATCCATATGAAGCAGTTGTAGGACGTGGTCTGTGCTATGTTCTGTTTTTGGTGGAAAATGAGCTCGGTGACTTTTTCCCTGTTCGCATGCAGAACACAGATGATCCTTGGCATATCTGAATTTTGGTAAACCGTCTACCAATTTTTTCTTTGCCAGGTCGGTCATGGTTTTGAAATTGAGATGAGACAATCGTTTATGCCATAACCATGCTTTCGTGGGATGAGCCTTGGAGAGTAAACATATAGGAGTCGAAGCTGTCATTCCTTCAAAGAAGATGGTGTAAAGACTTGTTCCCCGTTTTCCTTTCATCAGATCATTTCCCTGAAGATCACGAATAAAGCAGGTTTTCTCCCTAAATGCTACTTCTAAGTCTCCATCGCAGAATTGACCAACCGAGAATAAATTGTGACCAAGGCCTTCAACATAGTATACACGACTGATTTCGATGTTCCCATTAACATAATCTCCATAGCCCATTATTGCAGCGAAGTGATCATTCCCGAATCTGACCGTTCCAATGAACTTTGCGATAAAGTTTGTGAGAAGCTTGAGGTTGCCGGTCATGTGTCGGGAACACCCGCTATCAACAATCCATAGAACAATTTGGATCACCTGCATCACAAACATTGGAAACAGGTGGAGAATTGGTAACGGTTGGATCCGTCGGGTTAGTAACACAAGATCTAATTATTTTAGGAACCCATTTAAAACTTGCAGTGTGTTGTAACCAACGTTGCCATGTCCAACTAGTCTCAGCCTTTTTCCTTATGAATGCACTAGGTGATTTAGTTGTCTTGGGTGTGGCTATGGGTGTTTCATCGGTTTGCTCAGAAACAACTAGTGGTGGTTTCCCTAAAATGGACTTGGCAACAGTTTTGAGCCTAGAGGAAGAGCCACTAGTTCGTTTCTTTTTACGTTTCAACAAAGTTTTAACAATGCAGTTTTGATGATCACCAGATAATATACTAGTACGACAAACAATACAACTAGCATCAACCAAAACATCAACATTATCATTCATAGATTCAACATTTGTTACATCATTCCTAGAATTAGACTTTGCTAGGGTCGATTCTATTCCTGACATTACATCTGTGTTATTCAAACTACTTTCTTGAACTTCTGAAGACTTAGATGATCCATTCCTAGACTTCCTGACTCTATTCTTCTGTTGTTTCTTGGGAGTCTTGGAACTGCTAGCCTTAGAGATAGTATCTAGTCCTGTGGAAGTAGAAGTGTTTGCATTAGTGATTGAGTCTGATGCGTTGGTAATAGCTTTGTCTACTACATACATCCCTGGGGCAATCTTATGAATATTTGCTTTGCCTTTGTCTAGAACTCTGATTTTCTTCTTCAGATCAACAATGATGTGTTGGAATTCTTGATTTTGTGAATCTAATTTTCTGTTGAGGCGGACTGTGTCATTTCTGTTTTGAAGAATTTCATCTAGTTCCTTTTCATTTTCAAACAGTTTAAGTCTTAAGAAAGCCTTTGTTTCCTTATGATTATCAGGAACATGACTGTTTTGAAATGATAAAGATTTTATGAGATTTTGAAATTTTAGTTCAAATTCAGCACTTTGATTTTGACACCAATCAAGCCTTTTTTGAAGGTTAAAAACTTTGTTTTCCACATCATTGTTGATTTGTCGAAGATCCTCATTCTCTTTAACCAAATTTTCTATCTCCATTTGCAACATCTCAACTTTGACAGCATTATCTTTCACAAGTAATTCATTGCATGACTCATAAAGCGAATTCATAATCACAGAAACAACGTCATAACACAACACTTTTTCTAAGAGTCGATCATTTTCTTTTGCTAAAAATTTCTTTTGAAGTTTTTGATGTTGAACCTTGTCATCTTTAGCTTTGAAAATGGTTTCCATAGATGCTACTTTCGTGTATAACTCATCTTCCTATTTTGTTGCGCATTTCTTCAGATTTCTGACATGAGGAAGAATTTTCTTTTGAAGAATCTCTTTCTTTTCTTTTTGAACAGGAGAAAGAAAAGAAGAGACAGGAATTTGAGAACTAAACTCAATTTCATTCTCCAAACGAGAAATGTCATCCATAAATGTCTGAAAATATCGAAGAACCCGACATTTTGGAGGCATTTTTGGATCAACAAGATCCTCTGTCAAACAATCTTTGAATTGTACAGCAGTTGTGGGGACAGAAGTTATAGACGAAGGAGCATTTATGTTTGTGTATGTTAACGTTTGTTCTGGATGGTCCTTGGGAGGGACAAATGATTTGCTCAAATGAGGTCGTGCATTATAATCATAATGTACTTTTGAAAATTTATTTTGTGAATTTGATCGACCCTCAATCTGTTGTGCAAGAAAATCAGTTTCTTCATCGATAGAATACATAACAACACGTTGAAAGGTATCATCTAACAAAAATGTTGCATTGTATAACTTAGGATTGTCTTTGAGTGCTATGTGTAAATTACGGGGTTTGTCACTTCCAAGTGCAAAACTTACTCCTTTAGGACTCGGTTGCACAGTTAGTTTTTGAATTTGTGTTACAGAATTACCCGTTTTATACACAACATTTTGAAATTCTTTGAGTTTGGTTTCCAAATCCAGAATTTGCTCAAGATATGAGTCAACACGTTTCCTAGTGGCTTGCTTTTCTTCAAGAAGATCCTGCTGAGATGTTGAAAGCTCTGATTGAGTTTTTAACAACTCAGAAGTTAAAGCATCAATTTGTTTTTTGAATTCAAATTAATCCTTTTCTTTTTGAGAGAGAAGCTCAGCTTTGTCAACGGTTAGCTCACGAACTTGACTTTCTAAATTTTGAACTTTTACGTACTCTTGTTGGAAAGCAATTTCAAAACCTTTTTCACGTTTATCTTGTTTTAGATATCCTGAAAGTTGTAGTTTATAGCACTCATTGTCCTTTGTTAACAACGCAATCTTTTCTTTCAGATTTTTATTGATTTCATTGCATTTTTCAATTTGTGATTGGGTGGTCATTAACAAGGCCTGAAGCTCTGAATCTTGATCAGTCAAAGGATCATTTTGTTCAAGATCATCCAAATTTTCATCGTCAATCGTATCATCAAATGAAACGACGGTTTTATCATCATCAAATGATACAACAGTGTTTATTTGATCATCTGATGGAGATGAGAATGATGAATCATGTTGAACAGAATTGTCATTTGTAGATGAAGATGCAGATGGTGAAGCAATTTCATGTATAAGACATTGTGGATCAGGTACCTGAGATAGACCATCGGTGTCATAGACCGGGCCTGTCTCGGACATGTTCATCTCTTGCATGTTTGCCATGAGCATTACTGCAGCATTTGCCTCAAGATCTTCCATCTCATCATCAGATGCAACATTTGCCATGAAGCTTTGCTCATTTTGTGTCACCATTCTTGCTGCCTTTTCATCTTTAAGAGCCATCAGAAGAGCTTCCTTGTGATATGCACTGCCCATAGTTCGAGGCTTTTGACATGCATTTGCTATGTGACCATTCCCACCACAATTGTAGCATGTGATTGAAGTATTTGCAATGCCTTTCTGTGCATTCCCAGTCATCTGATTTCTGCTCTGAGTATTACCCACTATATTCCTGTTACCCCCTGCTGAACTGAACCTATTCCCTCCTGACTGAAACCTCTGAGACCCGTAGTTTCCACTGTTTCCTGAACCATATCTGCCCGAAGACCGATTCTGAATTTCTACTCTACCATCATTAAAAACAGCTTGATTCCTGGTGTTGGAAGATGAACGAAGACGGTTGTTGGATTTGCTGAACTTGCCAAATGCCTTAGCAATTAATCCAAATGCTTCATTAAGAGAGTTGAATGCATCCTCCTCTTCATCATAATCAACGTTTGAGTACAACATGGAATCTGACTTGTTATATGGAACCATTTGATTGTCAGAATATTGTGATGGTGCTTCAAATGGGATGATTTGGTTAGAAGGTTGTGGTGAAAAACTTGGTTGGAAAGATGATTGACCAAATTCCTGGTTTGGTAGTGGAAAGTTGGATTGAGCAACGAGAGCTAGTGAGTTAGGTGTTGGTGCTGGGATGAAACCGCCTCGTGCTGCAACTTCCTTATCTACCTCAGATTGATGTTGTTTCAGAAAGTCATACATGAGTCCATACTTGACCTCACCAATCTTCTTAGTTTGCCTGACAAATGTTGCATATTTCTGCCATTCTGGTCCAAGGCATCCCAGAAATTTTGAATTGATAGCAATCTTAGGTAACTTGATGTCATGACGATCGAGGTCATTTACAACATTTGTGAAATGGTGGTAGTATGATTCAATTGTCTCCCCTGGTTCCATGATGAAATTGTTATATTCCATGTAAAGCTTTGACTCAAGGTCTTCTTGATTTAACTCAGTCCCTTCCATGAGAAGATGCACATGTTCCCACATGTCTTTGGCAGTCTTTTGAGCATCAATACTTCGGTAAATAGGATTAGGAATCCCCTGAAGTATGTAAGACATTGCCATTTGATTTGCCTCTTGTTGCAATGTTTGTTCATTTGTGTAGTTAGCGACAGCAATGGGAGTTGATGTTTCATCTCTTTCTGTGGTTCCTGGAACAACATTTACTGGAAGTGGAAAGGGTCCTTCTTCAATGGCTTGCTTAAGATATTTCCCATGGGGTTTGCGGAGTTCAATGAATCTGAGAAATCTACTAGCCCACTGCACATAGTTACCAGGTGTCAGCATAGGTGGAGTATCTTGATTTCCAGCTTCATGTCGGGATTGCTGACTGCTGATTGCCTCACACATCTTGTTAAACCAATGTGGTTCTCTGGAGTAGGATGGATTGTTCAGCATTTGATTTTGTTGCATGATTTGTTGTGGGGATACTTGTGGTGGAGGAATAAATTGATGTTGTTGCACATAAGCATGATGTTGTGGATATTGTTGAGGAAATTGTTGTTGTTGTTGTTGAGAGTATTGTTGTTGGTGAGGATATTGCTGTAGCTGGTAGTAGTAATTAAAGTGTGGTGGTTGAGACATCTTGTAGTAGCTTGAAACGGTGAAGGATCTTTAAAGGATAAAGACGGTTGTTGTTTGGAAGATTAGAAACTTTATTAGACTTTTAAGAAATCCAAGAAAAAATCGTTCGTTCGATCAGGTAATCTCGTTCGACTAAGTTCGTTCGATCAGGTATTCTCGTTCGACTAAGTTCGTTCGATCAGGTATACTCGTTCGACTAAGTTCGTTCGATCAGGTATTCTCGTTCGACTAAGTTCGTTCGATCAGGTAACCTTGTTCGACTAACTCGTTCGATCAGGTATTCTTGTTCGATTAGAACTGCTCGTTGGATTAGGGTTGCTCGTTCGATTAGGGTTGCTTGTTCGATTAAGGTTGCTCGTTCGATTAAGGTTGCTCGTTCGATTAGGTTACTTCGTTCGATTAATTAACTCGTTCGATCAAATTAGCTCGTTCGATCAAGTAAGTTCGTTCGATCAACAAGCTCGTTCGATCAATTGGAAGAGTAAGTCTAACTCGACTACCCTTTTGCTCGTTCGACTGAATGCTCCTTCGATGAAGTATCCTCCTTCGATCACCCTGCTCGTTCGACTAAAACACCTCGTTCGACTACCCTTTCTCGTTCGACTAAAAAACCACGTTCGATTACCCTAGCTCGTTCGACTAAACAACTTATCTGATGAACAGTAACTAGTCTGATGACTCTAAATCTACGGATTTTTTAGTTTTTTCTTAAATCTAATCTTCTAACAACCTAGATTACCCCTTGGCGAATGATACCACTTGATGTTTTATACTTTTATGAATTAAGCTACCACTAATTACCTACTAGATCTAGAGAGAGAAAGAGATGGAAGGGAGATGATTACACACACTTAGTAACAATAATTCTAAATTCATCAACCAACCACCCTCTCCCTTGGATGGGAGGGGTATTTATAGTTTTACATGAGGTTGGGCTACTAGCCCTACTTACTTAACATAATACATAATAAACCATAATAAATGATAAAACGACACAGCCCATGGGCCTTCTACACGGGCTGGGCCTAATAACAAACCTAAAGGCCTAAGCAACCTAATACAAATGATCAATACTTGAAATATTACAAAACGTGTTCCCAACAATACGTGTTTTAAAGTTAACTTAAAATTCATTGGAATGGTGCATGTGTGTTTTAAATGGATGCATATATGTTTTAGATTGTGCATATATGTAAGGCTAGTTATTATGATTAAAAAATTACTTACACTACTTGGTTAAGGTTTAATTGTTTTTGGGCATGTTTGTATCAGATTAATGAAGATGGTGATAGCAATGAAGATCTAGAAGTGGATGCACACATAGATACAATGCGGCGTTTGAAGAAATATGATTATTGAATGCGTGCATATATGTCCAACTTCTAAAAATGTTGATAATAATGCGTGTGCACATATGTCCGTTTTCGTTATATATATTAGTGCAGGCATGTATTGATCGATTAGATTCATGTATTTATACTTTTTAGAAATTTGTTTTTTAATTGTATTTCAATTGATATTGAATTTTGTATGTAACATCTATGTTCTTGTTTTGTTATAAATTTACATTATCTAAAAAAACACATATGCACCTTACTATTTGAAAAACATGCATGTTCTAAAATTATTCAAAAACACCTATGCACTACATCTGGAAAATAAAATGAAAAAATTAGTACATAAAAACACATATGCACTACTTCTGGAAAATAACATTTCTTAAAAAAAAAACGTCTTTTACTAAAATAAAAAATATAAAAAAATAAAAAAATAAAAAAATTTCCGAATTTTATTATTTATAAAAAACATGAATTAAAAAAAAAGAAAAAAAAAGTAATATGAAAAATGTCTTTTACTATTATACCCTTTTGAATTAAATAAAAATAACAACATGCTATGGAGCATTAAATGATGTACATTGTGCATTATTAGTGTTAGGATTTATAAAAAGTGATGGTCATCGTCGTTTTTATATTTTGTATTTAAGGTGTCGTTGTGTATAGTTAGCTTATTTAATCATTGGGCTTGGATATAGGTTTGTTAATTAAATGTTGTGTTCTATTTGAGCCATGTAAAAGCCCAACCCAAGTCCAAGCCCATCCTATCACTAAAAACTATAAATAGGACCTCCCTACACCATTTGGGAGGTGAGGTGTTCTTGAAGTGCTCTCAAGGTATTGTAGTCATTTAGGGTTTGTATCATTGTTTTAAGTGTGTGATTTATATGAAGCTAATATTACATGTTCCACTCTTATTTCATTGATCATTCCTAGTTGTTGATGTATTGGTTAGGATAATTATTAGTATTAACAAGTGGTATCAAGAGCATAAAAAATTAAAGTCTAGGATTATATTCGGTTTTTTATTCACAACGTTACTGTTTACTTTTTGGTTTATTAGGAATTTGTCTTTGCTTTTGTGTTGTTACTGTTACATTATTGTTTATTTGGATAGTTGTTTTTATCGATTCTGTTCATCAAGAGGGAAAGTGATCGAGCAGCTTTACACTTAATCGAACTTATAGTCAAACTTATAGTCGAACTTTCATCATCGAACTTATAGTCGAACTTTCATCATCGAACTTATAGTCGAACTTCAAATCATCGAACTTGTGTGAGATTAATCGAGCTAGATTAGTCGAACTACAAGGTAGTCGAACTTCTCTTCAGTTCATCGAACTTTCAAGCAGCAAAGTAGTCGAGCTAGACTTCTTTGATCGAACAACTTTGTAGTCGTGTTAGACTAGTCGAACTTTTTCACCGAACTTTGTTAACCGAACTTTGTTAACCGAACTTTGGTGATCGAATTTTGGTAACCGAACTTTGGTGATCGAATTTTGGTGATCGAACTTTGGTGATCGAATTTTGGTGATCGAATTTTGGTGATCGAACTTTGGTGATCGAACTTTGGTGTCCGAACTTTAGTGATCGAATTTTGGTAACCGAACTTTGGTGATCGAATTTTGGTGATCGAACTTTGGTGATCGAATTTTGGTGATCGAACTTTGGTGATCGAACTTTGGTGTCCGAACTTTAGTGATCGAACTTTGGTGACCGAACTTTTTCACCGAACTTTTTCACCGAACTTCTTGTTTAGTCGAACAAGGTTTTAACCGAGCATCTTCACTTCTTCAAACTTTAATTTGATCGAACAACTCATTTCATCAAACCAACTTCTTCATCATCGAAGCACTTACTCTAGTCGAACAATCTTTCTAGTAGAAGCAACAAACTTTTGTCGGACCAGAAATTTTTTTCATACTAGAGTTTCTTCATTTGTGTGGTTACTGTGTTTGTGCTGTTTATTAAGTGAGATTGTTATTCGTACTTTATAAATATTGAGATACTGACATTGCATGTGAAGTGTTAAATATTTGACGTGTAAGTCTGCATGTGTGTTGGTATGAGATTTGTTGCATGAGATTTATACGTGTGCTGCATGTGACGTGTTTGCTTTTGACAAGTAACTTCATAATATGATAAAAAGTGATAAGACCTTTCTTTTGACGTGTGTTTGCTTCTGTTTTTGTCGTGTCAATTTGTTGACGTGAGTTTATCAACTTTCACGTGAAGTTTGCTTTTTGTCTAATATAATATTTGCTTTATAGTGTCAAGTTGTCAACTTTCCTGAGGGAATATCAAGTGCTTGATAATATAATAAGGCGATTGTTAACTGTTTTTTACGTGGTAATAACTTCATAATACTACAAAAGTTGGCAAAGACGTGTGTGCTTTTAAAATTTCATGCTCTCAAGTCTCAAGTCTCAAGTTTCTCAAAGTTTATCAAGTTACTCAACGACTCTTCAAGGACAACGACAAAAGACTTAATCCAAACATAACTCGTGAACTGTAACCAACCGTATCCTAGTTCTTTAACCGATCCAATACAATCTTAACCATTCAACTACAACAATGACTACTCAACAAGACATCCACGCAGCCGGTGCCAAAAACCGTCCTCCAATGCTAGAAAAAGGCAGTTATCTTCCATGGACAAGCCGCATGCTTTGTTACATGAAAACCAAACCTCATGGACAAGGAAAACTCTTGATTAACTCCATCAAAAATGGTCCATTCAAGCCTCGACAGATTCAAGAAGCTGGTGATCCGAATCAAACACCTCCTCTTCCACCATCCTTTCGTGAACAAAAAGAAGAAGAATACACCGAAGAGGATTGGAAACAGATTGAAGCTGATGACTTAGCCATGCACCTACTTCAACTTGGTTTACCACAAGAGATCTTTTGTGCTGTTGACAGCTGTGAAACTGCTTATGATATGTGGGAACGAGTTAGGAGGCTATGTCATGGAACTGAAATTGGTCAACAAGACATTGAAAACAAGCTTCTAACAGAATGGGAGAAATTTTCATCAACTCCAGTTGAACCAATTGAAATCTACTACACAAGGTTTTGCACTCTCATGAATGAGCTCATCAGGACTAATTTGACACCAAAACAGATTGTCCAGAACATCAAGTTTCTTAACAACCTTCCAGAGGAATGGGGACGATAAGTTACGATTGTTAATCAGACAAAGAACCTTCATGAAGTGAACTATGATCAACTGTATGATTTCTTGAAACAAAACCAGAAAGAGGCAGATGAGGTTAGGAAAGAGAAGCTTGCCAAACAACATGATCCTTTAGCATTGATTGCTCAGTCACCATCTCCTACAGTGAACACATTACCTTCATCATCCACTCCTACTCAGAACTACTTGCCACATGAATACTCAGTACCACCATCATCAACTCCCACTCAGAAATACATGCCACATGAATACTCTTTTCCACAACAACAACTCTATCCTCATGAACAACAAGTCATTCCACAACAACCATACAATCCTAATGATGACATGACTGCTTTGTCTCAAGCATTTACTTAACTGCTAGCCGACCCGATATACAATTTGCTGTTTGTTTATTAGCACGATTTCAGGCAAGGTGATGCGCGTGATGTGTCGTTGCGGTTTAGCAGTTTTAATGCCTACTCAAGTTTTAAATTTATATTTAGCCGACTTATCAATAACACACACACTTAACGAGCAGTGTACCCAGTCAGTATGAATATAATGGTAAGTAGAGTGTCGATCACTAAGAGTGGGAACGTATTATCTCGTTATTCTAATCAGTATTTTAATATCCTAACGCAAGGGGGTTTCAGCCTGAGAGACTGGCACAGTTTTGTTTGCAATTAAATAATAAAATAAACCAATAGGCACGAATCAGCAAGTAGCACACACGTACACAGATAGATACTCGAGACAATAAGAGGGCTGTCCTTATAATTAAGTAGATTGTCACTTGTTTTATTGATAGCTTTATATGAAGTGTATGTAGTTAACCCTTTCTCGTTGGTCCTATTCTTATCGGCGAGTAAACCCTTAATGATTACTTATGTCTAAAAGTTATTCCTAAGTGATCAATTTAGAAACAACCGTGGGAGCCACATCTTGTCCCGCAGTCAAATGCCCGCAAGCCACTAATAAACACAGAGGTTATCAATGCACTAATAAGTAGTAACCAAAGACATCAACATATAAACTTTAATTAATGAGAAAGCAGTTTTAAGGGAGTGCAATCTTTCCGTTGCCACATTACACAAGCCACCAATCTTGATGAATTAAAGTTTGCTAAAACAATAAAACAAAACTACTTAATGAATTAAATACATGCAGCACCTTCTTACAGCTCTTGTATCTTAGATTTGGGTGTGTCTTGTGCTGCCTCCTTGACTGAATTCGTCCTTTTGCTCTGCTGTCCGAACTTCGGTTTTAGGGTTTCGAACTCTTAAATTCGTCTGGTCTACGGGGTATTTATAGTTTCTGTCTGAGGGAAGATGCGGCGCATCTACTAAGTAGATGCGGCGCATGTACTTAACTTCGCGTGGGGTCCAAGATTATAATATTCAGGAATATTCGTACACCGCCAGAAGATGCGGCGTAACTCTTGATTAGGATGCGGCGCATGTCCTCTTGTATCTTGGATCGTATCTGGTGATATCTTGATAGAGATGCGGCGGATGTTGATAGTGAGATGCGGCGCATCTGGAGCAGAATTGACTTGATCTTGTCCATGTCAGTAGACTTTCGCTTTATGTACGTTTTGCTCCATAATTAGTCCATAATCGCTAAGTTTCACCAAATGCTTGTTTTTACCTGAGAATTACAAAAGTAAACAATTAAGTATCAATCCTCATACATAATACAGTAAAACAAGTCAAATTATTAGGATAAATGATAGTAATAAAATGTACTTATTTGAGTTCATCAAATATCCCCCCACTTGAACTTTACTTGTCCCCAAGTAAACCTTAGAATTTCATTTATGAAAATGTATCCTAAAAGATGTAATAGGATTTATTTTTATATTTAAGCATGTATTCGTTTATTTCATAATCACACAACTAAACACTTAACGAATTAGAAGTAAAATAAAATAAGTCGATAAAAGCAAATCTAATCGTTTAACTGTCCAGTCGCGACGAATATTCTATCATAAGCTTGGCAAGTATACACATCTCCACCACTAAAGCTAAGGAATAACAAGTCTAAAGCGGTAAAAAGGGTTTTCAGGCTAAAGGGTTAATTATTCTTATTTACACTATCGATCTCAAATTCCAGAAAAGGCGACAAAATCACAAATACATGATCGAATCCACGAACACGATACTTGCAATTGCTCAAATCCTTAACTCGAATAGGCTAAAGATAGGTCCAAACTTCACCAATAATAATATATCAAAAAGGGCGACAAAATCATAAATACATAGCCGAATCCACGACTACGATACTTAAGATTGCTCAAATCCCTAATCTCAATAAATCAAAGGTTCGGTTGGATAAAGAACAATACAGGGTATGGATAACATTTGGGATATAAATTGGTGTAAAAATAAAAATAAACAAAACAAAACAAATAAATTAAAATCCTAAGTGTGGTTAATCACTATCCCAACCATCCCATGAATAAGACTCATATCATTGAATAACTCACGCTTTAACACTTGAAACACACGCTTTAGGTAGACACGAATTATACTCAACAAAATCTTAATCAAAGAATAAACCTTAATTGGCACTCCCATAACTGCCAATTCCCATTCAATCCATAGATATAATACAACAAATAGTGGTGATATCGACCACTTACATAACTTTACATAAGTTGGTTAAAATAAACATCCAACTTTTCTTTTTTTCTTTTTCTTTTTCTTTTCTTATTTTTTTCGATTTTTTTTTTTTTTTTTTTTTTTTTTTTTTTTTTTTAACTTGAAACATAAACATAGATGTGTAAAATTTCACCACATCACTACAACTTTCTTTCCGGATAATTTTTTTCATACTTTTCATACTTTCAGAAATAACGGTAATAGTGAAAGTAGTAAACACACGAAAAATAAACTCAAAGATATACAATATTTACTTTCACTCCAATTGCATTGTGCAATTTCCCGACCTAACCATAGATAATGAATTACGCACGCGAACACAGGTAATGTAAGGAAACACACTCTGCCTATAGCAATTAACCAACCACGGATTCTAATCTACAGGGTAGGCTAAGGTTTAAGGTGTAACGAAACATTTTAAACATAGGTGTAAGAAACGAAAGGAATGGCTCTGAGTGTTTTTCTAGGGGTATCTTACTCTAAAAGTGAGAGTAACAAAAGGTTTTATACGGGGGTTAACTAACCAGTGTAGTTAGTCAATAACACATAACATATAAAGGCTATTTGGTGTAATCCTAGAATTTTACCAAGTTAGACAAGTCATTCCAATTATATAAATAATACTCATTATGGTGGTCTCGAATAGTATACAAGCCAAGTTCTAAAGTTTACAAGTCACCGGCACACTCATAGATTTGTGAATTTTGAAAAATCACAATTTTTGAAAATAATGTCATGTGTGCAGTTATGTAACTTAGATCTTAAACAAAAACATGCTAAAAAAAAAAAAAAAAAATTTTAAGTTTGATATATTAAGCACATTTTAAGCATAATTTTTGAAAAAGTAGGACAAGTAAGTGTTAAGTGTTCTAATTCTCCAATCCCCCCACTTAAGTTAAACAACGTCCTCGTTGTTTGTATAAAAGGTTAAAAACTGGAAAATAAAAGAATTAGAACGGAAAAACTCCCCTGAGATTTGCTCGGTATGATCCTCCATTAGTATAAGAGCAAAAATCAACTTCCATGTGGATTAGAACGTTAAAGCTTCATACTTGATGTATCCACAGGAAATCCAGGAAACTATAATACCACCAACACTTTAAAACACACCTAAGATAAGAAAGGTTCAAACTTGCATAATACATTAGTAGTTAGGAAAAATAAAACTTAAAAATTAAAACTGAAAATCATCAGGTCAGTCGATGCGCCGTATCTTATTGAAGAAGATAC
This sequence comes from Artemisia tridentata subsp. tridentata, assembly GCA_021014915.2. Lineage (NCBI taxonomy): Eukaryota > Viridiplantae > Streptophyta > Magnoliopsida > Asterales > Asteraceae > Artemisia > Artemisia tridentata. The sequence continues at coordinate 170,519,109 of CP139503.1, forward strand.
GCCGTATCGAGCCTGGAATAATACGGATCAGAATAAAGATGCGCCGCATCCTTAACCAGGGATGCGCCGCATTAAAATAAACTGATAAATAGTTTTAAAGTCGAAAATAAAAATGCAGAAAAATAAAATAAGATATGACCATTGCAGAGGATGCGTCGCATCTCAGGATTGAGATGCGCCGTATCTTCGTGCGGCCTGGACTGACTCGACACAGAAAACAGAATAATAAAAGATAAATCCGGGTTGTCTCCCGGTAAGCACTTGTCTTTATTCCAGAGTCTTCAAGTTAGACTCACGTTCAGCTCAGCAATAAGTCCTTGTCACGGTCCATCCTTCGTCCTTCATCCGAAAGATTTTCCCGTATATCTCTGCGACGTTTTCTTCCGTTCGACTTAGTCTAGCATAACTCTTTGTCTTCACCGCAGTATATTCTTCATTAGGACTCAAAGAATATTTGATGATTTTAAATTTTTCAGAAATAATCATGGGTGGCTCATTGTAAGGAATCCCAAGTAGTTGACATTTTCTTTTGGTGAATTCTTCCTCGTCTTTATCAACAAACTTAAAATAAGGATCCTTAATCAAATAATCATCTAGTTCTTCAATTAGTGACTTATCGTCTTGAATCGCCTCCCATTCTCTTTCTAAATCATATTGTAACCGTCGACTAAGCTTTGTGAAATCATCAAACTGTTCATGCACCCATTTCCAGAAAGTAGTATCCGATGTCCCCTTAAGTCCTTTCAAGCGTTCAATTCTGCCCTTTTCTTATAAAGCCTCCGCCTTTTGTGGGCAGTCTTCAATATTATCGTACCATTCATAATCTTCAAAGGTTACATCGTTGCCAACCCGTTTCATCCCAATTATACTTCCCCCATTACAGGTTCCGTCACTTTTATAATCGCAGGTCGGCCAAACACTACTCCCGTCCTTGAAAACGAAGGGTGTACAGGTATGATTAATGTGCTCAAATTCCCATGGTTTATCCGATACCCATGGTACTTGGTCATTCCATTCATAGTACCAGGTGTTTTTGAAATCGTCATAAGTCTTAAATCCTGGTAGATCTCCAGTAAGCACATCATCGTCGACTTGAAGAAGGTAGTTAAATTCCTTGAACTGCTTGCACAAGGGTGTCTCATATTCTAACAAATCAATGTCAATTCTGAAAAGTTCTTCAATGCCCTCATTGATTGTTGAATCATGATGTGACGACCCATAATCGCTTTCTACTTCTTCGTCTTCTCCTCTCATCCAATATACCCATAATGCATCTTTAGTAGCTCGATCCATGCTCTTATGGTTATTAAACTTACTAGCTAACCATTCTGAAAAATCTACATCGTTAGGATCATGGTTAACGTCAAAGCAAACCTTCCCAATCATATTCTTTTTTATCTCCATGAACTCGTTAAATTGCTTCTTAAAACTTCGTGTCAACCATGAAGTCATAATCTCCTTGACTTCATTTACAGGGGCAAATTCCGGACTACCATATTTGAGTTCTAGCCAATCATTGAGGGAGAGGTCTATCAATCTTACCAATCTGCCATGAAACAGTAATTCCGCCAAAGCATAATTCATGTCATTATCCTGATAGTTCTCATTTAATCCCCAGTACCACTCAGAATAAGGCATGTAAGAGTTTTGGGTATTGCCTCCACCACAGTTGTTGTTGCTTGAGTCCATGTACGCAAGAGAGAATTTCCCATCATCTTCTTCGATAGTAGTCCAGTTCAATCCTTTGGACTCAATGTTAGGCCATAAGAGCGATAATTCATCTCCAGTGTACCTCATAAATACATCATAAGAGAACACCTCCTCGTCAATGTTGGACAAACGCATGAATTCCTTAAAAGCAGCTTCAAGAGGAGTCTCCCAGGAGAATAAATCTGCATCGATCATGAGTACATTGAATGAATCTGAAAACAAGCATTCCTTAGCAAGATATCCGTTAACTGACATGTCTTCCATAGCAAAATCTGTCATCCAAGGTAAAATCATCAGTAGGATTTGTTCGCTAGAAGAGAAATTAATGAATATAGAAACGGATATAAGAATAAAAATAGCTGATATCTGCAGACGATGCGCCGTATCCAAAAAGTTGGATACGCCGTATCTTATAATCGTCAAAATTTAATCAGACTTTATTCAGAAAATAGATACGCCGCTTTAGAATTTAAGAATGCGCCGTATCGAATTAATTAATCAAAAATCAACTTATCTAATTAAAATTAAATGCGTCGTATTAACGAAAGTTAATGCGCCGTATTTTCGTTACGTTTAAAAATAAAAGATTTTTGATTCAGTAAGATGCGCCGTATCGACAGAGATCGATACGCCGTATCTGTTTAATAATTCGCAAACTGTTTTTAATTAAAATAATAGATACGCCGTATCTTCAAAAGAAGATGCGTCGTATGGCGTTAATGTTTTAGAAGAAATTTTTATCAAAAACAGATACGCCGTATCTGCAAAAGCAGATGCGTCGTATTGCTTTATCGCTTAGAAAAATTTTCTTGTTAAAAACAGATACGCTGTATCTTGGGGAAAAGATGTGTCGTATCGAATTAATTAAACGCGTTGTATTAAAAAAAATTAAACGCAATACGCCGTATCTGAGAGATCAGATGCGCCGTATCGTTTGATTTAGCACAGTACAACGATAGCAGAACAGAAAAATAAAAAAAATAAAAACAAAAATTAAACACACAAACGAAAATAAACACACAAAAATAAAAGAAAACAATTAACACACAATACAACAAATATGCAAAATAGTACAATGATGCAATTAATCTAATAAAAAGAAAACCTAATTAAAATACTAATCAAATTAACAGATAATAACAATTCACTCCCCGGCAGCGGCGCCAAAAACTTGATGCGCGTGATGTGTCGTTGCGGTTTAGCAGTTTTAATGCCTACTCAAGTTTTAAATTTATATTTAGCCGACTTATCAATAACACACACACTTAACGAGCAGTGTACCCGGTCAGTATGAAGATAATGGTAAGTAGAGTGTCGATCACTAAGAGTGGAACGTATTATCTCGTTATTCTAATCAGTATTTTAATATCCTAACGCAAGGGGGTTTCAGCCTGAGAGACTGGCACAGTTTTGTTTGCAATTAAATAATAAAATAAACCAATAGGCACGAATCAGCAAGTAGCACACACGTACACAGATAGATACTCGAGACAATAAGAGGGCTGTCCTTATAATTAAGTAGATTGTCACTTGTTTTATTGATAGCTTTATATGAAGTGTATGTAGTTAACCCTTTCTCGTTGGTCCTATTCTTATCGGCGAGTAAACCCTTAATGATTACTTATGTCTAAAAGTTATTCCTAAGTGATCAATTTAGAAACAACCGTGGGAGCCACATCTTGTCCCGCAGTCAAATGCCCGCAAGCCACTAATAAACACAGAGGTTATCAATGCACTAATAAGTAGTAACCAAAGACATCAACATATAAACTTTAATTAATGAGAAAGCAGTTTTAAGGGAGTGCAATCTTTCCGTTGCCACATTACACAAGCCACCAATCTTGATGAATTAAAGTTTGCTAAAACAATAAAACAAAACTACTTAATGAATTAAATACATGCAGCACCTTCTTACAGCTCTTGTATCTTAGATTTGGGTGTGTCTTGTGCTGCCTCCTTGACTGAATTCGTCCTTTTGCTCTGCTGTCCGAACTTCGGTTTTAGGGTTTCGAACTCTTAAATTCGTCTGGTCTACGGGGTATTTATAGTTTCTGTCTGAGGGAAGATGCGGCGCATCTACTAAGTAGATGCGGCGCATGTACTTAACTTCGCGTGGGGTCCAAGATTATAATATTCAGGAATATTCGTACACCGCCAGAAGATGCGGCGTAACTCTTGATTAGGATGCGGCGCATGTCCTCTTGTATCTTGGATCGTATCTGGTGATATCTTGATAGAGATGCGGCGCATGTTGATAGTGAGATGCGGCGCATCTGGAGCAGAATTGACTTGATCTTGTCCATGTCAGTAGACTTTCGCTTTATGTACGTTTTGCTCCATAATTAGTCCATAATCGCTAAGTTTCACCAAATGCTTGTTTTTACCTGAGAATTACAAAAGTAAACAATTAAGTATCAATCCTCATACATAATACAGTAAAACAAGTCAAATTATTAGGATAAATGATAGTAATAAAATGTACTTATTTGAGTTCATCACAAGGCCTACCGAACTTCACCTCAAAGAGGTTAAACGGATCTTTCGGTACCTTCGAAGAACCATTAACATGGGACTTTGGTATCCGAAGGATTCGGAGTTCAATCTGACAGCCTTTGCAGATGCCGATCATGCTGGTTGTCAAGTCACCGCAAAAAGTACATCCGGAGGAGCACAATTTCTGGGAGAGAAGCTAGTAGGCTGGTCATCAAGGAAACAAGACTGCACAGCGCTTTCAACCGCAGAAGCCGAGTATGTGTCTCTATCTGCGTGTTGTGCCCAAGTTCTATGGATGAGGACACAACTCATAGATTATTGATGCGTGGTTTTGCGACCTTACAACAGGTTTTACCTCTCGAGGGATCTCAAGAGGCTTACAACCCCACCAGGCAGTGTACCTGACCGATGTAGTATAGTGTAGTGGTAAGTACGGGGGATTGATCGTTCTCCACAGGGAATAGTGTCATTAGGATTGAAAAACTACTCTAATAGGTCTAAGGGTGAGGGAAGATTCTTTTTGTATTTTTTATATTTTATGAAAGCAAGTAAAATCTCGGGTTTGAAGGAGTGGGCGGAATTAGTTGCTAGTCAACTAACCCAAATAACTACAAATGCAAATAAAATAAATAACTGAAAATGAAAAGGTCGTGAAACTTATATGGAGAGAAATGTGTTTACTTAGATTTCCTTACTCCCTAACTATCTTTTACCGGTTGATTAGTGTGTATTAATTGCGTGGATGACGGGTGTATTCCTTAATACCAATCGTGGGGTGGCGTACGTACTTCCCCAACTCTACAAGCTCCTACTTCACTCCTATGTCGAGCCGGCTAAGAAGCTCCTAACATGGGATCACTAGAAGTCGCTCATGCATTAAATACAACCATAAAAACCTTAGTACGCATTGGTTCATGTTTCTTAAGACGTTCAAGCAAGTTACCTTATAGGAAGTTAGCCAGTTTTCTTAAGCCTAACATCGATAAACAATCATCCAATACAATTAATAACACACTAATAACCAATAATCAATAGCTAGGTTTCATTAGATCTAAGCAAACACAAGATAAATCTAGCCTAACATGTTAATCAAAAGACAAGAACAAGATATAATCAAACAACACATAGACATATTGATTGATTAAATGAATACTTATCTTTAATTAAACATGGGAGATCCAAGGGTATGAAAACCCTTAAAAATGGCAGAAATTCGTCTTAGGGTTTCTCCTCACAAAGTTGCACACCAATGACAAAAAATTGCAAAACTATATATAGAGTTTAGTGGCTGACGGCGTCACGTTATAGATCTTGACGCCGTCACCTCGCCGTGTCTAGGGTTCCCGGATGGCCTTCTTGACGCCGTCCCTCTTTAGTCCTCCAAAATCCGCTCTGACTTATCAAAGGTTGACGCCGTCAGAAATGGGCTTGACGCCGTCTCTCTTTAACTTAAACCGTGATGGCCTTGATCACCTTAAAGGGTAACGCCGTCAGATTTCCTTTGTAAATTTCTCTGGCTTATCATGTGTATTTTTCATATCCACCACTTTTGCCAAGTCATGACGCCGTCAAGAGCAATACTTGACGCCGTCAAAGGTACTTTTCCAGCCGATTTTGAGACTTTGCCGTTTTCTTCACTTTTATGCTCCAAAAACGTCCAAAATGCTTCCTTTTCCAGATTTCTTCTCCAAAGTACCTAAAATGACAAAAGGAACGATTTAGGGCAATATTTGATCAAATAAATACGATTTAGGGCTTAAATGACCCCCTAAAAGCGGTACACTTTTCGCTTCATCAATTATGGCTACTCTTTCGACCACATACCTATGTATTGTGACTCGAAAAGTGCCATAGCCATCTCGTGCAATCCAGTTCAGCACTCCAAGACCAAGCATATTAGAGTCCGCTACCACTTTATCAAGGAACACGTCGAAGAGGGTACTGTTGAATTATTTTTCGTAAAGACTGAATACCAACTTGCCGATCTATTTACTAAAGCCCTCCCAACAGAGCGGTTTGAATACTTAGTTCGTCGAATTGGAATGCGAAGCCTAACTCCCGAAGAGTTAGAAAGTCTTCTCGAATCTTCTTGAATTTATTTCCAAATGCTTCGCATGTAAATATTTTTGAAAAACAAAATACAAAATTTGAAAAAACCAACAAAAACAAAATATAAAAATATAAAATTTCAAAAAGACATAAAAAATATAAAATACAAAATTTCAAAAATATTCTTCTCACGACATGTCTCTTGTATAAATCAATATTTTGTACGTACCTAGAAATGTCATTCAACAATGATACGGGCATGTACAGATGCTTGAGCGAGAGTTCATTTAAACATTTTCTAAAACATGTCGATCTCAAAACTTTCTTCTTAACGGCTTTCGTACATTTCAGTACGGAACCCGAGCTACATTGATGACTTCTGATTATTTCCGATCAGGACTCGCAATGTTAATGGCAAATCAAAACGAATCTTGAGCACATGATCAAGATTTTTCAAAAAGATTTTTCAAAATCTTTCTCAAATTCTGTGCTCAAGAAACTCCCTTTTGAAACTCAAATGTTTTATAATATGCTTTCTTTAAGGGGGAGTATAAAAATTAAAAAATGCAAAATGTTCCATTTTCATGCTAAAAATCCGTCTCTCTCCAAAAACACTTTCATTTTAATCAGTTGATATCAAAAATATCAATGCTATTTTTGAGGGGGAGAGGACGTGATTAAAATGTGATCTAAGTTCGTGGAATCTCAAAGTATGCTCTCCAGACTAACTCAGTTCTAACCCTCGAATTGACGAAACTTGATGTCCGTTATCGAAAAGACTTGTCCGGGACGGGTAATAATTTCAAGCTGGTTTTCCAGTAATGTAAACGTGTCTCGCAAAGGACTTGTCTGAGTATAATGTACCAATTCGAGAGATGATCTTTGAATATGACCGGGACGGGTAATAATTTCAAGCTAGTCTAACTAGTGATGTAAGCGTGTCTCGCAAAGGTCATGTTCATTGAAAGTCGATCAATTCAAAATGTGCGAACTCTACCCAACATGTGCAATTTTAGTTAAAAATGCATGAGCACATGTGAAGGGGGAGTATTTAAAAATATAAAACTCTCAAAGTGCTAACTAAATGTGTTTACTTATAAACACTTTGAGAGATTTTCAAAAGGTTTTATGGCAAATCTAAGATAGTCATGGAGTTATAAGGTGACTAAGGTTAGGAAAAACCGTCCTATGATCCGCCAGAGCCGGAGGGATCTACCCAAGGACAATTCCAATAGATTAGAATTAGAAGTCCTTAGGTAAGATTGAAAAAAGGAGCAAATGAGAAAGGGACAAAAGGGGTTGAAGAATTAAAAAGAAAAGTTGAATGTAAGGGTGAAAAGAAATAGCCCTCCATGAAAACTTAGGGCAGAAATCGGGTCAATACATCTGCTATCGGTACTCACTAAGGTGATACTGATATTGAAGACAAGACGTCATGGACCCAGTGACGCACTGCACCACCCCTCCTAGCCACTCAGATATCTCTCAAAAGATATTTGTTTCATTTCTCACGGAGAACACTGCATAATCTATCGGCCTCTCATTCCGAGATGTGTTGATATTGAAAAGGTGACACTCTGCTCCATGCCTCCGACGACTAAAAACCAAAACGCACAATAGAGTCTAGAGCCATGAGATTCATCAATATATCTCATTAGGAACACTTCCAATATGATACACTTGTGTTCGCCAAAAAGGACACAAGTTGTAAGAGTCTTAATGAGATCCAAGGATCTTGCCATTTACATCATGATGGTTACATGCTTCAAACGGTCTACAGTCGTAGGGTGATCTCTAGCGACTCACTGAATCGTGGGTGCACTTCGGTGTGTCCGTGTAAGCCCTCTTGGGGGTATCCGATTCAGAACGGCCTGGGGGAGATTAGAGAAAGTCTACACACTATGCTGTTGACGATCTCGAAGTCCTAACCCATAAGTGCTGGATGATTATTACTAACAGTTTTATGCAGCTACCCTTAAACATCCATTAACCATCATCCCATACATCAAGCATCTTCACCTCAGCATACTCATACTTATGAAGAACATCTCCAACAAAGCTCAAGTGTAAAAGTTCAAGACAAGAAGATCAAGTTAAAGACAAAGTGAAAAGACAAAGTCAAGAAGCTAATCAAGATGTCGAGAACAAGTTCATATGATGAAAGATTATGGGGAGATTGTTAGCATAAGTATAATGTCCAATATGTATGAGTATGTTGAAGGTCACGACGCATCATCACATGAAGATGTTGATTGAAGGCAAGAACATCCACAAAGACGATTCTTTGAAGATCACATAGCATGAAGGAACAAGAACAAAGACTATTATACAACGACACACGAAGCACATGGAAATGAAGATGAAAGACCAACTCACTCCGAGCATGATTTGAATGACCATCCCTTAGGGGGAGATTGTTAGGATTTATAAAAAGTGATGGTCATCGTCGTTTTTATATTTTGTATTTAAGGTGTCGTTGTGTATAGTTAGCTTATTTAATCATTGGGCTTGGATATAGGTTTGTTAATTAAATGTTGTGTTCTATTTGAGCCATGTAAAAGCCCAACCCAAGTCCAAGCCCATCCTATCACTAAAAACTATAAATAGGACCTCCCTACACCATTTGGGAGGTGAGGTGTTCTTGAAGTGCTCTCAAGGTATTGTAGTCATTTAGGGTTTGTATCATTGTTTTAAGTGTGTGATTTATATGAAGCTAATATTACATGTTCCACTCTTATTTCATTGATCATTCCTAGTTGTTGATGTATTGGTTAGGATAATTATTAGTCTTAACAATTAGTTGTAAAAAGGTGGTTCTCGCAGTTCCCGCACTTAAGAGGGTTCTGAAAATAAAGCCCCCATATATATATATATATATATATATATATATATATATATATATATATATATATACCTTGAACCATAACAGCTCTTGTTGCATCTGTAATACTACTCCTGGCACATCCTGAAGTTGGTTACCTTTTGCTCTCTCCCCAGCTAAATGCAACATATTATTGCCATTTTTATCTTCAAGAGTGATGACTGAATCCTTGTTTGGCCCTATTTCATTTATCAGCTTGTATATATACCCTTGCGACGATGTGAGAAAGCCACATGGAATATACTTTGGGTTGTTATCATTAACCTTACGTACTAGATCTGGATATCGACGAATGAGTTCAACAACAAATGTCTTGTTTCCCTTCTCTGCAGCAATGAACAGCATTTGAGAAGAGTATTTTAGTTTTTTAGGTTCTTGTGTTTGGTTCTTGCCAGCTGTTAGCATAGTGGGGTCAGGTGGTCCTCTGATTATGTCACTGATTTCATCCTTGTGCAATTTTAGCATATTACTCCAAATGATTCTTAATAATTTCAGGGCTGAACTAGCTTCGGTAGGTGGATCCTTAACATGAATTACTGAAACAAAAATAAAGAAACCGCGTATACAAAATATCAACTTATTAGAGCTCCCTAAATCATATAATCTCAAACCTTAACATACAATAGACATAGTGTTTATTTAGCTGAAGATGGAATGGAGATACATACATGAATTGATAATACCGTACCCCTAACCCGGTCTCGTAGTTTGACATCTGCAAGATATGTGACAATCAGTTAACAAGATATGGAATATGATGTGTGGATATCACTATGAAACCCAAGAAATCCAGCTCTGCAATTAATCTTTTCGCATAAGCCAACCCAATATCATGATCTCAAACATCAAATAAAAAAATGAAAATCCAATAGGCAATAGAAAGGTTATCAACTTATCATCCTAGCAATGTTATCAACTACGGGTGTAAACGAGTCGAGCTTTTAACGAGCTACTCGAGCTCGAGCCTACATATTGTCATGCTCGAGTCGAGCTCGAACAAAAGATTGTGCTCGTTTAGTTAAACGAGCCGAGCTTTTATAAGGCAATATTCGGCTCGGCTCGTTCGAAAGCTCGTTTAATTACTCGAGTCGAACGAGCCGATCGAACTTGTTGAGCTTAACGAGTCGAACGAGCTAATCGAGCCAAACATCTAACTTTTTCACTAACATTATTCTTACGTTTTAATAAGTATTGATAATTTAATTTTAATTCAAAACAATAAATATAAAAATATTAAACTTTGTTAGCTTCTGATTAGATACTCTTTCAAAGTTATGTCAATCTTACTCTTTGTGCTTTGCTTTTATATCTCTCTTCTTAATTTAATTAAGCTCATTAAATAATTTTTAATTAAGAATTATAATTATAATAGAAAATGTAATGATATAATATTTATGTTTTAAAATTTTTGTGTAGTAGTTGTATATTGCCTACTCAAAGAAAAAAGATGAAAAATTATCCCACATTGAAAATAATAAGAAAAGTGAATAGATATGGGCACTATAAAACAAAAATCCATTTTAATTTTCATAAGGAACCACATTTACTCAAAATTATAAAAAATATAAGTATGAGTATTATACACTCTTGTGCTTCAAATGCAAAGGTAGTGTTTATTATAAGTTACATAAACTTTAGTTTGAGCATCAGAACTCGAGCTTGAGATTGTGTTAATAAACGAGCCTATCAAGTTCGGTCTTTTATACGAGTATCTTAAGCTTGAAAGTTAGTTTATTGTAGGATTACAAAAAAAAATTAAAAATTTTAAACGAGCTTCGAGCTCGAGCTCGAACAACAAAAAAATATTCGAGCTCGAGCTCGAGCCAATTTATAAAAGTTTATTCGAGCTCGAGCCGAGATCGATCCGAGTAGTTAATAAATGAGCCTAGCTCGTTTAGGCCAAAACTCGACTCGGCTCGGATCGTTTACACCCCTATTATCAACTAGTAAACTCTTGATATCACAATCCTGATTTGGTATATCGTATCAAATTGTTTGTTTTGGCTTAGCTCTTTGTTAAGTCTTTTTAACACAATATGCTTTAAAAATAAAAAATAATCTCTAACAATATGGTGCTAGATCAAAATGGAGATCACTCAGGGAGTCTTTCGGCTTAATAAACTTGTGAGTATTCGATTTCAATGATTGTAATACTAGTACGAATAGTACTTTACAAGATAATGGTTGTGACTTATTGAAGGGGAGCATTGACGATGCCTGTTTATATACATTGGCTACGACCAACTAGGGTTTCTTATGTATCGTTCACTCAGGGAAGTTTAATTATTCTACAGAATGTGCACATGTCTTGGTGGAATCCACCTCGAACCGTGAAAGGTACTGCAAATGCTATGGTGGCTATAAGTGTTGAGACAACCATTAATTGGGTAGCTACTTCTTTCATCCATTTCTCGCCATTGGTTACTAACACTGCGTTCTCAAGTGGAGTAAAAAGGATGAAAGGAAAAGAAAGTGATGAAATGTAAAAGAGCTCATGTTCTCAAGTTTTTTTTAAGAGTGAAAGTGAAAGTAAATTAGGGAAAGTGGAAGGATTTTGCATTTAAAACTTTCATCCCACTTTTGGTTCTCTGTGAATACTTCACGTGGTGTTAGAACAGACATATTTGTTTTTCTTTAGGAAGTAAAGTAAAAGTAATAAAAGTTGTGTTCTCAAGTTTTTCTTTAGGAAGTAAAGTTAAAGTAAGTGAGTGAAAGTGGTGGGATTTTGCTTATAAAACTTTCACCCCACTTTGGGGTGAAAGACAACTTTACTTCCTACCTCTTTCTTTACTTCCTCTTTCTTTACTTTACTTTCACTTTCTTTCTTCTTTTTTTCGAGAACACAATGTTATTCTTATATATACATAATTCATGTTTACCACTATTTATTAAACGGTTATAAGAGTGTACCTTGAACAATAATAGTTCTTGTTGCATTTGCAGAACTACTCCTGGCACATCCTGAAGTTGGTTACTCTTTGCTCTCACGCCTGCCAAATGCAACATATTATTTCCATTTTCATCTTCGAGAGTGATGATTGAACCCTTGATTGGCCCGATTTCATTTAATAGCCTGTGTATACCCTTGCGGCGATGTGAGACAGCTACATGAAATATACTTTGTTTGGTATCATTAACCATCCGTAGTACATCCGGATATCGATGAATAAGTTCAACGATAAATGTCTTGTTTCCCTTCTCTACCGCAATGGGTAACATTTGAGAAGAGTATTTGGGTTTTGAGCCTCTAGTGTTTGGTTCTTGCAAGCTGCTGGCTTAGGAGGGTCAGGGCTCTCAGTATGTCACTGATTTCATCCTTGTGCAATTTTAAAATACCAATCCAAATTATTCTTAATAATTTCAGTGCGCAACTGGTTTGGGTAGGTCAAACCTTATCATGAATTACTGCAAAAATAAGTAAACCAAGTAGACGATACAAATTATCAACAATATCAAACAATAATATATATTGAGCATATAGATGGAGAGGAAATGCATACATGAATTGATCATTCCCCTGACCCGGTCTCTTAGTTTGACGTCTGCATGTATTTAACAAAAGATAATGAAGGCGAATGTTATGTTAAAGGTAACAAAATTATAGTGAGACAATTTTATGTGAGAAACTGAGAACCATTTCAGGGAAATAACATGACAGGAGACTGTGTTTTGCAGAATATGCAATATAAGCTTAGTGAAAGTCAAACTCTGCCATTACTATTTCTGCATAAGACCTACCTAATGTTATGATCTTGAGCCATAACGAAAAAATGCAGATCTAATAGGCAGAAACGTTAGAAAGGTTATGATATCAAAAATAATATCAACTAGTAAGCTCTTGATAATCGTCACCATCCTAACTTATATCAAGAATCACTCAGTCTAATGGTATGCAGGTAGATAGATATCAGTCAGGGAATCTTTCGGGTTAACTTGGTATTTTTATTTTTATTTTTTTTATCATAGCAGAATATGCTTTGTTACATCAGGGAGTAGAGATCTTACTTTGATAGATGATTTCCCACATAGTAGTATAATGTTCGCTCCCGAAAACATCAGGTTTCCAGCCAAAATTCCGAGTACATGTCCTGTTGTTGCAAGTTCCGGGCAGTCTCCAACTATTTGTAGCGGGATATCTACACAACATTTGCAAATGGAAATCATTGTTGGAATAACACCAGTGACAAGAGATATGAGTAAAAGGTGCATATGCAAAGCAACAAGCTAATGTGCAACACTTATACAAAAATACTTACCAAATAGATTAGCCTCAACGCATTTCACCAGAACATAATTCCGATTGTTATGTGTCCAGCAACGGCTAGTCATTTTCTCGGAACTGTCATAAAGATATTTAATCATGTCGTGCTTTCCAAATAACGCAGCCTTGCAGAGAGGCATCTTCCCTTCATTATCAGGGATAGTTAATAAGGCCTCATTCTTTTTCACCATCATTTTAGCCATTTTAACATTTCCAACTACAGCTGCTATACAAAGAGTAGTTTCACCGTTTCCATTCTGAAGTTCTAAGTCATCTTTTTCCATCAGCCTCACGAGTTTTTCCACAAACTCTTCTCCTTGTTTGGTGCATTTTACGGATACCGCAATGTGAAGAGGTGTTTCAAAATTTTCAGTGATGCTATACCGTACAAGCTCTGGCCTCTGGGCGTCTGTCAAATTTAATTTTAGCAGATTTCCAGTCACCAGTAATTGATTCTTCATATAAAGGGACACAAATCATGTTGTACTCATCCCTTATTCCTTTAAGTAGTTCCAAAAGTATTGAAGTATTAGGTATGCATCCAAAGTTAAGAACGGATTTTTTTCTTTTTAAAATTCCAAAGTTGGACAGATTTGACGTTTAAATCTTACCAACAAGATCTCCAGGAGGTAGCTTCATTGGTGGCAGGGTATGTGAAGCAGTTGGAATGTTAATCTGTGTTGAACTTTAAATAGCATGAAACTCATCTAAATAAATAATCACATAAAGAGCATGTAGCGGAAGCAAGATCTTTATTTAACACGTATAGAGAATTACCGAATAATAAATAAGTTACATACCTTTTGTTCTTCTCTTCTCTTCACTTGATTAATAAATAGGATTAGCGTGGAACCCCTTACCGTTTTGTTCCACAATCCAAGATGAACAACTAAAGTAAGTTGTTACCGAACTCTTGTACACACGTACTATAACCAACCAAGTATTGATGCTAGTGAATGAACACGTAATTAACCAAAACAATTTGTTAATTAGAAAACAATGGATCGACACACTAATAATAGTGTACGATCGGTTTGAGGAAGCAAGGAAGAGAAAAACACAAATTAGGGTTATAGCAAGTGCACAAGGTAAAGAATACAATAACCCTTGATTTGTATTTATAGGCAAAACCTAGCTTGGAGCCAAAGTTACCAACCGAATGGGTTTAGCACCCATGGGCCGATTGGCCTCCACCCGTTGGATGGGTTTCTAGATCCTTCCAATCCTCTTTTTCATTAATAGTCCTTTAACTATTAACTTAACGGTCGTTAGTACATTCCGTTATTTACTTAACGTCCATTATGTTTCATTTCGTGTCCAAATAACTAATATACATAAATATTATATACATTAATTATTTACTTGGTCATTCATACGTAAAGTGTGCAATCACTCGGTCCCGTGTTCGAATCTAGACATAACGTTTAATATTTTTCCATTAACTCTAACAGCTCCCACTTGGAAATCTATTAAAAGTGTAATGACATTGGTTAGCGTCTAGCAACACGCCAATGCCCCTAGAACAACTCGGGTGATGGTCTCCTGGAAAAACCATTTGATGATAAATCATCATACTTATCCTTTTGTTTCTAATACCATATTAATAAAGATACGGATCTAAGTCATTCTTTATTAATAATTCTGTTTCTCGTTGTTTATGATTAAATAAGATTACCATATCTTCTGAACTAGTCAGGGGAGATCATGGGTGTGGCCACTCAAACATCTTATTAATCTCACGAGGGGCCCAGCAGTATTAAACTTCAAATAAATTTGAAGGAACAAATTCTATTTTGACTACGAGCATAACTCATACACTTTACAACACTTCCGAAAACAATCCTTATAGCTACCAGTTACGTATAGCGTTAAATTGAATTACAGAAATGCACTACATGCATGACAGTTATCTGGTATCTTAAGTCTGAGGATAACTATATAAACATGATTTACTTAATGACAAGATCCATAAAGTAAACTCATGAAGTCGGGATAAGGCCTATATTCACATCATTGAATATCATGTGAAATTGGTATCACAATATATCAATATACCTTCAAGTATATTCTACCAATACTCACATTTGTCTTCATTTAATGATACTCCCATATCATTAATCGACAACGGACAGTTTAGAATATATATAAATATATTCATAGATATAAACATGCAAATATATGATATATTATTAAGATAATGATAAATAAACATAACACTGTATTTTATTTCATTAAAATAATAACTGTTTTACAACATCCCATTATCCAAATACTAATCACAGATATGCATGAAACTATCAGCTAAACGAAGTCCTATACCCTTTGAAAGTTGTTTAAGCTTTCCACCAGGTAGAGCCTTCGTTAATGGATCTGCTAAGTTGTCATCTGTGTGAACTTTGAGTAATTCGATCTCGCCTATCTCCACTTGTTCTCTAACATAGTGGTACCGGATCGGGAAATGTCTGGTGCCCTTCATGATTCCAGGCTCATTAGCAAATGTAATTGCGGCTGAGTTGTCACAATACATTTTTATAGGTCTTTCGATTGAGGGCATAACTCCAAGCCCTGAAACGAACTTCCTAATCCAGACTGCTTCCATTACGGCTTCTGAGGCAGCAATATACTCACTTTCTGTTGCAGACATCGCTATAGTACTCTGCTTCTTGCTCTTCCAATCCACAACACCTCCATTGATGACAAAGACATATCCCGTCTGAGACTTCGTATCATCTTTATCACACTTCCATGATGCATTGCAGTAACCTGTAACACACAGCTCTGCTTCTGGATTTCCCCCGTACACTAAAAACATTTCTCTCGTAGATCTTAAATACTTGAGAATATGTTTCACAGCAGTCCAGTGGAGTTCACCTGGGTTCTGCTGATAACGACTGGTAATGTTCTGAGCAAATGCCACATCGGGCCTTGTACATCGCACCGCATACATAATCGATCCCACAGCCAAAGCATAAGGGATTCTCTTCATGCGTTCCACCTCTTCAGGTGTTGAAGCACAAGCTTTGCTACTCAAGCCATGTTCTACATGCATTGGCAAAAATCCCTTCTTGGAATTTTGCATATTGAATCTCTTCAATATCTTGTCAATGTAAGCACTTTGGCTTAAACCAATCAACCGCCTAGATCAATCTCTGTAGATCTTGATTCCTAGAATGTATGCTGCTTCTCCTAGATCTTTCATGGAAAAACACTTCCCAAGATAAGCTTTCACCTCATGTAAACTTGGAATGTTTTTACCCATGATCAATATGTCATCAACATATAGAACTAGGAAAATAACATCACTCCCACTAGCTTTGTGGTATACACATGGCTCATCAAGATTTTGAGTAAATCCAAATCTTTTGATTTCCTCATCAAATCTTTTATTCCATTGACGTGATGCCTGCTTCAATCCATAAATGGATCTTTGAAGTTGCATACACGGTCAGGGAATTCTGGATTCACAAACCCCTCAGGCTGCGCCATATAGATGTCTTCATCTAGGCGACCATTCAAGAAGGCGGTTTTGACATCCATCTGCCAAATCTCATAATCATAGTGTGCAGCTATGGCTATGAGAATCCTAATAGCTCTAATGTCAGCTACAGGAGAAAAGGTCTCCTCATAGTCAACACCATATGTTTGGGTAAAGCCTTTAGCCACCAAACGAGCTTTATAGGTGTGTACATTGCCATCCATGTCCGTTTTCTTTTTGAAGAGCCACTTACTCCCAACAACCTTAGCATTGGGAGGAAGGTCTACTTCAATCCAGACTTCATTGTCTCTCATGGATTGCATTTCCCCATTCATAGCAACCTGCCATTTATCCTTCTCAGGACTATTAATGGCAGCCCTATAACTAGTGGGTTCATCTAGATCCCCTAGTATAGTTTCCTCGCACTCTACGTTTAAACATAGATGTTCAGGAGCTTTTACAGATCTTGTAGATCTGCGAATGGGAACCACTTCAACTTCAGGTGGAGGACCTAGACTTTCAGGTTCCACAGGAAGTGTGCTAGTGTTTTCAGAAGGTGACGTATCTTCTTGATCACTTTCAAGACCATAAACTCTCCCACTGAATTCTTGAGATATGAGATTCTCCTCAAGGAATTCTCCATACCTAGCCACAATGACTTTATTCTCTGTTGGGAAGTAAAAGTAGTAACCCCTTGTTTCCTTAGGGTATCCTACGAAGATACACTTAACAGATCTTTGTTGGAGTTTATCTGGTGAGTCACGTTTAACAAACGCCTCACAACCCCAGACCTTTAAGTAAGACAAGTTGGGAGCTTTTCCAGTCCATAATTCATATGGAGTCTTATCAACCTTCTTAGTTGGAACCATATTCAATATGCGAACAACACTTTCAAGGGCATAGTCCCAAAAGGATAAGGGAAGAGTTTTAAGATTAAACATAGATTGTACCATATCAAGTAATGTACGATTTCTCCTTTCAGATACACCATTTTGCTGTGGAGTATAAGGAGATGTGAGCTGCTGGATAATTCCACACTCAGCTAGATAATCTTTAAACTCTTGGCTTAAATATTCACCACCTCTATCGGATCGAAGAGCCTTAATCTTCTTACCGAGTTGTAATTCTACTTCACTTTTAAAAACCTTGAATGTCTCAAAGACTTCATGTTTATGTTTAAGTAAATAAACATAACCATAACGACTATAGTCATCCGTAAAGGTTAGGAAGTAGCTAGCACCGCGTTTTGACACATGTCTAAGTGGACCACACACATCAGTGTGTATAATTCCAAGTAGATCTGTAGCCCTTTCCACTTGATGTGAAAAAGGTTTCCTTGTCATCTTCCCAGATATGCAAGATTCGCATTTATCAAATGAATCATCATTGATATTTTGCAAAAGCCCATCATGTTGCAGCTTTTCCATGCGTTTCTTGCCTATGTAAGTAAGATGACAGTGCCAAAGATAAGATGAATCCAAGTTAGACTTGATTCTCTTATTGCCAATGCTATACACAAAATTATTTCCATCGGACACATGATTGTTCATGTCAATTTCAAACACACCATTTAATGGAATTGCATTAAAGTAAAAAATATTATTTAAAGAAACCGAAATTCCATTATCAGTAAATGTGTGAATGAAACCATTATCCTTTAACAAAGAAACTAAAACAACACCTCTAATAATGGATGGTGCATAATGACAATTATTCAAAACTAGAATTAAACCCGAAGGTAAAACTAAATCGAATGTCAATATGGCTTCAACTGTTGCACGTATGCCATTGCCCACGTACAAGTAGCTTTCTCCATAGCCCAGCTTCTTTGCTCCTCTAAGCCCCTGCGATGTATTACAAATGTGAGTACCACATCCTGTATCATATACCCAGGCATTATGCTTACGAGGAAAAGAAAATAATTTAATCATAAAAATACCTGAAGTGCTCGCGCCATTTGCAGCCTTCTTATTTTTATTCGCACGACACTCCTCTAGCAGCAATGGACAGTCCCTCTTCCAATGTCCAGGAGTGTTGCAGTGGTGACAAGCAGCCAAATCCTTCTTGGGATTATCCTTCTTCTTAGGAGGATTATGCTTCTTAGGCTTCTGCTGGTAGGTCACAATCTGTTTGCCCTTGTCAGCTTTAGCTTTGCCCTTCTTGTTCGCGTTCTTCGGTTTGTTGGGCTTAGTAATCCTACCACCTTTTATTGCCATTACAGCAGGTGTAGGTGCCTTCTTTGAGAGTCCCTTCTCAAAGTCAATAAGCATTGCATGTAAATCACTTATTGTCTTCCCCGTGCAATGCATATTGAAGTTGCGCACAAAGTCACCAAAATCCTCGTTAAGGGATCGATTGATGAGGCCAACTTGTACATCTTGCACGTAACCACATCCGAGTGCTTCCAATTGGTCCAAATAACCTTTCATCTCCAATACATGGGCACTCACTAGTTTACCAGCCTCCTGCTTACACTTGGACAGAGAATCTATCACATCATATAACTCTGCCATAGGTGGTTTCTCAAACATACGTCTGAGCTCATTGATCATGTCCATGGGACCATAGTTCTCAAATTGCTTTTGCAATTGAGTTTCCATCCCAGATAACATAAGACAAGCCACATCATTGTGCTTCTCATAATCAATGTTATACTCTTCAAGCACAGCATTTGATGAAGAGGCAGCAGGAGCTGTAGGAAGAGGCTTACTAAGATAATCAATGCGTTTGGCCATTCTAAGAACAATCCTCAAAGAACGGTACCAATCATTGAAATTCTTTGTCCCAGTCAACTTTTCTCTTTCAATCATTTGCTTGAAAGCAGAACTCATGTTGTTCATGTTAGTGTTGTCGGGTTGGGCCATTTCTACAGAAAAAGTTCAAAAGTTAGTACTTTTGATAATTAATCTTTTCAAGAAAATTAAACACCCATGGTAAATTAACATTTAACCATTTAATTTTCACTGAAAACTAGGATCCAAATTGACATCGTTTCATTACATCAGCCGAGGCTGCTAGCAATGAAAGTACTCAATAAGGTAGAGTTGAACTCAATTGCCAATCTCCAATTGCAATTCCTAGAGTCATGGGACTTACATATTTTGCCAACATCAGTTGCAAATGTAAGCATGTTTCATCCCCAAACTTTATGCCTTGACGTCGTTTCATTACATCAGCTGAGGCTGCTAGTAATGAAAGTACTCAATTAAGTTAACCAACTTAAGAAACTGCAAATTGACGTCGTTTCATTACATCAGCTGAGGCTGCTAGTAATAAAAATACTCAATTTACCCTTTGATTACCATCCTTTGATCATTACATCAGCTGAGGCTGCTAGTAATGAAGGCATCTAATCTTAGGTGTTTCCGTTTCATTGGGTGGCATATAACTTAAATTTTAAGGGTATTGAATTTTGATGTGAGATATCAAAATATGTACAAGATGTCATGCATTCATCTTGTAACATATGTTTTATACAAAATATTTACTCATTAGCAGCATAAAATCAACAAAATTTTAATTGATGGCGTTAAGAAACTTACAACTTTGCCTTAAGATGCTTCGTACATGTATAATGGTTGTACTTGGTAAGTCTAATTTTGATGCACAGGCGAGCGGAGAGACAGAATGGAGTCTCTTTAAGGCCACAATTTAATGCGAAACCAACCTTATACCCACTTTATAGTTTGTCAAAATTAGGTCCGCCGCTTCGACCATTATGTACAGTTGCATCAATCAATTAAAATTTTAAGATTTTAAAGCTTAAAACATTTATGTAGTAAATTATTAAATTGCTAGTCTCGCCTGGGAGCAAATTACCGTGCGAAGCGAACCACTATCGGCACATAAGACTTGGAAATAAATAATTTACCACAAAGGTTTCATAGTTATTAGGTTCATTTATTTTTTATACAAAAAATTACCCTCTTTGTTGCTTACAATCCATCATAATTTAAACAAAAAAGATCAAGTAATTTACCAAAAAAATAAATAAACACATAATAACACATATATGATTAAATCATATAGCCACATGCAAACCTTTTGATAAACCTTATTAATAATCTCTATGTGAAAATTAATGTATATAATTACTAAAACTCCCATTGGTTTTCGAGCTCATTGTGCCCAATGGACCACAGACGCCAAATAATTTGGCCGTGTAAGTTTTAATAATTAAATACCACGTTGCACATAACCGATTCATTAATATATTTAATTAGGTCTTCCCTAATTTTAGATTTATCTTAAAAAACATGTAGCACATAAACAAAACCTAATCCATAATTCCTTGCATGAAGAATCATGGATCATCCAGGAACGTAACACTTATTACTCAAATAAACACATAAACACAACATGTTCTTAATTTAGGGTTACAAAATTAATTAATTAGTTAAACTAGGGTCGAAACCCTAACCCTAAATTTTATTCGATTTTTATTACTATGTTTAAAAAAAACAAACCCTAAATCGACTCAACATGTGTATACAAATCAAGAATTGATTTTTATTATGCGTTTAAGTAATTACAATTACATGTTAAATTGGCTCATGATGCCACTGTTGAACTTTAAATAGCATGAAACTCATCTAAATAAATAATCACATAAAGAGCATGTAGCGGAAGCAAGATCTTTATTTAACACGTATAGAGAATTACCGAATAATAAATAAGTTACATGCCTTTTGTTCTTCTCTTCTCTTCACTTGATTAATAAATAGGATTAACGTGGAACCCCTTACCGTTTTGTTCCACAATCCAAGATGAACAACTAAAGTAAGTTGTTACCGAACTTTTGTACACACGTACTATAACCAACCAAGTATTGATGCTAGTGAATGAACACGTAATTAACCAAAACAATTTGTTAATTAGAAAACAATGGATCGACACACTAATAATAGTGTACGATCGGTTTGAGGAAACAAGGAAGAGAAAAACACAAATTAGGGTTATAGCAAGTGCACAAGGTAAAGAATACAATAACCCTTGATTTGTATTTATAGGCAAAACCTAGCTTGGAGCCAAAGTTACCAACCGAATGGGTTTAGCACCCATGGGCCGATCGGCCTCCACCCATTGGATGGGTTTCTAGATCCTTCCAATCCTCTTTTTCATTAATAGTCCTTTAACTATTAACTTAACGGTCGTTAGTACATTCCGTTAATTACTTAACGTCCGTTATGTTTCATTTCGTGTCCAAATAATTAATATACATAAATATTATATACATTAATTATTTACTTGGTCATTCATACGTAAAGTGTGCAATCCCTCGGTCCCGTGTTCGAATCTAGACATACACGTTTAATATTTTTCCATTAACTCTAACAATCTGGTGCTGCTGACTTATGGGATTCCGCTTATTAGTTGAATCTGTTAGGTTCATTTCTCCCCTGCACAATCCGAAGAAAAAGTGAACCACCATGGCATGAGTGCTGGAAAGTAACTTAGAGAATAGGGTACCTATGATTCAGTTTCTACCTCTCTATGTAAGGATATTATGTACGATGATAAATTGGATGTAAAGTTATATACTGTTAGATGGTCAAGAAAGTGTAGACTTAAAATAGAAATGATAAAATAATCTGGATCCCTACTATTGGATTTTAATAAAATGACAAGTTCATAAATCAAACACATAATCATCATACACATGCGGAAGCGTAGGATCAATTTAACACATAAAGAATTAACCGAATAATAAAGTAAACGTACCTTTGATTCTAGCAAAACAAGAATCAACTTCAATAATTCTTCAATCACGATCAAGAATTGGATTAACGAATTACCCCTTACCGTTTTGTAATTCAATCCAAGATATTAACTATAGTGAGTTAATACCACGTTCTTGTACACACGTATTATAACCGAATTAATATTTATGCTAGTAATTAAACACAAAACGTTTGTTTTATAAAAACCAAACCAATCGACCCTTTGGAGAGGGTGGTACCGAACGGCCAAGCAAAGAAAAGAAGGAAAAACAATTTAGGGTTATAACTTGTGTACAAAAGATACAAAAGAATGAACCCCTAACCTTATTTATATAGTGTGTAAAGCTTAGAGGACAAGTTAGCTTAGGATTGGGTTTACCCCAACCCATTCGACCGGCCATCATAATCCCTAAGGGATTCCGGATCCTTCTTGACTCCAATTTACACTCTAGTCCTTTACTTTGGTATTTAACGGTCATTAGTCAATTGTCGTTAACTACTTAACGTCCGTTAGTCGTTATTTTGTGTTTTAATAATTAAATATATAACGTTTTATATATTAATTATTATCCATTAATTCTTCATACGTAAAGTGTGCAATCCTGTGGTCTCGAGTTCGATTCTAGACATACACGTATTAATATATGTCCACAAAACTAACAGCTCCCACTTGGACATCTATTAATAGTGTAATGACATTGGTTGGCGTCTAGCAACACGCCAATGCCCCTAGTACAACTCGAGGGTGGTCTCCTGGAAAAACCTTTCGATGATTCATCGTCATACTTATCCTTTTGTTACTAATACCACGTTAATAAAGATATGGATCTTAGTCATTCTTTAATTAACCATTCTGTTTCTCGTTGTTTCTGATTGAACAAGATTATCAAATCGTCTGAACATATTCCAGATAGATCTTGGGCGTGGCCACGCAAACATCTTGTCAACCCTACGAGGGGGCCAGCAGTATTAAACTTCAAAACAAATTTGAAGGAACAAATTCTCTCTTGACTACAAGCAAAACCCATGAACTTTGCAACACTTCTGAAAAAAATCCTTATGGCTACCAGTAACGTATAGCGGTAAATTGCTTTACAGAAATGTACCACATCCATGACAGTTATCTGGTATCTCAAGTCTGAGGATAACTATATTCATGATTTACTTGATCACAAGATCCATAAAGTAAAATCATGCAGTTGGGATAAGTCATATATTTAATTCATTGAATATCATGTGAAATTGGCATGTCAACGCATCAATATACTTTCAAGTATATTCTACCAATACTCAGATTTGTCTTAATTTAATGATATTCCCATATCATTAATTGACAACGGACAATTTAGAATAATCAAATTATTCATGGATTAAACATGCAAATACATGATATATTATTAAGAAAATGATAATCAAACATAACAAATATTTTATTTCATTAAAATAATAATTGTTCATAACATCCTTTTATCCAAACACTAATCACAGATGGGCATGAAACTACTAGCTAAACGAAGTCATAATGCCTTCAGATTATTATCTGTGTGAACTTTGAGTAACTCGATTTCACCTATCTCGACTTGTTCTCGAACATAGTGATATTTAATCAGGAAATGTCTGGTGCCTTTCATGATTCCAGGTTCATTGGAAAATGTAATTGCAGCTGAATTGTCACAATACATCTTTATAGGGTTTTCAATCGAGGGCATAACTCCAAGCCCTGAAACGAACTTCCTAATCCAGACGGCTTCCATTGCAGCTTCTGAAGCAGCTATGTACTCACTTTCTGTTGCAGACATCGCTATGGTACTCTGCTTCTTGCTCTTCCAATCCACAGCTCCTCCATTAATGACAAATACATAACCCGTCTGAGATTTCGTATCATCTTTATCACATTTCCAGGAAGCATCGCAGTAACCTGTAACACCAAGTTCTGCTTCTGGATTTCCCCCATATACTAAAAACATATCTCTTGTAGCCCTTAAGTACTTGAGAATATGTTTAATAGCAGTCCAGTGGAGTTCACCTGGATTCTGTTGATATCGACTGGTTATATTTTGAGCAAACGCCACATCAGACCTTGTGCATCTCACCGCATACATAATAGATCCCAAAGCCGAAGCATAAGGGACTCTCTTCATGTGTGTCACCTCTGCAGGTGTTGAAGCACATGCTTTGCTACTTAAGCCATGATTCTCTTGCATTGGCAAATATCCCTTCTTGGAATTTTGCATATTGAATCTCTTCAATATTTTATCAATGTAAGCACTTTGGCTTAATCCAATCAACCGCTTTGATCTATCTCTATATATTTTGATTCCCAGAATGTATGCTGCTTCTCCTAAATCCTTCATGGAAAAACATTTCCCAAGATAGGCTTTAACCTCTTTCAATCTTGGAATATTTTTACCCATGATTAATATGTCATCAACATATAGGACAAGGCTTGCTTCAATCCATAAATGGATCTTTGAAGTTTGCATACACGGTTTGGAAATTCTAGATTCACAAACCCCTCAGGCTGCGCCATATAGATGTCTTCATCTAGGCGACCATTTAAGAAGGCGGTTTTGACATCCATTTGCCAAATCTCATAGTCATAGTATGCAGCTATAGCTATGAGAATCCTAATGGCCCTTATGTCAGCTACAGGAGAAAAGGTCTCCTCGTAGTCAACACCATAAGTTTGAGTAAATCCTTTTGTTGATACAAATAATGTTCTAAAAACGTTATTTATATCTTTCGATAACTTCACGTTTTGATGATAACAAAATGTGAAAACACTTTACGTTAAAATTAACGTAAACAAGTTTTTAGTCGAAAGATCTCATTTCTAAGCAAATCACTCTAGGTATGAACAAACAAATTTACAACTTGACAAATGATCAAAGAAGTGAATTTGTGTTTAAAACTTCACATTTTTAATGTGACAAAACATTTTTTCAAAAATACACTTTTCAAGTTATTTTTGAATTATTAAGAAATGTTTTATTGGAAAAATAAGTTTAAATATCATAACAGCTATTTTTCCCTCCAAAATCAGCTCCAAACTTTCCCAAATAAACTTTCACCACTAAAAACAAAAAAATTGAGCGTTCTTGTCTGGCACAGTACCACTAAATTTAGTGGTACCGTGTGACATTTAGTGGTGTCGTGTACCTATAACGATCAGATTTCTTCTGCCTATAAATACCAGCCCTCTTCACAGTTTTTGGGCATCCTTTTTCACACATATCTTACTGAGTTCAAAACTCTTATCACATCTTTTCTTCTTGATCATTTAGTTTAGTTTTCTTTTGTTTAAAAAGTGATCCAATCATCCAAACAAGTGATCACCTTCATTCCTATACTAGTGGAAGAGAAGAACACAAGGTATCAAAGAAGATACAAAGTGTTGTAGTAATAGTTAGTGCACTTATAACACTTGTTACATACTTGTTGAATCCTTGCATACATCAAGTTCATTTTTCTAGCATTGAAAACCAAAAAGGAGTCAAGTGATGAGGAAAGTTCGGATTCCGATAGTGAAGACGAAGAATATGCACTAGCCGTTAGAGATTTTAAGAAGTTCTTTAGGAGAAGAGGCAGGCTCGTTAGGCAACCTCGTCATGATAAGAAGTCGTCACAAAAGAACCGAGATGAAAAGAAAGGAAAGAGTGATAGGAGATGTTTTAGATGCGGAGATTCCAATCATCTCATTGGAGAATGTCCTAAACCACCGAAAACCAACAACCAAAGAGCTTTCATAGGAGGCTCTTGGAGTTATAGCGGTGAAGAAGAAGAGAAGAAGCCCAATGATGAAACATGTCTAATGGCTCAGGCTTCAAATGAGGTACATTCCGACTCTTCTTATTATAGTAATGATAATTCGTCAATAGATGATAACATACTATACGATGAATATAATAAACTATGTGAAGTAAGTTCTAAAATTTTAAGTAGAAACAAAACACTAAAGGCAACATTGCATGAACTCGAAGTGCAAATTTTAGAACTAAAGGATCAAGTAAAATGACTTGAGAAAAATAAAGAAATAGATGTTGGATGTAGGTCATGCATATGTCTTCGAGTAGAAAATGAAAAACTCAAAGAAAATGCGTTAAGGATCATTAAGTTTGAAGATGGAACAAAAACACTTAATGATATGCTTGAAAACATTAGGTATAGTGAACATGCCGGTGCAGGCTTAGGATTTGATCCAAACCAAGCTTCTACAAGTGATACTAAACAAGAAAAATTTGTAAAGCTTGGAGAATCTGAAATAGCAGATGACGGTACCACTAAAGGTACAGACGGCACCACTAAAATTAGTGGTACCGTGGTACCGTCTGGTGCTAAAGTCAGATTTGGGTCAATTTTAAAAAATAACTTAAGTCCTAAACCGAGTCACATAGTTATTAATAATGTAGAAGTACATATTGCTAGTAAAAAGGGAAGTCAAAAGTTTTTACAAACCCTTGTCAACCCCCGGGCCTGGTTTTGTAAAACCTGATATTAGATCAAAGACTCCTTCACCTAGAAGAACAAATGTTACTAAACCTCGGTCAAGAACTCCTCTACCGAGAGGTAACTTTAGAAGACAAAGTTATCCAAGTAACTTTCCCGTAACTTGGAATAACCATCAACCACAAAGTTACTTACCATGGGAAATGTGTCCTCCATTCCAACATCCCAACCAAATGCAACAAATGCATGGGATGTTTAACACTAACAAATTTGGACCCATGAGATATTGGGGACCAAATGTTTGAGCTTCTGTCTTGCTAGATAGATATGGTCGTGAATCAAATTGAAGTCCGACGAAGGGAGTATGATTAGTGATTGCACTAATCTTGTGACGCAAAATCTAGTCTTGTCTCATCTTGCTTAGCTTTCAACAAAGGTAGTCTAGTCTCCTAGTTTAAAAGGCAACACCTCAGGCTAAGGTACGCCTTCTTAAAACCCCTTGTAAGTAGACATGTTAAACATGTAGTGTTTTTAGAATCTAACTTAGTAAACACTAACATAATGGACATGAAAAGTGCTTCCCCAAATGGTTTTGTCAACAAGGAGGTATATGTAGTACAACCTCCAGGATTTGTTGATCCATAAAAACCATATCATGTTTATAAACTCAAGAAAGCACTTTATGATCTTAAACAAGCCTCCTAAGCTTGGTATGATATATTAAAGGCTCTCTTACATAAACATGAATATACCATGAAAATGATTGACAACGTGCTTTTCACAAAGAAACGAAATTCACATCCCATCATTGCTCAAATATTTGTCGACGACAATTATATCAGACTCAACTTGTCCAGAAATGTACAATGATCGCTCAAAGATCATGCGTGACAAGTTTGAGATGAGCATGATGAGTGAATCAAGTTTCTTCCCTAGCCCTCATATAATATTACCTGAAGGT
The DNA here is from genome assembly GCA_021014915.2 of Artemisia tridentata subsp. tridentata. NCBI lineage: Eukaryota > Viridiplantae > Streptophyta > Magnoliopsida > Asterales > Asteraceae > Artemisia > Artemisia tridentata. Next base: position 170,547,105 of record CP139503.1, read on the forward strand.
AGTATCATCTTAAATCTAAGTATACAAATATATATATATATATATATATATATATATATATATATATATATATATATATATATATATATATATATATATATATATATATATATATATATATATATGGCTCGTCCGTGAAAACTTCTTCGGATTTGCGTGAACTAGCGGACCGATCACTAAGTGGGGATGCTCCCTCCAGCATGAGCGAACCTTTTCGAAAGTGGTTAGGAATGGGCGCCCCTCTCCCAGCCCGGATCCAGCCAGGTTCTATTGATCATGTCCCCTTCCCAACAGTTGGAACTTGTCTTGGGGCGTCTTTGGCTTTACGAGAGAAAGCTCGCCGTAGAAAAAAGTCTTTCTCTTCCCGTCCCGGGTCATAGGTGCGTCCACAGAAGAGGAAATCGCAATGCATATTGCTCAGCAGGCGTAGCTTGGAGTGAGAGTGTAGCGGGGGTAAGGAGGCCGCCAGAGAGGAAGGCAAACCGGCCTATTAAGCGCAGCTAAGCTAATATGCGCCGGAGAAAGCCAGGTGCCGTAGGTAAGCTCTATTCGGCCCGGAGCATTGATTCCCCATAACGAAGAGGCTAGCTCTATCTCTCAATTACCTATCCTGTGCTCGAGAAGGTCCCTCAGTTCCTCGGCAGCACCTCGAGGTGCATTTAGTTGTCTTAGAACAATCTTAATCGATATAAACGCCCATGTCCGCGGAGACGAATCTCACATGAGACGATGAAGGTGAGTGCGCAGATAGTACTAGGTTAGGGGCATGATAGGTAATTTACTTTACCTAACGGCAAGTAGGCCCGATATCATGTCTAGTGTCTGCCCTTGTGCTCGCTTGTAAGAAGGATCCCAAAACTTCTTACCTTAAAAGCGATTAAGTGTATCTTCCGATGCATTAAAGGCACTATACACTTGGGATTGTACTATCTCAAGGGGATTGGTGTAGAAACTATTGTCTATACCAACTTTGATAATGCGAGAGATAATGTGGATCGAAAAAGTAAGAGTGAGGTTTGTACCTTCATGGGTTGTTGTCTAACTTCTTGGTTCTCCAAGAAACAAACGACTCTTGCTATCTCCACGACCGAAGCCGAATACGTAAGCGCCCGAAAGGCATGACAACAAGCACTATGGATGAAACAAGCTCTAATCAACTGCGACATCTATCTCAACGACATTCCTATGAAGTGCGACAACCAAGGTGCAAAATGACTTGACCAAGAACCCTGTGGATTGCTCATGTACGAAGCACATCGAATACGTCATCTCCTCAGTCGCGATAATGTCCTAAGAGGAATCATTTTCTTAGAAAAGTTTCTCTCAATGGACAACATCGTCGATATTCCAACCAAACCTCTCAAACGAGAAACCTCTAAATATCTTCGTCTACATCTAGGAATGATGGAACACATTCCGTGAATTTCACAATTCTCATGTGTTCAAATACGTCCTTCACATCTACTTATGACTACTTATGCATTTCCCTCGTATTCCTCCAATGACTACTTATGCATTTCCTCCAATGACTACTTATGCATTTCCTCGGATATACTTATGCATTTCCTCCAATGACTAAAGTCATCCCTCGTATTCCTCCAATGACTACTTATGCATTTCCTCGGAAATTGTAACACCCCAACCCGATAAGGGTAGAAGTATTACGTTATGGTGACATATCAAAGCAAACACAAGCATATGACTAAATAATACAAAATGAATTTCAAAGGTTACAAAGGAAAATCTGAAATACAAGGTTACAAAGGGAACAATAATAAATTCTAAGTCTACAATCGTAATTACTTCTAGTCATATCTAATCCAGGATAGCTATTGAAAGTAAATGTCCTCTAATTCCCAAGTGCTCTCCACTCATAACCCAGCTTCCATCTAAAACCTGCCGCATGGAAAGAAATGCGGCTGAGCTTAAAAAGCCCAGTGAACAGATATATATAACATAACAGAACGGTAAATAAGCATAAGCAAACGAAGAAATAAGAATACGAAACGAAAAGCATAATCATGAAGGAGAACTAAGAATCAAGAATGCATAAGAACTGAATAAGGAATGAAACAAGGAATGAAATGAAAATAAAGAAAGGTTCATATAAAGATGTGCCATAAGAACTCCATACATAATCTATCAAATCATACAAATACCATATAAGTATACGAAGAGGGGAGACCTCTAAGTAAATAAAATAAAAATGTGAGAAGGAGTGCAAGGCACACACCACCTGGTCACCATAATCACATAAAACATAAAACCTAGGATGCATCCATACGCTCCCTAACATAAGTATGTATGTCAGTACTAGACTAAGCACACATAAGGTTGGCCAATAGTGATCGCGATAAAATACATAAACATAAGGGGGAACACCGTAGATCTATCACACCTCTACGGGAGTGTCATGTCTAAGGTGCCATCAAAGACATGGTCGTGGTACCTCCACAACTAGTTAAGCTCAGGCACGGATCTATCATAGCATACAGCAATAAAAAAACTAGCGTGGCAAAACAAAAAGATAGTAACTCAAATAGCATGGCAAAACATAAGCATAGCATGGCAGAGACATTTAAATAAATGTCAGAGTGAAACAATAAGAATAACAATTAGTCAATGAATGTCATGAGTCAAATGAGGGAATCATATCAGGCATAGGATCTCAAAGGTTCATAATCAAAGGTTCGAAATCAAATGGTTCATAGCAAGGTTCAATTCAAAGGTTTCTATCAAATGTTCATTTAAAGAAATCTTTTAATAATGGTTTTTCATAAAAAATGATCTTTAAAAACGGTTTCCATAAAGGTAGTCTTTAAAAGTAGTTTTCATAAAAGTTTAATAAAATTCATATAAAAGTGGTATCGCATCGTTCATAAACATCATTTTAAGATTAGTTTTTCTCAAAACATTTCCATGATAAAAATTAAGAAAGGTTTTCACATCCAGTTACAAAATCAAATGAACCTTCTAAGCATCAAGTGATTCGAATACTTATGTCATAGGGTCATAACGACGAATGTCAAATGGATCATGAAGAACGAATCAAAGTATAAGGGAACATAGAAATGGCTTAGGAAATCCTAATGAATCAAGATCAAGAATATTATGAGAACGAAAACACCATTACCGAAAAAGGGTAGAATATCTGTACCTTAGACCGCAAGTGAAAACACAACTAGAAACATAAAGACCAAAAGCAAACTCCATCTTCAGCGAATCTACACGAATTTATGATCGTCTTATTAATAACTTATTTTAAATCAGATTACTTATTTTAGTAGGCTTTCCATATTTAGTAACTTAAGGTTCATAATGTCATTTATATAAGTTTAGGGTTCATAGTGAAATTTTCATAAGTTTTAGGGTTCATTATGCAAATGTAACAAGTTTAGGGATTTTAATGTCATTATGGTAAGATTAGGGTATAAGATGTAAATATTATAAGTTACATGTTTTCACAAGTTAGGTCCTTTAGTTTTAAAAGAATGACCATTTAAACCCTTTAGTTTGGAAAATAAACACATAATACCTTTTTAATCCTTTTTACACTTTTAACAGATTTTATATATGAACTGGTCCTGTTTTGTCGAATTTATTAATCTTATAAGAACTCAGAAATAAAATCCCCAAAAATTCACACACGTACTCAATTGTCTTAAAAACTTACAATAATTTTTCCAGAATTTATTAGCTAGCATAACTATAGTTTAAAAATCCCTTAAGCCAATTCTTCCAGATTACTGATCAGTTTTAACATAGGAAAAGTTTGTATTATGTTACCCCATCAGAAAAATTTATAAAAATCTACAAAAATTCCAGTAATTACTAGACATATGAGATATTAATCCTGAAAAAGAGAATCCTCTAATTCGACATGGTTTTCAAATTAAAAATCAAAAACCCGGACTATTTTTCCAGACATACGAATTCAGTTTGACACTTGACTTTGTAAAATCGAAAAATGTACCTTCCCGACCTCTAAAAATTACAAGGTTAATTTTCCCAGAAAGCTATTTTCTTAAACTTAGTTCTAGACTCCAAAAACTCCCAAAAACAGGTTACCATCATTTAGATACAATTGATTAAAGTCGGCCTAGATTTTCTGATCAGAAACAGGTTTCATTATTTTATGTGTAATCATTTTAGAGACTCATATATTAACTCAAGGCCTTCACATATGATTCAAAAACACATTAGGTCGATTCATACATATCATAAACATGTTCATAACAATTAGATTTCAGATTCATATGCATAAGTCGATTCATATTAGGGTTTTCATATCCGTTATTTCATGTGTTCAAGTTATGATTTTATGTGTCTTGATTCTATTATTTTATGTATTATGAAGCACGACAAGAACATCAATGAAACTAAAACGAATCAAGCAAATAAAGTTGAATTGAACAAGGACGATATGGTTACCCTTGTAGTGTGATAAGGAGAACAAGAACAAGGATTGAACACCACAAAAATGGCAGCCGATTGAAGCCCTAATACCCTCCTTCGAACAGCCCTAAACACACGATCAAGAACCCACACGAACAAGGGAACAATGCACGTTTTGGAACCACAAAAACACCTCCTTTTTGCCTTGATATGGGTCGAACAGCAGGAACAAAAGAGAGGCAGCAGTAGGTCGATCTTTTTGAGAGAAGTTTTAGGGTTTTGCATATGAGAGAATGTTCGGTATTTTATGATATAAAGAAACCGTGTTTTGTGATTATATCAAATAAGGAAATGGGCCTAATTACAAGGGATTGATATCAATTTACTTATGGCATAGTTATCCTTTTTTTTTTTTTTTTTTTTAAACATGGGCCGAAAATAAGCTTAGAGCACATATACATGTCGATTTTTTTTTTTTTTTTTTTTGACAAGAGTTAGGGAATATTTGTTTTGTGATCCTTAATTTATAATGTAAGGTTTTGATAGCTAAATTTGTTAGGTAACTTTAGGTTAAGCTCAAATAATGTTACTCATATAATTTTAAATTTTCAAATTTAGAGGGTATTTTGGTCATTTCAGATTGTGTTAATTTTGGGGTTTTACAATTCTTCCCCTCTAAAAAAAATTTTCGTCCTCGAAAATTGAAGTAAACGAAACGGAATACAATGGACAGTGAACAGGATTGTGTAAGACTTTTTTCTCAATACTCTATCTTGTCGATCAAAATAGCTTCGGTTTCTTCAGAAATGACATACCATACTGAATCCAGATCGAAAGGATAATATACCAAACGTAATTGATGATAATCGTATTCTCTCGGGAGAGATACAGGAAATACGTAGGATTTGACCGATATGCCGTCCATAGAATGATTAGTCAAATCAGATAAGAACGTACAGAAAACAGATTGTTGAAAACATCAACCGGCAGAAAGTTCTACAACAGTACCTAAGATTCTTATTGGAATTGCAGAGGTCAGCAAAACGCGTGACGAGAATCCAGACGTATCAAATCGCATAATGGTGAAAGCAGATTAAACGCATAGGTAGAATGAACCTAAAGTCTCACTAACGCAGATAATCTCAAACAGTTATCAAAATTTCTAAAGCTCTGAAGCACTTCTCGAAATATCCTATGCCCACAACAAGTGCACGTTATATGATGTAAGTATTATTACGTTGGCCAGACGTCATAATACTGGCATCATATAAATATGCCCTCATGATGGTCATACTTTATCTCAGGTCGTGAACAAAATAACCTATCTTAATCCACCTAGTCCTTCTTCAGTCTCAGAGGTCATCAAAATCAAACACCATAACTAAAAGGAGAACGAAACTACTCGAAAGAGTAACGAAAACCCTAGAATGTCTATCAGGATTAAGGTACGTCGTTAATAGCGTCAATCCTTCATCACTCCCCAAAATCAACTCAGCCAATATAAGTGGTTGCTTCAAAAATCCGCCCATTTCTGGACATAATTCTCAAGGTTCCTTCCATAATTCGTCAAAATTCGCATAACAAAACCATCAGCCTACATACGCAGAATGAACACAGAACGGAATTACTAATAGAGAACCTAAATCATTCAAAGGATCTTGTCATCAGGTAACGGAAATTTAAGTAGGTTAAGAGGAAGTGAATTACGTCATCCATAGCTTCATCCTTCACAGAATCAACTCTTCCAAACACAAACGTTCGCTTCAGAATTTTCATCCATTCAAATACATGATCTTAAACCTCTTCCAAGTCCAAGCAGTCTGTTTACGTCTGTCCATATGATCATAGGGTGGAAAGGAATTATAAACTTGAGTCTGGTCCCTCAAGCCTTCGGCACCTCTTCTGGACACTGTGGTGTGGTAACGTGAATCTCTGACATGATCACCGTGCATTCTTCCATTTGCGAGTCTGCTTCTGCTCTCAATTTATCTTAGTACAACTAAAATGAATAGAGAAGCAAGACTGCGTGTCTTTGACAGGTCTTCTAGCACAGTTCGAAATTCGCCAACTCAAACTGCTGTCATCACCGGATACCTGGTAGTGCTGTCTGCTACAATCTCTGAACGCCAATCAAATCTACTCTTCCAGAACAAAGGGTCATTCTACTTAATACGAAGATGATCTACGTGTTCCTCTTTCGTCTCTAAGCACAAACACACTGTCATACTATGACAATTGTTCAACTACTCGCGAAAACATGATTCTATTAGCCAATACAATTGGCATCATTTAAAACTCATAATGATCACAACGAGTACGAAAGCAGCTTCAAGAATCGTCTCAAGGAAAACTTCATATCTACTTCACATCACATATCTTCCTCTTTACGAATAAAACTGAAATGCTTCATGGAAGTTACTCTCAGTTAGTCAACTCCCTTCTTAGAAGTTGTTGTGGTAGTTTATTCCCTCTTAAATGAGGCCGTCTAAAACGGAATTTCAAGATTGACCAAATCAATCATTGATACGCGGAAATGGATAATGATTTCGGATAGTAATACGGTTAAGTTCACGATAGTCGATACGCCGTCGCATACTTCTCTCTTTCTTCTTCATGAGCCAACAGGAAAAATCCCAGGATAAACACTAGGGTGAAAAAATCATATTTCATCAGTTCCTTTAATCTTTCTATGGCATCCTGGTTTCGTCAACAGAGATCAGTTCAATGCTAACTCTACTTCCCAAACAGGGGGAAATCCCAAGAGGTTCATCAGAAAACACCGGAAAAATTTTGTACAACAAATACTTCCAATGTCGGAGCTTCTAAGGGTGGATACTAATAGGTGTCAGGAGAACTTGACAATCTAATGAGATCGGAATATGCGCTTTCATAGCAACATTAATCTTAACAGATTTAGGCGGTTAAGAGTCATCATAACAAAAGTAGGGCGAAGCATATCGTTAGGGATCACATTTCAGATAAGGTAGTCTATGGTAGCTTTACGAAAGCCAGCCAATCAATAACCAAAAGACCTCAAAATCAAATATATCAAAAGTAAACGGATTTGTAGAACGAATACGGTCGTTAAACTAGATGGATAGTTCATATATCAGAGTCAAGTGCATGGTTCATCAAGTGTGGAGATAGATAAGCGAACAGTTCAAGGTGTTGGAATTTTGTTTAGCTTCTTAGCATAAGTGGCAGATAGTGTGTGTATCATTGGTAATACGAACATCGTATAATCGTCAAAAGTGAGATGTATGGAATATTAGTTATCAGCATCATCATGCTCAGTTAACAATTCCGTACTGAGATAGTATTTACATCATATCCTTCCAAAGGAACTGGTTGGCAAACAAGGTTCATCATTCAAAGAGAGGGAATAAAACTTCCTATATCCATGGTTAATAATTACCAGAGTTCTCATAGGGTAGTAATGGATTTTGCAGGACTGAGTAGTATCAGATGATACATTTATATCCAGCACGGTTAATGAATTCATAGAATGTGTCAAACACATTAGGGTTAAATGACCTTCGGGATGGTCGAAAAGGTATCAAACTGTTTATCAAATAGATCGGAAGTGGAGATCAAAATCAGGAAGTGAAACTTAAATGGTGCAAGGTATCCAGGTAGTTCTCGAGGAATTCCAAACTTACTTGGTTTCTAAACTTAGGTTGCAAAACTTTCTAGCTTCTGAAACACATGTTCTTATAAGGCATAGCTAAAGGCAGAGGCACGAATCAGAATGATGCGAAAGCAATGCTACTTACATAGATGTCCTAGTCTACCCATTCCTCACCGGTATAGCTTATGTTCCTATGGGGAGATCCTAAAGCAAATTCTCAAAGGTTATCTTATGAGCGCCTACAGTGGAAACTTAGTGGTCCAAACTTCCCAGGCCAAGGGTAAATGTATTACGAGTCGCAGCCTGTCTCTCTGATACCATAATTGTAACACCCCAACCCGATAAGGGTAGAAGTATTACGTTATGGTGACATATCAAAGCAAACATAAGCATGTGACTAAATAATACAAAATGAATTTCAAAGGTTACAAAGGAAAATCTGAAATACAAGGTTACAAAGGGAACAATAATAAATTCTAAGTCTACAATCGTAATTACTTCTAGTCATCTCTAATCCAGGATAGCTATTGAAAGTAAATGTCCTCTAAGTCCCAAGTGCTCTCTGCTCATAACCCAGCTTCCATCTAAAACCTGCCGCATGGAAAGAAATGCGGCTGAGCTTAAAAAGCCCAGTGAACAGATATATATAACATAACAGGACGGTAAATAAGCATAAGCAAACGAAGAAATAAGAATACGAAACGAAAAGCATAATCATGAAGGAGAACTAAGAATCAAGATATAACACCCCCATTTTCGGAACGTAGCGGAATACAACATGGGGTGCTATTTATTAGTCACATCGTACAAGCATAGTAAACGAATTCAAAATAGAGACGTTTATAATAAAACATTCACATTCGATAAAATCAGAGTTTGACGAAGTTAGGTCCCAAAAGTTTTTAAGCAGGACAAAAGTCCAAAAGATTTGTAATTTAAACACAAAATAAGTTTTTGAGTTATTAAAAGTTCCATCAAGTATGAAATAACACGTGTCCATCCATCCATGTCCTTGCACGCCCATCCAAGCATTAAACACTTACGAACCTGAGATAAAACATGCTAAAAAGTCAACACAAAGGTTGAGTGAATTCATAGAGTTTAATAAACAATAATTTGAATACAAGCATTATTCATAAGTTGACATGTAACGAATACAAGTCGGGAAATAAGATTATAGCATCGAGCTCATGACACCGAACCTTGACCTAGATATAATAATGCCCCTCAAAGGTAAGATTTGCCATTTACCTTGATCTCTCAATATTATGCTACCGGTTTCAATATGAGCGATACTCATTCAGGCAGACTCGTCAAGTCCAATATGCATATTCATAATATTAGCGTTTCCCACGGAATTAACGGTTCATGAAATTAGGGACTTGAATGGCAAAGTTACTCAATGTCTATAATCATGTAATCATGTCAAGCATACCAAAAACTACTTGTATTCAGTTTGTAAAACTAGCATGTATCTCCCCCAATGGGTTTATAAACAGTTTAAGAGTTAAAGTGGGGCTATGAACTCACCGATAGCAAAATGAACGATCAAAGTGAAGAAATGAAGAAATAATCCGCAAGAACTCTACGAGCAACCTAGAATATATACGTGTGTCTTAGCTTTTATGAATAATGATACAATCATTATTATATGCTATATAAATTACGATCTCAATTATGATTGGTACATAAAGTTTAAATAAATATCAAGATTAACTTTAGCCCTTTTAAAATGATCTTCAAGTATGACATTTACATTTCTTACAAAAATTCAAGTGTTAAGTCTATATTTATTTCTAAGTCTAAAATAATTTATGAAGGTTCAAAGATTAGCCTAAGGTTCAAATTTAGCCCAATGGTCAACTTTTAGTCAAAAAGGTTCAAATTAAGTCTAAAGGTTCAAATTATATTAGATGGTTCAACAATATACTTAGAGGTCCAATTTTTATAAAGTGTAAACATTTTTATACTTTTTAACCTAATGCTGATGGAAATTTTAATAACTTGTTCACTTTCAAAAATCCGTTATTTGCAAACCGTAAGTCGAAAAATTAACTTCTTTATATCCCCGGAAAGGTATTCATCTGTACTAACAAGTTTTGTGTGGCCCACTAATTTAGAAGTTTCGTAACAGTAGTGAATTTATTATTTTTCCCTTACTACCCAGTTCTGAAATCACTAATATCACAACAGTCCCACGAAAAATACAATATCTTGAGTTCTACAAGCCCGATTAATCTCATTCTTGTGGCCACGTTTAAGTTGAAATGTTATATACAACTTTTATGTTTTGAGCAACAGGTGGTCATGTACAAAACAAATGACTTATATAGGTTTCAAATCTGTTACTCAGAATATGACATGTTTCACAAAAACATTTTTAGTTTAATCATCGGGTGTCGTCACGGGAATCACCACACATGGAAATGACCACAAGACATAGATCTACAACTAAATATTTTTATTTTAGGTCCATGGTCTACTTTTTCGTCCAGTTAATTACGTTTTTACCCCTAATCAGAATAGTGTTTTCAGAATAAGTCCTTTTTAGTGTTTTCTTGTAACTTTTAACATGTACCAAGCATATTCAAGCATCAATAACTTATGAAACATATAAAACACATCAAGTAACATGTATATACAGTAGAGAAATGAAAAGATGAAGGTTGGTTCCTTACAAGGATTTTATGGATGAAGAACAAGAGATTAAGAACAAGAACACTAGCCTAATAATCACCAACCAAGAGATTTAATACCCAAGCTTCCAAGGCTTTTACCCAAATCAATATGAACCCTTTTTAACCTTGTAGAAACACCTCTAATGAGGCTTGTGGGCTGGAGAAAAGAACCCTTAACAACCTTGATGAAGACTTCAAGAAAATACCAAGATTTGATGAGATTTATGTGTTGTTGAGATGAAATAAACCAAGAATAAGACTAGGCCTTCAAGATCTTTAATCCATGATCAATAATTTAGTGAATATTTGGATGAAATGGGTGATTTGGATCTGTATTGAGTCGTTTGTGGTGAAGAGATGAGAGAAAAATGGTGGTATTGCATGTTAGAAATGAGTTGGATGGTTTATGTGAAGTGGTTTTGTGATAGTGGAAGTTTTATGGGAACACTTGTCCACTTTTAGGACAAGTGTGGAACACTTGGCGTGAGGAATAAGAGGGGAGGCACTAAGTGCAGAAATTTTATTAATAAGATGAGTATTTAGTGTATTGTGTAGTGTAGGTTGCTCCCGGTACTCAAACGTAGGGTTTTTAAGACATATAACGCAATACCGGGTAACGTAAAATTGTAAAACTTCTAAAAATATAAAAACTTATTTTCATAATATATTTTAGTAATATAAATGAGTGGTGAATTTATTGGAGGGTTTAGACGAGGTTAAAACCTTAAAACGTGAATTTAAATCGCGTAAAACGTAAAAGGTGCAAGGTTTACGTAAAAATGGAAAAAGTGAAAAGTGACTTTTTAAAATAGAATTGTAAGGAACCAAAAGTGTATAGAAAGTGTAGACTGGACATAGTCTAGTGAATTTGAATAATTGAACGTGTTATGTCGTACGCGGATAACTTCCGACGAAGTTAATTATAAAAAAAATAATAATAAAATAAAATAGTTAGGTAATTAAAATAGAAAAATTAGTGACATGAAATTACGAAATGTCACACAAGAATGCATAAGAACTGAATAAGGAATGAAACAAGGAATGAAATGAAAATAAAGAAAGGTTCATATAAGGATGTGCCATAAGAACTCCATACATAATCTATCAAATCATAGAAATACCATATATGTATACGAAGAGGGGAGACCTCTAAGTAAATAAAAAAAAAATGTGAGAAGGAGTGCAAGGCACACACCACCTGGTCACCATAATCACATAAAACATAAAACCTAGGATGCATCCATGCGCTCCCTAACATAAGTATGTATGTCAGTACTAGACTAAGCACACATAAGGTTGGCCAATAGTGATCGCGATAAAATACATAAACATAAGGGGGAACGCCGTAGATCTATCACACTTCTACGGGAGTGTCATGTCTAAGGTGCCATCAAAGACATGGTCGTGGTACCTCCACAACTAGTTAAGCTCAGGCACGGATCTATCATAGCATACAACAATAACAAACTAGCGTGGCAAAAGAAAAATATAGTAACTCAAATAGCATGGCAAAACTTAAGCATAGCATGGCAGAGACATTAAAATAAATGTCAGAGTGAAACAATAAGAATAACAATCAGTCAATGAATGTCATGAGTCAAATGAGGGAATCATATCATGCATAGGATCTCAAAGGTTCATAATCAAATGTTCGAAATCAAATGGTTCATAGCAAGGTTCAATTCAAAGGTTTCTATCAAATGTTCATTTAAAGAAATCTTTTAATAATGGTTTTTCATAAAAAAATGATCTTTAAAAACGGTTTCCATAAAGGTAGTCTTTAAAAGTAGTTTTCATAAAATTTTAGTAAAATTCATATAAAAGTGGTATCGCATCGTTCATAAACATCATTTTAAAATTAGTTTTTCTCAAAACATTTCCATGATAAAAATTAAGAAAGGTTTTCACATCCAGTTACAAAATCAAATGAACCTTCTAAGCATCAAGTGATTCGAATACTTATGTCATAGGGTCATAACGACGAATGTCAAATGGATCATGAAGAACGAATCAAAGTATAAGGGAACATAGCAATGGCTTAGGGAATCCTAATGAATCAAGATCAAGAATATCATGAGAACGAAAACACCCTTACTGAAAAAGGGTAGAATATATGTACCTTAGACCGCAAGTGAAAACACAACTAGAAACATAAAGACCAGAAGCAAACTCCATCTTCAGCGAATCTACACGAATTTATGATCATCTTATTAATAACTTATTTTAAATCAGATTACTTATTTTAGTAGGCTTTCCATATTTAGTAGCTTAAGGTTCATAATGTCATTTACATAAGTTTAGGGTTCATAGTGTAATTTTCATAAGTTTTAGGGTTCATTATGCAAATGTAACAAGTTTAGGGATTTTAGTGTCATTATGGTAAGATTAGGGTATAAGATGTAAATATTATAAGTTACATGTTTTCACAAGTTAGGTCCTTTAATTTTAAAAGAATGACCATTTAAACCCTTTAGTTTGGAAAATAAACACATAATACCTTTTTAATCCTTTTTACACTTTTAACAGATTTTATATATGAACTGGTCCTGTTTTTTCAAATTTATTAATCCTATAAGAACTCATAAATAAAATCCCCAAAAATTCACACACGTACTCAATTGTCTTAAGAACTTACACTAATTTTTCCATAATTTATTAGCTAGCATAACTATAGTTTAAAAATCCCTTAAGCCAATTCTTCCAGATTACTGATCAGTTTTAACATACAAAAAGTTTGTATTATGTTACCCCTTCAGAAAAATTTATAAAAATCTACAAAACTTCTAGTAATTACTATACATATGAGATATTAATCCTGTAAAAGGGCATCCTCTAATTCGACATGGTTTTCTAATTAAAAATAAAAAACACGGACTGGTTTTCCAGACATACGAATTCAGTTTGACACTTGACTTTGTAAAATCGAAAAATGTACCTTCACGACCTCTAAAAATTACAAGGTTAATTTTTCCAGAAAGCTATTTTCTTAAACTTAGTTCTAGACTCCAAAAACTCCCAAAAACACGTTACCATCATTTAGATACAATTGATTAAAGTCGGCCTAGATTTTCTTATCAGAAACGGGTTTCATTATTTTATGTGTAATCATTTTAGAGACTCATATATTAACTCAAGGCCTTCACATATGATACAAAAACACATTAGGTCGATTCATACATATCATAAACATGTTCATAACAATTAGATTTCAGATTCATATGCATAAGTCGATTCATATTAGGGTTTTCATATCCATTATTTCATGTGTTCAAGTTATGATTTTATGTGTCTTGATTCTAATATTTTATGTATTATGAAGCACGACAAGAACATCAATGAAACTAACACAAATCAAGCAAATAAAGTTGAATTGAACAAGGACGATATGGTTACCCTTGTAGTGTGATAAGGAGAACAAGAACAAGGATTGAACACCACAAAAATGGCAGCCGATTGAAGCCCTAATACCCTCCTTCGAACAACCCTAAACACACGATCAAGAACCCACACGAACAAGGGAACAATGCACGTTTTGGAACCACAAAAACACCTCCTTTTTGCCTTGATATGGGTCGAACAGCAGGAACAAAAGAGAGGCAGCAGTAGGCCAATCTTTTTGAGAGAAGTTTTAGGGTTTTGCATATGAGAGAATGTTCGTTATTTTATGATATAAAGAAACCGTGTTTTGTGATTATATCAAATAAGGAAATGGGCCTAATTACAAGGGATTGATATCAATTTACTTATGGCATAGTTATCTTTTTTTTTTTTTTTTTTTTTTTTTTTTTTTTTTTTTTTTTTTTTTTTTTTTAAACATGGGCCGAAAATAAGCTTACAGTACATATACATGTCGATTTTTTTATTTTTTTTTACTAGAGTTAGGGAATATTTGTTTGGTGATCCTTAATTTATAATGTAAGGTTTTGATTGCTAAATTTGTTAGGTAACTTTAGGTTAAGCTCAAATAATGTTACTCATATAATTTTAATTTTTCAAATTTAGAGGGTATTTTGGTCATTTCAAATTGTGTTAATTTTGGGGTTTTACAGAAATACTAAAGTCATTTCTTGTCATCTCGCCTAGTCGTTTCCGTTAAAAGAGTTTATTAGGTATAAACTCTTTCCTCGCGTCAAAAAGTCTTACTAATTAAGTAAGATTAATTCGTCAAAAGTCAAAATGGAACAAAAACGAGTCTCAGACATGCACGGCTCCACTAAAGTGGCACGGCACCACTAAACATTAGTGTTACCGTGGTACCGTGCATCTGATAAACCCGATTTTCTTCTTCTTTCCCTCTGCACATTCATTCAAAACAAAATACCTATTTCCCTTTTGCTGTCAAAACCGAACACCACACTCAAATCCAATTACACTCTTGACAATCAAGATCAAGGCATTGCACTTAAAGAAAATCAATCACTACAACATCAATTGTAAGTAAATTAACCTTAATTTCTTTCTAATTTGAGTCTAGGGTTTGTTCTTATGCATAAAATCGAATTGGGGTTTTTTCGGTTTTAGATAAATTTTTATGCAATTAGGACTAGGATTAGACAATGTATAACATACATGATTCCCTAATCATAGGATTTACATAAACCCACTTATATCATATATATTAGTCCGAATTTTACTATTTAAATCGGATTAAGATTAAATATTTTTAGTGGAATCATGTCTAGGATACTTAAAGTTGGATTAGGAATCATTAACACTCAAGCTTTTCAACTTTAAGATTTTTGGCGCCAAGTTGACACATTTGCCAAACACCCCAATTCCATCGTTTTCAAAAAATTTCACACATCTAGGATCATGAAATATTTTTCATGCATTGTTGATGCATTTCTCGACATATTTGATTGAGCAAAAGTGAAGTTAGGAGCGTTTGGGTAATCTCATTATTTTTGTTTTAGAGTCGAGATTACCGCACCTCCACATTGTTTGCATATAGGCACACACACACTAGAAATGTGATCATCAAAATTCAATAAGTTAACATATACATACTTATATTTTTGTAGGTAACAATGCCTCATACCGATTACCTAGACACCAAATCTGTAACCACTGCGAAAATTTCACCAGGTAATAAACTATTATATATTCTAATAAAGAATACTTATCATGTGACATAACTCACATCTTCGATAAACGTGCTCTCACGCAGACCAACCTTAACTTATTTAATATTTATTTTACATAAATATTTCCATACAAAAACCTACAATATACCATTTGCCATTTTACGATAATTCGTTAACAAACGTACGAACTAAAACTTTTCTTATCTATTAGAGTTTCTAACGAAACCCTAAATTATTATAACAACAATTATGAATAACTAAACCTTAAAACACTAAAGTACAACTCATTTAAAACCAATGTACAAGTTACTAAAGCACATAAACCCTAAATTCACTTTAACTCCCGACACAAACCCTAATTTCATTAATTCATGATTTTATGTAATAAAATCACAAACCCTAATTTATTTATATGAGATTTTTATAAAATATAAATGTACAAGTCTTCCAAGATAATGTACAAGTCATTTATGCATAAAAACTATATATTGATAAAAATCCTATTATAACCTTAAATATATTCATTTTAAAGCACATTTTACAAGTCCTTCATACACAAGCCTTAAAAATAAATCTTCCTAAACTCACTAATTATAAGTACAAGTTTATAAACCTAATGTACAAGTGTATAATGCATAAAAACTAAAAATTACATTTATATAAATATAAACCTACTAAAATCAACAAATAATTAATATAACTCAACCAAGCATTAAAAATATATTTTTCCTATTTCATAAACCCTAGTACAACCCTATTAAGCTCATGGTACAACACCTTAAAGCACAAATCAATTTCCTTTTCTTTTAGTTAAGATTCGACATATATAATATATATATATATATATATATATATATATATATATATATATATATATATATATATATATATATATATATAGCCCTAATTATTTTTCTATATAACAAATACTTACACTAAACCCTAAACTAATCTAGTGACTTCCTTAAACCACAACACACCCTAGCCCATAGTACTACTCACTCAAGCCATTCGGTCTTAAACCAAATACCTAGTTCGATTCTAAACTAAACCCTAACTAGAAAAATCCTTACAAACTCCTAAGTTTAATACAAACCACAAGCCCCTCCTAAGTCCCAAAATTTTACACATCTCCTTGTCCCCTAGATATTTAACAAAGGTTAGTAGCTTACATGGAGAGGGAACTTCCACAATCTCCTTCCCTCCCCCTCCTACCAAGTGTCACCCAATTTAACCTATCCACATCTTCTTGTCCCCTTCTTACCTTACATGAAACCCTAGAACACAATAGAAACCCTAGCTCCTTCTTCCTATAAATGTCGACCACAATATTTCCATTTTCTCTCAACCCCATTCGACCCACATAAACACAGTCACACACTCACTTAGTACTGATCAAAACAGCCCCATACAAGCCTAAGAAAATATCCTAGAAAGCCTAGAAGGAATGGAGCCATTAGCACGCAAATTCCAAACCAATTCGCCCTTATATTCTCATACTCGAACATAATTACAAGTAAGTAATCTCACTCTTTTTTTTTCATTACTTTTATATACTTTATATACTCTTAAAACACTACTAAGTAATCTCTAATAATAATCTAGGCCAAGAACTCAACCTTTCTTTTCTTTTCCTTTTTGTCGAACCAACCAAGAACACCCTAGTTATTTTTTTTAGTAAAACTAATCTAGGAACACTAGAACACTTAAGAGAAGGATTGACTGAGCTTAAAATTATTTAAACATGTACTAAAAATAATGACGTAAACTTAAGAAACTAAAAACCAAGTTTTTCCCTTTTCTTTTCTTATGTCGAACGAAAACCAAACACACCTTTAATATATATATTGTTAGCATTACAAATCAATAAACAATAAACATGTTAAAAATAGATTAAATATGTTCATAATACTGTAAACATGCTAAAAATACTAGTCCATAAACTTAGAAAATAAAAAACCAACATTTTTTTTTTTTTTTCTGTTTTCTGTCGCAACTCAGCCCAGTCGCCCAACTTTGGACCATAGTTTCGACCCCTAAATGACCACTAAAAATTCTGAATTTTGGCCACAATAAAGACCACCCAGCTGGTTATTTATAGGGAAAAAAATGTCGTAAAAAGATGGATTTTTCACAAAGTTATTCACGTCTCTTTCTACCCTTTTGTCCACTGTTCGAACACACACTTAATTAATTCATTCGAGCTATATAAACTCGAATGATAAGCCCATAAGCTGAGAATAAGATGTTTATTAACTTAATAAAACTTGTATAAAAGAGTCGTAAAAGTTCGTACCTTTTTCTTAAATGTAAAACGCATTTAAATGAAATAAGGACGTCGGATGTAACGCATAAAATGCTTTGAGGTTAATTTCTGTCAAAACTATAATTATTTTTATAAGTTGGACTTAAATAGGATTCGACCTGCAGTTTAGGGGTAAAAAGTGTCAACTTTGAAACTGTATGGTAAAAACTGTCATTTCACCAAAGTTGAGGGGTAAAAATTGTCATTTTACGAAAGTTCAGGGGTAAAAATTGTCATTTTATGAAAGTTCAGAGGTATAAACTGTCAATATATGAAACTATAGGGTAAAAAGTGTAACTTCATATAATTATTATTATTAATATATCCTAATTATATTTATAATAAAAACTAATAAAATACGTATATCTTAATAACGAACGAACGGAAACATAAAAATGAAAAATAAGATCTTATCCAACTTTTGAAGAGACTTCATGTTGTCTCAATTAAACATTTATTCGACAACCAAAAACGAAACGAAACGAAACGAATATTAAAACTTATATATTGGAATACGATTACTGAAACTTGACATAACAAACCAGGTTGCGTGCCGGAGACGTTTATCAACTCTATTTAATCTTGTTTTCCATCGAGACTACAAAGGTGAGTTCATAGTCCCACTTTTTATACATTTTCCAAACTTGTGGGGAGATACATGCTACAAAACCGAACACAAGTATTTTTCTTTATGCTTTCCTGATTAATATTGCCTAAGTTACCTATTGCCTAAAAGACCTCCCATCATGGACCATTAATCACTTGCGGGTGATCGCGAATATTATGAATAGATCTATTGGGTTTGACAACCCCTTTGTGTTACCGTAACGTGACCAAATGCATTTTATTTGAGATCAATAAAGAGACCGGCAATCTCCTACTCGGAGGCAAAATTATTTACATTTAATTATGGAATAATATATGCATCATAGTTTATAACTATGATAGTAAACAGTTAACGTTTTGCGTGTCATGAGACTTAGGGCAATATATTAAACTGCAATATTACTGATTTACTTTCTACTTAGCTTGTGTTCAACTGATTATAACTTTAAAGGCTATGGATTCACTCAACCTTTGTGTTGACTTTTAAGCATGTTTTATCACAGGTAATTAGAAGCTTGGTTTGGCACGGAGTGGCTATGGACTTTTTCTTATAAAAAGTGTTCATTTTGTTATCATTCAATGAATAATGTAACTTTTACAACGTATTTCGAAACTTCTCTCTGAGGCCTGTATTATGTACTCTGATATTAAATAAATGAATGATAACAATTTTATTTAAAACGTCTCTTTTCGAGTCGTTTTCTATTTTCATGACTGTGATACTTGAAGTAATACCCCAACTTATAATTTTGCTGCGATTATCGAAAACGGGGGTGTTACAGAGTGGTATCAGAGCTCATGGTTATAGAGAACAAGGTTCAAACCTAAACTATAACCAATTTTCACAAACTAAAAAGTCCTTCGTGCCGCAATTCCATTGAAACATTACTTATACTTTTTTATTGCTGATTATTTAGTTACATAGTAAAATATTTATAATTACCCGGGTGGTTAGAGGGTTATGGTTTCCCCTACTCATTCTATTATTCTTATGTCGGACTCGGATACCGAAAACGTCGCGACTGTACCAGACGCCATTCCAGTACCTAGACGAACGACAGAGTCATCAGAAGATGTTTTCATAGTACCTGAGGTCTCTTCAGTATTCGGCCACGATGTGGAATCAGATCCGTCATAAGATCCATCCGAGGATACATCAATGCCTGATGTCGCGCCATTTCCTGACGATCCATACATGCAAGTCAGAGAGGGAATCCGGAGAACAGCACGAATAAGAACACTCCCCGTGCCTACGTCATCATCACCACTACCACATCCACATCCATATATGTTACCTACATATATACCGTCTGTCCCAACGTCCACACCGCTACCTCCACCATCATCTACAAGTTTCCATCCCCCGTCTGTCCCATTTGAACTTAGTGAAGAAGTTAGAGCCATCATCGCCCGATATCACACTCTACCCCGATCACCTACTCCCGATTTCCCCGACACCACCGCCAGTTTTTGAGGTGGGAGAAAGTTCGCAGGTAGCACAGGAGCGACAGCCGACCATTTCCACTCTGCTAACGCGATTGGAACGGCAAGAAGAGCAGATCGATACGGAGTTTTCAAAGATAGGCCAAATCGATCATTGATAAGCGGAAGTGGATAATGATTTCGGATAGCGATACGGTTAAGTTCACGATAGTCGATACGCCGCCGCATACTTCCCTCTTTCTTCTTCGTGAGCCAACAGGAAAATCCCAGGATAAACACTAGGGTGAAGAAAATCGTATTTCATCGGTTCCTTTAATCTCTCAACTTCTATAGCATCACGGTTTCATCAACTGAGATTAATTCGATGCCAACTCTACTTCCCAAGCAGGAGGGAATCCCAAGAGGTTCATCCGAGAACAACGGAAAATTTTCGCACAACAAACTACTTCCAATGTCAGAGCTTTCTAAGGGTGGATATTAATAGATGTCAGGAGAAATTTGATAATCAAATGAGATCGGAGTAAGTGTTTCCATAGTAATATTAATCTTAACAGATTTAAGAGATTGAGAGTCATCAAAGCTAAAGTAGAACGAAGTAGATTGTTTAAAGTTCACATATCGGATATGGTAGTCCATGGTAACTTTACAAAAGTCATCCAATCCATAACCAAAAGACCTCAAGGTCAATTATACCAAGAGTAAACAGATCCGCAGAACGAATATGGTCATTAAACTAGACGAACAATTCATATATCAGATTCAAGTACATGGTTCAATATAGTATGCAGATAGGTAAGCGAACAGTTCAAGGTGTTGGAATTCTGTTTAGCTATTTAGCCTAAGTGGCAGGTAGGGTGTGTATCATTGGTAATACGAACATCGTATAACCGTCAAAAGTGAGATGTATGGAATATTAGTTATCAGCATCATCATGCTCAATTAATAATTCTGTACTGAGATAGTATTTACATCATATTCTTCCAAAGGAACGAGTTGGCAGACAAAGTTCATCATTCAAAGGGAGGGAATACAACTTCCTATATCCCTAGTTAATAATCACCAGAGTTCTCATGGGAGTAGTAATGGATTTTGCAGGACTGAGTAGTATCAGATGATACATTTATATCTAGCACGGGTAATGAATTCATAGAATGTGTCAAACACATTACGGTTAAATGACCTTCGGGATGGTCGGAAAGGTATCAAACAGTTTATCAAACAGATCGGAAGTGGAGATCAAAATCAGGAAGTGAAACTAAAAGGGTGTAAGGTATCTATGTAGTTTTCGAGGAATTCCAAACTTACTTGGTTACTAAGCTTAAGTTGCAAAACTTTCTAGCTTCTGAAACAAGTGTTCTTATAAGGCATAGCTAAAGGCAAAGGCACGAATCAGAGTGATGCGGAAGCAATGCTACTTACATAGATGTCCTAGTCTACCCATTCCTCACCGGTATAGCTTATGTTCCTATGGGGAGATCCTAAAGCAAATTCTCAAAGGTTATCTTATGAGCGCCTACAGTGGAAACTTAATGGTCCAAACTTCACAGGCCATGGGTAAATGTATTACGAGTCGCAGCCTGTCTCTCTGATACCATAATTGTAACACCCCAACCCGATAAGGGTAGAAGTATTACGTTATGGTGACATATCAAAGCAAACATAAGCATATGACTAAATAATACAAAATGAATTTCAAAGGTTACAAAGGAAAGAATCTAAAAATACAAGGTTACAAAGGAAAGTCAATAATAAATTCTAAGTCTGCAATTGTAACTACTTCTAGTCGTCTCTAATCCAGACTAGCTATGAAAGTAATGTCCTCTAAGTCCCAAGTGCTCTTCACTCATAACCCAGCTTTCATCTAAAACCTGCCGCAGGAAACGAAATGCGGTTGAGCTTAAAAAGCCCAGTGAACAGATATATATATAACATAACAGAACGGTAAATAAGCATAAGCAAACGAAGAAATAAGAATACGAAACGAAAAGCATAATCATGAAGGAGAACTAAGAATCAAGAATGCGTAAGAACTGAATAAGGAATGAAACAAGGAATGAAATTATAATATATATTAAACCACAAAGCATACGGTGCCGTTTCATCCCCTTTTTTCCCGCCAAAAATTAGCCCCAACCCTTAGCCCATTTTGCTATAATCCTAGGCCAATTTTTGGCCCGGGCGGTATTTGATGCCTTTTTTTTATACATATATGATAAAGTTTACCACATAATTCCAGAACATTGATAATAAAACCCTAGATCCAAAACAGTGTACCACGCTATCTTTTGGATCGATGTTTGTAAGTACTGGCTCATGATTCCGGTGGTAAGAATTGTCGATTTCAAGGTGCGCCGTGAGAAGGGATCAGTGAACAAAAAAGATGGCTGGTCCTGAAGAGACAAGAACAGTGGAATTAAGAATTAAGTCTCCGGCGTGTCTTTGGGTTTTCCGGGCAACCTTGCGCCGTCATCTTCACTCCTACCATCAATAGTAAGTCTGATCATATAATTTTTAAAGTTTTTAATCAGTTAGGGTTTAATTATTTGATCATTAAAAATGAATTGGGGTTTAATAATTTGACTTTAAATTATTTCCCTTTCGAGCTTTTATATAAAAGATTGAAAGTTTTTGATTTGTGGGGTTTTGATTTTGCATTTGCAAATTTTTCCGAGGTTTGGAGCCGTCAGGTGAATAAGTTTGATGTGGAGGATAAGCTTCGCGCGCTTGAACCTATGCTTTTGGGTAAGTTTTAATTTAGTGAAATATAGTTTCTGTTTACATTATATGGTATAGGATAGTTTTTTAAAGTCTAATACGGAGTACCTTTTAATATGTATTGTAACATGTACAACATCGATAAAGCTGTTACAAATATACCCATCTTTATTTACTACTTTGGAAGCACTTGCAATGCCTTTTGACCTGTTAAATATGTTTTTGTTCTGCTGCCTTTTAACCTTTTAAATACAAGCAGCCCCACTTGACCCATTTATAAGTATTGGGTTGGGCAACCTGAAGATTGATGTACATGACCACTGAAATTTGTAGTTTCTAAATGATCTATTTGCTAAAAAGATGCATAACAAAAAATGGTCTGATTTAACATTACACCTTTTTCTTTATCATAATCTTAGGAACTTTACAGCTACGTTGCTGAAGCAACAGCAACAGTCACCTTGACTTGCTTATCAAAAACAGTCAAACCCAAAGGAGCATCATCAAGTATATTCTTAGGTAAATACAGTTGTGGTATGCTTTATTCTCCACATTTTCATTGTTGCCTAAGGCTGCGAGATTTAAACCCGAATACCCACGAAATTTGATTGGTTTGATTTATAATGTGCATTGGAAATGCAGCTAAAGGAGTTGATTCGGTTGAAACGTGGAGCAAGGTTGAAATGTGGATTCTATGTCAACCCTGAAGCAAAGATATTGTTCATCATCCGTATCCGTATCCGTGCGTAAGTATTTCTTCTTTTGACTTTAATATCAAAGTTTTTCTATCATCTTATTAAACTTTACATTGGCCTATTGAGACTCGAGAAAAATAAGATTTCATCAAGAAACATGCCCATTTCAGTAGAGTGTCCGTTTAGGTGTTGAAATGGGCAGGTTTCGGTATTGAAATGATACTGAAATGTCTATGCTTCAGGGCCTGAAATGGGGGCTGAACCGGATGTGGGAATGGGGACTGAAATAGGGGATCAGATGGGTACGTTTGGGTATTGAAATGGGGGCTGAGGTACGTGTTGAAGTGGGCTGAAACGAGTATGTTTGGGTGGGTTTGGCCACATAAACTTTAAACACTCTTATTTTTCACAAGCCTTTTTTATCTAGCCTATCTTTTTTTCTTACGACCTTATTGTAACTGAAATATGGAAATAAGCTCAAAAGCTGAATAATAAGCAGGAAACATAGGCTTCAAATCCTGCCTCCTTTACCTGTACCCAATATGCTCTGTTTCTAAAACCCATTTTTACTTCTTACAGGACCCAAAAATTAGACCAACGAATATAAAAAAGCCAGAGGGTGATCAGCCAAGCAGCCAAAATATAGTCTCTGCTCAATCAGGTGGTTTGGAAAATGCTGGCACCGATTTTCGTTCATGTGTAACCGATGCCATTCCACCGTTGTCGAAAAGGCAGGCACTTCCTGTTGAACACAATTTACAGCATTTCTATGAAAAAGGTATTTCTATTTCTGCGAAAATGTCGGAGTCTTGCGATGTTCGTGTGCCAAGCCGTTCTCATCAAGGTAGTTTGCAACTGTGGTTTTATATTTTTTAGTAACCTAACAGAAAATTTTTTGTTATATTTGATGAAAAATTGTTAATTTGTTGCAGAAACGTTGTCTCATTCAGTAATTCTTGACATTGAAGCTGGAACGGTGCGCTCAGCCGTGGATGAGAACACTTCTCATCAGATGTCGACACCTGTTGCTATAACCGGTAACTCTTAACTGTGGTTTTATATTTTTTAGCAAACTAATAGAAAATGTTTTGTTATATTTGATGCATGACTGGTAATTTGTTGCAGGAACGTCGTGTCATTCAGTAGTTCTCGACTTTCAAGCAGGAACGGTGCGCTCAGTCGTGGATGTCGACGCCTTTGGTCACTTGCCGATACCTGTTTCCGACACCGATGGCTCTTATTTGTGTCAGACGCAATCGTTAGTGTCTTTTCATCAACCGAAGTAGGATAGGGGAGTTAAACACGTAACCCAAAAAAATAGCGGTAATTCAGCTCCTTCTCATTTTAATTCTAAGATAAGTGGTTTCAAATTCGTGATACGAAGGTAAGATAAGTAGTTAGAAATAAGGTAGGATACGGGTTGTTTCGAATTCATGAAAAGAAGGTAACATAAGTAGTTTCAAATAAGCTGGTATGTGGTAATATAGGTGTTTAAATTTGTGGATTTCAGATTTTTGCATATTTGGATGACCTGAAATAAAGTAAGATAGGGGTGCTAAATAAAGAGTAGTGTTGTTCAAGCAAACGTAAGTGGTTAGTTTTGTTAGGGCCACACACAAACCTTTTTTTTTTTTTGGATCACCTGGGCTAAGCAGTTGGTCTATAAAGCCTGCTGTTTTTTGCCGGGAAAAAAGGTAGTAAAATAACACCGTTAAGGTTCGATATCTGTTGTTTGACCTTGGATTCTTGATGAAATCATATATATAAAGCTGTAATCAGTGTCAGTGGGTTCGATATAATTGAGATTGTCCGTATCTTGGCAAGGCAGTTTATTACTTCTGCAGCCATGGCGGATGTATCCTCTTTTTCGATTCTATCCCTATCTGACTCTGTGATTTCAGTTAAACACCATTGGTAAACGACGTCGTTTACCATAATCAGTTACATATTGGCTAATATGGGTTGCAGATGACCATTGATTTGTCTGTTAAGGCACTGACGATTGTTTTCTGAAATATATCTTACCATGGTAACCACACACGAACTGTGGTTGCAGCCATGGCAGATGTGAGCCTTATTTGTCGTACTTTTGACGCTTTACACGTGTACCAGTGCACGAATTAATCTGAGCCCTTGGGTTTATGCATTTATCTGACTCTTATTTGTTACCATTACGCATATGTACTCATACCATTGTCGGTAGCTTTAGTTTGCTGTGATGATTGTTCAAACACGATGTGTTGTTGCACTATCTGGATGGATGGATACCAAGCCACGAATAAATGTGAACAAACTTTTCTATTTCTATAGGTGATGATGATAATTTTACGCCTATTTCGCTTATGCATTTATCTGACCCTTATTTGTTACCATTACACGTACGTGCTGATACCATTATCAGTGGCTAGGCTTCTGAACAGTCTTATTTTACCTGATATGAAAGTCGCCAACCAAAGGTTAGTTTCTCAATTTGCTTTATTCGCGTTTTTTTTTTATTTTGTATTCATTAGATGTTGTCGATTGAATTGAACTTCGTGTATTCATAACCTACAGGGTCCATTCATTTCCTTTTCTTGGCTGTTGTTGAACGTAACGCCCAACTGCTGGATGGCTCAGTATGCGTATGATTGATAATGGTATGTATATATATTATAAGCCTATGATGACTGTTAAGGCGATGACGATTGCTTTCTGAAATATATCTTGGCACGGTAACCACACACGAGCTGTGGTTGCAGCCATGCCAGATCTGAGCCTTATTTGTCGTAGTTTTGAGGCTTTATGTTATTTAAGATTTTGAACGCTAAATGGCTGATGATTAAGACCATGGCATGTTTGTGCCTGTTCTGATGTGGTTTAATATATATTATAATTATAAGCCTATGATGACTGTTAAGGCGATGACGATTGCTTTCTGAAATATATCTTGGCACGGTAACCACACACGAGCTGTGGTTGCAGCCATGCCAGATCTGAGCCTTATTTGTCGTAGTTTTGAGGGTTTATGTTATTTAAGATTTTCAACGTTGAATGCCCACGGTAACCACACACGAACTGTGGTTGCAGCCATGCCAGATCTGAGCCTTATTTGTCGTAGTTTTGAGGCTTTATGTTATTTAAGATTTTCATCTTTGAATGCCTGATGATTAGGCGATGACGATTGTTTTCTGAAATATATCTTGGCACGGTAACCACACACGAGCTGTGGTTGCAGCCATGCCAGATCTGAGCCTTATTTTTCGTAGTTTTGAGGCTTTATGTTATTTAAGATTTTCATCTTTGAATGGCTGATGATTAGGCGATGACGATTGTTTTCTGAAATATATCTTGGCACGGTAACCACACACGAGCTGTGGTTGCAGCCATGGCAGATCTGAGCCTTATTTGGCGTAGTTTTGAGGGTTTATGTTATTTAAGATTTTCATTTGGACATGAACGAGAACTGGTTTGGCTGCCAGGTTTCTTTCATTTCTCTGCTATGCCGCCCTTTGAATGGCTAATGATTTACTCATGTTTGTTTTGTAACATAACTTTTCAATCATTGAAAACAAACAATTTAGTTAACAACTTATTCATGCTGTTGGAAAGTTATTATTAGAGCGAGTAGGAAATGATCTCATTTCAATTTGAGTTGTGTGTTGTAGGACCACTGCAAATGTACAGGTCAGAGATAAGAGTAGTGTTGTTCAAGTAAACGTCACAACTTTTGAGAAGCTTTCACAGGAAAAAGGCGTGTCTGAGCCAGGATGCTCCATTTTGTACCAAAAGTCTGGAAAAGCTACGACGCAAGAAAGTATGTCACCCTTTTTACTACGTATGTACATATACCAGACTCACCTAAGGTTTGCCAAAAAAAATACAGAACAGTAGCGGCAAATCTATTATGTACTTATATTTCAAAATATCTGTATGCACTAAAGTTCCCTACTAATGTAGCAACACAAATTTTGAACAGTAGCTGTAACGATTCTTAAGTGCCGCGATATTTAAAAAACCAGCACGTTAACCTTTTATTGAATGTTTGCTTTCATGTACCGGTAACCTTTCAGCTACTTATTCGCACTTCTTTTTATCTAACATTTTATTGAATGTTGGTTTTTACACGCAATTTCTCTGGATTTTAGGAACAGATCAAGATGCGTGCCACGCTGATATTATGGTTGATACCGTTTCTGTACAGCAATTTCGATAGTGTTGCACCAGTATGAGTAAGCAGCAGGTAAGAAACTCAAAGTACTGGTGACAAATGCAGTGTTCTTTGGTCTCCATTTCACTGTTGTGATGGGAGTTTGGTGTCCGTTTTATTTGCTGTAAAATAAAATCAAAGATATGATTTTGGTAGTAAGTTATATTATCTTAAGGTGAAGTCGTAAATTGTGCAGAACTGCGAGTAGAAGAGAAGATGATATGCACAGGTCATATGACGATAGAACGTACATGGCGAATAATGCAGAAGGTAATCTTTATTATGGTCTGTAGCGTGTATGTTTTGTGCAGAAAATAAATATAAAATCACATGATTGGTATTGAGATTATTTATGTTCATCTGACCATGACAGGCACCTCAAACTATTAGAATTTCGTAAATGTTATATGGAAATTGTTTCTTTAAAGACGCCTCACAGTTTGTTTAATATCAGAGATTATGATCACAATGACCGAAAACTCATAAGGGAGACAAGAAAGCAATTTATTAGAAAAGGTGGAGAAAACAGTTCAATCGAGAGGCTGCTGTAAGATCGACATTGAACAAACAGGTATCAAGTATTCTCCATCCCGCATTAATAGACTTGCATGATTACTTTCTAAAATATTCTAACAATATTTGGTTTCAAATTTTGATGATGTAGGATGTAGAAGGCCAACTTGCTGCACAAGTTGAAGCTCTCAATACTGAAAAATTGAGCCTCAAGTCTGACATTACTTGACTAACCATTAACTCAGAAAAACTGAAGCTTCAAAATGCCAATTTAATGGTAAGACTTGGTACCAAAACTTCAATACACATACATGCCCCTTATTGACACTATTATCTCATTTTCTTATCACATTACCATCCGGTTACAGGAAAGATTGAACACACACAAGGAACAAGCTACAGGAGATCCCTGAAACTTGCAGGCCAATGCAGCATGAGGGATGGCTGTGCACGATGAGTACAACCTAAAGTTCATCAACTTGAAAGCAAAAAAGAACCCACTGCTTCATCATTTATCAGATCGAAGAGAAGCAGAAGCAAGTAATAGTTGAAAAGCTTGGAAAACCATCTCAGACTTATCATGCTTTCGCAGCATGCCTCCCTGCTATTGAGTACCGATATTCTGTCATCAAACTAATGTGAAAGTTGCTGTTGCTTATGCAGGCGCCCGAATTAATCTGAGGCCTTGGGTTTATGCATTTATCTGACTCTTATTTGTTACCATTACGCATATGTACTCATACCATGTCGGTACCTTTAGTTTGCTGTGATGATTGTTCGAATACGATGTGTCATTGCACTATCTGGATGGATGCCAGAGTGCAAGAAACACTCACCTCAGTCAGTTTGCTTTATTAGCATTTTTTATTATTTTGTATTCATTAGATATTGGCAATTCACTTGAACTTCGTCAATTCTTATATCCATATAGTGCCTAAATATCCTCCTTTAAAATTCATTCAACTATTTCAATTTTGTTTAGGCCTTAAGGTACCAACCAATGTTAATCCTACAAAAATGAATTCTTATATCCATATAGCGCCTAAATATTCTACTTTATTTGTGCAAAATCACCTCCGCCAAAAAACAGGCCCGCCCGCAACGCGGCGGATAAATGCCGTTCTCGTGGTTATTTAAAATAAAGAAAGGTTCATATAAGGATGTGCCATAAGAACTGCATACATAATCTATCAAATCATACAAATACCATATAAGTATACGAAGAGGGGAGACCTCTAAGTAAATAAAATAAAAATGTGAGAAGGAGTGCAAGGCACACACCACCTGGTCACCATAATCACATAAAACATAAAACCTAGGATGCATCCATACGCTCCCTAACATAAGTATGTATGTCAGTACTAGACTAAGCACAAATAAGGTTGGCCAATAGTGATCGCGATAAAATACATAAACATAAGGGGGAACGCCGTAGATCTATCACACCTTTACGGGAGTGTCATGCCTAAGGTGCCATCAAAGACATGGTCCTGGTACCTCCAGAACTAGTTAAGCTCAGGCACAGATCTATCATAGCATACAACAATAACAAACTAGCATGGCAAAAGAAAAAGATAGTAACTCAAATAACATGGCAAAACATAAGCATAGCATGGCAGAGACATTAAAATAAATGTCAGAGTGAAACAATAAGAATAACAATCAGTCAATGAATGTCATGAGTCAAATGAGGGAATCATATCAGGCATAGGATCTCAAAGGTTCATAATCAAAGGTTCGAAATCAAATGGTTCATAGCAAGGTTCAATTCAAAGGTTTCTATCAAATGTTCATTTAAAGAAATCTTTTAATAATGGTTTTTTTCATAAAAATGATCTTTAAAAACGGTTTCCATAAAGGTAGTCTTTAAAAGTAGTTTTCATAAAAGTTTAATAAAATTTCATATAAAAGTGGTATCGCGTCGTTGATATACATCACTTTAAATTTTGTTTTTCTCAAAATCCCCATGATAAAATTTAGAAAGGTTTTCACATCCAGTTACAAAATCGAATGAACCTTCTAAGCATCAAGTGATTCGAATACTTATGTCATAGGGTCATAATGACGAATGTCAAATGGATCATGAAGAACGAATCAAAGTATAAGGGAACATAGCAATGGCTTAGGGAATCCTAATGAATCAAGATCAAGAATATCATGAGAACGAAAGCACCCTTACTGAAAAAGGGTAGAATATCTGTACCTTAGACCGCAATTGAAAATACAACTAGAAACGAAAAGATCGGAAGTAACTCCATCTTCAGCGAATCTACACGAATTTATGATCGTCTGATTAATAACTTATTTAAATTAGATTACTTATTTTAGCAGGATTTCCCAAATTAGTAAGTTTACATAATTAGTAGGTTCCATATTTAGTAACTTTCCATATTTAGTAACTTAAGGTTCGTAATGCCATTTACATAAGTTTAGGGTTCATAATGTAGTTTTCATAAGTTTTAGGGTTTATTGTGCAAATGTGATAAGTTTAAGGATTATAGTGTCATTATGGTAAGATTAGGGTATGAAATGTAAATATTCTAAAGTTACATATTTTCACAAGTTAGACCCTTTAGTTTAGAAAACATACACATAACACCTTTTAATCATTCCTAACCCTTAACAGTTTTTATATATACGAATTTGTTATGTTTTGTCGAATTTATGAAAAATATAAGAACTCATAAATAAAATCCCCTAAATTCTCAAGAGATACTTCAATGTCTTAAGTATTTTATGTAATTTTTCCATATTTTATTAGCTAGTATAAGTACGAATGAAAAATCCATTTCCACAACATGTTCCCGAATCGGATCTGATGAAACACCCGAAAAGTTTGTATTTCTTTACCCCATCTAGAAAATTTATAAAAATCCACAAAAATTCTCGTAATTACCTAACATATGAAATATGACTCAGTTAAAAGGGGACCTTCTAATTCGACATGGTTTGCAAATTAAAAATCAAAAACCCGGACTGTTTTTCCAGACATACGAATTCAGTTTCGACACTTGAATTTCTAAAAATAAAAAAGTTGCCTTCCCGACCTCTAAAAATTACGAGGTTAATTTTCCAAGAAATCTCTTTCCTTGAACTTAATTTTAGACTCCAGAAACACCCAAATACACTTTGTTATCACCAACATTCAATCGATTAAAGTCGGCCTAAATTTTCTGGTCAGAAACTGGTTTATAATTTTATGTGATCAATTAGGGTTTTTCATCCTTATTACTTATTTCTTTGATACAAGCAATTATATTTGACATCAAAACAGCCCTAGGTCGATTCATATATGTTCTTAACATGTTCATATAAATCATAATAATAAATCATAGATCGGTTCATATTAGGGTTTTCATATTCATTATTTTATGTTATCATTTTATGTAGCCTTCCCTTTTATTAATT
The DNA here is from genome assembly GCA_021014915.2 of Artemisia tridentata subsp. tridentata. Lineage (NCBI taxonomy): Eukaryota > Viridiplantae > Streptophyta > Magnoliopsida > Asterales > Asteraceae > Artemisia > Artemisia tridentata. The sequence continues at coordinate 170,578,761 of CP139503.1, forward strand.
TATGCATGATGTGGATCGAATATGTCAAAGATTAACAAGAAAATATGATACAATACCCTCGTAGCGTGATGAAGAGAGCAAGAACAACAAGATCAAAGCACCAATATGTCTTTCCTTCCTTCTTCTTGATTAGGTCGAATGAAAAAGAATAGCAAGAGGGTCGATTAGGGCTTATGATCAATAATTCGAATGGATTAACAAGATGTATATTCAATTACCTTTGTTATGATATGAATTGAATGAGAAAAATAGTGATCAAGCCTCCTCTTTTCTGCCTTAGATGGATCGAACAAGAAGGTTTTTAGGGTTTCTTCTCCTTTTTTTTGTACCGTATAATGTGATGGAGGGAGTTAGGGTTTGTGGGATTTTCGGTATATAAGGATTTAGGAAAACCGTGTATGATGATTGATACAAATGAGGAAAGTCCTAAATTAGTGGGATTCAATATGAAAGTGTTCTTATCTTTTCTTCAACTCTCTTGGGCCGAAAATTTTTAAGTTATATGGCACATTAAAGTCGACTAACATGATATTAGGATTAGAACATTTATTTGTACATTTTAAATCATAGTGTAAGGGTTTTTTTTTTTTTTTTTGGAGCTTAATTCATTACATAACTTAGGACATAATCATTTTGGTTAAGTATAATGATGTTACTTACATAATTTTCATAAGTTTCTTAAAATTTAAATTTGGAGGGCATTTTAGTCATTTCAGATTGAGTTAAATTTTGGGTTTTTACAACAACAGTGGGAGAGATGCAGACTCGGTACCAGGAATATCTGCATATCCTTGTCAGCATGATAGCCGAGCTCGAGAGATGACTAGAAGGAGCTTCTGGTAGTCATTAGATCAGATTTTTATCTGTTATCTTTTGTACTATATCTCAGTTATGAGATCTATAGTATAGATATGACACTAGCATGTAGTTTATATCTGACAGCTTTTGTACTAGCCATGGGATATGTGGCATAAATAACGACACTTGTATTTTGTTATATGTATGACAAATCAGCAAGTTATTTATGACTATATGTGGTTATGATATTTTGCTGTGTATGATATAGATTGATGTGGGCCAGTGTTGATTATTTTACATACATATGTGATAGTATTTGGACATGTTATGACCTTATAATTATCATGGATTTTACCCAGTTAATTTAAAATGGTCACTATGCAAATTCTAAACATGTGTCTTCTTGTAGAAATATGCCTCGCAGTTCCCCAGAACCAGTCATGTCCCAAGCTGCTATCCGAAAGCTTGTTGCAGACAGTGTTGCTGCAGCACTTGAGAATCAAGCAGCAGTATTGGCCCGTTCTGGAAGCACTAGTAGACCCAATGGAGAAAGCGAGACAGCAAATGCTCGCAAGTGCACTTATAAAGACTTCATAAACTACAAACCAACTTTCTTCAAAGGAACAGAGGGAGCAACTGAGTTAGCTCGTTGGTTTGAGCGTACGGAAATAGTCTTTGTGAGAAGTGGGTGTACCGATGACTGTAAGGTTACCTTTGCTACCGGGACTTTCTTGGAAGATGCCCTGTCTTGGTGGACTTCTACTGCCCAAACTATGGGAGTTGAAGCAGCTCACCAACTTACATGGGAAGATCTCAAAAAGAAAATGTTGAAGAAGTATTGTCCCCGTACGGAAATCAAAAAGCTGGAAGATGAGTTTCACCAGCTGATTGTAAGAGGAACAGATCTTAAGGCATACAATAGGAGGTTCGAGGAACTTGTACTCCTATGTCCAACTATTGTGCCTGATCTTGAGAAGACGTTGGAGAAATATACGGAAGGATTACCTCGAAGTATCGAGGGAAATGTTACTGCGTCGAAGCCTTAGTCTTTGGAAGAGGCCATTTCCATAGCTCAACAGTTAATGGATCGTGAGATAAAACGCAGTTTCACCCAAGGAAATAATGATAACAAGCGAAAGCTTGATGATCGAAGAACCACCCATTACCATAACAACCATCCTAACAACAACAACTACCACCACAATAACAACAACAACCGCAACAATCAAAACAACTACCATCAAAACCGTAACAACCACCACCACCAACAGAATCGTCGGCAGGAAACTGCCAGAGCCTATACAGCCACACCTACTGAGAGGAGTGGTTATGTCGGAACAAAGCCATTCTGCAATAGATGCTCGTTGCACCACTATGGTCCATGTGCTATTAAGTGTGCAAAGTGTCAGAAGGTTGGACACCAGACCAAAGACTGTAAAGCAACAGGAGCAAATCTTCAGCCAGTAATCATAACTTGCCACGGATGCGGTGAGAAGGGGCATTACAAGAGCCAGTGCCTGAAGCCAAATCCCAACCAGAACAATGGTGCCCGTGGACGAGTTTATGTACTAGGAGATGGTAATGCGCAGCAAAACCCGGACATAGTCACGGGTACGTTTCCTCTCAATCAACATCTAGCTAAAGTATTATTTGATACTGGAGCCGATAAAAGCTTTATATCCCTTACTTTTGCTTCATTACTTAAACTTACTCCCACTGACTTAAACAACACGTATGAAATCGAATTAGCTAATGGGAAATTAGTAGGCACTAACTCTATACTCCAAAACTGCGCCTTAACCTTACTAAATCAATCTTTCGACATCGACCTCATGCCCATCGAACTCGGTAGCTTTGACGTAATCGTTGGTATGGAATGGCTATCCAAATACCATGCAAGGATCATATGCGACGAGAAAGTGGTTCACATCCCTTTCAAGGGTGAAACTTTGATTATCCGTGGTAATCAAAGTAAGACCAGACTAAGCATTATATCCTGCCTCAAAACCATGAAGTACATCTAAAGAGGATGTCAAGCGTTTTTCGCTCATGTAACTGAGAAGAAAACGTAAGAGAAACGACTAGAAGATGTGCCTATAGTACGAGATTTTCCGGAAGTTTTTCCTGAAGAGTTACCTGGACTACCACATGTTCGTCAGGTAGAGTTTCAGATTGACTTGGTGCCGGAAGCGGTACCAGTTGCACGAGCGCCTTACCGTTTAGCACCATCGGAGATGCAGGAACTATCCAACCTGTTAGGAATATGAATATTCAGTTGAAGACTCGGTCACCCCGAGTACTTATTAGCACATCATAGCTCGTAGGATAACTAGTAATATTAGTAGTAGCTTAGTTATTATTATTAGTATTGTGGAGTGGGTCGGGTCTTTACCCACTGTCAGCTCGCTCCACAGCCCGCTAGGGGCATATTATGTAAGAACTATAAATACCCTTTCCCACACAAGGGAAAGGGTGGAACTCCTCATTTTATCTAATCTAATACACATACATTTCTCTCTCTAAGTTCCCACCTTTCTCTCTCTAACTTCTCATCTCTTAGTTCGATCCATATCTTGCCTCAAACTAGTGTTTATGTGATAGTGAATATCCTACAATTGGTATCAAGAGCCATGGTTAGGTCCATGTGTGTTGATATTCACGGATTTGTGTAGTTTGGGGTTGTTTTTGGTTCGAATAGTTTGCTCCTAAAAATCCATTTTACGCTTTGTTTAGAGGTTAAAAGTTGTTAAATCTTGTACTTTCTAGCTTAGGGATTACATAGGAGTAGTGTTTGGTGTTTGGAATCACAGATCTAGGCGTTGTGTGGTGATTTTTGGAAGATTCAAAGGTTGTTCGTCGTGGAGGTTTGTCTCACGGTAAAAAGTTCTTCGTGGCGATTTGTGTCTGGCTGGGAAAGAAAAGTAGCGATTTGTGTCTTTCTCGAGTTAGCTATTTGTCCCTTTACCGGTTTTGGCAAAAACGACAAACATCTACGATAGCGACTTGTTTGGCGCTTTGTGGGTGGCGATTTGTCCTAGATAGTGACAGTTCTGTCTTTTAGTGACTGGCGATTTGTCCTGTTTCAAAAACTAGCGTTTTGTGTTAGTCAAAGTGGCGATTTGACTAGTTCTAAAAAGTTAGCGTTTTGTGTCTGGCGATTTGTGTCAAAGTGGCGATTTGTCCAAGTTCCAAAAGCAGCGATTTGTCTCAGTTCCAAAAGTAGCGACTTGTCTTGTGACTGGCGTTTTGTCCTATTCCCAAAAGCTAGCGTTTTGTGTGTAGCGACTTGTGTCAATCAAGACTAGCGGTTTGTGGGTAGAGATTTGTGTACATCAAAGTAGCGATTTGTCCTATCAGAATAGCGATTTGTCTGTGGCGTTTTGTATCTTCAGGGTAGCGATTTGTCTCTGGCGATTTGTCTATTAGTAGTGGCAAGTTATTCTTAGTTTACGGTTTGTTTCTTGGTGATTTTAGAAAGTCCCGCGAAAGATTCGATTTCTCGGTTAAATCACAAGATCTGTAAAATCCCGTATTTACTATGGCTACCATATCAAGCACCTCATCAGATGATATTCAAGCAGCAGGATCTGACACTCGTCCACCTATGCTAGATAGGACGGACTATGAGTCTTGGGCACAACGAATAAGACTTTACTGCTTGGGAAAAGAAAATGGAGCAAACATTCTTAAGTCCATTGATGAAGGACCATTTCAGATGGGTACTGATGAGTGTGTAAATACTCATCATTTCTTTCACATTTGAGCTACAGAAACAGTCAAAAATACTTGAAAAAGTCTAAAAATGTATAAAAATATCATCTGACTGTGTTTTTATAAGTTTCAGGGAAAAACAAACAATAAATGGCATAATTTGCATTTTAGTCCCTGAACTTTCAGAATTTGGCAAATCTAGTCCCTAGAATCTAAAAAAGTGGAATTTATCATTCAAGGTCCCTAAAATAATCTTAATTGTCAAATTTGGTCCTTGAATGATTGTTTGAGCAAATATTACAAAAAGGTCCCTCAATTTTGAAAAGTGTCAAAAATGGTCCCTGGGTTATTTAAAATGGAAAATTAATAATTAAAACCCTTGTACTATTTAAACTTGGCAATATTTACCCTTGTGATAACTTTGGAATAATTACAGGATGGTCCTTGGAATTTCAGAAATGACAAATTTGGTCCCTATGTTTAACCAAATCCGGATCTAAACTATCCCTAAAAATCCAAATCCAATATTCACTAAACCCAATATTCACTAAACCCAGCCTACCCAATTACCCAAGCCCAAACACAAATAAGCCCAACCCCCATCTGAGTTTAAAAACTCAGTCAAACCCCCTTTGACCCGTCTCTTTCCCACTCACCCCAGCCATAACCAGTCATCCCCCCAGCTGGCTCATCCACCTCATCCCCCCTCCTCAACACTCCACCTAACATGCCAAAACCAATTAATGCATCCCTCCCACTCCCCAATAGCAAAATCAGAGATTAATCACCAATTTCCACTTTTCCCGCCAAAAGTGCCAAATGGTCGAATCTGATGAATTCTTGGAAATCAATGGCTCAGATGAGGTGGGAAGTACTCAGAGATGTCGACAAGAAGGTTAGAGGCTATAAAGAGCAGAGGAGAGAGTGTGTATTATTTTTATCTAGAGTAATTTAGTTTTATTAATGTCGAATTATTAAATTTCAAGTTCTTAGTTTAATTTTAATCTTGCAAGTGTTGTAATTTATGTTTTCAGAGTGTTATAAACCTTTCTCAATAATTTAATTCAAGTTTCAGTTAACTTTTCAGTTTATGCAATTTTCACTTTATTGCAAAAATCTCATAATCAATTGTATGTTGTTATTAGAATGTTTCTGGACTCATAAGCTCACATAAGCTCCCATATAGCTTATTGAAGCTATTAGTAATCAGTAAAACAAGTTTAGTAATCAGAAAATCAAAAATACAAAAACAGTCAACAAAAGTCAAAGTTTCATGATCATGGTGATTAATGCTGGAGCAGGGTAAATATTGGATTGCCCTGGGTTAGTGAACCTGAGGAGGTTCTATAGGAGTGATTCATTGGTCCTTGTTCTTGGTTTCAAGCTGGAAAGCAGTTGTAAGAATTTCTAAGTAATTTGGCATTTCACTGTGTTAGTTGTTTTTAATCTTTGATCATTGCATTTCTGTGTTTCTTAGTTGATATTGAGTAGGTTTATGCATTAAAACACCTTGCTTGTTCATTAAAAATCTTATTTGCTAAAATCTCCTTTTAACAGTCAAAATAGCATATTGTCAAGTTCTTTAGTTCTTGCTGCTTTATTTGGATTTTCTAGTCTAGTTGGTCCTATATAATCATAAGAAAGTACTGGAATCAAGTGTTGTGATTTAAAATTCAGATTTGCTTTGAAAATCTTGCATACCTGTCCTGATCAGGGGTGTTTGGATTTGCTGAATCAGTAGGTCTATAGGGTTTGTTTGTTGTTGTTTGCTGTTGTAACTTGGTTCACTAGGGTCTATTAGCTCAGTTCTAGCATAAAATTCAGTAGTCAAGAGTTAAAAAGTCAAAATTGTATTTAAATCTTCATCACAGTTAACTGTGATGAGATTTGAGTTCATGATTGTTCAAAATCATTTCATAAGTGTGTAACCTTGCTTGATCTAGCTTCTTTTAGACTTATTACATCAATATCAGTCCATTAGAACTAATCAAATCTCACCAAAGTCAAAACTTCTACTTTTCTGCAAAAGTCAACTGCATCAGCAGAAACATGGTTCTGAGCAGCTGAACTTGTGCTCAATTGGAGTACAATTGGTGTGATTCTCATAGGGCTTTTGTGATTTTTGGATAGCTCATAAGCCAATCTAGCTTTTGCCCCCCTTAGGTTGACTTTTAGACAGCTTATTGAGTGCTTAATCTAGCCCTCAAGTTTGCCTGTTCAGCTGAATTTTCTGTTTTGATCTTCATAGCAGTCAAGTGTGTAGTTTTCTCAAATCTTGTGCTTATTTGCAATTTTCAGTTGTTTTAAGCTTATTTTAGTATATTTAGCTTATCCTGGTCAGTTGGTGAAGTTTAGTGCTTATTTGCTTAATTTTGGCTTATTAGCTTATTGCTTATTAGCCCAAATCTGCTTATTAGGCCTTGTCAGCTTTTCATTTTATTTTTCTTATCTTTCTAATATTATTTTAGAATTATCTGTAATTTTTCATAATTTTCTGATCAGTTTTAATATTTTTAATCATTTTAAGTAGTTTTTAATAGTAATTTAATCATAATAAATAGAAAAATAATCAAAAAAATATAATTCCAATTTTCATAATTTTCTTTTGTCATTTGTAATCTAGGAAAAATATAAAAATATTTTTAGGACTTAAAAACAAACGAAATAGAAATATAGTGATAGCTTCTATTTAATAGAATTTATCTTTTTAAATTTTAATTAAGTAATTTTCATTTTTATAATTTTCTTATCTTTTTATTACCTTAGAGTATTTATATAAAAATTTTCAGATTTTTGTTTGATCTTTTAGTATTTATTAGAATTTTAATTAGTTTAAATAATTATTAAATAGTTTTTAATTAATAATAATTAATTAATAAGTCAAATAAATAATTTTAATTTTCCAATAATTTTCTTTTCTTATTAGGATTGTAAAAATATAAATTTCATATCCGTAGGCTGTTTATTTCTTAAAACTCGCTTTTTATTTCGTACGTTTACGTTTATTTAAATTTAAACGTACGCTTTTAGGTTTTTATACGTTTTTAAGTAATTTGGTTTCCAGTTCTTGTTTATATAGCTTGGTTAAAGCTATTTTCTTATCTCATTAGTGTAATCAAAATCATAATCCCTTTTCTGTTCATAAACACTTGATCACAATCCGTTTAAGCACAATTTCGCATCTCGCTGGGACTTAAACGACCCGGGGATAAAACTATACTCCTTGGATTATTGCATTGTGTCCTTGATAGTTTGACTTTGTTTGACCACATCCGTGGTTGATTTAAGTTGACTGTTTCAGGAGCAACCAAATTTTGGCGCCGCTGCCGGGGAGGTGTGCAGCGTGTTCTAAACGTTTTGCAGTATCGTGTCTTTGAACCCCAATCTGTGAATATCTTCTCTCTCTTGTATATTTATCTTATATAAAGCAAAACGCTTGTGAAGTTAACTCATTTAACGGATCAAGCACCAAAAATATCGTATTTCTATTCCCCATAAACCATATAAAAAACAAAAATATTTTCTTTTCTTTTCTATATATACTATCATATAAAAAATAAAAACATCAAAAATATTTTCCATTTTCTGTGTTAAATAATAAACAATAAATAAAAATTAACCATCGAGAACCAAGACTGAGCACTACCTAACTGGGGGTGCGACCAAAATAAGTTCCCAAACCTAAGATAAAAACTTGCCTTTGTATCACTTGCGAATATCGGCTCACCTTTAATTGATAAACAAACTCTAACGGAGGTTCTAGGATAGTCTGACATTAAATTGTCGGACTGAAAGAAGCGGGTTTTTAAGGAGCGTAACTGCCCACCTTTGCTTCTCCGCCACTCTGTGCGTTTGTCAGTTAGAGAGCTACCGTACGCTTGTTGATTATTGGTTTAAGTTCACTTGTGTTTTTTCTCGATCTTGATTTTTAATAGAAAAATTTTGTTTTCATAAAATCCAAAAAGAATCTTCTTACCCTTTTCTGAGTTTCCTCCACTATAAAGGATTCTTAGATTCGTCTTAGTGCATGCGCACTCGTTCTTCTAGGTCATCAAGCCCTCTTCGTGAGCTTGGAAACATACCTCGAAGGCGTCGTAGACGTTCTGCCCCATCAGTCGTATCTGAGGAACGTACTGATCCTGTCGTCATGGCAGATTTGCCGATGAATGAGCTTCTCCAGGCACCCATCGAGGGTTATGGAGATGCCATTGTTGTTCCAGCTATTGTAGCTGAGAGTTTTGAGCTCAAAACCGGGTTACTGAATCTTGTAACCTCTAGCCAATTCTACGGTTTTGAGAGGGATGATCCTCATGCTCACATTCGATGGTTTAACAAAATCACATCTACCATCAAATATAAGAACATCCCTGCTAGCTCAATCAAACTTCTTCTATTCCCATTTTCTCTCGAGGGACAAGCCCGGATATGGCTTGAAAAACAACCCCCTCGTTCAATTGAGACATGGGAGGACTTAGTTACAAAGTTTGTGAACGAATTTTTTCCACCGTCTAGAACGACAAGTCTTAAAAATGAAATCATCAAATTCACACAAAGATTTGATGAATCGTTTAGTGACGCGTGGGATCGTTACAAAGAATTGCTTCGTAAATGTCCTCATCATGGTTTTACCGAGTTGATGCAAATCGACACTTTCTATAATGGAGTGAGCCAATCTGACCAAGATTCTCTCAATGCCTCCTCAGGAGGTAACTTTTTGAGCAGAACTGTCAAAGAAGCTTTAGCTATTATTGAAAATAAGTCTAAGGTCCGTACTGCACGAACAAAGCCATATCATTCTCAGGCTAGTGCCGGTCCTTCTACTTCATCTCCCGTGAGTACTTCTAGCACCGATGCTAAGATTGACAAACTCACGGATGCTATTCAAGCTTTGGTTCTCTCAAGCCAAAAGAAAGTCACTTTCACACAAACTCCTTCACATGCTGAAGTGAAGAAAGTGGAAGTCTGTGTTACTTGTGGTGGCCCTCACGCATACTACGATTGTACTGCCACCGATGGTAGTCCTTTTGAAGTTAATGCTATAGCCGGTACTTCAAATCAGGGAAGTAATCAATACCGCCCTCAAATGGAGCCATACCGAGCTAGCAACTACCAAGGACCACCCGGTTTTAATCAGAACCAGAATTTGCAAAACCGAAACCAAAATCAACCTCGAATGAACCAAGGTTATCAAAACCAAGGGAATTTCAATTCTGGACAAAATCAAGGTTTCCAACATCAAGGAAACTTTAACCGAAACAATTCCAACCAGGGAAATCATTTTCAGGGAAATGGTAATCCAAATCAAGGGAATTTTCAACATCAAGGTTATAATCAAAATAACCGAATGCAAAATTTCCCTAATCAACATCAAGCCATTCCAGCCCAACATCCATCATCTGATGAGTTGTTGAGGCAGTTCATGAAAGCTCAAGAGGACACAAACAGGTTGTTGGTCAGCCAGATCTCTGAGATTAAAAAGTCTTTAAATGATCAACCTTCGGGCTCAGGAAAACTTCCGAGCAACACGATCGCTAACCCGAAGGGCGATGCTAAGGCGATCACAACCCGAAGTGGTGTTTCATATAAGGGACCCACTGTTTCCACTACCACTTCTTCTTCTTCCCCCAAGGTAGTGGGAAGTGAGCCTGAGGTGACCAAGGACCAGGTACTTCCTACTAATAACGGAGGTACCAACAACGTCCAGCCTCCAGTTGTCCCGAAACCCAAGACTAAACCTCAAGTTGTCTTTGAACATCCTGAAACCCCGGTTGAAAACCCTAAATCCAAACCTTCTATTCCCTACCCATCACGTTTAAATGAGCAAAAACTCCGCGAAAAAGCTAGTCAACAAATGGATAAATTCTTCAAGATTTTTCAAGAATTACACTTTGACATAAGCTTTGCGGATGCTATCATTCTGATGCCCAAGTTTGCATCCACAATCAAACACTTGTTGAGTAACAAGGAAAAGCTGTTTGAAATGGCAAAGACTCCATTGAATGAGAACTGCTCAGCAGTTATCTTGAAAAAGCTTCCCGAGAAGCTTGGAGATCCTGGAAGGTTTCTACTACCTTGTGTCTTTCCAGGAATGGTTGAATGCTATGCCTTGGCCGATCTTGGTGCAAGCATCAACCTGATGCCTAAATCAGTATGGAAGAAACTTTCTCTTCCTGAACTTACTCCTACCTGCATGACTCTTGAGCTTGCAGATCGTTCAATATCTCGTCCGCTTGGCATTGCTGAGGACGTATTTGTGAAAGTAGGAAAGTTCCATTTTCCAGCTGACTTTGTGGTTGTGGATTTCGATGCTGATTCCAGGGTTCCTCTCATTCTTGGAAGAGGATTCCTGAGAACGGGCCGTGCTCTCATAGATGTATTTGAGCATGAAATCACATTACGTGTGGGTCATGAAGCTGTTACCTTTAACCTCGATCAAACTTCGAGGTACTCCTCAAATTATGATTCTGAATCGGTTAACCGAATCGATGTCATTGATATTGTTTCAGAGGAGTATTCTCAAGAGTTTCTTGGTTATTCTGATAATTCTGTGAGTGGGGGTACCACCACATCTTCTTTACCTGGCATTTCCGACTCTTCCCCTTCTCTCACTCCGTTTGAGGGAGGAGATTTCAATTTGGAAGAGATCGATGATTTTCTCAAGTATGATTCATTCCTAGAGGGGATTGATGACGCTGAGATTGATCTGGAGGGAGATATTCTTCTTCTTGAGACATTGTTAAATCAGGACAATTCTCCTCCACTCCCTCCCGTTGAACTTCATAATGAGGAAATCAGAGCAGTTGAGAAAACTGAAGAATTTCCTGAGGTCGAACTCAAAGACTTACCGCCTCATCTTGAGTACGCATTCTTGGAGGGTGATGATAAATTACCCGTCATTATTGCTAAAGATTTAAGTGATGAGGAAAAGACTGCTCTAATAAAGGTCTTGAAGTCACACAAGCAAGCCATTGCTTGGAAACTCTCCGACATAAAGGGTATTGACCCTGAATTTTGTACTCACAAGATTTTAATGGAGGATGACTTTAAACCAGCAGTCCAACATCAAAGAAGGGTGAATCCTAAAATCCACGATGTTATCAAACAAGAGGTTCTCAAACTTCTTGATGCAGGATTGATTTATCCCATCTCTGATAGTCCTTGGGTTAGCCCCATTCACTGTGTTCCAAAAAAGGGTGGCATGACTGTTGTCACGAATGATGAAAATGAGTTGATTCCAACTCGATTGGTTACGGGGTGGCGTGTTTGCATTGACTATCGTAAGTTAAATGATGCCACCCGCAAAGACCATTTTCCTCTACCTTTTATGGATCAGATGCTTGAGAGATTAGCAGGGAACGAATACTATTGTTTCCTTGATGGTTTCTCGGGTTATTTTCAAATTCCCATTGATCCTCAGGATCAAGAAAAGACTACCTTTACATGCCCTTATGGAACCTTTGCTTATAAACGTATGCCTTTCGGCTTATGTAATGCTCCAGGCACATTCCAGAGGTGTATGATGGCTATATTTACCGACATGATCGGTAAAACAATGGAGGTCTTTATGGATGACTTTTCGGTCATTGGGGATTCGTTCCAAGCATGTCTCTCCAATTTAGAAAACATGTTGAAACGGTGTAAAGACACCAATCTTTGTCTAAATTGGGAGAAGAGTCATTTTATGGTCAGAGAGGGCATTGTCCTCGGCCATAAGATATCAAAGAACGGGATTGAGGTTGACAGAGCTAAAGTTGATGTCATTGGTAAATTACCTCATCCCACTACCGTCAAAGGTATTAGGAGTTTTTTGGGTCATGCCGGTTTCTATCGTAGATTCATACAAGATTTTTCTAAAATCGCCCGGCCTATGACTCACCTCCTTGAAAAGGATGCTCCTTTTATCTTCTCACCAGAGTGCATCAAAGCTTTTGAAATACTAAAGAAAAAGCTTACTGAGGCACCCATTCTAGTTGCCCCCGACTGGGATTTTCCCTTTGAGCTCATGTGCGATGCAAGTGATTTTGCAATCGGTGCAGTCCTGGGGCAACGAAAAGCCAAACATTTTCAGCCTATCCACTACGCAAGCAAAACAATGACTGAAGCTCAAACTCATTACACTACTACAGAAAAAGAATTATTGGCTGTGGTGTATGCCTTTGAGAAGTTTCGGCCATATTTGATCTTGACAAAATGTGTAGTGTATACGGATCACTCGGCTCTCAAATATCTCTTTGCAAAACAAGATGCAAAGCCGAGATTACTCCGTTGGGTTCTCCTCCTGCAAGAATTTGATATCATTATACGTGATAAAAAAGGAGCTGAGAACCTAGCTGCTGATCATTTATCCCGATTAGAGAACCCACACCAAGATGTTTTCGAGAAAAAGGAAATAAATGAAACATTTCCTCTCGAGACACTCAATGCGGTTACTTTTCGAGGAGATTCTATTACCCCATGGTTTGCCGACTTCGCAAATTACCATGCGGGTAACTTCATTGTGAAAGGGATGTCGACCCAACAGAAGAATAAATTCTTCAAGGATGTTAAACATTATTTCTGGGACGACCCCTACTTATTCAAAATCTGTGCGGATCAAGTCATCCGGCGGTGTGTTTACGGACAGGAAGCTATTGACATTCTCAAAGCTTGCCATGCTGGACCCACGGGGGGCCATCATAGTCCAAACTACACCGCCAAAAAGGTGTTTGATTCCGGGTTTTATTGGCCCACAATCTATAAGGATGCCCAAGAACTCATAAAAACTTGTGAAGCTTGTCAGCGTCACGGTAATATTTCACAACGGAATGAAATGCCACAAAATGCAATTCAAGTCTGTGAAATCTTTGATGTCTGGGGCATTGACTTTATGGGGCCATTTCCATCATCTCGAGGAAACAAATACATTCTCGTGGCTGTTGACTATTTGTCAAAATGGGTTGAAGCAAAAGCTTTACCCACCAATGATGCCCGAGTTGTTGTAAAATTCCTGAAGTCTCTGTTTGCCCGTTTTGGAACCCCACGTGCTATAATCAGTGATCGTGGTACGCATTTCTGCAATGACAAATTTGACAAAGTCATGCAAAAGTATGGTGTAACTCACCGTCTTTCTACTGCGTATCACCCACAAACAAGTGGGCAAGTTGAAGTTTCAAATCGGGGGATTAAAAGAATCTTAGAAAGGACTGTAGGAGAAAATCGTGCATCCTGGTCGGATAAATTGGATGATGCACTATGGGCCTTTCGTACAGCTTACAAAACACCCATTGGGTGTACACCTTACAAGCTTGTGTACGGAAAGGCATGTCATCTACCGATCGAATTAGAGCACAAAGCCTACTGGGCCTTGAAACATGCAAACTTTGACCTTCAAACTGCGGGTGATCACCGAAAAGTTCAAATGAATGAATTAAATGAACTGCGTGATCAATCTTACGAGAACTCTTTGATTTATAAAGAAAAGACAAAGAAGATTCATGACTCAAAAATCAAGAACCGCGTTTTCAACGTTGGTGATCGAGTCCTTCTTTTCAATTCAAGATTGAAGATTTTCTCGGGAAAACTCAAATCCCGTTGGTATGGTCCATTCTCTGTTACAAAAGTTTATCCATATGGTACCGTTGAGTTATCTCAAAATGACGGACCAAATTTCAAAGTGAATGGTCATCGGTTAAAACACTACTTTGGAGAGGACATACCATTTATGGTTGTCCCGGATCTTCAAACATTCCCCATGAACCAATGAATGCGGGGATCGAGTCAAGCTAGTGACTCGGTGATCAAAAACATTAGCAAAACATGGGTTCTCACTCGTGTCTCTGTTTTCTTTCTATTTTCTACTACCAAGTGTGGGGGAGATTGTCCCTTCCACTTACTTCCCCGTAGACTTTTAAATTGCTTTTTCTCCCGGGCTGTTCAGGAGCACTTTATTACAGTTGGCCGTTCACAAGCGGTTAGCTAGCGTGATAAACCTGACTGTTCGGGAGGAATCAACTTAATTCGGGGTCGAGTCAGGCTAGTGACTCGGTGATAAAAAAACATTAGCCCGCACCATATGGGTTTTCACCCATATATTCTGACTTCTTTCTATTTTCTACCACCCAAGTTTGGAGGAATGCCCCACAGGTTGTATATATGTAAGTATTTCAGTTTCATAAAAAAAAAAAAAAAAAAAAAAAAAAAAAATATATATATATATATATATATATATATATATATATATATATATATATATATATATATATATAGAAGGAATTTGCATGCCTTAACGGCTTAAATGCAAATTAAATAAAAATAAAATAAATATGTATATAAAAATAATGGCTATTCAGTATTTCCCTTTCACGTTCTAAGTGTTGGTTTAACAGCCGGTTCTTTGAATATTGAGGGCAATATTCAGTTCTAAGTGTGGGGGGGAAATTCTAGCGAATTTTATCAAATGTATCATCTAGCACCCCCATTTTAGCCAAATTTTAAAAAAATTTTCTCACTTAGAACTCAGAAAATGGTTATCAGTCCGCCATGTCTAACCCACATAAGGATTGGCTAATCCCGGAGCAAACGGCTCTTGGTAAAGATAAATCAAATCCGTTTATGGCTTGCAATTTGCCCAAAATTGTATGGTATTTCAACTCACCATATCCTAAAAAGTGAAGAGTTGACTAGCCCGCAAGGTTATGGCTTGTGGTAAAGGCTTTGGAATACCATAATTGGTAATCAGCTCACCAAAGATAATAGTTGTAATTTATCTAAGAGCTGGCTAGTCCAGAAGCAAACGGCTTCTGGTAAAGACAAACCAAAACCGTTGACAGCTGGTGATTTGCTCAAAATCACATGGTTATCAGTGTACCATAGTTCTTACTTGAACTGAAACATTTGGCTACTCCAGAGGTGATGGCTTCTGGTAAAGAGATACATCCATTAAAATCTTCATAAAAGATTGCTAGGGACTAGCAATAGTTTAGTGTGGGGGATTGATGAGTGTGTAAATACTCATCATTTCTTTCACATTTGAGCTACAGAAACAGTCAAAAATACTTGAAAAAGTCTAAAAATGTATAAAAATATCATCTGACTGTGTTTTTATAAGTTTCAGGGAAAAACAAAACAATAAATGGCATAATTTGCATTTTAGTCCCTGAACTTTCAGAATTTGGCAAATCTAGTCCCTAGAATCTAAAAAAGTGGAATTTATCATTCAAGGTCCCTAAAATAATCTTAATTGTCAAATTTGGTCCTTGAATGATTGTTTGAGCAAATATTACAAAAAGGTCCCTCAATTTTGAAAAGTGTCAAAAATGGTCCCTGGGTTATTTAAAATGGAAAATTAATAATTAAAACCCTTGTACTATTTAAACTTGGCAATATTTACCCTTGTGATAACTTTGGAATAATTACAGGATGGTCCTTGGAATTTCAGAAATGACAAATTTGGTCCCTATGTTTAACCAAATCCGGATCTAAACTATCCCTAAAAATCCAAATCCAATATTCACTAAACCCAATATTCACTAAACCCAGCCTACCCAATTACCCAAGCCCAAACACAAATAAGCCCAACCCCCATCTGAGTTTAAAAACTCAGTAAAACCCCCTTTGACCCGTCTCTTTCCCACTCACCCCAGCCATAACCAGTCATCCCCCCAGCTGGCTCATCCACCTCATCCCCCCTCCTCAACACTCCACCTAACATGCCAAAACCAATTAATGCATCCCTCCCACTCCCCAATAGCAAAATCAGAGATTAATCACCAATTTCCACTTTTCCCGCCAAAAGTGCCAAATGGTCGAATCTGATGAATTCTTGGAAATCAATGGCTCAGATGAGGTGGGAAGTACTCAGAGATGTCGACAAGAAGGTTAGAGGCTATAAAGAGCAGAGGAGAGAGTGTGTATTATTTTTATCTAGAGTAATTTAGTTTTATTAATGTCGAATTATTAAATTTCAAGTTCTTAGTTTAATTTTAATCTTGCAAGTGTTGTAATTTATGTTTTCAGAGTGTTATAAACCTTTCTCAATAATTTAATTCAAGTTTCAGTTAACTTTCCAGTTTATGCAATTTTCACTTTATTTCAAAAATCTCATAATCAATTGTATGTTGTTATTAGAATGTTTCTGGACTCATAAGCTCACATAAGCTCCCATATAGCTTACTGAAGCTATTAGTAATCAGTAAAACAAGTTTAGTAATCAGAAAATCAAAAATACAAAAATAGTCAACAAAAGTCAAAGTTTCATGATCATGGTGATTAATGCTGGAGCAGGGTAAATATTGGATTGCCCTGGGTTAGTGAACCTGAGGAGGTTCTATAGGAGTGATTCATTGGTCCTTGTTCTTGGTTTCAAGCTGGAAAGCAGTTGTAAGAATTTCTAAGTAATTTGGCATTTCACTGTGTTAGTTGTTTTTAATCTTTGATCATTGCATTTCTGTGTTTCTTAGTTGATATTGAGTAGGTTTATGCATTAAAACACTTTGCTTGTTCATTAAAAATCTTAGTTGCTAAAATCTCCTTTTAACAGTCAAAATAGCATATTGTCAAGTTCTTTAGTTCTTGCTGCTTTATTTGGATTTTCTAGTCTAGTTGGTCCTATATAATCATAAGAAAGTACTGGAATCAAGTGTTGTGATTTAAAATTCAGATTTGCTTTGAAAATCTTGCATACCTGTCCTGATCAAGGGTGTTTGGATTTGCTGAATCAGTAGGTCTATAGGGTTTGTTTGTTGTTGTTTGCTGTTGTAACTTGGTTCACTAGGGTCTATTAGCTCAGTTCTAGCATAAAATTCAGTAGTCAAGAGTTAAAAAGTCAAAATTGTATTTAAATCTTCATCACAGTTAACTGTGATGAGATTTGAGTTCATGATTGTTCAAAATCATTTCATAAGTGTGTAACCTTGCTTGATCTAGCTTCTTTTAGACTTATTACATCAATATCAGTCCATTAGAACTAATCAAATCTCACCAAAGTCAAAACTTCTACTTTTCTGCAAAAGTCAACTGCATCAGCAGAAACATGGTTCTGAGCAGCTGAACTTGTGCTCAATTGGAGTACAATTGGTGTGATTCTCATAGGGCTTTTGTGATTTTTGGATAGCTCATAAGCCAATCTAGCTTTTGCCCCCCTTAGGTTGACTTTTAGACAGCTTATTGAGTGCTTAATCTAGCCCTCAAGTTTGCCTGTTCAGCTGAATTTTCTGTTTTGATCTTCATAGCAGTCAAGTGTGTAGTTTGCTCAAATCTTGTGCTTATTTGCAATTTTCAGTTGTTTTAAGCTTATTTTAGTATATTTAGCTTATCCTGGTCAGTTGGTGAAGTTTAGTGCTTATTTGCTTAATTTTGGCTTATTAGCTTATTGCTTATTAGCCCAAATCTGCTTATTAGGCCTTGTCAGCTTTTCATTTTATTTTTCTTATCTTTCTAATATTATTTTAGAATTATCTGTAATTTTTCATAATTTTCTGATCAGTTTTAATATTTTTAATCATTTTAAGTAGTTTTTAATAGTAATTTAATCATAATAAATAGAAAAATAATCAAAAAAATATAATTCCAATTTTCATAATTTTCTTTTGTCATTTTTAATCTAGGAAAAATATAAAAATATTTTTAGGACTTAAAAACAAACGAAATAGAAATATAGTGATAGCTTCTATTTAATAGAATTTATCTTTTTAAATTTTAATTAAGTAATTTTCATTTTTATAATTTTCTTATCTTTTTATTACCTTAGAGTATTTATATAAAAAATTTCAGATTTTTGTTTGATCTTTTAGTATTTATTAGAATTTTAATTAGTTTAAATAATTATTAAATAGTTTTTAATTAATAATAATTAATTAATAAGTCAAATAAATAATTTTAATTTTCCAATAATTTTCTTTTCTTATTAGGATTGTAAAAATATAAATTTCATATCCGTAGGCTGTTTATTTCTTAAAACTCGCTTTTTATTTCGTACGTTTACGTTTATTTAAATTTAAACGTACGCTTTTAGGTTTTTATACGTTTTTAAGTAATTTGGTTTCCAGTTCTTGTTTATATAGCTTGGTTAAAGCTATTTTCTTATCTCATTAGTGTAATCAAAATCATAATCCCTTTTCTGTTCATAAACACTTGATCACAATCCGTTTAAGCACAATTTCGCATCTCGCTGGGACTTAAACGACCCGGGGATAAAACTATACTCCTTGGATTATTGCATTGTGTCCTTGATAGTTTGACTTTGTTTGACCACATCCGTGGTTGATTTAAGTTGACTGTTTCAGGAGCAACCAGGTACCACCAGAGATGTTGTTACTACTGGTGAAGATGGCACAGTCACACTTGGAATTGACAGACCTCGCGAGTACAACGATCTTAATGATGAAGAAAAGAAGAGGTATGATGCTGACCTTAGAGCTTCAAACATTGTCATTCAAGGTCTGCCAAAGGATGTATACAAGCTCATCAATTTCAACACTGAAGCTAAAGCTGTGTGGGACAATGTTAAAATGTTGTTGGCGAGGTCAGAACTCACAAAGGAAGACCGTGAGTCACAGCTGTATGATGAGTTCGAGCATTTCAAAATGAACCCAGGAGAGAATATCACAGACTACTATGTGAGATTTCATAAGTTGGTGAATGATATGAGGATGATCAGAATGACTATGCCCAACATCCAACTAAACTCAAAGTTTGTGAACAACATGACTCCTGAATGGGACAGATTTGTTACTGCTGTCAAACTCAACAAAGGTTTAAGGGATACAAACTCAACAAATGAGTACACTTATTAAAGAGTCTAGAGTAAGAGAAGAAACATTAAAACAAGAGTTGAATTCTTTGAAAAATCAGCTAGAACAGTCTGTCAAACAGAAACAGGAAGTACAAAAGTGTATAACTACACTTAAGCTAGAATTCAAAGAAAAAGAAAAGGAACTCTTAAATGATTTTTCTAGACTCAAAACCTTAAAGAATAAGCTTGAGGATAAGTTGTACACACAAGACCAAACCAGACAAACTGCCCAAATGATGTATAAGCACAGAAAGTTAAGTGACAAGCATAGTGAAAGCAATGTAGGTAAATCTAAATTAGCTATTCATGAGATTGCTAAGATAGCCCAACCTGCATTAAATGATTCCAATGTGATGTTTATGCCTAATCATGACCCGCCTGAGCATATCTACACTAAAGAGGAGGATGAGATAAGTGAGAGAACAATGGAAAGAATGAATGAGAAAATGAGGGATCCCGAGTGCATAGCCAGACGAATAATAGTCAAGCCCCATGACTATAGTGAGGAAAATCGTTTGACTGTGTTTGCTCCTCAAAAGAAGTTAACACCTAAACAGATATTCTGGAAACAAGATAATGAAAAACTTAAGGAAGAAAAACTTAAGGCCAACACCCCTCTCATTAGAAAAGTTGCGTCCATAACGGTGTATCCTCCCAATACACCTAGGAATTTGGTGCCTTTGTCTCTTCCCACTGAATGCAAAACCTTAATTAGCTTATATGTGCTTTGGCAACTGTTTGCTGATTTCGATAAAACATGTAAGAAGAGAATCACACCAACCGGCATTACTGAGGGGGAAAGGTGTTTTGAACATGCAAAAAGGTGTTACTTAACTGAGGTCATGCCATTCTTTAAACTACTTAAAGAACATTTTGAAGGGTTGCAAACTGCCCTCAACACAGAAATAAAAGAAATGAAAGTAGTGTTTAAAGAACATGGAAAATGAGGTGAATGAATATGCAATAGAACTTAAGAGTCGTGAGATTGAAAGAAAAAACATACTCATCACTAATGACAACTTGATTGCTAAATGTATTGCACAAGATGTATTTTACACTGCTACTGATTCTGCATTGTCTGTTTGTCAATTTCATGAGTATGCTATTGCGTTAAATGTCACCCAGAATCGTGTTGTTGAGCTTGAGGGGGAGAATTTAAAATTGCTTGAAAAAATTCAAAATGATGACCATGATAATATGGTTAAACGTTTTTCAAAACTAGAAGTTGATTATCTAAATTTGCAAATGAAACATCAACATTTAAATGAAAAACACAAAATATCAAATGACAAGACATCCTTGGATGCTCCTGAATTTGATACTTATTTTGAATTAAGCAAACGAGATGAGAAAATTCAAGCTCACACGAACACGATTCGACTGCTGAGGGCCCAAATTGCCCAATTGAAATCCAACAAGTGTGATGTGTATGGCACCAATAAACCTTCGTCTTCAGATTCTCAGAATTTTCAATATCAAAACACCATAAATAAGTTACATCATGAAAATGAGTGTTATCGAGAAGAAAATTCTAAGGTCAAACAACATTTCAAAGAGTTATATGATTCTATTAAAGTTACAAGAAGCAATTAGAAATAATAGCTTTGCCCATCAAACATATCTCGATCATCTTAGAGAGGGCCTTGACACACTTCGTGAGGTAGTTGAAGAGGATAGAACTGAAAAGCCACTTGATAGGGCAGTTGTTTATGCCTGCAAACTCACGAAAAGGATTCAGGAAAACTTAGAATATGCCATAGGCTCAGTCCCTAAGTTTAACAGCCATAGAGATAGATTTGTTGCATCATCATCCACTGTTAAGAACAAACATGTAGCCTTTGATTTACCATGTACAACATCAGAACCCAGCACATCAAAATCAGGAAAACATGTGTTAGTGAAACAAACTAATGTTCCCATCGTTACTTCTACAGGAGTGAAAAGTGACACCCAAGCTAGCGGGTCAAAGCCTAAAGGCAATACAAGGAATGATAGGACTACGCCAGCTAAGAGTGATCACAAGAAGAGTGTAGAAGCCCAACCTAGGAACAATAAGTTTGCAAAGACTAGATTGAATCGTGTTGATTCTAGTATTAAAAGTACTGTAATTAATTCGAATTCTAAAGCGGTCTGTAAAACATGTGACAAATGCTTAATTTCTGCTAATCATGATGAATGTGTTGTGTCATTTCTGATGTCTCATGCACCACCCCATGTTAATTATGTTAGAAAAACTGAAAGAAGTAAGAAAGTTTGGAAGGCAACAGGAAAAACTTTTGCAAATGTTGGGTATCAATGGAGACCCACTGGAAAGAAATTTGCTTTAGGAAATAAACATCCATTACCTAAGGTGAATAAACATAAGAATGTAAAAGTTAAGGAATGGAGACTAACAGGTCGAATTTTGCCCTTAGGAACACAATGCCTTCATCATAAGTCATCTGTTGAACCTAGGGTAGATTCCACTATAGTAACCTCAGTGATTGATACTTCTGTTGCTCCTGAATTTGTGTGTGCTAACCAAACGGACCCCAACTGCACGTGGGGATCCACATATTTCAGTTATCCATCGTTGTCTGTTTTCAAATGCAGGTCGTACAAATCGTCCTTTGGTATTTGGACTCAGGCTGCTCTAAACATATGACTGGGGATCGCTCACGGCTCAAGAACTTCGTGAAAAAGTTTATCGGGACAGTTAGATTCGGGAACGACCACTTTGGTGCGATTATGGGTTATGGAGATTATGTGTTCGGTGACAGTGTAATCTCAAGGGTATATTATGTGGAAGGATTAGGGCACAATCTGTTTTCTGTGGGTCAATTTTGTGATTCAGATCTGGAAGTGGCTTTGAGAAAACATACATGTTTCGTCAGAGAATTGGATGGTATAGATCTCCTCAAGGGCAGTCGGGGCACCAATCTATACACCATATCGATTGAAGAAATGTTGAAGTCCTCTCCCATATGCTTGCTTTCAAAAGCCTCTAAAACAAAATCATGGCTGTGGCATCGTCGTTTGAACCACTTGAACTTCGATACCATAAATAATCTTTCCCGTAAAGATCTTGTTAGAGGGATGCCCAGACTAAAATATGAGAAAGATCATATCTGCTCTGCATGTCAACTGGGCAAAAGCAAGAAACAAACCCACAAGCCTAAAACCATTAACACCAACTTGGAAGTTCTTCATACCCTCCACATGGACTTGTGCGGTCCAATGAGAATACAAACCATAAATGGAAAGAAATATGTTCAGGTGATAGTAGATGATTATTCTCGGTTCACATGGGTAAAGTTTTTGAGAACCAAGGACGAAACTTCAGAGGTTATCATTAAACTGATAAAACAGCTGCAAGTAAGGCTCGATAAAACTGTCAGAATCATCCGCACTGATAATGGTACTGAGTTTGTTAACCAACAACTCCGTAATTTCTATGAAAGTATTGGCATCACGCATCAGAAAAGTATCCCTCGCACTCCTCAACAGAACGGAGTTGTTGAACGAAGGAACCGTACTCTAGTGGAAGCTGCAAGAACCATGCTTATATTTTCAAAGGCACCGATGTTTCTCTGGGCAGAGGCTATTGCAACAGCATGTTACACCCAAAACCGATCTCTAATTCATCCTGTTCATGAAAAGACTCCCTTCGAGTTAATTCATAACAAGAAACCAGATCTTTCCTTTCTCCGTGTGTTTGGCGCACTTTGTTATCCGACTAATGATAGTCAAGACTTGGGAAAGTTAAGAGCTAAAGCAGACGTAGGTATTTTTGTTGGATACGCACCAGACAGTAAAGGGTATAGAATCTATAATAAGAGAACCCGTAAAATCATGGAAACCATTCATGTTACGTTCAACGAGCTGAGTGAGCAACCTGCTTCAAGACAAATTAGTTCTGGACCCGATCTTAAACTTTTGACACCTGGACCCATTAGTTCAGGACTTGTACAGAATTCTACGCCTGCGGATTCTTATGTACCACCTACATGTGAGGAGTTGAAGAAGTTATTTGATCCTATGTTTGATGAATACTTTGAGCCAATGAATGGAACCATCCCAAGCGCACCAGCTGTACTTCCTATGGCTGAGGCTCAAGCTCCGCAAGGCACAGAAGGCCCAACAGCTTCAGTATCAGTCAGTCTCAATGCTCCAACTACCAGTCAATCGCCTTCATCATCAAATACTCAATCCTCTCCAGTACTACAAGAATCTGCAGATAATCATTCTTTGGAAGTTAATCCTTTTTGGTATCAGAGCATGATTGGATCTTTGAAAGTTAATCCTTTTAATCATTTTGCTCCTGTTGATGAGGTACCTTTTGAAAACATATTTGCTCCTGAACATTCATCAGACACATCCTCTCTTGAAGAACACAGCACTGCTACATCAGTTCAAAACCCTCAACCTCACGACCATCTCAGAAAATGGACCAGCAATCATCCAATCGACAACATCATAGGCAATCCCTCACGTCCAGTATCCACACGTAATCAACTAGCCACTGATGCACTATGGTGCTTCTTCAATTCTGTGTTGTCCAAAGTCGAACCTAAAGATGCCAAAGAAGCAATGACAAAAGATTGCTGGTTCGAGGCTATGCAGGATGAAATTCATGAATTTGATCGACTTGAAGTATGGGAATTAGTGCCTCCTCCAGAACGTGCAATGATTATTGCTTTAAAGTGGATCTTCAAAGTGAAACTTGATGAGCATGGTGATGTGTTAAAGAACAAGGCACGGTTAGTTGCAAAAGGGTTCAGACAAGAAGAGGGCATTGATTTTGAAGAATCGTTTGCTCCGGTTGCTAGAATTGAAGCCATAAGAATCTTCCTTGAAAATGCTGCTAGTCGGAATATGATAGTCTACCAGATGGATGTCAAAACGGCCTTCTTGAATGGAGACTTAAAGGAAGAAGTTTATGTGAGCCAACCCGAAGGATTCATGGATGCTGAACATCCTACTCATGTTTACCACTTGAAGAAGGCTCTTTATGGGTTGAAGCAGGCACCAAGGGCATGGTACGATACATTGTCCAAGTTCCTTCTAGTGAACGGGTTCTCCAAGGGTGTTGTTGATCCCACACTATTCACCAGGAAGTCAAGAAAACATCTACTACTTGTTCAGATTTATGTAGATGATATCATCTTTGCTTCAACAGATCCTAGTGAATGTGATAGATTTTCAAAGGAGATGAATTCCAAGTTCCAAATGTCCATGATGGGACAAATGTCATTCTTCTTAGGATTACAAGTTTCTCAAAGTCCCGGAGGCATATTCATTAATCAATCCAAATACGCCAATGAGATCTTGAAAAAGTTTGGATTCGATTCAAGTGAGCCTGTTGACACTCCCATGGTTGATAGAACAAAGCTAGATGAAGATCCTTCAGGGATTCCAGTGGATATAACAAAGTATCGAAGCATGATTGGATCTTTGATGTACATCACTGCTAGTAGACCAGATCTTCTGTTTGCTGTGTGTATGTGTGCTCGGTATCAATCCAAGCCAACCAAAAAGCATGTTGAAGCGGTGAAAAGGATCTTCCGATACCTTCAAGGCACAGTTCATATGGGTCTCTAGTATCCTAAGGACACAGCAATGGAGTTAACGGCTTATGCTGATGCTGATCATGCGGGATGTCAAGACACTCGTCATAGTACTTCAGGAGGAGCTCAGTTTTTAGGGGAAAAGTTGGTTAGTTGGTCTTCTAAGAAGCAGATGAGTACTTCCATATCATCTACTGAAGCTGAGTACATTGCCATGTCTGCATGCTGTGCACAAATCCTTTGGATGCGATCACAACTTTCAGACTATGGATTCTCATACAACAAAATTCCCCTATATTGTGACAACAAAAGCGCCATTGCTCTTTGTTGTAACAATGTTCAGCACTCCAGGTCAAAACATATCGACATCAGGCATCACTTCATCAGGGAACAGGTGGAAAAAGGAATTGTGGAACTATACTTCGTGAGGACAGAGTTTCAGTTAGCAGACATCTTCACCAAGGCTCTCCCAAGAGAAAGGTTTCAGTTTATTCTCCCACGTCTTGGAATGAAGAGCCTGACACCTGAAACCCTCAAGAGTCTTCAGGAAGAAAGGGAGGAGTAATGGATTGACTTCATATATCCCTGTACATAGTTGTATTTATCTTAAAACAAAAAGAAAATACAAAAATATAAAACCTATAAAATCCATAAAAATCAAAAAATCAGAAAATACCAAAAATAGTCCTACCTAGGCATGTCTTCTGTTTATCGATAACATTTATGGATCTAGAAATGTCATTCAACAATGACACGGATCTTTAAATGAAGCTCGAGCAGAAGTTATACTAATCAGTTAAAACATGTCTTAATGGCTTGCTATTATTTCAGATAGCAACCCGCGCTATACATTGGGGAAAGCTTGTCGCCAAAAAGACAGCTTTTCCTCCAACTGGGTGATGTTCACCTGGGCATGGATTACTTTATATCCATGTTTCTTCGATCTTATGTACGCTTCAGTGCATCATTTCGTGTAAAAGAAGAGAAATCTTCTTTATATCATAAACTTTCCAGTTCTATGATTCTTTAGGAGAGTTTTTGATGTTTCACAAGGTGGTAAATTGGACTTAAATTTTTACAAATACTTCTCGTTAAATTGAATGACTACAGCTCTTTAAATAGAAAACGGGTCATTAATTGAGGGGGAGAGTCTTTGTTCAAATTTTTTGACACCTTGTTCTAAACATTGTGCAACATCAGCAGTGACACTCTCTCTTGGTTTGAGGGGGAGTATTGTATACTCCATTATCAGAAAACATTAAATCAGACACATTTTCTCCCACATTTTTCTAACTTATTTAAATCAATTGGGATCACAAATCTCAACTGGTTTGAAATTTTTGATCGGGGGAGAGAATGTGATTTAAATATGAAACCTGATAAAATGTGATGTTTTGGACTCAAATGTTAGGCTCTCCCATATGTGCTAAACTCTTTCGTATATCGATGCACATATTGAGGGGGAGCGAATGGACAAAAAGGATTTGGCATAGCATGAGATCGTGACTCAGACTTAACCAATGAATTGACGAAACCTATACTGTCATTGATCGAAAGGACATATCCTGGCCGGGTAATAATTTCAAGCTGGTCTAACCAGTGATGTAAGCGTGTCTCGAAAAGGATGTGTCTGAGTAGAGTGTACCATTTTGAGAAACTTTCTGTGGACTTGACCAGGCCGGGTAATAATTTCAAGCTAGTCTAACTAGTGATGTAAGCGTGTCTCAAATCGTTCATATTCACTGAAAGTGGATCAATTCAAAAAGTGCAAGCTCTACCCAACATGTGCAAATTTATAAAACAATCATCCGAGCACATGTTGAGGGGGAGCATTTGAAAAATATAAAACTCTCAAAGTGTTAGCAAAATGTGTTTCATAATCATGAACACTTTGAGAGATTTTTTCAAGGATTTTGGTAAATGGCAACATAGGATAGTCATGAAGTTATAAGGTGGCTAAGGTTAGGAAAACCGTCCTATGATCCGCCAGAACCGGAGGGATCTACCCAAGGAAAATACCAAATAGTTAGTATTAGAAAGTCCTTAGGTATGATATGAAAAAAGGAGTAATATGAGAAAGGAGAAAGAAGTGGTTGAAGAATTAAAAAGAAATGAAATGAGAAAGGGTGAAAAGAAATAGCCTTCCAATTATTCAACCTTAGGGCAGAAACCGGGTTCAATTCATATGCTACTGGTGGTTACTAAGGTAACACCGGTATTGAAGACAAGACGTCATGGACCCAGTGACGCACTGCACTAAACCTTCTAAACCACTCAAGTTCTCTTAAAAGGACTTGTTTCATTCTCACGGGGAACCCTGCATAATCTATCGACCGCTCATTACGAGTTATGTTGATATTGAAACAGGAGACACCGCTCCAGTCTCCGACTACCAAAAATGCACTTTTCGAGTCTAGAGCCACGAGATGCATCATAAGATCTCATAGGAACACGTGTCACTTCTACACTGGGTGTTCAACATTAAGGACACCGGTTGTAAACTAAGAGTCCTACGCAGATCTTAGCAATCTGCCAGAACATTTATGAGAGAATTTACGAATGTAATTCTCAATGATTGAATGGAAATTCCTGCCAGGGTCAACATCAAGCAGCCCTGAAAGCAGGTCACTTCGGTAATTCCCTGTGGATTACGCTTAGTGATCGCGGCGGTTTCAAACGGTCTATAGTTGTGGAGTGATCTCCAGCGACTCACCTAATCGTTGATTTACTACGGTAAGATCTTAAAAAACCCTCTATGGGTTTTCGATTTAGGAACGGTCGTGGTAAGGATTAGAGAGAGTTTTCACACTATGCTGTTAACAATCTCGAAGTCCGAACCTGTAAGTACCGGACGTTTTATTGCTAACTGTCGTATGCAGGAACTTCTGGCGGCTGTAGCTGTTGGATGTTGTAGCTGGTTGCAGTTGTAGCTGGTTGCAGAAAAGATGCCATTCCACCACCACAAGTTCACACTACAATTTCATCTTTAACAAAGAAGTCATGATCAATCGAAAAGACCTTCAACACTGCTTTCGCAACTCTAAAGCTGAAGATCATGATCCAGATAAGTGTGAGCATGTTGGCGCAACAAACACAATCCATCACCACATGTTCGCTCTACTCCATCATCATGTTCAATGAAGTCATGACAACCTAAATGACCTTCAACACAGCTTCTGCTAACTCTGATGCTGAAAGTCATGACCCAGAATAGAGTGAGCATGTCGATTCAAAGAGTACCACATCACATTGAAACATACCACTGAAAGATGACATGGAAACACATGGTGGACGATAACTCCAAAGAATCAACAAAGATCATCCAAGACAGAAGAAAAAGTCATCTGAAGATTTGCTGCTGCACAATGATCAAGGATTGTGAAGAATCATTGTTTAACGAGCTATGAAGTCAAGAGCCATGGATGAAGTGCAAAAATTCAGAACATTACTTCAGGGGTGACCTCCCTTAGGGGGAGATTGTTAGGAATATGAATATTCAATTGAAGACTCGGTCACCCCGAGTACTTATTAGCACATCATAGCTCGTAGGATAACTAGTAATATTAGTAGTAGCTTAGTTATTATTATTAGTATTGTGGAGTGGGTCGGGTCTTTACCCACTGTCAGCTCGCTCCACAGCCCGCTAGGGGCATATTATGTAAGAACTATAAATACCCTTTCCCACACAAGGGAAAGGGTGGAACTCCTCATTTTATCTAATCTAATACACATACATTTCTCTCTCTAAGTTCCCACCTTTCTCTCTCTAACTTCTCATCTCTTAGTTCGATCCATATCTTGCCTCAAACTAGTGTTTATGTGATAGTAAATATCCTACACAACCAACTACAAGAGTTATTGGATAAAGGATTTATTCGACCAAGCACTTCGCCTTGGGGAGCTCCTGTCCTATTCGTCAAAAAAAAGGACGACTGTCTTAGGATGTGTATCGATTATCGAGAGTTGAATAAAATTACGGTAAAGAATCGATATCCATTACCAAGGATCGATGATCTGTTTGATCAACTGCAAGAATCGAGTGTTTACTCAAAAATCGATCTAAGATCAGGTTATCATCAGTTGCGTGTTAGGGAAGAGGATATTCCTAAAACAGCTTTCAGAACAAGATACGGTCATTATGAATTTCAAGTAATGTCATTTGGGTTGACTAATGCACCAGCCGTGTTTATGGATCTCATGAACCGTGTGTGCAAACCCTATTTGGACAAATTCGTGATTATGTTCATTGATGATATTCTCATCTATTCTCGGAGTGAAGAAGAACATGCGAAGCACTTAAGGATTATTTTGGAACTACTCAAGAGAGAACAACTGTACGCTAAATTCTCCCAGTGTGATTTCTAGATTCACACTGTACAGTTTCTTGGACACGTGATTGACCACCACGGTATTCACGTGGATGCTTCCAAAATAGAAGCAGTCAAAAATTGGCCGACACCTACAACCCCCACTGAGGTACGTCAATTTTTAGGACTTGCTGGCTATTATCGGAGATTCATCGAGGGATTTTCGAAGATTACCAAGTCTTTAACAGAATTGACACAGAAGAACAAGAAGTATGTTTGGGGAGAAGATCAAGAGAAAGCTTTCCAGCTGTTAAAGCAAAAGCTTTGTGAAGCACCAATTCTAGCTTTACCCGAGGGAAACGACGATTTCTTTGTTTATTGTGACGCATCACACCAAGGGTTCGGCGCGGTTTAAATGCAAAGGAATAAAGTTATTGCTTATGCCTCTCGACAGCTCAAGCCTCATGAGGAGAATTATACGACTCATGATCTTGAGCTAGGAGCAGTTGTATTTGCTCTTAAAATCTGGAGACATTATCTGTACGGCACGAAGTGTGTCGTATTCACAGATCACAAGAGCCTCCAACATATTCTTGACCAGAAAGAATTGAATATGAGGCAACGCCGATGGTTAGAGTTGCTAAGTGACTATGACCGTGAAATTCGTTACCACCCTGGAAAAGCAAATGTTGTAGCAGATGCTTTAAGCAGGAAGGAACGAATTAAGCCTCTTCGAGTTAGAGCTTTAGTCATGACTATCAACTTGGACCTGCCATCCCAAATTCTCAATGCACAAGCTGAAGCAGTAAAGGAAGAAAATATTCAGGCTGAGAATTTAAGGGGTATGGACAAGGCGTTTGAACTTCGTCCTGATGGAACTCGTTGTATAAAGAACAGAAGTTGGTTACCACTCTTTGGTGACTTAAGGAATGTGATTATGCATGAATCACATAAGTCCAAGTATTCTATCCACCCAGGATCTGAAAAGATGTATCAGGATCTCAAAAAGCTTTAACATGAAAGCTGACATTGCTGAGTATGTCAGTAAATGTTTGACATGTGCACGAGTTAAAGCTGAACATCAAAGGCCGTCTGGCTTATTGACTCAACCTGAGATTCCTGAATGGAAGTGGGAAAGGATAACTATGGATTTCATCACCAAGTTACCTAGGACATCAAGCGGATATGACACTATTTGGGTCATCGTTGATCGTCTTACGAAATCAGCGCACTTTCTGCCAATCAAGGAGACAGATGAGATAGAAAGTCTTGCGCAATTATATCTGAAAGAAGTAGTCTCACGACATGGAGTACCAATTTCCATTATCTCGGATCGTGATTCTCGTTTCACATCCCGATTTTGGGAAAAGCTTCAGAAAGCTTTGGGTACTCAGTTGGATATGAGCAATGCTTATCATCCGCAGACCGACGGACAGAGCAAAAGAACTATTCAAACGTTGGAAGATATGCTCAGGGCATGCGTAATAGATTTTGGTAAAGGATGGGATAAACATTTGCCTTTGGCAGAATTCTCATACAACAATAGTAACCATGCCAGCATTAAGGCAGCACCGTTTGAAGCACTTTATGGACGGAAGTGCCGATCACTTGTTTGTTGGGCGGAAGTCGGAGAATTCCAACTTACCGGACCGGAGATAATTCAGGAAACCACCGATAAAATAGTGCAAATTCGACAACATTTGTAAGCTACCCGAGATAGGCAAAAGAGCTACGCAGATGTACGACGGAAGCCTATGGAGTTTGAAGTTGGAGACAAAGTCATGTTAAAAGTATCACCATGGAAAGGCATGGTTAGATTTGGAAAGCGAGGAAAGTTGAATCCCAGATACATCGGACCATTCAAGATTCTGGAGAGAATCGGTCCAGTAGCCTATAGACTAGAACTTCCTGTAGAGCTTAGTAAAATACATCCTATCTTCCACGTCTCTAATCTGAAGAAGTGTCTATCAGATGAAACGCTTGTTATTCCCATGAAAGAGCTTCGTCTCAATGACAAGCTCAATTTTGTGGAAGAACCTGTGGAGATCATGGACAGATAAATCAAACAGTTAAAGCGAAGCCGTGTTCCCATTGTTAAGGTTAGATGGAACTCTAAAAGAGGACCAGAATTTACCTGGGAACGAGAAGATCAAATCCGGGCAAAGTACCCACATCTTTTTCCTAACTCACCGACCAACGTAGACTGAATCTCGGGACGAGATTCCCTTCAACGGGGGGATACTGTAACCACTGCGAAAATTTCACCTGGTAATAAACTATTATATATTTTAATAAAGAATACTTATCCATTTCTAGGTATATATATATATATATATATATATATATATATATATATATATATATATATATATATATATATATAGTGTATCTTTATTTTCAGAACCCTGTTAAGTGCGGGAACTGCGAGAACTCTAATTTTGCATTAGAAAACATGCATGTTCATATAAAACATGTATGTTTTCTTACATACACCTTAATACACATACATGCATAACATACATGTTCAAATAAAAACCTGTTAAGTGCAACAAATCAATGCAAAATGGTTTTATTTTTAGAACCCTGTTAAGTGCGGGAACTGCGAGAACTCCAATTATGCATTAGAAAACATGCATGTTCATATAAAACATGTATGTTTTCTTACATACACCTTAATACGCATGCATGCGTATTAAGGTGTATGTAAGAAAACATACATGTTTTATATGAACATGCATGTTTTCTAATGCAAAATTGGAGTTCTCGCAGTTCCCGCACTTAACAGGGTTCTGAAAATAAAGCCCCTATATATATATATATATATATATATATATATATATATATATATATATATATATATATATATATATATATATATATTTTTTAATTATCTGATCATAACTACTATCTCATGTGACGTAACTCACATCTTCGATAAACGTGCTCTCACGCAGACCAACCTTAACATATTTAATATTTATTTTACATAAATATTTCAATACAAAAACCTACAATATACCATTTGCCATTTTACGATAATTCGTTAACAAACGTACGAACTAAAACTTTTCTTATCTATTAGAGTTTCTAACGAAACCCTAAATTATTATAACAACAATTATGAATAACTAAACCTTAAAACACTAAAGTACAACTCATTTAAAACCAATGTACAAGTTACTAAAGCACAGAAACCCTAAATTCACTTTAACTCCCGACACAAACCCTAATTTCATTAATTCATGATTTTATGTAATAAAATCACAAACCCTAATTTATTTATATGATATTTTTACAAAATATAAATGTACAAGTCTTCCAAGACAATGTACAAGTCATTTATGCATAAAAACTATATATTGATAAAAATCCTATTATAACCTTAAATATATTCATTTTAAAGCACATTTTACAAGTCCTTCATACACAAGCCTTAAAAATAAATTTTCCTAAACTCACTAATTATAAGTACAAGTTTCTAAACCTAATGTACAAGTGTCTAATGCATAAAAACTAAAAATTACATTTATATAAATATAAACCTACTAAAATCAACATATAATTAATATACCTCAACCAAGCATTAAAAATATATTTTTCCTATTTCATAAACCCTAGTACAACCCTATTAAGCTCATGGTACAACACCTTAAAGCACAAATCAATTTCCTTTTCTTTTAGTTAAAATTCGAAATATATATATATATATATATATATATATATATATATATATATATATATATATATATATATATATATATATATATATATCAAGCCCTAATTATTTTTCTATATAACAAATACTTACACTAAACCCTAAACTAATCTAGTTACTTCCTTAAACCTTAGAGTACAACACACCCTAGCCCATAGTACTACTCACTCAAGCCATTCGGTCCTAAACCAAATACCTAGTTCGATTCTAAACTAAACCCTAACTAGAAAAATCCTTACAAACTCCTAAGTTTAATACACACCACAAGCCCCTCCTAAGTCCCAAAATTTTACACATCTCCTTGTCCCCTTGATGAAGCGAAAAGTGTACCGCTTTTAAGGGGTCATTTAAGCCCTAAATCGTATTTATTTGATCAAATATCGCCCTAAATCGTTCCTTTTGTCATTTTAGGTACTTTTGAGGAGAAATCTGGAAAAGGAGGCATTTTGGACGTTTTTGGAGCATAAAAGTGAAGAAAACGGCAAAGTCTCAAAAATCGGCTAAAAGTTACCTTTGACGGCGTCACAATTTACCCCAGACGGCGTCATGCCTTGGCAAGAAAAGTTGGACGTGAAATTTACTCATGATAAGCCAGTGAAAATAGCATGTGAATTCTGATGGCGTCACGCTTTAACTTGATCAAGGGCGTCACGGCTTAAATCAAAAGGGGACGGCGTCACGTTCAAGGTTCGACGGCGTCAAGCCTTGATAAGCCAGAATGGATTTTTGAAGAGCTAAAGAGGGACGGCGTCAAGAAGGTCATCTGGGAACCCTAGAAGCGGCGAGGTGACGGCGTCACACTCCATAAGGTGACGCCGTCAGATCCAAAAATCTATATATAGTTTTCTAATTTTTTTGTCATTAGGGAGAGCTTAGTGTGTGGAATTTTGGGAGAAAACCCTAAGACGATTTTAGCTTCTTTTTCAAGGCTTTTTGCCTTGAGATCTTCCATGTTACATTGAAGATAAGTTATCAATTAATCATTCAATATGTCTATGTGTTGTTTGATTTTATCTTATTCTTGTCTTTTGATTAACATGTTAGGCTAAATTTATCTTGTGTTTGCTTAGATCTAATGAAACCTAGCTATTGATTATTGGTTATTAGTGTGTTATTAGTTGTATTGGATGATTGTTTATCTATGTTAGGCTTAAGAAAACTGGCTAACTTCCTATTCGGTAACTTGCTTGAACGTCTTAAGAAACATGAACCAAATGCGTACTAAAGGTTTTTATGGTTGTATTTAATGCACAAGCGAATTCTAGTGATCCCATGTTAGGAGCTTCCTAGCCGGCTCGACATAGGAGTGAAGTAGGAGCTTGTAGAGTTGGGGAAGTAAGTACGCCACCCCACAAATGGTATTAAGGAATACACCCGTCATCCACGCGACTAATACACACTAATTAACCGGTAAAAGATAGTTAGGGAGTAAGGAAATCTAAGTAAACACATTTCTCTACACATAAGTTTCTCACCAACATTTTATTTTCAGTTATTTATTTTATTTGCATTTGTATTTATTTGGGTTAGTTGACTAGCAACTAATTCCGCCCACTCCTTCAAAACCGAGATTTTACTTGCTTTCATAAAAAATACAAAAACTTAAAAAGAATCTTCCTCAACCTTTAGACCTATTAGAGTAGTTTTTCATACCTAACGAACACAATTCCCTGTGGAGAACGATCAATCCCCCGTACTTACCACTACACTATACTACATCGGTCAGGTACACTGCCTGGTGGGGTTGTAAGCCTCTTGAGATCCCTCGAGAGGTAAAACCTGTTGTAAGGTTACAAAACCACGCATCAAGTTTTTGGCGCCGCTGCCGGGGAATAGTTATTGTTTAGGTTGAATTTTTATTTCTATTAGGTCTACTCACTAGATTCCTTTCTAGTGAGATTTTTATTTTATTTTTCTAGGTTTCCTTTAGTCTATCTTTTTTCTTCGTGTCTTTGTTCGTAACCATACCATCCGACATCATGGAAGATGGTAATATCCTTAACCCCCACAACCCACCACCACAACAACCACCACCTCCTAGAGCCCGTACTTTAGGAGAGTATTCCCGTCCTAGCCACCACGGCTATCGAAACACCCATTGAGCTCACTCAAGGAGCCAATATCACACCCTTGCGATCCGACACCATCCGGTTGGTGCAAAGCGGATGCGCATTCCATGGACTTCGTTCTGAAGATCCTAATCAACACCTCAAGGACTTTCTTAAAATTGTTGATTCTATAGACCTTGATGTTGCCACTCGAGAGACGACCCGATTGCGTCTCTTCCAATTCTCTCTGCGGGACCAAGCTAGTCAATGGCTAGAACGTCAACCCGCAGGATCCATCACCTCTTGGGATGATCTCACCACTCGTTTCCTTGCTCAGTTTTTCCCACCGGGAAGAACTACCAAGCTAAGGAATGATATCTTGATGTTCCAACAACGTCAAGGCGAAACTCTCTACGAGGCATGGACTCGATTCAAGGACTTACTCCAAAAAGTCCCCCACCATGGCATAGAACTTTGGCTCCAAGTCCAAATCTTCTATGACCATATCAATCTCTCCACGAGGCAAACCATTGACCAATCGGCCGGTGGCAAGCTACGTGATCTAAGTGCGGAACAATCATGGGCTCTCCTAGAGGATCTTGCTCTTTATGACAACGAAAGTTGGAGTGATCCCCGTGATTTGAATAAAACGGTCAAGGCAATATCTTTGCCTTCGAACAATTCAAGCACTTCCGACCGTAGGATCATAGAACTTGAAGACCAAGTCAAGTTTCTCATGAAATCCTATGAGGCTCCTAACCCTTCAAGCCAAGTGAACAAAATCACTTCTTCATGTGAATTATGTAGTGGTCCCCACGACACTCGTGATTGCATGGAACTCCCCGAACAAGCTTTTGTGGACTACACATCCTCGCGTACCGACGGAGCGGGAGACAAGTGGTACACTTTCAAACCCGAGCCAAACCATTACGGTGATACATACAACCCCTCATGGAAAAATCACCCGAACCTTAGGTGGAAACAAAACCAAAACACGCAACAAACCAATTCTTCCAACCCACCTAATCGTTTCCAATCAAGCGGTTCCAACTCGAACCGTACTTTCAACAACAATCCTTCCGGCAATGGTAGTACCAATAACTTTGAGGGATTAATGTCCCAATTTATGGCATCTCAAGAAGCTCGGATAGCTAGATTCGAGACCGAATTCAATCAACAACAAACGGAGATGACCAATAAAATTGACAACTTGTTGAAAGCTCTCCATAACCAAGTGTTATCACCTCCACATAAGGACGCTAGGAACGCAAATAGCGGATCACAAGTAAAAGACCCCTCTTCATCCAAACACGTCCACTTTGTCAACATTGTCACTATTAAACCAATTGATAGCAATGAGGATAATAGTGAACCTAAGGATGAGGATAAGAAAGTCGAGGTTGATAAGGAAGTTAGGACAAGTGAGATTGAAGAAGTAGATGATGATGAGGACTACTTCGATAGGCTACCCACTAAGGAAGAGCGCGCATATCATACAAACTTATTCGATGACCCCAGGGCACCATACTTCCTAGGTAGACCAATCATAGAAATAGGCGACCCTTCTAATCTCAACATACCATGCAACATCGGACATTTGCATGTGTGGAAAGCCTACATCGACCTTAGATCACCCATAAACATCATGACTAGAGCCCACTACAACTTGATAATGAAGAATCAACTTGGGTATAGGATGTTCCCTGACAAGGGTTGGATGAGTAACTTCACGGGAAGAGTTAAGGGATTACCGGTTTATGTAGGAAACTTCACCTATGTCACCGACTTTGTAATTGTAGAAGATATCCGCCCAATAGTCGATGCATCCTTGACTCAAGTGGTTTTTGGAAAACCATTTGTTGAGGTCTCTAGAATGACTTATGAACCTTCCTTAGGGATAGTTAGATTTAAGGATGAGACCGATGAAGTAAGCTACCAAATGCCATATAAGATAGAACAATTCCAACACTTGTCAAATGTTGAGAAGGAGCTCAAGCAAGCGGTCTACTATAGGAATGATGAGGATAGAAGTAAAGGAGTAGACTATGTTATGGAAAGGATATTCGGTTTCTACAAGGATTGTTTGAAATTAGGACCGGAATATAAAACCGGGAAGGAGAATGGCCTAGGAACCGTGACCGATGATGGAGTCACGTAATGTACGTGACTTTGAGTCTAGCTACAAGACTCGTTAATAAAGAAAAGCGCTTCTTGGGAGGCAACCCAAGCTTTATTTGTTTTATTTGCTTTGTGTGTTTATTTATTTGTTTGTTTGTTTTTATTTGTTTCCGTATGTGTGTTTAATTTTTATTAGTATTGATTCATGTTCAAAAGTAAATTGTGAAAATGCTTTATTTTGTTTTTAACTTCGTCTTAACTACATATAAAGGTATTTTGCAAAAGTTAAGTGTAAGGGAAATCTAAATCGGTTTATTAGAACACAAATGAACATGAATCATAATAATACTAAATTAACATACATATTAGTGTGTGTTTGAGTCAAATGCTTGTATCGAGTCATAATGATGTTTTGCAGGATTTCCAGGAAGTAAGGTAAAGGTTTTTCCAGAAATTTTCCGGAAACTTAAAATGGGAATTTTTGTCAGGTCATTTCTGACGGCGTCAGGGTTTATAACCTGATGGCGTCAGATTTAATTTTCAGAAATTTTTGAAAGTTTTGTTTTTAAAAAGTTTTTATTAAAATCTCCAACTTATAATCTCCAGGAATCTGCAAAATTATCATTCCACAAGCATTATATCCTTATATATAGATTTTATCCCGCCGATGTTATGCAGGTTTTCGTGTTTGTTTTCTCAGGTTTAACAGGTTATTTTGGACAAGGAAATGTTTATGGAATCAAGCTTTTGGCGATGCATTAGTCATGGAGCTTCAACATTACCTTGGAGGAAGATTTAACCGTGTAACTTCATTATCCACCGAGCGAATCAGGGGAGTATTTGATTTCATTCTTTTACTTTTTCTTTTACATCTTGTTATTTGAACATTGGGGACAATGTTCATCTTAAGTGTAAGGGGGGGGGGGGTAAAAGTACGATTTTTGAGAATACAATTGCGCTTGATTTTTGTTTGTTTAATAGTAGATGTGTAATAAAACTGAGATAAATACCTGTTAGGGTAATTTTAGTGCCAAATTTAAAATTTTTTACAACATATAGGA
Source organism: Artemisia tridentata subsp. tridentata (assembly GCA_021014915.2). NCBI lineage: Eukaryota > Viridiplantae > Streptophyta > Magnoliopsida > Asterales > Asteraceae > Artemisia > Artemisia tridentata. Next base: position 170,616,835 of record CP139503.1, read on the forward strand.
GTGAAACTTTGGTCTTAATGAGCGTCTCACGGATAGGAGTTATATGACTAGCACAAAAACCGTACCACTAAAAAAAATTTTCCACCCCCAAATATGTGAGGTTCGCCCCTAGAATTGGTAGGAAAAGCATTTATGCTATGATGTGTGTACCGGTAGCACTTAGATTCTAGAACTTGCGTTAGGACCATTCCAAGGCCACAAGTGAGACTACATTCGTGTAGTTAGATTTACTACATGATAAGAGGCATTAGGATTAACCCGTTGTTTTACACCTGTGTTTTTGTTATAATTACTTCGGCTACATTGGTCAAGTAATTCTCCCACACCCTTTGCGTTGTACTCATTTTTAGTACACGATACCCCTAGTACACCCCTCAGAGCCTATCTTTTCGTTTCGACCTTTAAGCATTTTACTTAAAGGAAGAATTTGTTACACCCCACTTAAATGTACACCCAAATCGCCTTAGCCTACCTTGTATGCACTCATTTTTAGTGCATTATTGTTACAACATTTGTTTAAACCCAAGTTAATTGTCTAGTTGATTACATGGTTGCTAAGTCGAGTCATATCCTTGTACATATTGTTTTGGGACGATTGGGACTCATGGGTAAAGTACTAGTGTAATGGAGTAATGGGGATGAACATCATTTATTACCCCCATATGTGCTAAATGTTTTAAAAGTACTCCAAGTTTTTCAATTATCTTAATTCGAGTCATTAGATTAGTATTTGTAAAGTTATGTAAAAGTTCAAGTGTAAGGGGGATGCAATGCCCCTTTGATGTATTATTTTGGATGGTAGGGCAAAAGTGTATGCAAAAAAAAAAAAAAAAAAAAAAAAAAAAAAAAAAAAAAAAAAAAAAATATCGAAAAATCAAGAAAAACACACAAAAAATGAGAAAAAGAAAAATAGAAAAAAACATACGGACTACCATCCCGTTTCATTTTATGTTTGTTTTATGTTTTTGTTTTTGTTTTTGTTATTTCATTTCTAGCTTAAGATCGAGTCTAGTCTTGGCTTAGCAACATTGTATAGTACATGTAATTGATCAAGATCTTTAACTCGCCACCAGTAAAATATCCCTTATCCAACAAAACCGTGTTTTCCTTTTCCCTACACCTAACGTTATAACCCATTTAAAAGCCCTCTTTGATAGTTTATCTTTGGTGCTTACGCCTAGTGGAGGAGGTTTTCGATCCTTTCCCAAGCCTATGGTAATCTATTTGCTATGACAGGTAGTGAGAGATATTATCCGTTTTCATTTATGAGATTTATTTTGATGACACTTGAGAGATGTGAGTATCTAAACACTACTTGTGAGGTGCTAGTTTGTAATCTCCGTGCTTATTATGATTGAAGTGGAACGATTATTTGTTGTAATTACTTTTATGTTAGCATTAAATGACCCCTAACATGTATTTTGATTAGAATAAAAGCACATTTGCTTGAGGACAAGCAAATCTCAAGTGTAAGGGTATTTGATGAAGCGAAAAGTGTACCGCTTTTAAGGGGTCATTTAAGCCCTAAATCGTATTTATTTGATCAAATATCGCCCTAAATCGTTCCTTTTGTCATTTTAGGTAATTTTGAGGAGAAATCTGGAAAAGGAGGCATTTTGGACGTTTTTGGAGCATAAAAGTGAAGAAAACGGCAAAGTCTCAAAAATCGGCTAAAAGTTACCTTTGACGGCATCACAATTTACCCCAGACGGCGTCATGCCTTGGCAAGAAAAGTTGGACGTGAAATTTACTCATGATAAGCCAGTGAAAATAGCATGTGAATTCTGACGGCGTCACGCTTTAACTTGATCAAGGGCGTCACGGCTTAAATCAAAAGGGGACGGCGTCACGTTCAAGGTTCGACGGCGTCAAGCCTTGATAAGCCAGAATGGATTTTTGAAGAGCTAAAGAGGGACGGCGTCAAGAAGGTCATCCGGGAACCCTAGAAGCGGCGAGGTGACGGCGTCACACTCCATAAGGTGACGCCGTCAGATCCAAAAATCTATATATAGTTTTCTAATTTTTTGTCATTAGGGAGAGCTTAGTGTGTGGAATTTTGGGAGAAAACCCTAAGACGATTTTAGCTTCTTTTTCAAGGCTTTTTGCCTTGAGATCTTCCATGTTACATTGAAGATAAGTTATCAATTAATCATTCAATATGTCTATGTGTTGTTTCATTTTATCTTATTCTTGTCTTTTGATTAACATGTTAGGCTAAATTTATCTTGTGTTTGCTTAGATCTAATGAAACCTAGCTATTGATTATTGGTTATTAGTGTGTTATTAGTTGTATTGGATGATTGTTTATCTATGTTAGGCTTAAGAAAACTGGCTAACTTCCTATTCGGTAACTTGCTTGAACGTCTTAAGAAACATGAACCAAATGCGTACTAAAGGTTTTTATGGATGTATTTAATGCACAAGCGAATTCTAGTGATCCCATGTTAGGAGCTTCCTAGCCGGCTCGACATAGGAGTGAAGTAGGAGCTTGTAGAGTTGGGGAAGTAAGTACGCCACCCCACAAATGGTATTAAGGAATACACCCGTCATCCACGCGACTAATACACACTAATTAACCGGTAAAAGATAGTTAGGGAGTAAGGAAATCTAAGTAAACACATTTCTCTACACATAAGTTTCTCACCAACATTTTATTTTCAGTTATTTATTTTATTTGCATTTGTATTTATTTGGGTTAGTTGACTAGCAACTAATTCCGCCCACTCCTTCAAAACCGAGATTTTACTTGCTTTCATAAAAAATATAAAAACTTAAAAAGAATCTTCCTCAACCTTTAGACCTATTAGAGTAGTTTTTCATACCTAACGAACACTATTCCCTGTGGAGAACGATCAATCCCCCGTACTTACCACTACACTATACTACATCGGTCAGGTACACTGCCTGGTGGGGTTGTAAGCCTCTTGAGATCCCTCGAGAGGTAAAACCTGTTGTAAGGTTACAAAACCACGCATCACCCCTAGATATTTAACAAAGGTTAGTAGCTTACATGGAGAGGGAACTTCCACATCCTCCTTCCCTCCCCCTCCTTCCAAGTGTCACCCAATTTAACCTATCCACATCTTCTTGTCCCCTTCTTACCTCACATGAAACCCTAGAACACAATAGAAACCCTAGCTCCTTCTTCCTATAAATGTCGACCACAATATTTCATTTTCTCTCAACCCCATTCGACCCACATAAACACAGTCACACACTCACTTACTACTGATCAAAACAGCCCCATACAAGCCTAAGAAAAGATCCTAGAAAGCCTAGAAGGAAGGGAGCCATTAGCACACAAATTCCAAACCAATTCGCCCTTATATTCTCATACTCGAACATAATTACAAGTAAGTAATCTCACTCTTTTTTTTATTTCAATTATATACTTTAAACACTCTTAAAATATCACTAAATAACCTCTAATAATAATCTAGGCCAAGAACTCAACCTTTCTTTTCTTTTCCTTTTTGTCGAACCAACAAAGAACACCCTAGTTATTTTTTTTAGTAAAACTAATCTAGAAACACTAGAACACTTAAGAGAAGGATTGACTGAGCTTAAAATCATGTAAACATGTACTAAAAATAATGACGTAAACTTAAGAAACTAAAAACCAAGTTTTTCTGATAACGCTCAAATTGAACATGTTTTTAGTCACGTTATCGTTAGTTTTGTGCATCATATTTGGTTATATATGTGTATATTTGTTACTAAATCGTGAAAAAGTGTATATGCAAGTAAATATAGCCAAGTACAGGAAAAGATGATAAAAAGATGAAGAAATGAAGTGATTATGCACATTGGAAGATTTACGAGAGGAAAACGAAAGAGAAACCACACAAGAACTCAAAGATTCAATAATGTCAAGATCTCTATGTTCAAATATCAAGAAAAGATCGAGTTCTATGAAAGAAATTAGTGGTACAATAAAGGATCAAGCACGTAACGAGAAAAGAAAGAAAAAACCAAAAGTTGTGTGTGGCAGAATGGCCCATCCGATCGGATGGTGCCCGCATCCGATTCGGATGGGAGAAGAACAATTTACCGAGAGATCCAACCGATCGGTTGGAGGAAGCTGAAGTTACAAAATCGCATTTAATGACGAATTTAAGCCCCATAATCATGGTGGCTTATCATTTCCTGGTTACTAATTGATTGTGGACGTTTTTACTTGGAGAGGAGGAGTTCTTTCACTTATTTAAAGAACCCTTGGCTAGTTTACAAAGTGTGACACCCAAAAACTTAGTGAAGGCTTACACCAAGTCTTGCTAAACTTATTATCATTGCCCGAAAGCTTGTAGTTGCTGTGAAAACGTCCAGGGAACCTTGAGTTCGAGTCTCAAGAGTTGTGTTCGAGTGTGGAGTTGTTTACGTGTGATCATAGGCGATTGGAGGAGTGTGGTTGCTATAGTTCCACAATTCTAGTTCTTGTAATTCCAAAACTAGGTATTTCTTGTTTGAGTTATTATGAACTACTTTTACTTTAAGATGAATGAAAGTATGGTTTGTTACTTGTGTTTGATTATAATTGTTATGGAGTGATTTTGGTTATACTTGTGTGTATGATGTGACAATTGTTGGAGTATTCTTATTTCATAGTGATGCATGAAAACATGTCTTGTTTTATGAGTTTGTTGAAATACAATCTAATATTGCTTAATTGGTTGGTAAAAACAGTTCTAAAGATTAACAAAGGCCGAAAGGATTTTCTTTATGTTTTTATTCCAAAAAGTTAGTGCACGAATTAGTATGGACTATGGTGTGTGACAAGCATCATATTAACTCATTAAAATGGATTTGAAAACGATTTCATCACGAGAAAAGGCCGAAAGGATTCGTAGGAATTCTTAAGATAAGAAATGCTTTTCAAACAACAAAGAGTTTAATAGAATTATCGTACTAGTTAACAAAGTCCGAAAGGAATTAACTAGGAGATTGAATTCTTAGAAGATGATTTCTCATGATAAAAACCATTGATTGTGAATCACTCAATTTAAGTTGTGCATCATTACAAGTTACACCCAACTTGGTAGATTACTCTATACAATTAGTCATGGAATTACACACAAGTATATTTGTTTTTGATTGATTGATTTTTACTTACCTTAGAATTTGTACCAAATTGGATTGACAACCCTTTTTGTTAAAACTTATACTACCAAACCCAAACAACAATTCCCTTGGGACGATCTCAACTTACCCACATTTACTACCACGGACGAGTATATTTGCTCGTATGTGTTGATTAGAGAATTGGATAAATTGTGTTTATAAATTTTTAAAACTTGCACGACACACGACACATCATTTTCCATGTTCTTTTCTTATGTCGAACGAAAACCAAACACACCTTTAATATATATATTGTTAGCATTACAAATCAATAAACAATAAACATGTTAAAAATAGATTAAATATGTTCATAATACTGTAAACATGCTAAAAATACTAGTCCATAAACTTAGAAAATAAAAAACCAACATGTTTTCTTTTTTTTCTGTTTTCTGTCGCAACTCAGCCCAGTCGCCCAACTTTGGACCATAGTTTCGACCCCTAAATGACCACTAAAAATTCTGAATTTTGGCCACAATAAAGACCACCCAGCTGGTTATTTATAGGAAAAAGAACGTCGTAAAAAGATGGATTTTTCACAAAGTTATTCACGTCTCTTTCTGCCCTTTTGTCCACTGTTCGAACACACACTTAATTAATTCATTCGAGCTATATAAGCTCGAATGATAAGCCCATAAGCTGAGAATAAGATGTTTATTAACTTAATAAAACTTGTATAAAAGAGTCGTAAAAGTTCGTACCTTTTTCTTAAACGTAAAACGCATTTAAATGAAATAAGGACGTCGGGTGTAACGCATAAAATGCTTTGAGGGTAATTTCTGTCAAAACTCTAATTAGTTTTATAAGTTGGACTTAAATAGAAGTCGACCTGCAGTTTAGGGGTAAAAAGTGTCAACTTTGAAACTGTAGGGTAAAAACTGTCATTTCACCAAAGTTGAGGGGTAAAAATTGTCATTTTATGAAAGTTCATAGGTAAAAATTGTCATTTTATGAAAGTTCGGGGGTATAAACTATCAATATATGAAACTATAGGGTAAAAAGTGTAACTTCATATAATTATTATTATTAATATATCCTAATTATATTTATAATAAAAACTAATAAAATACGTATATCTTAATAACGAACGAACGGAAACATAAAAATGAAAAATAAGATCTTATCCAACTTTTGAAGAGACTTCATGTTGTCTCAATTAAACAATTATTCGACAACCAAAAACGAAACGAAACGAATATTAAAACTTATATATTGGAATACGATTACTGAAACTTGACATAACAAACCAGGTTGCGTGCCGGAGACGTTTATCAACTCTATTTAATCTTGTTTTCCATCCAGACTGCAAAGGTGAGTTCATAGTCCCACTTTTTATACATTTTCCAAACTTGTGGGGAGATACGTGCTACAAAACCGAACACAAGTATTTTTCTGTATGCTTTCCTGATTAATATTTCCTAAGTTACCTATTGCCTAAAAGACCTCCAATCATGGACCATTAATCACTTACGGGTGAGCGTGAATGTTATGAATAGATCTATTGGATTTGACAACCCCTTTGTGTTATCGTAACGTGACCAAATGCATTTTATTTGAGATCAATAAAGAGACTGGCAATCTCCTACTCGGAGGCAAAATTATTTACATTTAATTATGGAATAATATATGCATCATAGTTTATAACTATGATAGTAAACAGTTAACGTTTTGCGTGTCATGAGACTTAGGGCAATATATTGAACTGCAATATTACTGATTTACTTTCTACTTAGCTTGTGTTCAACTGATTATAACTTTAAAGGCTATGGATTCACTCAACCTTTGTGTTGACTTTTTAGCATGTTTTATCTCAGGTAATTAGAAGCTTGGTTTTGCACGGAGTGGCTGTGGACTTTTTCTTATAAAAAGTGTCAATTTTGTTATCATTCAATGAATAATGTAACTTTTACAACGTATTTCGAAACTTCTCTTTGGGGCCTGTATTATATACTCTGATATTAAATAAATAAATGATAACAATTTTATTTAAAACGTCTCTTTTCGAGTCGTTTTCTATTTTCATGACTGTGATACTTGAAGTAATACCCCAACTTATAATTCCACTGCGATTATCGAAAACGGGGGTGTTACAAAATCCTACATCCCTTCTCTAATCAATGACCCAAACATTCCCGATGAGCAAAAAGCTTATCTTCTTAAAGTCCAACATCGATACATACACGAAGGTCGTGTAGTCGATGCTTACTTTGTTCCTTTGAATTGCATCCAAGCATGCTTTCCTACGATCCAATTTGATTGTTTATATAAAATAAATGATTAAATTTGTCCTCGTTTCATCCTCGAATTCTACAGTCGTGTTCGTACCTTCAATGATCTTGAGGGTAATGTCTTTCTTGATTTTTGGATTCAAAATGAACATATCATTTTATCCATCACCGAACTCGGGGACATTCTTGGTGTTCCCTCCCATGGTCAATGTGCATACACTGAAGACCATTCCTTACAGTCACTTAACTATCACCTTGAAAGTGAAGGTCCTTATCTTACCAAAATTCCCGACCTTCAAAGCATAAAGCAACACGTCCAAATCCCTCGAGTCGCCAACACGTACCAAAAACGTGATGGTTCCATAGTTCATCTCGACCCCAATCGCATCTATCTCTAAGAGATTCTTCCCGATCTCAAAAATTGGGAACTCCTTCTGCGTGAAAACGTCTTGTGTCTTGCGGGCAACCGGGATCATGTTCCGGCAAGTCTTGCACATATGCTCTATTGCCTTAGTAACGAGGAGCCATACAACCTCGCGTACTACATGGCAAAAAGAATGGCAAACATTCACAGTCGGTCCGATAAGCTCATGCCATACGGTATGTTGCTTACTCGTCTCTTCCATTGGGTTATGGCAAATTACCCACATCTTAATAATGGCGACTACTTTCTTGTCGATCCCATTATGAAACCTCTTGGTGGACCACAACGTCGCACAAAGCAATGTAGTGACAAAGGGTCCAAACGTGGTCGTAAATCCACCTCCGATGCTACTTTCTCTTCTTCCTCCTTCCGTCATGGATCGTCATCTCAACCCATGGATGAGGATGATGATGAAGTGACTGAAGAAGGAACTTCTCGTGCCCGTACTCCGTCACCCGACACTTTCTTTCGTAATCTTGACACGTTATCCTTCACACCAACAACCGACCTTCCTTACAACAACACCAACTTGAATGCGGTGATGAGAAGGCAAACGACGATGTACAACCGACAAGTGTCCATGCATGAGCAAATGATCGGGGGGTTCAAGTCTATTGGAAAAGCACTCAAGGGGATCGGGAACAAGATCAAAAAGTTAGGGAAATCAAGAGATTAGACAATACTAACTTAATTAGTATTACTAACTCAAGTAGTATTAAACTATTACTAATGGGGTCCTGGCTACGGCCATTTAACATTAACAAGTTTGAATTAACTTAGTATTTCTAACTTGGCATGGGTTACTTTGGTTAGTTAATGAAGCTTATTGCTTAATTATATTTGTGAGCTTTATCTAGTTCATATCTTTTATTTTACATTTTTCTTGCATGCACTAGATGATCATATTACTTGATATGTTGCATGCTTAATAGTAGCATAATTCTAGATAATCACATGTGTCGATCACTAGTAGAGCCTACTTGAACGCCGGAGATGGCTCCCTTGTACTCATTGCCTTGAAAACCCTCTATAACAATCTCTTGTTATTTGCACTACTCTTAAATGTGACTCCTTGAACATAACTTTATTGGCTTACTTTACACTTGACTTTTGGATTGGTTAGCATTTAACATCAATATATGCAAGACAGAGATACTGAAATTGTATTGATTATATGAAAACTAGTATGCAACAATGTTTGCGTTTGAAAGATTTCAAGTATAATTGAAAACATGTAAATAATCGCTTTACTGTTGCCAAGAATTATTGGATGCGGCTTGCATAATATCACTTTTTGATACGTCCAAAAATACAAAAGTTCGATAAAAGATCAGGTGTTCAGTTATTTTCCTGCACGATGGTCTCATAGTCTCATCTGCTTATAAGTGTAAGAGCCAATAACTACGATTTGATGAACACATATTTAAGTGGAAACCGGAGGATATAAGCAACATAGAAACATGTGTAACAAGAATAACAGTGAAGAGTCTTTCTGATATTTATATGTAGAACCAAAAATTATATACCTGGATTATGAAATGCTCTCTTTGAGTGCATGTTCTGTTTCCAACATTCAGCAGAATTTAGTTACAAACTAAGCTTTCCACACAAATCAAAGGCAAAACAAACTGTGTCATAACTTAAACGAAGAACCAAACGTAGTGCACAAAATGTTAAACAGACAAGGGACAAAAAATATCACTCATTTCTCTGTATACACTAAACATCCCATAAAATTCTGTCACACAAAAGTTGAGACTGCTCACTTGTAAGATTGTACCAACAACAATTGTAACAGCATAATAAAGACTGAATTCTACTACTAGCGTCTAGCAAGAATAAAATGTAGAAGAATTATCAAGCCTGAGTTCCTGTCATTGCCTTCATCTGAATATGATTAGTATCAGCAACCGCGCCAGATGACGTAGGTAGAGCTTCATAGGTACCAAATCTCCTAACACCAACAACTTTAGCAGTCACAGCATACGTCACGATCAGAATAAGAATCACAAACAGGACATAAACCACAAACACAAGGTCCAAAATAGCAGTAGCCCTCAACTTAGAATCATCAAGCTCACACCTAGTTGACCCCTCGACACCACTAACAACATCCAGCAGTTTGTGGCAACCATCGGGTATAAAAGCATCCACATAAAGAGACAGTCCCGTCTGAATAGACCACAGTCCTTGAAGACAAATTGAGGCCCCAAGTCCAACATCAGCTACAAACAGCCTCGGATGGCACGCAAGTATGATACACAGTACAGCAGATAAAGCTGCAATTGTGGCCGAAACTGAATCACATTTTGCCTCGAGGACAGATGTTTGAAGGGAAGCTGATGATGAAGTAACCGAATATTGAAGAAAAAAGAGTGCGGATGCAGTCCCGAAGAAGAGATCTGGCGGGAATGGGAGGAGATTTGTTGTTTCAGAAAGTAGAAGGGCTACTGATAGGGTGAGAAATAGAAAGAGGACCCTGCAGATTGGAGGGACATGAAATGGTGAACAGGTGAACGGCCTTTGACTAGGGGGTCGGAGTCAAATGAGATTGCGGTTTGGTGGAATAAGGCGATAAGGAGACATATGATGATGAGGTAGAGCTGAATGTGTTTGGTGAATTGTTGGGTTTGAAATGTGAATGGGTGGTAGGGTTTTGTGATGTAGTCTCGTGGGGCTCTTAGATGGTTCCTGGTTGTGCAGATAAGGTGATACAACCCTAATGACATCAACGCTGAGCATGTGAATATATGATAAATAAGTCCCAACATTCCTATAGATTTTAAATCCCTTCTTTACTTCTGCAACAACAAAACTGGCACTTCTAAAAGGGAAAACTGATGCTCAAAGACAAAATTCTGATAAATCGTAAGCAAGTAGTACGTGTTTGTCGCACTTATACCAGTATCTATTCGGGCAATTCCAATGCTGTCAAATTGGAACAACGTCACCCTTCATGAACACGAACCTGCAAGTAATACGAAGTTCCTTTAGTTCTACCATACTAAAGCCCAAATCAACCAAATAATGCTATGTAACACAACTTTAAGTCTCTCAGTGTTATATTAAGGTAGAAAAAAGGGATCATAAAGTTGTCTAATCTTTGTAAAAGAACCGCACAAAGTGAAATTATTTCTTGCAAAAAGCAAGTGGTGTCTAAGATTGTAAGCTATAGGTATCACGATTTTATCTACAATGAAATCATTCATTGCCCTTGTTTACATCTCAGATCAATGACCAATGTCTAATTGTAGCTCACACACCAACTGCCTCAGACACATAATAGTTTCCGAATGATGAAAAACAGTAATTACAAACAAACAAACAAAAGAGAGAAAAAGCATAGTAACATATTAGTACGGAGTAGTTAATTGTAGTATTTCTTTTCTAGAATTGTAAAACAGAGAACCTATACTCTACAATCAATGGGGTCCTTTTTCTATCATTCAAAACACACCAAACTTAGAAAGTTCTTTTTTAGTGAGATGGGAAAATCAGAAAATATAAGTTGGCTAAGGAAAGACTGAAATTGAGCTAACTGATATTAGGCACAGCTCTAGTGAAAGTAAACACGCTAACTATGTATAATACAAGAAAGGTCTTAACTAATGCCAACTCAGAAAGCTCAAATCCCCTTCCTCTTACCTTTTGTCAAGAAACTAAACTAGGAGATTATCGGCAATAACTACTCACGAACGTTAACATTGACCAACCATAGTGTACAAAAAGAAGAATGTAGGTTACATATGCTACATACGTAAAGTAAACTAAACAACCCCTCCTAAGTATTCATATTATGTACGATATCTACGCATACTCTCACACATATACAATACATCCGTTGATCTAATCATTTGAGTTGGATTATTGACAATATGAGATGGGTAAAAATAATCCCCTAATTCTCTCTAATATTTTGGCTTTATATAACTTTATTTTGTCATAACAAACTTATAAAAGGCCACAAGTTTGAAAATAAGCCAAAAATCTGGCTAATAAATAAGGTTAAACAAACACCCCCTAAAACTTAAAACAGATAATGGCACAAGTGATCATATTTACATGATACCATTAAAGCCAGATCCCCACAGTGATGACATAATAATAAAAATACTAGAATTTAATGAGATCGGATGTATACAAATGATCGAGAAGGAGGCAAGAAGATTAGGTTACCTGTGAGAGCTTGGTCCAAACCAATCTGCCGTCGTTGAAATTAATGTAAATAATAATTAATCACAGATTAGGATTACCAGCATAAAATAAAAAGACAGATTTGCAAGAATTCTTTGTGTCTTGGTTCGGACAAGGTTATGTTTTGTTTCTTGGGCTTTTGCAAATCTACAATTCAAGCCCTCAAAGGCCTCAAATTATTTTGTTTTTGTTTTCTATTCTATTCTTTTTCGGTTTTTCCCATGTTTGCTGATTTATATTTTTAAACGTTTTTACCATAGTCGTCAAAATCGCGATCCTGATTGTAGGATCATACGATCCTACACACAAAAAATGATTAGAATCTTAACAAGATCGTAATTCAAGTAGGATTGTATTAGGATCGTAGGATCGCACGTAGGATCGTAGGATCGGATCGTAAAATCGTAGGATCGCCTATTATTTATTTTTTTTGTTTGTTTTTTCTTTTCTTTTTTTTTTTTTTAATTTTTTGCTATATTAACTTATTATGCATAAGTCCATGTCTTAAAGCCCAATGACTAAGAATTCTTCATGAAAAAAGCTATTATTTTTATGTTGTTAATTGATTGTCTTTTGCAAGATTAATAAGTGTCAAATCATTATGCTTTTATGGACTATTTAGAAATAATTTAGATGCGTCTTTTTGGGTTTATTATGAAAAACGATTTCATGCTTTGTAAATGTCAGAAGCTTGTTTTTTAAGTAAACCATCTAGATACTTGACCCAATTTTGTTCATAATTTATTTTATATTTCATATAAAAGCATGAATTATATGTTACAATTTTCAGTAATATTATCAGAATATTCTAATTTAATTTATTTGATTATCAAGAAAAAAAATATTGTGTTGCCCTCTATAATAAATTATGTCATTTCATTTTCAGATAAAATCCATTTATCTTTTTGTTTTAATCTATATACTGTAATAAAAAAAGTCACAGAATCACGTACCAATAAATTAATACAATATTTTTGCATTAATCCAAATATTATCACGAAAAACCTATAATAAAAAAACATTGAACAAGAAGTATGTGCACGTATGTAGTAACTTTGTGCAAGTAGGTATTGCAATATATCTAATATTCTACTACTATGGTACTTGAACATATAAAATTTTCTTTTATCATCCATTTAGATTCGTTTATCATATGAAATATTATATAGAAATATAAAATTACAGCCCCTATACAAAAATATATACATATTCATAGGATCTTACGATCCCGATCCGATCCTACGATCACGATCTTGCAAAGCCGAAAACGATCCTAGGTAGGATTCCGATCCTGACAACCTTGGTTTTTACCTTTTAATTAGACTGACTCAAATCGGGTAAGACTTGTTGACAATCCAAAAATAAGGCAAAGGTGGAATTGAGAGCCGTACCAAAAAGGGGTGCAAATTTTGAAAGAAAAAAATGAAAACTCATCAATGGAAACGGAAAGAGAGCTTTTTCAGCTCGGTTCTGGTACGGAAATTTTTGTAATTCTTGACAAGTACTCAAGTGTCCAAAAAACTAGGTTTGTGACATATTGATATTAGTGGCAACACAAAACAGAGCCAGAATCTAATATGTGACAAATTTTGTGACAAGTTAGCAACGATGTCGAGTGTCACAGAAAGAAAGCCACAATGGTAGTATAGCTACAACCTCTATAGCACTAGTAGGTAAAAAAAAACTCATTTTTTCATTGTCGATGAGAACTTTTGTTGGTTGTTGACCAACGGAAAGCATGGGAAAAGACCAAACACTGAACACCAACCCAATCAGCTCAAAAGTTTAGTCGCAAGTGGGATCAAGAAAGTAGAATAAGCTACGAACGAGAGAAAGAAAGCTAGTCGAAAGGGAAGGATAGTAGAGGAGATGTGGATCCGCTTTCGATCATTTATAAAGGAAAGCTAGTGATGACATAGTGGCAAAAAGGCTCGTATCTATCACATGTATAAGGTCTAGTTGCAAACAACCTTGATGTGGTCATACCAACCTTCTTAAAAAAGAAGGGGTTTACCTGGTTTAAATATGTGTGGCAGTGAGTTCAAACATCATGAATTAGTCGGCTAAAAGCTCAAATTTCATAGTTACCAAAACAAATGTTTCCAACAATGCAAATTGTTCCAATAATTCTAATGGCTCACAATAACATATAAAATGCACAAAATATAATTTTATAATCGTTTAAAAGTATCAAGAACATGCATTTTGTTCCAACCTCCAAAGACACTTAATGCATTATCACTTATTTGTTTATTATTTTAAGATTGCATGTACATAAAGTCCCAAACAAACCCCGGGAAGTATCGAAACTGGATGGTTCTGTCCCAAATCGTCTCGAGAATCGAAATTTTGGAATTCTAGAAATCGAGAACCATACCGCGTGTTAGCATTAAAAGTGATGGTCATTTATAAATATACTAACCTTGTACCATTGTAATAACATGTAGTAGACTAGTCATGGGCAAATGGGCTTTGGTTAGTTAGTATAGTCCAAGTATGATGCTTAGTTCAAGTCAAAGCCCATCAAGGCCCATCAAACTCTCTTGTAAGCTATACATACACGCCCCTCCCTTAGTGTGTATGTCTGATTCCTCATTCTAATCCAATCTTGTTACTTCTTCTCTCTCTCTCTCTAAACCACCAACTTCTATCTCTAAAATAACACTTTCTTTATCTAAAACTCTTCTTGATTCTTATGTGTGTTATGATACTATTTATGGAGACCTAACAAGTGGTATCAGAGTCATATGATGATCTAGAGGTGTTGTGTTTTCAAAAATTCAAAAAGTTTCTTCATTTTTTTGTAAGTTCGTGTTCTAGCCGTGAGTTTTGATTCAAAAAACCGAGTTCTTGAAAGTTTTATCACTATAGCAGACGTTGTAGTGATGTTATTTCTGTTTTAGAACAAGGTTGTACAAAAGATACGAGCTCATATTCTCAAAATTCGCAACTTTTTTATCTTTATTATTTAGCGAGTTCGTATGTGTGTTTAGCGAGTTTGTGTTTTTTGCATGCAAGCTTGCATTTTTACGAGATATATTGTAATAATAGACGTTGTTATGCTGTGTTTTGTGGTTATCTAAGAGGTTGTGCAAGAAGGTTTACAAAAAAACGTTGTTTCTAACTTGTTTTATTCGTTCAAAAAGGTCCAAAACCTCACTATTTCATGTTAATCTTCACAACAGCAGATGTTTTGTGTTAGGGTACGTTAATTAGTGATAGGCTATGCAAAAATCTTGAGTGTTAAACGTTAAAAATTGGTGCTTTAATCGCGTTTTTGTGTTGATGTATTTGTGCGAGTTAGTGAGTAGGTGTAAATGACAAACTTAACAAATGAAACCCTCTTTTTAGCGACTTTACTTAACTCTAAAATCTAGCGAGTTTGACTCAGTTTCATTTAGCGAGTTAAGACAATCTCGTTGAATATAGGTTGTGTAGTGGAACGATTTAGCGAGTTAGGGTTTATGTTTTATCGAGTTACATAGCGAGGTAGGGCTTCATTTTGGCGAGTTAGGACTTCATTTTGGTGAGTTGGGACCTCGTATTGGCTAGTTGTTTAGCGAGTTCCTTACCCAATTCTGCCTAAACCCAAGTTTTATTTTCGGAAAAAACTCTAATCTCACCAAGGTGTTATACCAAGTTGCATACACAACCCTCGATCCGCAAAACTAACAACCTAAACTTTTTTTTTTTTTGGGTAAAGGGTTTCCTCGGTGATTTGTATTACTCTAAAAACCGTTTAAGTAAAACGGATATGGGTGAAATCACACATCTTAGCCCGTTACAAAGGCGGTAAGGCTAACATAACAAGCAAAACTACTTCTATGAATGAAGTAACGACTATAACTAGATTACATTTGACTCAAACGACTCAAAACATAACCTACGACTTCTTTTGACCGCGAATATTGATATCCCAAACGTCACAAAAAGTTAATTGATCTTCGGTTAGATCATGAGCATTGCACTCATCATCATCATCATCCTCATCATATGAATCATATGGATCATCATCCTTAGTTTTCTTCCAGCGTTCGTACAAGCTCTTGGTCCCGTATCCACTCCTACTTGACTTAGAAACCATAAAAGTCCCAGTTTCGTCTACAAAGATGTTGACTGAGAACGAGATGGAAGCTGAGAAAGTTGAACTATAGTACAATCTCTTAGCACCAACTAATATGGAACTTCTAGAACCAATCTCTTAGCACTAACTGTTTACGTTCGTTATTGTTTGTAAATTATTCACACACGTATCCTTATGTCACAATTCGCATTTTTGGGTTTTTATTATACACGGATATCCATTATTTCAATTTACATATGGCTATTTATTTAATTAACGTTACCACTCAGTCTTTACTACGAAACATATACCCGATACTCCAGACAATGATCCTAATAATTTTTTATACTAGTTTTAATAATATAAAGTTTATATTATTATTTTACCCGGTGTTATTACACCAATTGCTATAATTATCTTTAAGGGATTATAACTCCGTCAGATTACGACAAATTAACCTGACAATTATTCCGATACCCAAATTTTATCAGTAACATCATTTTACAATTTTTACAACTTCGTCGTATTTTATTTCGCTTCGTTAACATTTATTTCAAGATAACTCGGTACCTGATAACACCCAAATTATACACAAAGATTACTAACTCATACAATATTATACACAAAATATCTTACTTGTCCCATTTTTTTCTTCCCTAATCCACGCCCCACCCCATGTGACATTTCCCATTTTTCTTGGACAATTCATCTCACATTTAATAAAGTTAGTAAACATGTTTTTTGAATTTATTTTACACAACACATTATACATTCATTTTACTAGCTCAAACAAGATCAAAACCCATCTTTTTTTTCTCATCATATCCCACGGCCAACCATAGAACAAGAAGAAGGATCCACCAAATTTTCATGTTCAAGTGTTAATCTTACTCCATTTGCTATCCTAGTTGAGGATTTGTGATCAAAACACTAAGTTACTACACATTTTCTCATCAAATCCTTCCAATATTGTAAGTAAACTTCAAGAACATTATTTTGATCTTTTCATACTTCATTTTATTCATGTATTAATGTATTTTCAAGTTATATTAGTGATTGATCATGCAAATATACAAGTTATCTATACCACTTTAATTATTTTTACCATAAACACTAGATCTACTAGTTTTATTATCATATTCATGAGATCCACCATTTTGGTGGTGATTAGGAACCCATGACGCCCTAAGAAGGTGTATGGTAGGATTAGAGTACTTGTGGAGTGGATTTGAAGTGAATAAACAAGTCTTGAAACGTAAAAATGATTTTTGAACAAAGTAGAAAACCCGCTGTCCCAAAAGTGAAAATCTGGAAAACTCAGAAATTTACGAACCATTTTGGTCTCAATATTCAGAAAATACATTCAAAAACGAAACCGTGAGCGCAAGAATCACTAAAAACCGACTTATAACGAAGAAGTTATGAGTTATTAAAGTTACGCGACGAAAACTACTATTTCAGAAAATTAGTTGCTGTCATCCGAATTGTAATGGACAAAACGAGTCATTAAACGCGATCTAGGGGAGCCGAGCTACTAAAAATATGTTAGTTTACATTTTGACGAACCCGTGGATATAAAGAACGTTGAAAACGAGCTAGTAACGACCGAGATATGAATTTTTGAAGATCCGACGAACTATATTATTTTGACAGCACCTTTTCTAAAAGGAGTTTTTAGTACAAAAACTAGTATTTTTATAAGTTGTAACATTGATAGCCGATTATCTAATCGATCGAGGCGCGGTTGATTAAAATTCAAATGAAACGATATTTAGATATTGTTACAAGGTTTACAAAAACGTCAAGTTTGATCACTAACACTTAACGTGCACAATTTCACGACTAGTTTTACAAGGCCGTTTTGGCTTATTTTCACAAGCTACGAAAAGTATTATTTTGCGGCGAAACTATTATATTTGATTATATAATACCAAATAAGGATCATTGAGTACCATTTCACTATATATAAACGAGAAGTAATTTATAACTTAATGAGACGTCGAAAATGTATTTTCATCGATAAACGTTATTTTCAAAACTAACGAGTGGTATCGTTAACATACGTATTTGCATGTGTAGTATCATTTCATTGCTTACATTAGATCCGATCATTCATGATAGGTCACGGTTAGAGACCGAGCCTCATTTTCATCTTATCCATTATTATCATTGTTGCTATCGCATCAGGTGAGTTTCATAGCCCCTACTTTATACGTTTTGAACTTTTGGGGGAGATACATGCTTAAACTGCTTGCTTACATATATGATTATGTTAAACTTATTTGTGTTATTCTTGAAAGCAACTCGCGGACCTAAGTATATATCACTTGGGGTAGCCGTACAGTACATATCGCGGACCTAAGTATCTAACACTTGGGGTAGCCGTACAGTACATATCATGGACCTAAGTATCTAACACTTGGGGTAGCCGAACATAAGTCTCCTCGTGAGCAGCATAAAGTCTTCTCGTGAGCAGCATTGATAAGTCTCCTTGTGAGCAGCATTGATAAGTCTCCTCGTGAGCAGCATTGATAAGTCTCCTTGTGAGCAACATTGATAAGTCTCCTTGTGAGCAACACTGATAAGTCTCCTCGTGAGCAGCATAAAGTCTACATGTGATAAAACATTTATACTTTCATGAAATCTTTATTCAAATATACTTGATAGACATACTATATTTTAGCAGTGGGTTGTAAACACACAGGTTGCAAGTTTTGTATGGGCGGGATTTGCAACTGAGTGGATTTACAATGCCTTTGCTGTGGAAACTTTCTCTAAAGGCTTTTCAACTTATTTATAACAAACTCTATGAACTCACCAACCTTTGTGTTGACACTTTTAGCATGTATTTTCAGGTATAAGCAATAGCACGCTACATGGAGGCTTTTGGCAGGGCAGGGCATGGCATGGCATGGTCATAGAAGACTCTGATAAACATTTGGGACCACTTAACTTATTTTTATGGGCCTATTTCCGCACCACTTTTCATAATGTAAACTTAATACTTTTGACTTCCCAAATATATTCTAAATAATTGTGGAGAAAACCGTTCTTTGTACTTGTGTTGTGATACCAATTGAGTTGCACCCCAGCGACGCTACCTTTCGCTGCAAACCATTTTTGGGGGTGTGACAGATTGGTATCAGAGCCTTGGCTATAGAGAACTGGGTGATTTTAAAACCTATACTATAGCCACTTTCACGAAAACTTAACCCTATGACCGCCACGTGCCTGCCTGCCAAGCTGATGCCTCACTTGTGGTTTGTTTGCTGACACATTTGCTGAGATTTGTGTCGTATTATCAGATTAATTATACCTTCTTATTTTCATTGATTCCTATAACATAAGCATGCTCACATATCATACACGTCACAGCGTTACACCTTTTTCCTTACGTAGTTTCATTATTCGACCTCGAGTTTGGTCACTTGTGTTAGTCTTTTGAGACGTCCTTTAAATGTGAAGGACATAGTATTAGTATAACTAAGCTGAGTATTTCAAAATTCATTGAACCTCGGTGGAATATAGACTGGTCATCTATATTCGACCCGGGATAGTGAGACATAGCCTGACCACCTATGTCTGACTCAGAGATGAATTTTGCAATACTGAGAGTAGTTATAATAGTATTATGTCCAGATTGATTTGATCGATGTAAGCAATTCCAAAATCGAGCCAATCTTTCAAAAGACCTCATTTCAGGATGTTGAATCCATTATTTTTGACAACTTGTTTCCTAGCTTGATCTAGTGACAGTTCTTGTTTGATGAGTTGCGAAAATCAAGCTAAGAGCCAAGTTGTTACCCTAGCCGATTCAGTTTAATCTCATGACAGTTCTTGTTTGATGAGTTGTGAGATTAAATTTGAATTGACAACCTAAACCGATTTAGCCTAATCCCATGACAGTTCTTGTTTGATGAGTTGTGGGATTAAGTAAAAATCGGTTACCTAAAGGTCTTTTGAGGGCTACGCTCGAGGATGGGAAAGTTTGCCTCATCAAATCTAACCACGAGAACGTACGTAGAACGAACGAGCTGAATTCAGGGACTGAATTCCTTTAACGGGTGGAGACTGTCACAATTCGCATTTTTGGGTTTTTATTATGCACGGATATGCATTATTTCAATTTACGTATGGCTATTTATTTAATTAATGTTACCACTCAGTCTTTACTACGAAACATATACCCGATACTCCAGACAATGATCCTAATAATTTTTTATACTAGTTTTAATAATATAAAGTTTATATTATTATTTTACCCGGTGTTATTACACCAATTGCTATAATTATCTTTAAGGGATTATAACTCCGTCAGATTACGACAAATTAACCTGACAATTATTCCGATACCCAAATTTTATCAGTAACATCATTTTACAATTTTTACAACTTCGTCGTATTTTATTTCGCTTCGTTAACATTTATTTCAAGATAACTCGGTACCTGATAACACCCAAATTATACATTAAAACAACTAACTCATACAATATTATACACAAAATATCTTACTTGTCCCATTTTTTCTTCCCTAATCCACGCCCCACCCCATGTGACATTTCCCATTTTTCTTGGACAATTCATCTCACATTTAATAAAGTTAGTAAACATGCTTTTTGAATTTATTTTACACAACACATTATACATTCATTTTACTAGCTCAAACAAGATCAAAACCCATCTTTTTTTCTCATCATATCCCACGGCCAACCATAGAACAAGAAGAAGGATCCACCAAATTTTCATGTTCAAGTGTTAATCTTACTCCATTTGCTATCCTAGTTGAGGATTTGTGATCAAAACACTAAGTTACTACACATTTTCTCATCAAATCCTTCCAATATTGTAAGTAAACTCAAGAACATTATTTTGATCTTTTCATACTTCATTTTATTCATGTATTAATGTATTTTCAAGTTATATTAGTGATTGATCATGCAAATATACAAGTTATCTATACCACTTTAATTATTTTTACCATAAACACTAGATCTACTAGTTTTATTATCATATTCATGAGATCCACCATTTTGGTGGTGATTAGGAACCCATGACGCCCTAAGAAGGTGTATGGTAGGATTAGAGTACTTGTGGAGTGGATTTGAAGTGAATAAACAAGTCTTGAAACGTAAAAATGATTTTTGAACAAAGTAGAAAACCAGCTGTCCCAAAAGTGAAAATCTGGAAAACTCAGAAATTTACGAACCATTTTGGTCTCAATATTCAGAAAATACATTCAAAAACGAAACCGTGAGCGCAAGAATCACTAAAAACCAACTTATAACGAAGAAGTTATGAGTTATTAAAGTTACGCGACGAAAACTATTATTTCAGAAAATTAGTTGCTGTCATCCGAATTGTAATGGACAAAACGAGTCATTAAACGCGATCTAGGGGAGCCGAGCTACTAAAAATATGTTAGTTTACATTTTGACGAACCCGTGGATATAAAGAACGTTGAAAACGAGCTAGTAACGACCGAGATATGAATTTTTGAAGATCCGACGAACTATATTATTTTGACAGCACCTTTTCTAAAAGGAGTTTTTAGTACAAAAACTAGTATTTTTATAAGTTGTAACATTGATAGCCGATTATCTAATCGATCGAGGCGCGGTTGATTAAAATTCAAATGAAACGATATTTAGATATTGTTACAAGGCTTACAAAAACGTCAAGTTTGATCACTAACACTTAACGTGCACAATTTCACGACTAGTTTTACAAGGCCGTTTTGGCTTATTTTCACAAGTTACGAAAAGTATTATTTTGCGGCGAAACTATTATATTTGATTATATAATACCAAATAAGGATCATTGAGTACCATTTCACTATATATAAACGAGAAGTAATTTATAACTTAACGAGACGTCGAAAATGTATTTTCATCGATAAACGTTATTTTCAAAACTAACGAGTGGTATCGTTAACATACGTATTTGCATGTGTAGCATCATTTCATTGCTTACATTAGATCCGATCATTCATGATAGGTCACGGTTAGAGACCGAGCCTCATTTTCATCTTATCCATTATTATCATTGTTGCTATCGCATCAGGTGAGTTTCATAGCCCCTACTTTATACGTTTTGAACTTTTGGGGGAGATACATGCTTAAACTGCTTGCTTACATATATGATTGTGTTAAACTTATTTGCGTTATTCTTGAAAGCAACTCGCGGACCTAAGTATCTATCACTTGGGGTAGCCGTACAGTACATATCGCGGACCTAAGTATCTAACACTTAGGGTAGCCGTACAGTACATATCATGGACCTAAGTATCTAACACTTGGGGTAGCCGAACATAAGTCTCCTCGTGAGCAGCATAAAGTCTCCTCGTGAGTAGCATTGATAAGTCTCCTTGTGAGCAGCATTGATAAGTCTCCTCGTGAGCAGCATTGATAAGTCTCCTTGTGAGCAACACTGATAAGTCTCCTCGTGAGCAGCATAAAGTCTACATGTGATAAAACATTTATACTTTCATGAAATCTTTATTCAAATATACTTGATAGACATACTATATTTTAGCAGTGGGTTGTAAACACACAGGTTGCAAGTTTTGTATGGGCGGGATTTGCAACTGAGTGGATTTACAATGCCTTTGCTGTGGAAACTTTTTCTAAAGGCTTTTCAACTTATTTATAACAAACTCTATGAACTCACCAACCTTTGTGTTGACACTTTTAGCATGTATTTTCAGGTATAAGCAATAGCACGCTACATGGAGGCTTTTGGCAGGGCAGGGCATGGCATGGCATGGTCATAGAAGACTCTAATAAACATTTGGGACCACTTAACTTATTTTTATGGGCCTATTTCCGCACCACTTTTCATAATGTAAACTTAATACTTTTGACTTCCCAAATATATTCTAAATAATTGTGGAGAAAACCGTTCTTTGTACTTGTGTTGTGATACCAATTGAGTTGCACCCCAGCGACGCTACCTTCCGCTGCAAACCATTTTTGGGGGTGTGACACCTTAATGAATAATTCTTTAAAAACTCCCTGTGATTCCACGGGTCTATAAGCTAATACATACATATTAATTTGATGTTACAAAAACCCCAACTTTCAAACCAACTTAAACACGACTCTAACACAATCAAGACGAAATCAAAGGACTCAAATCGAAAACACAATCACTTATTTGTCGTCTACAAGATCCATTATCATTTCACACATTATCAAAGTCTTCACTTCTTGAACCAATCTTTATTGCGTACTCTGTGTTTACAAAGATGTTGGCTGAGAATGAGATTGAAGCTGAAAGAGTTGAACCATAGTACAATCTCGTAGCACCAACTGATATGGTGCTGGAAAAATGGGTCATATGGTGGGTTTGAATGATAATTGATGGTCATCAAATGCACTAATGGGTATTAACACAAAAGTTAATGTGTGGTTATATGTAACGACCGAATTAATTTTGTGTTTATGAGCCATTAGTATGATTAATTAGTTGACCGTTTTTCTTGACATCCTTTCACTATAAGTTGAGAGTAGGGATGGCAAAAAAACCCGAACCCTACGTGGAAACCCGAAACCCAAACTTTTTGGGGCGGGCTTTATATACATAAAATATCGTGTTATTATTTACGTACTAAAAATAAAATTCTCTAATTTTTGTTAGTTTTTATCTTTGTAATATTTCAAATTCTGATGATAGAAGCTTGTTTTGTGTCATAATATTCTAAAAAAGTTGTGAATTATTCCAATGCTTAATTTATTATTAATGGGTTCTCGATTCTTCAAGTTATACCATAAAATATATTATTAATAGTGTGAAAATAAGAGTAAACAGGAAACGACACAAATATGATGGAGCATCACGCTGAAAAAAGACCACCCGATAAGACCCCAATGGGGAGTGGGGCGGGTTTGGAGGAGCATCTCGCCCCAACGGGGCGCCCCGATAAGATCCCCAATGAGGATTGGGGCGGGTTTGGGGATGAGGATAGCCGCCCCGCCCCAAACCCACCCCTTTGCCATTCCTAGTTGAGAGCTCTCCTTTCATTTTCATACACCAAGAACTACTACTATATCCTCTCCTTTTATTCATCTTAATTCTTTGTGTATGTGTTCATAATAGAGGGAAGGCACGTGTTAGTTCGCCTTGATAACTCCTTTGTGCTAACGGGGTTATCCATTGTTGTTGTATCCTCGGAGATAGACGTTCATGATTTCTCAAGCACGGTGCAGAGGACGAATCTGTCTTAAGGAAACTGTGAGTTTCACAGGATTCAACATTTTCCTTATTTGTGTTCTTTGAGTCTAAACAATCAAAAGGTTCACGGTATTGTTTTTCTACACTTTATATTTTCTTGTTATTATAAACATATTGTTTGTTTGTCTCTAGTAGCAATACACTTAATATATAACATATGGAACTTCTAGAACCAATCTCTTAACACCAACTGTTTTCGTTGTTGTTTGTAAATTTATTCACGTACATAACTCCTTAATGAATAATTTTTTTTTAAATCTTCATGATTCCACGGGTCTATAAGCTAATACATACATATTAATTTGATGTTGTCTGAAAGAACCAAAGAAACATTTGAACTGAATATTGAAAACTGAAACACCAACCATCAGTCATGAAGGTATTTTATGTTTGCCACACCAAAAACATTCGAGGCTGGAGCTGTGAAAATGCATATTATACGAAAAGTAAAATAGATGAGAAGTTTTCCATAACTTTTTTTATGAACAAGTTTCCATAACAAACCAATATGGACATGGTTGATTTGTAAGTAGAAGCCCAGGTAACTTTCGACTATAAGTTTTGGGCTTTTTTTCTTTTGTTTACAAAGTTAAAAAGAAAGGAGACGTGTATCGTTTACAAAGGCATTCTTTTAGATTATAGCTGTTGAAGTTTACTACAGTACCTTTTTATATTAGAAGCTCTTGTACTAATAACACCTAGTTTAGTTTCATTTATAAGAAATGATATATTCACAAAAAGTTTACAAAAATAAATCCACACATACATGTGTCATGTAAATATGGTGAATGAAAAAAAAAAAAAAAAATCATACAATATTAAAGGTCCAACTCTCTTTGCCATGTCATTTTGTGAATGATTCTCTGTAAAAAAAATTTGTGGATATGGCATTTCTCTTCATTTATCGTCTAACTTGATTTGTAACTCTAGTTACTAACTTCTTGCTTTAATTGTTTTCTCAGGGATTTCTTTTGGCTCCAGGACCATGTAACTAGTTACATTTAAATACATATAAGTTATAACTTATAACGATGAAGCTTAGCTCTACAAATAAACCTTTACTAAAGTTGAACCCTTAAACTTTAGACCATGCTTCAGTATGATCTCATTTCCGGCATCAATAGAGACTTGCTATTATGATTTTCTCATCACAAGTGAAAACGACACCTAACGGTGATTTAAAAACTGATTTGTGTGTTCATTAGTACTACTAGCTAGGCTCGTTAAGACGTATAGATAGCATAGATGGAATTACATGCTAAATAATGCTAGCTAGGCTTATGTTGCACGTGTTAAGAAACCTAATCAACCTCCTTACGAGAGGTCTAGTGATCAAAACATCACTAGGTACACATTTGAGGTGCTCAAGGAAATGGTTGAAGCGGTCACGAGGATATCTCGGTTATGTTGTATACATTTAAGTTAACTACTCGCCTTCTCTGAGTCACCACATAACAAAAAAAACCTCATCCGTTTTTTATGTTACACGTATTGGTTGCCATTTACTGAAACACTTTTAGTTGTGTTGTCAATTTGAGTTAATGATATGATACTTACGGCACTTACATACTTAAGGGCGTACGTATAGCCATTATAAACACAATATGAATGCTAATATCACGTAACATTGTAACAGCAATTGAAAGTGATAACATGCACGATTAGCTTCAACATTACGTCAATGAAATGATTAATTGGATGAAAATGACAATTTATAGTGTCTTTATCACAACTGATGACATTCTAAATAATTCTCAATAATGTGATTGTTTAGCTTTGTTATTGTGGTTGAGTGTGTAATATAATGGCAATATTTTGGTTGGTTTAGTCCAATTGGTTGAATTATGCTACGTTTAGGCCATTGGGTATTCTTTTAGTTTAAAAAATTTGGCTATCTAAACAATATAGATTAGTAATCTTAAAACCATAATACTACAGAACGTGCCAACCACGATAGATAAAGTATCATTTACACAATTCTCTAATTAAAAACTAACATACATCCATAACCTATAACATCCTTTTAATAATTACTAGTAGTAAAATACATTAATTCACGCTCGATTTTACTCAACTCCATATGAAGATTTATGGGGGTCAAACAAAATTCCCTCCATCACAAATCTTCAAATCTTTCTTATGTACACAATTGAACCATTATCATTCATAGAGGTTGTACGCTAAAATAGATGCCCGAAATCTAGAAGAAAAATCTTCAGTTTTCGAGTTTATAGCTAAAATAGAACCATATATATTCGAAAACTAGTTTGAAGACGTGATAGATAACGTTGTGGCCGAGGATGTTCTTGGCGATGACGATGTAGTTGTTTGCCTTAGCACAACTGTAGGTAATATGTTGGTTTTTCGCCTTTCTGTTTCCTTAATAATTTCGGACGCGAAAAACTCCAACTTGTCCAAATTGGTATCGTTACATTTTTTCCCTTGGAATAAGATCGACTCGACATTTTTTTGTGACAACATCTGGTCCGCCAATTTCAGCACGTCGGTATCTTTTCCTCTGTTCGCAAAACCTTTGTTCGCTTGGATACGAGCATAATTAGTATTTCGAGATGTCCCAAATGCCATTGATACAGCTTGATCAACCTATAAAAATATCACAAAAAGCGTCATTAGAAAACATAATCTTTCTTTCAGTAAGAGTAGATTAATCTTTTTTATAAAACTTTTTGACATTAAATTTTGTAGGTTTTAAATACAATAATGACTATAAATATATCCCACCGACGGTATCAACTATAGTTGTCGGGTCCTACTACTTACGGTGGTTGCAATAATAGTGTGCCACCTAAATCTTTCCAATATATTTATTTGATTTTGTGTCCGTTACATTTAATAACTTTATATTCCTTAAAATAATTTTTTTATACAAAATTAATCTTTGTAATTTGTGAACTTCATGTAATGCACTAATGCATAAAAATGTCTTGGAAATTAACACATTTACCCTTTCAAGTTTCAACATACGTTGGTAGCGTACAATTTAGTGTCAAAACTAGCTAAAATTAATAACATCACACATTTATCATTCACGATGTATCATTAAAAACGGGAAAAATATCTTACCGTATCCGAAACTGTTTCGCCAATTATCTTAACAAACGCCGATCGTGACGGCGTTTGATTCCCGGCGACACCACAAAATGGTTCGCCATTGCCTAAAGACACCACAAGCAAGTCATCAACCCCGTTACAAAACGGGAACTCTTGCTTATTATTAAGCACATGAGTAATTGCCATGGCGGTGGGATTATTCATCGCTAACTCCCCCGTAACAGCCGAAATCCTCGTTCTTCGATCAACCGACAGTGTCGCAATGGGCCCACTAACAGCCATCGTGGCAGCACAAACATCACTCATCTTAAAATCACAACCGTCCATCTCAACAGCATCCGCACGTGAGAAAACAAATGGCCCACCCGTCGTCAAATCATAACACGGTATCAGAACGGATTTGAGAGTATCCTTTAAACTCAAATCACCAAACGTCCTCTTAAACACCTTACTCCCATTTCCCGTAGACCCCACCATACGCTTAAAAAACCCTTGTTTCTTGCAAAAACGTCTTTCAGCAACAGATTTTAATGCATCACTCGATGTAAACAAAGGTTGGCCATCTTTCCCTTTAGTAAACAACAAAGCAGCCAAAACGCCACCAATGCCCGAGCCCGATACCACGTCGAAAAAATCGGATATCCTGGCATCAGGAATACCCGATTTTCGACGTAGCGAAGACTCAAGATGCACGATAGACTTAGCAGCTAGAACACCATCAGTTGCACCACTACCATCAATAGAAAGCACTCTAACTTTTCCTGTTACATGTGACTGTTGTTCCTTATCATTGTCATAACCAAACAAGAATTTGTTTTCTAGGATTGAGAATATGTCGGATGTGAGCTTGTCCATTTGAGAGTTTGAGTTGGAGTTGATCATGGAAATAGGTGAAGTCATTTTAAGGTTTGAATGTTTAATGTGTGGAGTGAACATGAAGGGTGGTATTGGGGAGTTTATATAGAAGTGGGATTAATATTGGTTAAAATATGACATATGGTTTTATGACTTTTATCATTTGTTTATATTTAGTATGGGGACATGTTTGCTGTATGAATCATTTATGTAAAATATAAAGAGTATGGTACGGTGATATGGGGTGTTCGTGCGAGTATGTAATGTAAGGAAGAAAAGGACAAAATGATGTACTTGGTTGTTATTAATTTTTTATAAAATTTGTGGGTGGAAAACGATTAATTCGGTTACCGCCGGTGTGTTTTAAATAGTAGACTCTTTTACGTACCTTTTTTTCCCCTAAAAGTAAAAGGGGGGACATAGAAAATCAAAGTTAAGATTTTAAAGTAATGTTTTAAGAATAAAAATATTACTGTAGTTTGTTTCGTTTGATACTTCAAAGTTTTGTTGGCAGGGCTTTCTAGAGGGTAAATGCGGTAATTTTGAGACGCTTTCACGTTAACTGTTTCAGCATTCAACATGCAAAAGATAAAATCATATATATAACTTTCATGATCAAAGAGACGAAATCTAATTAAGCATGAGACTTCTACACACAGCATGTCCTCCGACATTGGTTATCATTGTGGTTTTGTTGATGTTATTCAATGTCGATCGGATGTCTCTCTCGCAAAACGTTACCTATTACATTTTATGTCGTCTCTAGAGTTAGGGGACAAACTTCCTCTAGTGGTCTTCTGCTTGGTCAAATTCAAGTCAGGGTATCATCTAAGCAAACGATACTTAAATGGACATATTAGTACGATGGTATAGGTGATTAAAATAAATATATAAATAAATAATAAAGGACCACTTCCATTAATTTTGCAAAATACTTTTACTGTGTACGCACATGAAAATTTTAATCTTAAGCGGTAACATAGTCTCACACACAAACCCTACGATGACCTCGAGCCAAAACACAATACTTTTATGAGTTTATCCCCAATTGGTTATTTAATAGAAGGTTTAAATCGGTGAAGAAACCGATATTTTGTACATTTGCAGGTGTCGATTAACCATTTTTCAAAAATCAGCCCTAAGCAAGAATGTTTAGTTGTTCCATACGAACCGAGGAGCTAAGCTGAGATTTAACCTATGACATATTTCTTCAAAGATCTTATTTTCTCGACCTCACATAAACATTTGCATCGAAGAAATAGGCACACGGAGACTGACCCCAAAGTTGCCGCTTATGGAATTTGAACTTGAAACCTCCGCTAGAAAATACTATACCCCACCAATAGGCCACATCTTTCACTAGTACATTCGGGGCTTTCCCCGACGGCTATTTTTATACGTTGCCGACGTCATGTCGTCGGCCACATGTCGTCCCGACGACATGACGTCGACACCAACTTGTCGACAATGCTCCGTCGCTATTCACCGTCCCGATGACCAATCCCGACGACAGAGTGGGACCCACACGTTTTTTCAGTCAAAGATTTTTGTGGTTCGACAATTTGGTCCCGACGACATGTCGTCGGGACCATATTACTAATTAACGATTAGATTAGTTAAGCCTAATTACGTTTTAAAAAATACCGACGACACGACGTCGGTATGAATTTATAACGGTCAACAAAAAAGTCAACAAAATTTTAATCATACCGACGAAATAACGTTGGTATGAATTTATGACGGTCAACAAAAAAGTCAAAAAAAGTGTAATAATACCGACGACATGTCGTCGGTAAATTAAAAACTTTACATTGATTTAATTTTTAAGTGCCGACGACATGTCGTCTGCATCGTATTATAGTGCAGCCTGCACAGCTACAATTTTCCAGGAAATTTTTTCAGAAAAATTTTACGGAAAAAATCTACCAAAACCTGTAAGCAACCAAAGCCTTTCAACCAATCAATACTAATACGTCCAAAACCGTACAACTTTATAACGGCTAAAACACTTGTATATAACCACTAAACACCCTCAAAATACATTAATTTACAAAACGGGTGTTATAATCGCTAGACCTAGCTGCCATATCCACAAATGTAGCAATATCCGCAATGTTCAAGTCGCCAAAAGGTTAAACTACACAATAATAAGATTCGGGTCGCCAAAATATAGTTTCAAAGATAAGTACAACACAAAATAAAGCATATACCTCTACCGCCCCTCGTCATCATCCATATCATCACTACGACCATCCTTATCATCACCACTCTCGCCTCCGCCACTCCCGCTCCCCCTTGCGCCGCTCCCTCCCGCGCCACACCCGCTGCCTGAGCCTACCTCAGCTCGAGAAGGCATCTGACTAATAAACTCGTGTCATTGCGGGTTGCTCCGGACAAAACCCATCAACTGAGCGAGCTGCTCCTTAATTTCCTTAGCTTTTGCTGCAGCTGCATCACTCTTATTTTCAGCTTCAGCAATCTTTTTTCAGCTTCAGCAAGCTTCTCGTCGATCTGGGGCCCACTGTACATACCTATAAACGAAATAATCAAAATTTAAAAACGGTCATTTCAATACTTAAGATGAGTCATGAGTAATCTATTAGTATTATCCCACTGTACATACCTGGAGGTGGAGGCGGGGTGTATGGTAACGGTGGCCTGCTCATGTTGGGTACCACCCTGCCCCTACCGGCTATATGACCCCGCTGCTTGCCCTTTATAACAAGGGCAAGTATCTCCTCCTCTGTGTACGCTACCCCTGTAGGCGTATCCGCTTCCAGATCCCGTAGCCGGACCATCTCTTCCTATGTAGTTGAAAAAAATGAGAAAATTAATATATTAGTCGGGTTAATTACTAGATTATGTTTCAATAAATCATTAAAGTGCGTGTTTAAAAAAAAAGTATCTTACATATTGAAGCCGAGCCTCATTCTGCAACCATACATCGTCCTTGCAGTGCGTGTCAAAAAAGCTCTGTATGAGGGACGGGTACTTGCGGTTCTCGCTGTTCTCAAACTGTATATACACATGCATATAAGATGAAACAAATTAAAAATGACAAATCAAACACCATATATATTTTAATTAAACTTAAATACTTTTATAAAATTAAAATATATAATTAAAATTAATTACTTTTATAAAATTAAAAATTTTATTTAGTATAAATACTTTTAATTAATATATAATTAAAATTAAATAATCTTATAAAAATAAAATACTTTTATAAAAATAAAATGTGTCTTACATATTCGTGTCGAGAAGCGGCCAATGATCTGGATCTGTGGTGGCTGTAAATCTTGTTCTTCTTCCGGTTCTCTTTGTTCACAACAGCTCGTTTGAGGGTCTTCTCCGTCATGTAGAACTTGACATGCTCCTCCCATACAGACTGCTCCATGTTCGGAGGAGGGTTTCTTCGTATTACATCCACAACCCTAGGCCCACACATCCTAGTTAAGTAATCGCGCTTCAGGTCGTGCTTGTTGTCCGAGTAGCGCCTAGCCAAATATGCATTGATGCCGGTCAGAATGGTCGGCCAACGTGATTCGCGCATGTGGCGCTCCAGTCAAACATACGTTGCAATCAAATATAGTTAAAATTAATATAAAGATATAAATAAATAAACAAATTTAAATAAATATACACATTTAAACAAATTTAAATAAATATACACATTCACATAATTAAATATAGAGATATAAATAAATAAACAAATTTAAATAAATATGCACATTTATATAAATAAACACGGTAACATAACAATATAAAAGGAAAATGAAATAACTGACCCCGAGTCGGACCATGACGTGCGCCTTCTTCTCCTCTTCGATATCGTACCAGGTGGGATAGTACAACGACATCTCCCTACTCAGCTCGCCAACGTAGTTACTGAACCACTTGGCGTTCTTGCCGACATGAACGTACGTCCCCTGATCACCATACTCGAACTCAATCGACTGCGGGCCGTTAAGTTCCATGGCTCTCTTCAGGGCTACGTTCTTCGTGGCTTGACGGACCGGCAACCTGCCGCCATCCCGACCTCCACCCCTGCCTCCCCCCCCCTCGCCGTACCTCCTCTTCGGGGTCGTTGTGATCCTACAATTGGAGTGAGTAAAAATGACATAAAATAACATGTAACCAAATTCAAATGATCAAGTTTAAGTTTCTTTGAAAATGATAAAGAAATTCTTACCACCACGGCAACCGCTCTCAATCTGACGGGGAGGGGAAGGTGGTGGGTCACCGGCACCGTCACCACCGTGACCGCGCGTGACTGCTGCTGCCATCTGTAAAAGTACAAGTTGAATAACATATAGAAATTTGGGAACAGATTAACATAAACATGCACACATTCAAATACATACACATTCAAAATAAATATACACATTTAAACAATCCACAACAATTTCATTAAAATAAGTGTCGTTTTACAAGTTACAATTTAAGATCAATCTGCTAAATCATAATCACTATCATAAACAACATTACTCGCAACTTCAACTTCATCATCAGAATTGTTTGCGACTTCATTATTAGAAGCTGCTAAATCATAAGGATCGTCGTCTTCATCATTAATAAAATCATCGTCGTCATTAACAGGAATGATTGGTGGTGGTGGTGGTGGTGCCTCAACTAACGTTGATTCACCATCGATATTTAAGATTTCAAATTCCAAATCATTCAAATTAGCAGACAGTTCAAGATCAGATGAGTTGTTGCCATGTATCACATCATCATCGTCTTCTACCACGATGACATCCCAGGTTGTGTTGTGATGTAACAACCCCAATTCAATGATGAAGCGGAATTCAAACTAGGTGTTACTTGATGGCACAACAGTCATAATAATAGAAAACGATCTCTAACTGAGTCGTTTTAAAAAGGATTTATCATTCAAATTATAATATATCAGAGTTTACAAAAGAGGTCCCATAAGGTTCCATGTTTACAAAGTACATCAATATAAAGTCATTTGATGTCTTTTTGAATGATAAAATATGTTATAGCCTTCTTGATTGAGCCCGTGCCCCTCCGTGCCATCCCTGATCATTATGCACCTGAAATACATGCTAAAAACTGTCAACACAAAGGTTGAGTGATATTCATAGAGTTTGTTTATGTAGTTGAACACAATATGTTGGTAGTGTGAGTTATAAATTCACACTCATGGTTGGAAAACAAAACAGTTATTATTACTCACTAATCTCATGTAACCAATACGTTAACGTGTGCCAATATCGATCGGCTGATTGCCCCGGTAGGTACTTTGCCAACATACATAAGACTCAAATATAGTGCGTTTGATTACCGGACCCAGTCAATACAAACGGGATTCGTCAATCCCAATAGGCCTATTCACTAATATTCGCGCTTACTATCCTAGTGATTAAATGGTTCATCATATGGGGACTTTGAGTGGCAATGATGGTACTTAGTGATAATAAAACAATCAGATAGCATACAATTTCAAAGCATTGTGTTCGGTTAAAATAGCATGTATTTCCCCCAAGGGTTTGTAAAACAATTAAGTAATAGAAAGTGGGGCTATGAACTCACCGTGAGTTGGATGGTATTATGGTGCTTAAATGAGTTCGATGGATAAGTTGGGAATTCTTTAAGTGCAACCTACAATAGAACGTTGCGACTCAGGTTTGGAGTAATGTCTAAGAATACGAAGACTTGCCTATATATGTTTCATATAATGTTCATGATGTAGTACTTAGTGTGTCAGGTAGGGTGTTGTAATAAGATGGTTTATGAAATATTTTTAGTTTGTATATCTCGTACTACCGTTCGGGCCATCGTAATTCAGAGGTCATGTAGTAAACGTTCGAGGAGCCAAGGACACTTTAACTCGTAAATCCACAACTCGTCGATCCGTTTACCCAAATGAAGCCCCTCACACAAAGTTCCCTAGTGTTGTAGTATTTGATAGAAAATATATTTTGCTTACTTGATTATATGACACATTAAGAGTTTATAAATACCATAAATAAACTTAACAAAGTCCATAAGTATTTAAATCATGAACATAATATAAGGACCATATATAGCATGAATGAAGTATAATAAGCATGAAAATGATATTGAGCAAGAAAAATGTGTTAGGGTTTCTTACAACTTTTGGCTTTCACTTAAGAAAGGAAATCAATGATTTAAGAACAAGAACTAGAACAATTCCTTCCTTGGAATCCTTGAGAACCCGAAACCAAAATAAGATTATAACGACGTCTTTTTGGAAATCCGAAGCTATTCGAAGATTATAACGACGTCTTGTTGGAAATCCGAAGCTATTCGAAGATTATAACGACGTCTTGTTGGAAACCCGAAGCTATTCGAAGATTATAACGACTTCACTTGAAAACTTGTAGAAAAGAGGATCAAAGCCTAGTTTTCTTTCAAGAACACAAGATTTTTATTTCAAAATCTATAAGAAGTGCCTTTAGGGTTTAGGACTTTAGGTTATAAGAGAGGAGGGTGCAAGTTTAAATGAAGTTTTAGGCTAGTATTTATAGGAAAGACTTAGGGTAGTTTCGTAAATACATATTTACACATGTAAACATCTTATGAAATCAAGGGCTAGGATTAAACCACATTTCATTGGTTCCTTCCTTGATAAGCTTCATGAAGCTTTCATGAGAAGCTTGATAAGTTTCATGCATTATCTTGCTTTTACGGAGTCAGTTTTGTCCTGGTAATTGCTAACTGTAAGTTGTTAAGTCACGAAACGTAAAACCGGGTATCGTAAAAATACGAAACTTGAAAGAATGTTTAAACTTATCAATATACTCCATAATAAAATATAAAACGAGTGATAAGTTCCATCGGGTTGCTCAAACCCTGTTAAAACTGAAAACGCGGGTCTAAAACGCGAAATACGTAAAACGTACGAAAGTTGCGCAAAATTGAGAAAAGTAAAATGTAACTTTTCTAATAGGATAATAATGAATTAAAATAGCCTATAACGTCTAGACTGGGCTCAGTCTTGTGTCGGTTGGTGTTAAACATCTTTTAGACCTAAAACCGGAAGCCTGAAAATCAAGAAATGATTTATAAAATCAAAGAATGATTTTAGGGTCAATGGAGAGGGAAATTATGTTTAATTTTCCAATAATATAAAAGCTTCTAAATGCCTTAGAAAATATGGTGCAGGTGAAGGCTATGGTTGTGGATAAGTGAAAGTGCTTTAAATGCAATTTCTGTTTTGTAAGACACGAGGCTTATTTGGTGACATTTTATCTTAGAATTTTTAATTTTTAAAAATTCCATAATTAATTGTGAGTGTTCTAAACATTTATCTGATGCGAGGAAAATTGGCGCAGGTGGTTTTCGTTAAGCGCAGGGTGTTTAAACCAAACGTGTAATTCCTTAATAACTTTTGCGAAAATGACCCGACAAGCGTCAAACTTTTATCTTGTCATAGAAATAATTTATCTTACGAGAATATAAAATAAAAATTTAGAAATGAAATAAAAAAAACTCGGAAATGAATAGTGCCAGTGAATAGTAAAAAAATAGTAAAATGATAGTAAAAATTTCGGGAATAGAAATTAACCTGAAATGCGAATTGTTACAGTCTCCACCCCTTAAGAGAGCTCCGTCCCGGAGATCACTTTGCTTTAGGTGTAGAAGCATTGTTGGTAAAAAGATGTGGGTATTTCTGACGTATCTGGTCCTCTCGCTCCCATGTGTATTCCGGACCACGTCGTGAGTTCCAACGAACTTTGACAATTGGAATTCGGCTTTGTTTGAGTTGTTTGACCTCTCGGTCCATGATTTCAACTGGTTCCTCGATGAATTGAAGATCGTCATTGTGTTGGATTTCATCGTGTGGAATGACGAGTGATTCGTCTGATAAGCATTTCTTCAGATTAGATACATGAAAAGTGGGGTGTACACTACTGAGTTTGGATGGAAGCTCAAGTCTGTACGCCACTGGACCAACCCTGGCTAGGATTTTGAATGGTCCGATGTATCTTGGGTTTAGTTTTCCTCGTTTACCGAATCGTATCAAGCCTTTCCAAGGCGATACTTTTAGCATAACCCTATCCCCGACTTGGAATTCTAGGGGTCTGCGTCTTGTATCGGCATAACTTTTTTGTCGATCTCTTGCGGCTTGAAGTCGATTTCTGATTTGTACAATCTTCTCCGTTGTTTCACGAATGAGTTCTGGACCAGTGAGTTGAACATCTCCCACTTCGGCCCAACAGGCAGGCGAACGATACTTCCGTCCGTAAAGCGCCTCAAATGGTGCTGCCTTGATACTCGCGTGATAACTGTTGTTGTAGGAGAATTCGACTAATGGTAGGTGAGTATCCCATCCTTTTCCAAAGTCGATTATACAAGCTCGAAGCATGTCTTCCAGCGTTTGAATGGTTCGTTCACTCTGACCATCGGTCTGAGGGTGATACGATGTACTCATGTCTAGTTTTGTTGCAAAGGCGTTTTGGAGTGACTGCCAGAAGTTCGAGGTGAATCTGCCGTCTCGGTCAGATATGATAGATATTGGTGCACCATGTCTTGAGACTACTTCCTTAATGTACAGTCTGGTTAACTGATCCATTTTGTATGTCTCTTTTATTGGCAAAAAGTGTGCGAATTTGTGAGACGATCAACTATGACCCAGATGGAGTCATAACCGCTTGATGTCTTTGGGAGCTTGGTAATGAAGTCCATTGTAATTCGTTCCCATTTCCACATAGGAATCTCTGGTTGTTGTAATGGACCGGATGGTTTTTGATGTTCGGCTTTCACTTTGGAGCATGTAAGACATTTGCCAACGTATGTTGCAATATCGGCCTTCATGTTTGGCCACCAATAGAGTTGTTTAAGATCTTGATACATCTTATCAGATCTTGGATGTACGAAATATTTAGATTTATGGGATTCATGCATGATCAAGTCTCGTAGGCCACCATAAAGTGGTAACCAACTTCGACCTTCGAAGCATAGAGTTCCGTCTGAACGGGTTTCGAATTTCTTCTGTATCATGCCGTCTAACTTTTCCTTTTTGGTGTCTTCTTGTTTCACCGCTTCGGCTTGAGCGTGAAGAATTTGAGTAGGAAAATTAGAGTTTATGGTAAAGACTAAGGCTCGGACTCGTAATGGTTTAACCCGTACCTTTCGGGTGAGGGCGTCGGCTACTATGTTTGCCTTTCCTGGGTGGTAGCGAATGTCGCAGTCGTAATCACTTAGTAATTCCAACCATCGACGTTGCCTCATGTTTAGTTCTTTTTGATTCAAGATGTGTTGGAGACTCTTGTGATCGGTGAATACAGTACATCTAGTACCATATAGATAGTGTCTCCAGATTTTTATGCAAAGACTACAGCTCCTAACTCCAAGTCATGAGTGGTGTAGTTTTCTTCATGTTTCTTGAGTTTTCGTGAAGCATAAGCCATGACCTTCTCACGTTGCATCAACACGGCACCCAAACCTTGGTGCGAGGCATCACAGTAGACTACAAAATCTTCGATCCCATCTGGCAATGCTAGAATAGGGGCACTACAAAGTTTTTGTTTGAGGGTTTAGAAGGCTTGTTCTTCATCTTCGTTCCAAATATACTTCTTGTTTTTCTCGGTTAGCTTGGTCAAAGGTTTTGCTATTGAGGAAAATCCTTCGATAAACCTTCGGTAATACCCAGCTAGTCCTAGAAATTGACGAATTTCTATAGGGGTGGTAGGTGTTGGCCAATCTTTGATAGCTTCAATTTTAGCGGGATCGACGTGTAAACCAGTGTTGTCAATCACATGTCCAAGGAATTGTACCGAACGAATCCAAAATTCACATTTGAAAATTTCGCATACAATTTCTCTTCCTTGAGTAACCCTAAAATTTATCTTAGATGTTGTTTGTGTTCTTCTTCGTTTTTGGAGTAGATGAGAATATCGTCGATGAATACGATCACGAATTTTTCTAGGTATGGCTTACACACTCGATTCATGAGATCCATGAATACCGCCGGTGCGTTAGTCAAACCGAATGCATTACTTGGAATTCGTGGTGACCATATCGTGTCCTAAAGGCTGTTTTTGGAATATCTTCCTCATGAACCTTAACTTGATGGTAACCTGATCGTAGGTCAATTTTGGAGTAAAAGGTTGAACCTTGTAATTGATCGAATAAATCGTCAATTCTTGGTAATGGGTATCGGTTCTTTATTGTTAACTTGTTTAGTTCACGATAATCAATACACATTCGTAATGATCCATCCTTCTTCTTTACGAACAAGACGGGAGCTCCCCAAGGTGAGGAACTAGGTCGAATAAATCCCTTGTCCGAAAGTTCTTGCAATTGATTTGATAGCTCTTGCATCTCTGACGGTGCTAGCCTGTAAGGTGCGCGGGCTACTGGCGCCGCTCTTGGTATTAAATCAATTTGGAATTCTATTTGACGATTTGGTGGAAGTCCGGGTAAGTCTTCGGGAAAGACTTCGGGAAATTCACGTGCGATGGGAACATCTTCAAGATGTCTTTCTTCGGATTTCTTTTCGGTTACGTGTGCTAGGAAGGCATAACATCCTTTCTCGATGTATTTCAAGGTTTTGATACATGAGATGATATTTAATCGGTTCCACTTTGGTCACCACGGATGACCAAAGTTTCATTGTCACAAGGAATGTGAACAACCTTTTCACCACAGATGATGTTAGCTTGATGTTTAGATAGCCAATCCATGCCGATGACTACATCAAAACTTCCGAGTTCGATGGGCATAAGGCTGATGTTAAATGGGTGGTCTAGGAGATTAAGGGTACAGTCTTGGATTACGGTATTAGTATTTACTAAGTTACCGTTAGCTAGTTCAATACTGTAATTTGTGTTTAGAGTGATTGGTGTGATACCAAGTAAAGGCGTAATTCTAGTAGATAAAAAGCTCATATCAGCACCAGAATCGAATAAGACTTTAACAGGAATGTTATTGAGTGAGAACGTACCAGTAACCACATTCGGGTCCTGTTGTGGTTCACCGTTGCCCATGACGTAGGCTCTACCACGAGCACCTCCGCCCTGTTGACCCTGGTTTTGAGGACATTTGTTCCTGAAGTGTCCTTTTTCACCACACCCATAACATGTAACTATTGGCTGAGTGTTAGCTCCAGTGGCCCTATTTTTACAATCCTTGGCAAGATGTCCCGGCCTTTGACACTTGTTGCATTTGGCGGGGCAGGGACTTACGTGATGATAGTTGCACTTAGTGCACTGTGGTTGGTTCCCAGTATATCCACCTCCGGTTGGTGCAGCAACATAAGCCGTCGCGGCTTCTTGTCTTTTGTTTTGCTGGTTATGATGGTTGTTGTTTCAGGCTGGGTTATTGTTGTTGTTGTTACCTCCACGGTTACCATCCCATGGTCGCTTATTGTTGTTGTTGTTGTTTCTATTGTTATTGTTGTTATGGTAGTTGGAGTTGTTGGTGGTAGTGGTGTTGTTGTTGAGGTTTTGCTTTTGGGCAGCTCCCGATCGCACCACTTGATCCGTGAGATTGCGAGCCAATCGCATAGCTTCATTAAGTGCCTTGGGAGCGGATGAAGTCACGTTCCCTTGTGTGCTTGGTGGGAGTCCCCAGATATATCTTTCCAACAGCTTCTCAGTTGTTGAAACCATTATTGGACATAGTATCCTCAATTCTTGGAATCGACGGTTGTAAGTTAGGATGTCATTCCCTTTAACAACAAGATTCCAGAACTCCACTTCTAACTTCTGAATTTCACTGCGGGGGCAATATTCTTTGATCATCATGTTCTTCAAATTATCCCAAGAAATCTTATAAGCAGTTTCAATGCCTATTGGTTGAGATACCGAGTTCCACCATGATAATGCCTCATCCATTAGTGTACTGTGGCAAATTTAACTTTATCCTCCCCGTCAAATTTGCTGATTGAAAATACTGACTCGCATTTTTCAAACCAGCGGGTCAAACCTACGGCTCCTTCAGTACCCTTAAAATTAGTGGGTCTGCAGTTCAAACAGTCTTTGAATGTGCAGGTCCTAGGTACCGAATTCACATTTGGGTTTGGTCCTTCAGTGTTATGGTTGGCTGTGTCATTTAGAGCAGCTTCAGCAAGCTTCTGCAGCTACGGCTGCGCGTTCAGCTTCGAGTGCGGCTTTCACACTATCTCTAACCAGTTTGTTGATGGCGGTTTGGGTCATTGTTGGTGGTGTACTCTTCTTTGGCGGCATGGTGCTATCATATAAAAGGTATGACATAAGTATAGAGTTGGTAGGATAAGCATGATTTTTGATGGAAATGATAGAATAATAATGTTGGAGGTTTAGATTATAACACATGATAATACAAAGCAAGAGTTTTATTTATATAACGTTGATTGATTACAAAATCGAAACCTTTTACAAGCTTCTTCAAAATTTACCAACTGATACTTTCAGTTTAGTAATTACAACGTTTTACTACTGCTAGCTATTACATGGATTTTACAGAGTTTACTAACTGAATCTATTCATTTTAGTAGTACAAAAGATAACTACATTACTAGTCTAGTGCCAGTTGGAGGACTCGGATTGATTAGTGTTTCCATAAGTGTTTTGCTCATCGACACTATCATTCGGGCGGATCTCGTCGACTTCCCTTTGACGTAACCTTTGTTGCACGGCATACAACTCGTTCTTGAGTTGGTATCGGTCAAAGTTGGCAACATCCAGTCGGATCTGTGCTACCGTTAGGTGGTGTTGTAGCGCGTGAATTTGGGCCGCGTCTTGGGCTTGAGCGTTTTCTACTCGCATAAGTCTTTCCTTGATGTCATCCAAGCCGGTTAAAGGATCCAAGACTATATCTTGAACAAGAGTCAAGTCTTCCTTTACATAGCTTGAATCAAGGATATACAAATCGAGGCGTTGCCGTGCATTAACGGCTTCCATTTTGGCTGCATTAACCTTAGGTTCATAGTCATCCATTTGGCGTGTCATGTTGTGAAGTTTATGTAGGGCTAGGTCAAGGCCTTGTTTCAGGCAATATACTTCGTACTGGGCCGAATTTAAGAATGTAGGTATGAGTTTAGATGATCCGCCGATTTCATATGTGGACCTTGGACCTTGAGTAGGAGTATTATGATTTGATTCGGGTGAGGATACAGAGACAGGAGGTGGTGATGTCAATGGTGATAGTGGTCGTACCACTAGTAGTTCCTCCTCTTCTTCCACATCTATGTCCATTTCGGGATCTTCGTCCGGATCCTCTTCCATTTCTTCCTCTTCGTCACTGGCTAAATCCTCATAAGCTTCTTCCTCATTGTCGTAATAAGCAAGTGCTTCAAGATAGGGATCATTTAGTCCAGGAAGAAATGGCAAGTGATCGGGCATAGGGGGAATGTGATCGGGTGATGGTGGTACAGACATGATGTCTACAATAAGGATTATGATGTTAGAATAAATCTAAAGCTTACGGGAAGTGCTCAAATATGACAAGTGTGTATGTATCAATATGTTAATATGTTTGCGTAGTATAATGTCTAACAAGTCCATGATCGTCTGAAGGATGGAAGGCACGGAGAGCGGAAGGCTATAAAATGTTTTTGCTTGTAAAAGTGGTTATAGTTTAGGTCTCACTTAGACCCGTTTCTCTACAACCATGGCTCTGATACCAATCTGTAACACCCCCAATTCAATGATGCAGCGGAATTCAAACTGGATGTTACTTAATGGCACAACAGTCATAATAATAGAAAACGATCTCTAACTGAGTCGTTTTAAAAAGGATTTATCATTCAAATTATAATATATCAGAGTTTACAAAAAGAGGTCCCATAAGGTTCCATGTTTACAAAGTACATCAATATAAAGTCATTTGATGTCATTTTGAATGATAAAATATGTTATAGCCTTCTTGATTGAGCCCGTGCCCCTCCGTGCCATCCCTGATCATTATGCACCTGAAATACATGCTAAAAACTGTCAACACAAAGGTTGAGTGATATTCATAGAGTTTGTTTATGTAGTTGAACACAATATGTTGGTAGTGTGAGTTATATATTCACACTCATGGTTGGAAAACAAAACAGTTATTATTACTCACTAATCTCATGTAACCAATACGTTAACGTGTGCCAATATCGATCGGCTAATTGCCCCGGTAGGTACTTTGCCAACATACCTAAGACTCAAATATAGTGCGTTTGATTACCGGACCCAGTCAATACAAACGGGATTCATCAATCCCAATAGGCCTATTCACTAATATTCGCGCTCACTATCCTAGTGATTAAATGGTTCATGATATGGGGACTTTGAGTGGCAATGATGGTACTTAGTGATAATAAAACAATCAGATAGCATACAATTTTAAAGCATTGTGTTCGGTTAAAATAGCATGTATTTCCCCCAAGGGTTTGTAAAACAATTAAGTAATAGAAAGTGGGGCTATGAACTCACCGTGAGTTGGATGGTATTATGGTGCTTAAATGAGCTCGATGGATAAGTCGGGAATTCTTTAAGTGCAACCTACAATAGAACGTTGCGACTCAGGTTTGGAGTAATGTCTAAGAATACGAAGACTTGCCTATATATGTTTCATATAATGTTCATGATGTAGTACTTAGTGTGTCAGGTAGGGTGTTGTAATAAGATGGTTTATGAAACATTTTTAGTTTGTATATCTCGTACTACCGTTCGGGCCATCGTAATTCAGAGGTCATGTAGTAAACGTTCGAGGAGCCAGGACACTTTAACTCGTAAATCCACAACTCGTCGATCCGTTTACCCAAATGAAGCCTCTCACACAAAGTTCCCTAGTGTTGTAGTATTTGATAGAAAATATATTTTGCTTACTTGATTATATGACACATTAAGAGTTTATAAATACCATAAATAAACTTAACAAAGTCCATAAGTATTTAAATCATGAACATAATATAAGGACCATATATAGCATGAATGAAGTATAATAAGCATGAAAATGATATTGAGCAAGAAAAATGTGTTAGGGTTTCTTACAACTTTTGGCTTTCACTTAAGAAAGGAAATCAATGATTTAAGAACAAGAACTAGAACAATTCCTCCCTTGGAATCCTTGAGAACCCGAAACCAAAATAAGATTATAACGACGTCTTTTTGGAAATCCGAAGCTATTCGAAGATTATAACGACGTCTTGTTGGGAATCCGAAGCTATTCGAAGATTATAACGACGTCTTGTTGGAAACCCGAAGCTATTCGAAGATTATAACGACTTCACTTGAAAACTTGCAGAAAAGAGGATCAAAGCCTAGTTTTCTTTCAAGAACACAAGATTTTTATTTCAAAATCTATAAGAAGTGCCTTTAGGGTTTAGGACTTTAGGTTATAAGAGAGGAGGGTGCAAGTTTAAATGAAGTTTTAGGCTAGTATTTATAGGAAAGACTTAGGGTAGTTTCATAAATACATATTTACACATGTAAACATCTTATGAAATCAAGGGCTAGGATTAAACCACATTTCATTGGTTCCTTCCTTGATAAGCTTCATGAAGCTTTCATGAGAAGCTTGATAAGTTTCATGCATTATCTTGCTTTTACGGAGTCAGTTTTGTCCTGGTAATTGCTAACTGTAAGTTGTTAAGTCACGAAACGTAAAACCGGGTATCGTAAAAATACGAAACTTGAAAGAATGTTTAAACTTATCAATATACTCCATAATAAAATATAAAACGAGTGATAAGTTCCATCGGGTTGCTCAAACCCTGTTAAAACTGAAAACGCGGGTCTAAAACGTGAAATACGTAAAACGTACGAAAGTTGCGCAAAATTGAGAAAAGTAAAATGTAACTTTTCTAATAGGATAATAATGAATTAAAATAGCCTATAACGTCTAGACTGGGCTCAGTCTTGTGTCGGTTGGTGTTAAACATCTTTTAGTCCTAAAACCGGAAGCCTGAAAATCAAGAAATGATTTATAAAATCAAAGAATGATTTTAGGGTCAATGGAGGGGGAAATTATGTTGAATTTTCCAATAATATAAAAGCTTCTAAATGCCTTAGAAAATATGGTGCAGGTGAAGGCTAAGGTTGCGGATAAGTGAAAGTGCTTAAAATGCAATTTCTGTTTTGTAAGACACGAGGCTTATTTGGTGACATTTTAACTTAGAATTTTTAATTTTAAAAATTCCATAATTAATTGTGAGTGTTCTAAACATTTATCTGATGCGAGGAAAATTGGTGCAGGTGGTTTTCGTTAAGCGCAGGGTGTTTAAACGACGTTTAAACCAAACGTGTAATTCCTTAATAACTTTTGCGAAAATGACCTGACAAGCGTCAAACTTTTATCTTGTCATAGAAATAATTTATCTTACGAGAATATAAAATAAAAATTTCGATATGAAATAAAAAACTCGGAAATGATAGTGCCAGTGAATAGTAAAAATGAATAGTTAAAAATTTCGGGAATAGAAATTAACCTGAAATGCGAATTGTTACATGT
Source organism: Artemisia tridentata subsp. tridentata (assembly GCA_021014915.2). Lineage (NCBI taxonomy): Eukaryota > Viridiplantae > Streptophyta > Magnoliopsida > Asterales > Asteraceae > Artemisia > Artemisia tridentata. The sequence goes on from CP139503.1 coordinate 170,661,422, forward strand.
GATTCACATCTTGGACGACCTTCCAATGGAGTGGTCGTCTGGCAGGATCTTCAAGGTAGAAGACTTGTTTTGCTTGTGTTGCGAGAATGTAAGGTTGATCTTCGAACTCATAGCTACATGCCCAAATTTTTGTCATGTTGTTTCTAGTGATAAAACGTTGGACAATACCTCTTTTGTTGCATAAGTCGAACCACTTAACTCGAAACAACACAACTGCGAACTGGGTATACGTGAACTCTAGAATTTCTTCTAGCTGACCATAATACATTTCTCCCTTCTTCTCACCAGGTAAACAAATTCCGCTATTTTGAGTTGTACGTTTTATATCGCGGCTGTGTACGACAAACTTCACACCGTTGACTACGCAAGAGTTGACTGAGATTGGGGTTGGTGATGGTCCACAAGCCAAAGCGAATAAGTCGGGAGTACAGCTTGGGTCATTGGCTATGTAAAGTTTACGGATCTATGAAAAAAGATAAGAATAGATAGAGATGAGTAATAGTCGTTATTTATACAGGGAAATACATACAATAAGTTTACCTTCGTCTCAAACCATCTCGCAAATTCTTGTTGCATGTCGCTATTAGGAAATTCCTTGAAAATGTTCATGATATTAGAATAAATCAAAAAGATAACTTGGGAAAAAGAAATTTCAAAATAAAAACGCATACCTCTCGAACGCGTTCATGTACGTGTTGATCTCAGGACTGTTGTGAAGTACATACCATATCACTTTCTTCATTTCTTGGAGACCTAACCGAATCAATGTCTCTTTACTAGACTTAGTACATAGTGATCGGAACACCTGGAAATCACTTGTTGGGCGAGGACAGTCCTGAGATGCAGCGGGACGATTAAATTTTGTCCCAACACCCCAAAAATAACGAGAACAGAAAGTTAATGCTTCGTCAGCAACATAACCCTCCACTATTGAGCCTTCCGGCTTAGCTTTATTTCGTACATAGTTTTTTAGCTTCTACATGTATTTTTCAAATGGATACATCCACCGGAATGAAACAGGCCCGCCTTCAAGAGCCTCTTCAGGTAAATGCATAACCAAGTGAATCATAATGTCAAAAAAATCAGGAGGATATATTTGCTCGAGACTGTACAAAATATTGATCAACTGGTCTTTAGCTTTCACCATCAAAGTTCGGGCGCAAATTTGATTAAAGAATAAACAAAGCTGTACGTCCAAGTATTGCTGAATTCCATAAGGAAGTAACCATTGCATCATTATACAAGTTGTTTTATTCACCTAGTGCAACTATGGAAGACAATCCTAACCCACTCTATGAATGATTCGTCTCATATATGAATGCGTATAACTGATTTACTATTTGAGAAAATTTCAGCAGCATTTCCCCTCAACTCCCCAAATATGTGCATTAAAGACATATTAGTAGGAGTAAAGGAGAAACACTGTCGAAATTATCTCAAATAGTAAATCAGTTATACGCATCCATATCCTAAATGAGACAAAACATTCAAAAAGCAGTCCCAAACAGGAGACTTTCCGAAATTAATTTCTAATAAATTAATTCCAGGCGTGTTTTGTATAGGATGATTAACTTCGGACAGGGACTTTCCGAAATTAATCACTAAAATCCTAAAACATTCACAAAAGTCTAACAACAATACACAAATTGACTAACATTCTAACAATAGAAATGACATCGATCATCAGCAATTCAGTTACCCTACTACATCTTACAATAGCAATGACATCGTATAGTATGACATCTTACACACCAAATGGTTAACTGACTATCATTATTGTGCAAGGCTTTTAAGAACAATATAAACACAAAAACGTTCTGACTCGTCATCATTCGTTTACGGCTATTATATTAGTCGACTGTGTCTTCACTTAGGTTGTGGACATAGGCATACGGGTTTCTTATAGTGATCTTTTATTCGATCAAGTGACATTTTACCGAGGCATTATGATATAAGCAGGTAGACTCCTATAGTACGATCAACAAAACACGACTCGATGTCTTTAGTTAACCATGATTCATACGATACACTATATATAAGTAACCTATTTTTTTTAAACCCGTAACTATTCGTCCTTCCTACTAGTGACTAGATTAGGGTTTTAATATATATGTGCCACATTGACATCGTATAACCCTTTAGGCTGAATTCAGGTCGACTTAAGAGATAGGAAAACACCACTCGACATCACTTGTTAACAAAACTTTCATTGTTTTCACGTTTTGTTCTCTTTTATATATATGTTTTCTTATGATACTCATGAATTATTTAACGAGGTATAGCAACAAACTGATTAAGTTTACGGTTCTTACATCATATCAATCATATATTAATTTGTTCATGCCATTCAGATACATACACATGTCGTCGGCATTTTACCTGATTAAGTTTACGGTTCTAACTAGATAATCATTTTTTCATATTAACTACTCATATGATATTAATTTATACGCAACACTAACTAACCAAACGCAATACTAACTAACCATAAAAATGAAAAAACAATACGGATATGTAACAAATAACAACATACTGTTGTCGTCTAGCGCGGGCTGTGGTTTCTCTCGGGCTGTGATATTAATTTTGACGACAACATGTCGACGAGATACCAAAAGTTAATAAAAAAAATTAAAAGGAGGTGCATTACCTATGTCTTGGTTGTCTCGGCTCTCGCTCTCGGCTATCACAGCTCTCGGCTGTATAAAAAAAATATATAAAAAAAAAAAAAAATTAACAATTAACATTTATTAAGAAAATAAAAAATTAACAAAATCAAAAAATTAACCCTCGTTAAACAAGAAATAGTGGGGAAGAAGAAGAGGAAGAATTAAACAATAGAGGGGTTGAGGAGTGAATTAAACATGAGAAGAGGAGGAGGAAAAGTGCACAGTAGTGCTCGTGTAGTGGCGAGGCTATGGTGGCGTAGTGGTTGGGATGTGGTGGTGTAGTGGTGGAGCTGTGGTGGTGTAGTGCTGGTGTAGTGGAGCTGTGATGATAGTGGTGGTGGAGACGGTGGTGGTGTGGTGGAGCTGCTTTATCGCCGGTGGTGGTGTGGATGAGCTGCTAGAGAGAATAATTGTTACAACTTTTTTTTTCTAAGTGTTTGACCAGATCTGGTTTTGGTATAACTTTTTAATTGTCCTGACGACATGTCGTCGGGACCAATAAAGTTATTTTGTCGTTTGTGATTTGGCGGGATAAATGAAAATTTTGGGGGGTAAATGAAAATTTTGGGTTTATGTTACAAGTATATACTTAAAAAATTATTTATTATAAATACTTTTATTTAATATATAATTAACTTAAATACTTTATATTTATAATTAAATACTTTAATTTAAAATTAAATACTTTTATAAAATTAAATTTTTTATTTATTATAAATACTTTTATTTAATATATAATTAACTTAAATACTTTATATTTAAAATTAAATACTTTAGTTTAAAATTAAATACTTTAATTTAAAATTAAATACTTTAATTTAAAAATAAATACTTTTATAAAATTAAAAATTTTATTTATTATAAATACTTTTATTTAATATATAATTAAAATTAAATTAAATAGTCAAATTTTTAAGTGTCCCGGTAAATTTTCTAACATAAAATTAAAAAATTCCGCCAAAATTCTCAACGTAACATGTTAAACGGATTAAAAAAAGGTCTCACGGAGTTATGGATATACATAATATATTAAACGAATGAGTCGATATGTTATAGATATACATAACATGTTAAACGGATGAGTCAAGGTGTTATGGATATACATCCCATGTTAAACGGATGAGTCAAGATGTTATGGATATACATAATATGTTAAACGAATGAGTCGATATGTTATAGATATACATCCCATGTTAAACGGATGAGTCAAGATGTTATGGATATACATAATATGTTAAATGAATGAGTCGATATGTTATAGATATACATAACATGTTAAACGGATGAGTCGAGGTGTTATGGATATACATCCCATGTTAAACGGATGAGTCAAGATGTTATGGATATACATAACATGTTAAACGAATGAGTCGATATGTTATAGATATACATAACATGTTAAACGGATGAGTCGATACATCTCAAAACATCCCCATTGCTTCCCATCAAACACTTCCCACCAAACACTTCCCGCCAAAACACTTCCAACCAAAATTTCCCACCAAAATATTGGCGCCAAAATTTTCCCACCAAAGCTAGCAGATCTGCTCTTATCCTCACAAACACATTATATACACTCTTATCCTCAAAACCACTCAACCTCACAACCTCTTATCTTCACACCAATTTCAAAACCTGAGATGCGGCGATATAATCCTTTTATGTGTTCTTGTGGAACAGGAAATATAAAACTAAGAAAATCACATAAAAAAGATACATTTGGATGGGAATATTATGCATGTCCTCTTTCGAAGGTGAACAATCATACATTTCTTATTTATGTAAATATACAAACAATCATAACATTTCTTATTTATGTAACAGCCAAGAGAAAAAGATCATGGATGTAGATATTTTATGTGGAAGAGTGAATTTGATGACCAGTTACGAGTAATCTCTTCTGCTCCAACATCTCAAGGTGATGGATCTGCACCAACAGAGTGCTCAAAGTGTAATGCCAAAGAGCTTAGGATAAACATGTTGGAATCACAAAAACAGGTGCTAGAGACAAGAGTAAGGATGGTGGAGGCAAGACTTGAAATGGCAACGAATCCCGACGACCACGACCACGCATGTCAGTCAGCTGCAATACTCCGTGAGCTGTTAGGTGACATGGACAATCTTCATATGTAGTGTTGTTGTTGTTGTTGTTGTTGTTGTTGTTGTTGTTGTTGTTGTTGTTGTTGTTGTTGTTGTTGTTTGTGTTATTGTTGTTGTTTAATAAAATGTTGTTGTTGTGGGAGCGAAATTGAGCATGAAGCTTTTCTTGCATTGTGGTTGTCTAGGTATGTTTTTCCTTCGAATAATGACGTCGTTGTACGAAATGTGTGTCCTATTGCTGTTAGTTTAGCTAGAGGTATTAGACTTGATCTTGCGCCTGCTGTTCTAGCTAGTATTTATAAGGATTTAAGCATTTTAAAAAGTAAACTTAGCGTTGATTGTAATGATGAAAAAAATATATGGTTGATGTGGACAGTGATACATTGGGATTATTGGAACTTGAACGGAGAATCAGTAAACTTGAGAAACTATTTGCATATCTCAAAGCTAAAAAGAATGGTGCAAAATGTTAATGTGCAATGGTATGACATTTCATCTTTTGTGGTAAGTTAGATGAATAGTGCACAAGGATTTCTGAACTATTAGTTAATGAAGATGCCTGCTGATTTTGTACTCCAGGTCTCATAAAAAGTAAGTTCTTCTTGGTTTTCTTTTAACCAAGATCTGCATTAGTTAATGAAGATGTCTTTCTAATGTGTTATAATGTGATATTGTACGTACGTTATCATCTATGTTTAGTTATGCATATATATGTTGTTGTTGTGAAAACTTAAGTATTTCACGAGGCTTCTTTAACATCCATCGTGCACCTTCGTTAGCGGCGGTGATCTACCTATCTTTTGTTGACTAGGTTCTGAGTTAACCAAATTATGGTGTCCAAACACCCCTTTAAACAACAGGGTATTTCAAATATACAATTTTCCAACACTAAATTACATATATGCATAAAGAATGGAACTGAAGGAACAATATCACAATTAACAAACACGAAGGCAAACCTTTTATTTAAAACACGCAAGAGTTCTCAACCACATACATTTCATACAGACTCAAACGAAACAACTCGACAAGCAAACGAAACAACTCGACAAGCAAACGACACAACTCGACAAGCAAACGAAACAACTCGACATGCAAACGAAACACACGACATTGACCATAACAAACATCGCCTATTCATTTTTTTTTTGCTGCTACTTCCCACTTTGCTAGAACCTGCACCATCTTTTCCCTTCCTTGCTTTCCTTTGCTTGATGAAATGTTCAAACATAGCTTCAAGATTTGTTATCTTATTTCCCAGATCATCAATTTTAGTTTCCAACGTGCTTTCTCCTCCAACATCATCAGCTTGAGCGTCCAACATCTCTCTGTAGTACGACTTTTTTCTCAACCATTCCAGAATCTGGTTTCTCATCCACGGGCTAATGTTCTTATAAGAACCATATTCATCATAAATTTCGTAGCCATATGTATTAAGAACTTCATTAAAGAGACCCTCCGACGATAAAACCTTTGACCACTCCTCTTCCGGCGTGTAACCAGCCATTGTTATGTGTGTTTTGTGAGAATTGACGATTGGGTTATGTGCGTTTTGCCGAGTTGAGGATGATTCGTTATATATAAGTAAAAAATTGGCAGGACAAAGGTAAAATGAGGCGGGAAGAAAATCTCGGCGACATGTCGTCGGTACAAAACAGACGGGAAAAAAATCCCGCCCAATTATTCGCTATTATTCACAAGTGGGGCAATCCAAAAATTGGTCTAAATACGTCCCGACGACATGTCGTCGGGACAATAACACTAATGACAAAAATAAATGCTAATCAAACGCTAATCAAAAGCAAATTACAATAATTTTTTTAGTTTATATATTACCGACGACATGTCGTCGGTAACATCTTGGCGGGGGAAATTCCCTCCCAATTTTTCACTATTATTGGAGAAGTCAAATTTGACCAATATGGTCCCGACGACATGTCGACGGGATTTTAACAAACAAAAAATTCAACGCACGCTGGTCTCGGTCAAGTGTTTTTTTAGTCGTTTAGTTTAAAATGCCGACGACATCTGTTGTCGGGACCATGCTCGTCGCCAGTTCTCCTGATGCTTGTAGTGTTTGAGGTTATGTGCATATATACTGTTAGTATTTGTTCTGCAAACATTATAGACATGTATATTATTCTTAAAAAGGTAAAAAAGCTTCATATAGTACTTTACATTTAATTCAACTTCATCCTTCAAAAACTTTAATTCAATTTGGAATTTTCAAGTCAAACACGTATTTTCTAAAAGTAACATCCGATATACTAGAACAAAATAAATACCGACATGCGTATAATCAAATTGACCCATTTGAAAAATGTGTGAAGCATACATATATTATAGTTTAGTATTATACAAAGTAGAGTGAATGGAATACATATAACCCCACCAAACGTGTAAGCTATGCTTGAAAAACTAATTGGGGATATGGGTGATGTAAATGTGAATAAATGAATACATTATCCATCAATGTGCAAGGGTTTGGTGATTTTAATAAAAGGAGATGGGTTAGAGATTTATGTCATATTCATAATGTAAATTTCTTAGCGTTACAGGAGACAAAAATGTTACGTGTTTCTTTATGGGCGTTACGGAAGGTTTGGGGCAATATTCAATTTGATTTTGTTTCTACTTTTGCTAGGGGTATGTCGGGAGGTATTCTTTGTATATGGAATAAGATGGTGTTTCAGAAAAAAAGAATCATATGTGTTGATAATTATGTGGCTGTAGAAGGTCGTTGGATTCAGAATGGTTTAAAGATTATGTTTATAGCGATGTATGCTCCTCAAGTGTGGTGGGAAAAGTTGATTTGTGGTCTTCGTTATCTCGTTTAATAACAAACTGGGATGGCCAGGTGATAGTCATGGGAGATTTCAATGAGGTTCGAGAGGCTGGAGAGAGGTACGGTTCAATTTTCAATGAGAGGCAAGCTGACCTGTTTAATTCTTTTATTGCTAACATGAACCTCATAGACATTTCGTTGGGTGGTTTTCGATATACATGGACTGATAAATGGGCTTCAAAAATGAGCAAGTTAGATCGGTTCTTGGTCACATAAGGTATTTTAGAAGCGTTTCCGCATAATACAGGTATTGTGTTGGAGAAATGTGTTCCCGATCACCGACCTATTCTTCTTAAAGAATCAGCGGTTGATTATGGCCCTACTCCGTTCCCTTTTTTTTCACTCTTGGCTGGAAATTGAGGTTTTCAATAAATTGATTTCTGAAACTTGGAAAAACGATGGAATTATTGAAAGCAATGGCATGATCTCGTTTAAGAAGAAACTCCAAAATCTTAAACATGTCATTCGGTCTTGGATTTCCTCAAAGAGATTGAATGACAATAAGTTGCGGAAGGAGCACCATTCTATTTTGTCTTCAATAGAAACTAAGGTGGATTAGGGTATTGCCACTAGGGAGGACTTGAATTTCCTGGCGGTTTCTATGAAAATATTGGGCGACATTGATCGAAAGGAGGCTATTGATTTGGCTCAAAAAGCAAAGATAAAGTGGGCTATAGAGGGGGATGAAAATACCAGCTTCTTTCATGGTTCGCTTAAGAAAAAGCGCCGTCAAGTTGCTATCAAAGGCGTTCTTCAAAGTGGTAGTTGGATTAATGATCCTGGTGAGGTTAAAGCTGAATTTTATGATCATTTTCGCAATAGGTTTTCCTTTACAGGTGGTATTCGGCCTTCTATTGGAGATGTTTCTTTTAAAAAGATATCTCTTGAGCAAAGGAATTATTTGGAACGTGAGATCTCGAATGAAGAAATTAAGAGGGCTGTTTGGGATTGTGGTGGTGACCGTGCTCCGGGGCCGGATGGTTTCACATTTAAGTTTTTCAAATCATTTTGGGATGTCATAGAATCTGATGTAGTGTGGTTCGTTCGAGAATTCTTTCAATCAGGTTATTTTCCAAAAGGATGCAACTCATCTTTTATAACTTTGATCCCAAAAGTTGTTGATGCTAAATTTGTATCAGAATTTAGGCCTATCAGTTTAATAGGCTGCCAATACAAAATAATTGGTAAGTTATTAGCTAATAGGCTTAGCAAGGTTATTGGAAGCTATATTAGTGTGGAGCAATCAGCGTTTATTACAGGTAGGAATATTCTTGACGGCCCTTTAATTTTGAGTGAAATTATGGAGTGGTATCGCAAGCGGAAAAAAGAGCTTATGGTTTTTAATGTTGACTTTGAGAGAGCATACGACTCTTTGAGGTGGGATTACCTCGGTGTGATCATGGAGAATATGGGGTTTGGGGTTAAATAGCGCAAGTGGATTTCTGGATGCCTTAGGAATTCGAGGGCTTCTATTCTGGTTAATGGGTCTCCTACGTACGAGTTTGAGATTCTTAAGGGTCTAAGGCAAGGGGATCCCTTGTCTCCGTTTCTGTTTATCATCGAAATGGAAGGGCTTCATGCTATTACGTGCAAGGCAGTGAATGCGGGCATGTTTAAAGGTGCTTCTATAGGTCAAGGTAATTTGAATCTATCTCAGCTATTTTACGCCGATGATGCTATTTTTATAGGTGAGTGGTCCCAATCTAATGCGTATAATCTAATATGTATGTTGAGATGTTTCTATGTGATGTCTGGTCTAAAAATCAACATTCACAAAAGTAAACTTTTAGGCTTATGTGTTTCTGATGCCAACATTTTAGACATGGCTTCGGTTCTCGGTTGTGGAGTTTCTAAGCTGCCATTGACGTACCTAGGTGTACCTGTCGGGTATAACATGGGTCGATGTGAAAACTGGAAGTGTATCATTCAGAAGTTTTCGTCTAAAATGTCATAGTGGAAAGCTCGTTTATTATCGGTAGGTGGGCGTCTTTCATTAATAAAATCAGTAGTAGGTAACCTTCCTACTTATTACATGTCTTTATATTTGATGCCCACAACCGTTCAGAATGTTTTAGAGTCCATGCGTAATAAGTTTTTTATAGGAGGTAACTTGGATGAAAAAACGGTCACATGGGTGAAATGGAATACTTGTTTAGCTAGTAAGGCTATGGGTGGGCTTGGCATTGGGAGTATTTATGCTTTAAATGTCTCCCTTTTGTTTAAGTGGATTTGGAGATTTAGATGTCATCCTAATGATCTCTGGGCTAAAGTGATTAAAGGTATTCATGGGCAAGATGGAGGAATTGGGACTAGAAGGCTTGCAAAATCGAATGCTAGCCCTTGGAATGTTATTTTTCGTTCGGTTTCTCAACTTCAATTGAAATGTATTGACTTGCTTGCTTCTTGTAATCGGTCGCTTGGAGACGGGAAATCTGTCGTGTTTTGGGATGAGTCTTAGTGTGGGGACCGGCCTCTAAAAGAATTGTTCCCTCGTGTGTATGCTTTGGATAGGGATAACCTGTGCACGGTAGCTCAACGGGTCAATATCATCGACTGGAATAATGTTCTCAGGAGGAATCCAAGAGGTGGTGTGGAATCTAGCCAAGTTGATGATATGAAGGCATTGATAAGTAATGTTGAGCTCTCGGATAATAAGGATGGTTGGAAATGGGCCCTCAATTCTACAGGTTTCTTTGTTGCTTCTGCCCGAAAGTATGTTGATGAGCATATTTTACAAGGTGACTTGTCATCTACTAGATGGAATAAAAGTGTTCCAATAAAAGTTAACGTCTTTCGATGGAGATTGTCTTTGAATAAACTTCCAACCATGGTGAACTTGGATCGCAAAGGAATTGATGTAGGCTCTCTTTTATGTCCTGTATGTAGCGAGTACGTTGAGAATGTTGATCATCTCTTTTTCTCATGCGGAATGGCCCATGATCTTTGGGATTTATTGGTGAGATGATGTGATTTGGATATTTCGGGTGTGTCTAATTTTGCGGAGTGGCTTTCGTGGTTAGATGCTTGTCAAATGACGAAGACGTCTAGATTCATTCTTGGAGGGATTGCAGATACGATGTTTTGGTCTATATTGAATTTGCGAAATGCATTGATTTTTTCTACTTCTAAACCGAAGAAGGTGACTCTTTGGGACTCTATAGTTTATCAATCGTTTTTGTGGATTTCATCTAGAAATCCTAAGTTGAGTTTTAGTTGGGTATGTTGGTTAGATAATCCCATTGTAAACATTTCTTCTTTGTAAGTGTTCGTGTTTCTAGCTTTTGCTAGTTAATAATATGCCGCTGTTCTAAAAAAAAAAAACGTGTAGAGTGGCGGGTAGAAAGTACAAACTTGATCCAGCGATGTGAAGAAAAAAAATAAAGAAGACAATGTTTGACTAAAAAGTCTAATTCGTGGTAGCTTCCACTTGTATTAGCGGAAATAATTCTTGACATAATTTGTGAATATTTGTATTTATTGTGCATTAACCGTTTCCTTGTATATCGTTGATTCTCCATAATTATAGGAGAGATTTTGTATCTTTTCAATTATAAATAAATCCTCATCAATCTCTCCAAATCATTCGAGGTTGATTTCTCACATGGTATCAGCCTTTTTCCTCCTCTCCTTCATTCTCTAATCTCCTTCCTAGGACCTTCCATGGCTTCCCAAATCACCGATACCACCTCAAGCCCTCACTTCTCCCCTGTCAAACTTTCATCCTCCACCTTTCTAATATGGCGAAGTCATATGACTCTCTTAATGGCCCTTCACAAACTATCTGCCCATATTGATGGCACTTCCCCACCTTCCGAAACCGTTACTACCGATGACAAAACTGAGCCCAATCCCGATTATGCTACCTGGCTTGCTGCAGATCAAAAAGCTGCCCTCCTTCTCCTTTCTTCCTTAACCGAGGAGGCAGCCACAGAAGTGCTCGGCATCACCGGTGCCCGCCAAATCTGGATCACCCTTGAGAACACGTATAGCAACGCGTCTATTGAACGTGTTCAGTCTTTACGGGACTCTCTTCAACAGCTTACCAAAGGCTCGTCCTCTGTTACGGATTTTTCCCGGAAATTCAAACTTATATGTGAACAACTTGCTGCAATCGGTCATCCGGTTGCCGAAACAGACAAGACACATTGGTTTCTTCGAGGACTTGGTCCTTCTTATGAAAGTTTCTCCATCGTCATTCGAAACATCAAACCGGCACCTTTGTTTCGGGATCTCGTTATCCAAGCAGAAAGTCACGACTTGTTCACTCAAAATCTTCATGGCACCTCAACACCCCCTGCTGCATTTCATGTCCAAAACAAACGTGATTCTTCATCACAAAACCGCGGTCATGGTTCGTATCGTGGTTCTTCTTCTCGGGGCAGGGGTAGTTCGTCTTCTTCTCGCGGTAACAATAATCGTCAGCCCCGCTGTCAATTATGTCGGACATACGGCCACTACGCTTCGGCGTGTCCAGATCTTCGCTCGTATGCCACTCAGTCTCCAACCATGGATGACTCCTTAGCCAAGGCATTTCATGCTAAGTGTCATGTTACAGAAGACACTCCCGATTGGACCGGTGATACGGGAGCCACGGATCATATGACTCCAACTCCAGATTGTCTTCACCATTCCACTTCCTACAAAGGTAAGCAAGAGGTTATTTTTGGAAATGGTAAGCGTCTTCCAATAACGCACGTTGGATCCTCGAAACTTTGTGATAAGATTAATATTCGTAATGTGCTTGTTGTTCCAAATCTTACCAGAAAGTTATTTTCAATAAGCAAGCTAACTGCCGAACACCCGGTTGACGTATTATTTTCTCAACATTATTTTCATATCCAGGATCGGAAAACAAAACAGGTGCTTGCTCGAGGGAAATGCGTTGATGGACTCTATGTGCTTCAAAATGAACCACAAGCCCTTGTTGCGGGTGTCTCGAATAAAGCTTCTTACGAATTGTGGCATGCTCGTTTAGGCCACGCATCGTTTGATGTCATTTCTATTTTGAATAAATGTGGTTTTTTGTCGGTTACTTCTTTATTACCGAAACCGGATATTTGTACTTTATGTCAACTTGCAAAAGGACAACGATTATCTTTTATTTCAAATGAAAAACGAGCATCTTTTCCACTTGATTTAGTTCATTGTGATCTATGGGGTCCCGCACCTATTTCCTCTACAGAGGGTTATCGTTACTATGTTGCTTTTATTGACGATCACTCAAGGTTTACGTGGCTATATCCTCTTAAAACAAAAATGGGGTTTTACGCGGTTCTACCGATCTTTATTAAACTTGTGCAAACTCAATGTTCGCGCAAAATTAAAATCTTTCAAAGCGATGGTGGAACTGAGTTCGTGAATCACACCGTTCGTAAGATTTTTGAGGAAAATGGAACATTTCATAGGTACTCGTGCCCGTACACGCCTCAACAAAACGGACGTGCCGAAAGAAAACATCGTCATATTGTGGAGACCGGTCTTGCGATGTTGTTCAATGCTCATGTGCCCGCTTCTTTTTGGGCCGACGCTTTTGCTTCGGCAACTCATATTATTAATCGTGTGCCGACTCCACTTCTTGAGAACAAGTCACCTTTTCAAGTTCTGTTCAATCAAGAGCCAAATTTTTCAAATTTTCGGGTTTACGGGTGCCGTGTCTTTCCGTACTTACGTGACCATGCCAAGCATAAACTCGAGCCACGAAGTCTTCCATGCATTTTTATTGGTTTTTGCTCCTCCCACAAAGGTTTTCGATGCTTGGATCCTACCACCAATCGGGTATTTATTTCCCGACATGCTCGTTTCAATGAGTCGTTATTTCCGTTTAAAGATTCTCATACAACCACAAACCTCAATCACCTACTGCTCACATCCTTTTGTGAGGACATACCAACCGGTCAAAACAAATCTCAACAACCAAATCAGCCCACCACCCAACCACCAACCAGCCCACTACAAACCAACTCTCACGGCCCACCTGCATCACACTCTTGTCCTATCTGTACTTCAGCCCCTCAACCTACTGAAGCCCATCAACAAACTCACGGCCCATTCCAAAACCAACAAAATAACCATCCTTTAACTACACAACAACCTCAAGACCCCACCGGCTCCTCAACCCAACCCGACTCCTCCACTGCATCCGAACCATCCTCCCCCGCTGCACCTGAATCGCCCTCTCCTGCTGCACCTGAACCACCCTCCTCTGCCATACCCGAACCACACTCCTCTGCCATACCTGAACCACAAATGGTTGCCCCACCCGTATCCAATTCCCATCCTATGACGACTCGAGCAAAAGCGGGAATTTTCAAACCCAAGCATCAACCAGACCTCGCTGCTCTAAATTCTTATGCATTACATGTGGCTTTGACAGCCGCTACGGAACCGCGTGGTTTCAAATCCGCTGCCAAAGATCCAAAGTGGATGGCGGCAATGGTGGAAGAAATTTCGGCTCTTCATAAAAATAACACGTGGACACTTGTTCCGCGACCAACTTCTGTGAATGTTGTGGGTTCCAAATGGGTGTTTCGTACGAAATATCACTCCGATGGCACAATTGATCGGTACAAAGCGCGCTTGGTAGCGCAAGGTTTTACTCAAATTCCGGGATTGGATTATTCTCACACATTTAGTCCGGTGGTCAAAGCATCCACCATTCGCATTGTTTTATCTCTTGCGGTCCTCAACAAATGGAAATTGCATCAACTAGATGTCAAAAACACATTCCTAAATGGCGACTTAAATGAAACAGTTTTCATGGAACAACCACCCGGATTTGTGGACTCCGGTCATCCAAGTTACGTTTGTAAATTATCTAAGGCTCTTTACGGTCTTAAACAAGCTCCTCGCGCTTGGTTTCAGCGTTTGAGCAAATTTCTTCTATCATACGGGTTTACATGCAGTCGAGCGGATACATCGCTTTTTATTCTTCGAAGGGACGCTCATATCATATATCTCCTTGTCTACGTGGATGATCTTATCCTTACCGGAAATGATGAAGCCGTTCTACAATCTTTTATATCTCGTCTTAATCGAGAATTTGCGATAAAGGATCTTAGCAAACTTAACTATTTCCTCGGTTTAGAAGTTGTCCACACAGAGAATGGTTTGTTTCTTACACAAGCCAAATATGCCCAAGACATTCTTCAAAGGGCAAATCTGTATGATGCCAAACCCGTACATACTCCCCTTGCTCCGCATGAATCTTTCTCCGCCAAAGGTGTGCCGTATTCCGATCCCACATTGTATCGTTCGTTGGTTGGAGCCTTGCAATACTTAACCATAACCAGACCGGACCTCTCATATGCCGTTAATCAGCTTTCGCAGTTCCTTCATAGTCCAACCGTTGATCACTTTCAAGCAATTAAACGTCTCTTAAGGTATGTCAAAGGTACACTTTCCTTTGGCCTTACCTATAGTCGTTTTCATCCTCCCGATATCATTGGTTACTCGGATGCCGATTGGGCACGCTGTCTCGATACGCGACGCTCCACGTATGGATACTCGATTTTTCTTGGTGGTAACCTTGTCTCTTGGAGTGCCAAGAAACAACCTACTGTTTCAAGATCAAGCTGCGAATCAGAATACCGAGCCATGGCTAATACGGCTGCCGAACTGGTTTGGATTACCCATCTTCTCCGAGAGTTACATGCTCTACCGCCTGACCGTCCAACGCTACTCTGTGATAATAAAAGTGCCTTGTTTATGACCCAGAATCCTGTCTCTCATAAACGTGCTAAACACATTGACTTGGACTACCACTTTGTTCGTGAGCTCGTTAACTCGGGAAAACTTTACACCAAGTTTGTCCCGACCAATCTCCAGGTGGCAGACATCTTTACCAAAAGTCTCCCGCGCGCTCAATTTGATGCTTTCCGTGCAAAGCTCCGTCTTGGTCCGCCACCATTCCGATTGACGGGGGGTATTAGCGGAAATAATTCTTGACATAATTTGTGAATATTTGTATTTATTGTGCATTAACCGTTTCCTTGTATATCGTTGATTCTCCATAATTATAGGAGAGATTTTGTATCTTTTCAATTATAAATAAATCCTCATCAATCTCTCCAAATCATTCGAGGTTGATTTCTCATTCGTGGTCACTTCCACTTGAATCACCGACGCAATCTGTGTTACGATATATCGTTGTCTGAAGGACCCCTTCTCCCAGAAACATTTATATCTTCCACCTACAACATAAAAGTTTATGTCCTACACTCTTCATTTTTATTACTACTACAGAAGTACCTATTAATTTTTCATGTTATAAATATAAAGTCTGTTGTTAGGTAAAAGAAGAAGCATTTTTATAATGTTAGATCCTATTTTTAGTATACATGTATGTTAGTAACTCGCAAAAAGGTATATCGCAACTATGTTAAGTAAAAGTGTAAAACTAGCCGCAAAGAGTAACAATCAGCATTTGTTTTATAAAAGTGTTAATATAGTTGTAGCTATAATTATAAAATCTAAAATGCCGTAAAAAGTTAAAGGCTCTTTGTGAAGCAAACATTTTATTATTCCGAACGCTAAAAAAAAATTCACTAATGGAAATATCACCATTTCTGCTAAGTTTTGAATTACAGTCAAAAGGATTTATCACTTCATACGCAAAATTCAGTCGATCCATCAGCTCTTTCTATTCATTTTTACGAGGAAACACGTTGACTTATGAAGATGTATGTTGGAGGTTATATCAATTAATATTTGGTCATGCTAATTGTTAATAAGACGACGTTGGCGGGAGTGGAATGTGGTTATGTGGAGATCTTGAACATGGATGTGAAGTTAAATGTGTACGAGTCAAATGCCACAATTATAAAATTATACATATGATCATAACTCGACAAACGCATAATGATATGAACTTGTGCTATTTGGTGTCCACTTAGTTATCATATTTCAAGTATATAGACTCAAGCTTTCATTCTTAATAGTGGTAAATCATTAAATCATATACATTTTCTTATATTCACACGATTATGCTCCCCTTGCTCCATAAACACTTCGGCAAACTCTTTGATCTTGTCTTTTTCGATCAAACATATACTTACGTTTCTCAAAAACTTAATATCTTACGTGCCTCTGTAAATCTAAAGCGACACTAGGAAATTCAAATCCAACTATATATATGTGACGTCCTAAAACTTCACCATATTAGGCTTTGCTTTTCGTTCAATACTTTAATGAACCTAAGCTTATCAGTTAAAACATGTTTAGGGGATATTGACTTTATAATCAGAAGTACAATTATATAACGGAGTTCTAGTTAAAATTATCTTATCCGACATGTTATGCAGTCCTGTAACTTTCCCCATATCATATATTCATATTTATTTATTACGATGAGCTGTTTTAACTTATAAAATATCTAGACAAAATATGAACCAGATATCCTTGTCGGGCGTTCCACCATCTTTGCAAAACGACAAAACAGTGTAGGTGCTTTGTAAGGTAGAAAGAAGTCAAAGAACCATGTTTAATTATTAGCTTAATCACTTCTTAATTAGAATGCGCTCAGTTTTATAGACATATAATAATAGTTTAAAGAATTTGATTGACAATATAAACTTTGATTTTATCTGAGGGTATGGTGTTATGCTGCCAGCAAATTGCTTTTTTATATGTGTTTAATAGAAGTACAACTTTCAACGTGTTAATAACGTTAACACCAAATTTGAAAATCGGATTCATTGTACCAACAAGAATTTTCATTCCTTAGCCGGAAATATTAATCTATGATAAAGATAACACACAATAGAATAATCTATAAAATGGTTTTTTGGCAATCATGGAGTGACCAATGATTGGAAAACGACGGGGGCTCTTGGGTGGGCCCGGGAGGCCAACGGGCTAGGTCCGTTTTACGCGAGGGCACATTATAATAAAAAATATATATATAATATATATATATATATATATATATATATATATATTATATATATTAAAAGGTATTAAACATTTAAACTTGAGCTAATTAAATTCCAATCTTATAACTAAACCTATAATCCATAATAAATTTATAAGCCCAATACCCAAATCAATACCCTCTTAAGGGGCATATTTTTTAACGGCTCGGATAGGGCACTAAATCCTCAGAGACGCCTCTGCATGGAGTGACCAATGATTGGAAAACCCCAATCTGTATTATTGTATCTTGCGTTACATAAGATTGGTGGTAATAAGCCCCTTATACCACGCGTCCTTCTTGTTACACATACTCATGTTAGACGTGTCATTGGTTACAAAAATGGAGAAGTCGGTCTTTCTCAATGCCGAGTTGTGGAAGAAAAAAAAAGGGTTGTGTGTGTGATGTTGATTTTTGTGAGGTATATTTGTGTTTAAGTGATGTATGTTTGGGTTGTGAAGTTGGTTGTCTTATTACACTATGTTGGTGGTGATATTGAAAAGTTGATGTGCCACTGAATTGACGGTGATGATAATGATCACTATTACCACAAGCCTAATACCACAAGCCTAAGTATTACGTACTTCGTTATTATACTCACATTAATCTTCTTCTTTAGATGTTATGTCTACAGACGGGTAATTTTGGAAGCACGTGGCCGTTAACTTAAGCTTTAGTCTCCAAAGGTGTAAATTGATGGGAACACCTTGATCCCATGCATCTTTTGATGCCAACCGGACCCTTCCCCAAGGAACCGGCCCCATGCGATGAGCACGTGTTTATCAAGATTGCAAGTGATTATTAGCAAGTGCATCAAAGCAACTAGCTCAACTATTTAGCTTTAACAATCTGACAAATATAAAGGGAAAATTAGGGAATACATTTGAAGGCAAGTTTATCAAGATTGCATGACACTGAAGTGACTGTCTTAAAATAGTAAGAAGATTGGCATGATCAAGACGTATATCAACCTCATGCTTCGAAAGCTCTACAACTTCCCAAATAGTACCAGTGTGAAGTTAACCTATACAATATTTTCATACTTGTAACTATCTAGTTATGAAAAGTTGATACTTTTTTTTGATAAATCGAAATACTATGAGGTAAGGAGGGATATCGAAATAGAAATTAGGTGAAAGTAGAGCCAACGAGGAGTTATAGCTAGGGTGGGAATCCATTTGAATCAATCAATCTAAACGTACGCATTTCATAAACCTTTGTGGACCAAACAAAAAAGCAATGGCGTTGTATGAGCACTTTCATAACATTATGACTCGTTAACGACTCAACATCAATACATTATCTTAATGTAACTCCTTATTAATTTGTGTTTAAAAAAAAAAAAAAAAAAGGTTGTCGGAGAATGTCATATTTTATATTCTCGACCGATAAAGCAAAGTAGAATATAGAAACTTTATCAAAGTTGAAAGTGCCAAAGATGAAGAATGCCGCTAGAGGTATTTAAATGCTTTAACCTTATGATTATTTTATGCAAAAAGAAAAAGCTGGATTATTATTTGATTGTTTAGGCTATGTGGTCTAGCGGTTAACTCTTATGGAGTTAAGCGTGCTCGTGTGAGAGCAGTACCGGCTTGGGTGACCTGCCGGGAAGTCTTCACACGAGGGCCCACATAGCTTTGTTGTATAGGCAATGAAGAGGAAGAGCCTGTAAGCCATTGCGCGGGTCTAATCCTAGCGCGGCGCAGGTTCCAATCCGAGCCGCACCCGGTTTTCATCCGGCCGTTACTTCAGCGAGGAAAACTCGTGTGGAGGCGGTACGGTTTCCGGGAGGAAGCCATTAATAGTCCCCACTACACCAGCGTGGACCCGGTTCAGACAACATAGTCTGGGTATGTGGTGGATGAGGGTCTGCCGATGAGGCGGGTGTGACTCCAACCCAAAAAATTGAAAGTCACCTTCCAAAAAAAAAAGCTGGATTATTATTTGATTGTGTAGGTTATGTAAATAATCACCAACACATAAAATGCATAAGAAAAATAAGGGTCAACGTACGTAATTCGAAAAATTTAACGATGCAACTATTTGCATTAAATCATGCACAAAAATAATCCTCTCAAAAAATAAAAATATTGATTTTGATTTAATGTTTAGTTTAATTAATGATCGACAATTCAAAACTTACATAAATAATGATGTTTTTCTTCTTAAAATGATATAGTTGTGAAAGGATTTACATGTAACCTTAAACGTGAGACTATACATACTAGGAAAGTTAATATCAAGTTGTCTAACATGTAAGCTTATATGCAAAACCACTTAAAACTATCAAAATTGTGTCACTAATGTATAAGTGGTGTAATTGCTTTTTACTAATGAATTAAATCATATCATTGTTGAATCTCAAACTACTTGATTTAGTAATAGAAAGGCTCAAGTGTATGTTGTGAAATAACATATGTTAAAGTGAACCAAACTTGATAGATGTTATGACTCATTTTGAAGGCACATGACTAAAATAACATTGTCGATAGTACTATTTTACCCGACTTACCAATCTTTCCATGCAATGCATTTGTTTTTATATTTTGATTTCTTTCGTTTTTGATGTACCATCTAACTATCTAAAGCATTTGTTCCTTTCTCTCAATATGATGTATGTTAGTTTTTGCTTTGAGTGGTGTTGTCCTAGAAGTTTTTTGAAGAGCACGAGCATGAAGATAGATCATCAACAGGAATCCAAGACACATATATCTACACCTATTTTAATTCCGAGGAATAACATAAGAGTTCTAGTTTTTTTCTATCTTGTTTATTTTTACATGTTCGCTTAATCTAATATAATGGTACATTGGGGAAATGTACATCTTAAGTGTGTGTCTACACTCTAAAACGATGAGTTCGGTTTGATTTTCTTAGAATTTGAATACGAAGCCAATCATGCCGACAACGTCAGTGAACTCCTAATGGTTTGAGAGTTATGGTCAAAATAGTGACCTGCATTTTTTTTCTTTTTCCAGAAGGGATAATAGTGGTGGCTAGGGTTTGGGAGGTGGCATAGAGAGCTCATAACACCCGACTAGGTATGTGGATCACACCCGCTCTTATACCATGTTGAACATTGAATTTCCGATTATGTTATGTTTTATTGATATGATATTTATAGATATAAACACATTAAAAAGCCTAATGACCTAGCAAATCAAGCTTGCGCCAAGTACTTGGTTTCTAATCTTACTCTAATATTATGTACACGTAAAAACGTTTTTATCTATTGATAAGATATAGAGGTTTGGAGTTTGGACCACCGTTTACCACCCTGGTTCATGCACATGGTTTATAATTTAGCATCCTCATCACATATTCAGATTTTTAGTTGAAAAAAGAAAATTTTGTTTAAGAGTAGTAATTTATATTTTGGTAAATGTTATTCATTAGTATCTTGTGTTGTTAGAGATATGAGCATATAAGATTCGAAGGCGTTTTTAGTTAGCAAGATGATGGTTTAAAAGTTCATGGATTATAACGATTCTTGAGTCGTGTAATTGGGAGAGTAGTTCTCTCTTTAAAAGAGTACTAATTTTCTGTTTTGCTACGTTTGCCAAACTTTTGTTTTCAGTTATTGAATGGTACTGTTCTTTAAGACCATGTGTAATGGTAGATGGTGTACCATGGGACATGGTGTGACATGTGGCAGTGTGGGCCACATAAGGTTTGGAAGTAAAAATGGTGTAATGGTAGATGGGGCATGGTGTGAACATTTGCACCCCTTTTCTTTTCTTTTTTTTATTTTTTTTAATCACCAAAATTAACCTTTATTATTTTTTTTATGCACTAAATTGACACTTTCAAATAAAAGTAAATAAATAAACCAAAGACAATTTCGTTAAAAAAAATAAAACATTACACTCATTGGCCCAATAGATAAAAAAAAGCCCAATAATTATTTTTAACTCTGAGGTACATGGCCCGATGTTAAATAATAATAAAAAAGAAGCGACAATTTCCTGCGTCTTCTTCTTCCTCAAAAAAAATTAGGGTTTGAAAAAACCCCAAATCAACAATTTAACCCAAATCAGCCACGAGAGTCAAATGATTAAATGGTGGTCAACAGGGGCACGGGCGTGGAAGGAAAAACGCCCCAACGTTTTTTTTGAGGTTCAGCGCCTGTTTGTAGCGGATGAGGGGCGTGGAAGGGGCGCGGAAATTGGTTTTTTGGGGAGTTCAGCGCCCCATTACACATGGTCTAAGAGTTTGTTCCATATATATATATATATATATATATATATATATATATATATAGTTCATGGCAATATTTATGACAATATCTTATATATCTTAGATGAGTTGTTTGATGTGATTTAAACTCGTCGAAATTGTACATAGTAATTGTACTTTATCCTCTTAAATAATATCGTATCTAAATACATATGAAAATGATCATTTATAAATTACATTCCAATCCCGTATACCAAAAGTTGACACTAAAATACAAAACAGATAAAGAAGAAAAGTCCATCCTGACTCACACAGCTCATTGCACAGACTCTCGATCGCTCCTATTATTTATTTCATCATAAATATGGGTACATGGTATAATATATACACATTCGGTTTTTGGATATTAACAAACATAAAAAATGTCGCCGCTATTTAATTATTAATTAGTTCATATGCAGATATGTCGTCGCTAAAGGTTTTGACAGGCAATTTTTTTTTTGGGAAGGAACAACCAATAAAGAAAATCGCAAAAATAAATTATTTAATCTCAAAATATTTAATATTACGTGTCTTCGCTAAAAGTGTGGGTCTTACGATCAAATGTATACCCAAATGCTTCGTCGAAAGTGAGAGTCAAAGTTGTCGCTTTCTTACTTTTAGCGACGACATGCGTTACCGCAAAAAGTGGGCCGTCTCGAAAGTTATAGCAGTTATTGTTGTAGTGACCTGTATTTATAAAAATGCATTTGTTTCTTGTGATCGCTGTCTCATTAAAATTCATTCTATTATTTGAAGATGTAATAACATAAATTTTTAGGATACAAGTTTAAAAGAACTTGCCATTGTACATGTATTAGGATAAGATAAGATAAGATATGAATCATTAATATGGGCAAATAACGAATTTACAAGTTACCTAAAAAAGATATCTGTCTTTGACCTGTTTTAGAATGAATTGACTATTCAGATGTCAGATTGACTTGTTAGACATAAGCTCATGAGCTCATCTAGTGTGGACATACGTCATCTTCATGCATATGAGAAGTCAAAAGATATAGAATTTGTATCATTTTGAGCCATCAAAGTAGAGTTTACTGAACATGCAAAGCTTCAATCAATTCATATATGGTCTTTTATGGTTTTTAACTCGCAACTATTTCTGGCCATGAAAATGCTAATGTGGATTAGTTGCTCATATGTAGCCATCAATTAGAAGTGAAAGCAAATGAGACTGGAGGTTAATTAAGAGATCGACTGCTCTAACAACTTGATTGTACATGTATAGACAAAGACGCTTCATTATTGAGTTTTGATTGATTACAACTTCCAAACTACCGACTGATTGATATATTTAACTGTGAAAACTATGCATTATAAGTTTTTAAACTTAAACTTAACCACATAATTCCTGGACCAAGAAGTTTTTAGCACGTGTGTTTACGATGTTCGTGACACTAATAATATCTAATATCCTTTATGCAGTTCATGCAAACATTTACATCGGACTTAAAGAGTTTTTAACATTATATAACTCGATCATGTGAAGTTCTATACGTCATATGATATGATGTTAGATATTTTCCGATAGAGATTCAGAACAACATTGATCATAAATATAATCGTTACTTTTTTTGTATTAGAATTAACTACATTCATGTGCGCAAACATATTGATTGCAACATGTTGAAGGTTACGCGTCAAGTAACGTATAAGTTACAACCACCGTCATACGAGACAAGATATCCCGCCTTTGATTACGTTAGATACTATATATCCCACCCTGGGTCACTCAAATCTTTCGTAGATTTTTCTTCTATATTAGCTTGTCAACACGTTCAGATTTTGGAATAAGACATGTCGAAAAGTAGAAACAAGAACTAGCCCACATGAAAAGAAATAAAAGTATGGGTACGTACGTGCGGGTAAAAGATATATAATCGTCGGCACCACATATAGACAAAGTTCCAGTCATGCATGCATGAGATATTGGGTTGACCACGTTCTCCTAATTTTGCTTCGTTGTTTGGTTGGTAAATCGACTACGTCTTTCAATTCTTGTTTTGAGTTTTGGCCATATATGATTGGCAGTACTTGTTTAAACATTTACTTTTATATTACACATTTCTTCTTCTGATCCGTATGTGATATTAGTTGTACCACAAGCTGTACCCTCGGCAATAATGCAATTTATATTCAATTATAGGGATTTATATATATATAACTATCGAGCATCATGATTAAAAGAAGTCATCCAACGTTAGTGACATATAAATTTAAGCATGCTACTTGCACAAAACAGCAAGCAATTTCTTTGTTGAGGTCTTGTAAATTCTTTTGACAGTCGTCACACTTCTATTATAATTGTCTATTTTTATATGATATGGTAATATGTATATACGGGGAATGTTAAGAGTTTTGGTTACACAAATACAAGATGGATTGGTGATTCAATGATTGACATTTCAACCGTTCGTAGTGTTAAGAAATTGAGATCTCACAAATATAAATATTTTAGAAAAAAGCATGAATAGTTACACGGATGGTCCCTGTGGTTTACACCAATTTCAAGTTTGGGTGCTATTGCATTTTAATTACGCCAGACATACCTAATTTGGCAAACGTTTAACGCGTTTGGTCCCTAATTTAGATGGGCGTTATCTTTCTCCGTTAAGTGTTTGCATTGTTAGTCCCTCCGTTAGTATTTTTTGCATCGTTAGTCCTTATTTTATAAACTAACCGTTGACCACGTTTTTTTTGCTTATGTGTCACTTTGACCCATGTTTTCGTCCGATTCTTTACGTTTTCGTCCGACTTTTTACGTTTTCGTCCGATTCTTTACGTTTTCGTCCGATTCTTTACGTTTTCGTCCGATTCTTTACGTTTTCGTATTTTTTTTACGTTTTCTTCTGAATTTTTACGTTTTCGTCCGATTCTTTACGTTTTCGTCCGACTTTTTACATTTTCGTTTGATTCTTTACGTTTTCGTCCATCTCCTAACGTTTTCGTCTGTTTTTTTACGTTTTCGTCTGACTTTTTACGTTTCCTTCGATTCTTTATGTAACGATCAAGATTCGTGTTCAGGAGGTCGGGGGAATTCAAAATAAAGATTAGACATGGTATTATTAGATAAGAATGGGGGGAAGGTGTGTGTGTTTTCTAGAGAGAGAGAGGAGATCACACACACACCTTCAATATTACAAGTGAATTCCCTAACCTCCTAGTCTCAACTAGGAGGGTATTTATACAAAGATCCTAGCTTAACTATCCGCTATTTGCTAAACTAGTCCCTGTACTTAAATACTATGCAATTCCCGAATATAACATTACTTTTAAGTCTAACAATCTCTCCCCAAAGTGATGTTATATGGGAATTGCTTACAAAGTTCCCTACAAGTAAAATATAAACCATTAAGCGCAGAGAATGGTCTTCAAACTTCATCACTTCGTTCAGCTTGCAGAATCTTCTCAGCTTTCATTTCTTTACTTGCAGAAGAACGTGAGCAAATCTAATTAGGGTTTAATTCTGGGTGCCCTGAGTGCTCTCCCCCAAACAAACAACCTTTCTGATTACTGCCGTGATTCTGAAGAAGTCTTTTGATAGTTAACTGCATCCCGTCTTTAGTCTTCTAACACGCAGCGGAAAATGTAGAACAGACTGTAGACTCGACCTTCTTCAAGATTATCCATTCGGGGGAAATCGAGTATCAACATCTTCATCTCACCAAATGCATCCCAGTTATCTTTCATATGATAAATCAGCCCATAACGTACACATGAAATGATAACACCAAAGTAACAAGTTGAACCACTGATCTTGATTTTGTTGCCCGAAATTGGTGAAGGTGGATAAGGTAGAAGTGCGTAGAATAAGATGAGTAGAAGATAAGACATAGAATCAACCAATCTCCGACATAAATCATTTCATAAATCATTAAGCCCGATCACGTGAACTTGTTGTGCGTCCTCGATGTACACATTTCTCTCCCCTTTTCTTTCATTATTTGATATATGAACTTGTTCTTGACATCTTGATTAGCCTTTTGACTTTGTCGTTACACTCTGTCTTTAACTTGATTCTTTTGTCTTGAACTATTACACTTGAGCTTTGTTGGAGATGTTCTTCATAAGTATGAGTATGCTGAGGTGAAGATGTTTGATGTATCAGATGATGGTTGATGGATGTTTATAGGTAGCTGCATAAAACCGTTAGTAATAATCATCCAGCGCTTACAGGTTGGGACTTTGAGATTGTCAACAGCATAGTGTGAAGACTTTCTCTAATCCTTCCCTAGGCCGTTCTGAACCGGATACCCCCAAGAGGGCTTACACGGACACACCGAAGTGCACCCACGATTCAGTGAGTCGCTGGAGATCACCCCACGACTGTAGACCGTTTGAAGCACGTAACCATCATGATATAAAATGGCAAGATCCTTGGATCTCATTAAGACTCTTACAACTTGTGTCCTTTTAGACGAACACAAGTGTATCATTTTGGAAGTGTTCCTAACGAGATATATTGATGAATCTCATGGCTCTAGACTCGATATTGTGCGTTTTGGTTTTTAGTCGTCGGAGGCATGGAGCAGAGTGCCACCTTTTCAATATCAACACATCTCGGAATGAGAGGCCGATAGATTATGTAGTGTTCTCCGTGAGAAATGAAACAAATATCTTTTAAGAGATATCTGAGTGGCTAGGAGGGGTGGAAGAATTAAAAAGAAAAGTTGAATGAAAGGGTGAAAAGAAATAGCCCTCCATGAAAACTTAGGGCATAAACTTGGCTCTGATACCAATTGTAACGATCAAGATTCGTGTTCAGAAGGTCGGGGGAATTCAAAATAAAGATTAGACATGGTATTATTAGATAAGAATGGGGGGAAGGTGTGTGTGTTTTCTAGAGAGAGAGAGGAGATCACACACACACCTTCAATATTACAAGTGAATTCCCTAACCTCCTAGTCTCAGACGAAAACGTAAAAAATCAAACAAAAAAGTAAAGAATCGGACGAAAAAGTAAAGAATCAGACGAAAAAGTAAAAAATCGGACGAAAACGTAAAGAATCGGACGAAAACGTAAAAATTCAGAAGAAAACGTAAAAATTCAGACGAAAACGTAAAGAATCGGACGAAAACGTAAAAAGTCAGATGAAAACGTAAAAAATCGGACGAAAACGTAAAGAATCGGAGGAAAACGTAAAAATTCAGACGAAAACGTAAAAAAACAGACGAAAACGTAAAGAATCGGACGAAAACGTAAAAAGTCAGACGAAAACGTAAAAAAACAGACGAAAACGTTAGGAGATGGACGAAAACGTAAAGAATCAGACGAAAATGTAAAAAATCGGACGAAAACATAAAGAATCGGACGAAAACGTAAAAATTGAGACGAAAGCGTAAAAAAACAGACGAAAACGTAATGAATCGGACGAAAACGTAAAGAATCGGACGAAAACGTAAAAAGTCGGACGAAAACGTAAAGAATCGGACGAAAACATGGGTCAAAGTGACACATAAGCAAAAAAAACGTGGTCAACGGTTAGTTTATAAAATAAGGACTAACGATGCAAAAAATACTAACGGAGGGACTAACGATGCAAACACTTAACGGAGAAAGATAACGCCCATCCAAATTAGGGACCAAACGCGTTAAACGTTTGCCAAATTAGATATGTCTGGCGTAATTAAAATGCAATAGCACCCAAACTTGAAATTGGTGTAAACCACAGGGACCATCCGTGTAATTTTTTCAATATTTTATGATAAAAGCATGAATAGCTAGTTAACGTAATTTAAAACCTTATAGACTTCGGTCCTTTTCTTCTGTCAGAAATGTTTTAGCTCATGTGATATATAACGAGCTGATAACAATAGGGTTGAATCATGAATAATTGTTTATCTATTTATTTTAGTTTTATAAATGATCAAGTTTTAGATGCATTATATTCTAGCGATTTACGAGTTCAAGTATTTGTGAGTTGTGACATAATAGCAAAAACTCACTGATGGATTCAAATTTTCGGAGAAAAGAAGAAAGTCAAAGGTAGAAGGATAAAAAAGTACAGTACAAAATTAACGGATCATCATTTGAACCATCACATAAAATGTGATTTGGATGTTATCCCATGTGTGTTTCTTAATTTCTTGTTATAACAAAAAGTTTCTCTAGGAAAAAAGTGAAGCTTATTCTACATTGATTATGCTTTTAATTAATTATAGTACTCCATATAATATAGACAACACTAGAGAGTTAGAGACGTACTCATGAATCTACTATATTAATAAAACAGGGTTTTGAAAATTTGATCTCTCCCTAAAATTCTTTAAAACCTGCCACCTGTAAATTCATTTTGATCGGATGGTCCTAATTGAATTTCCATGTTAGCATTTAATCGGTCAACAAAATAACCCATATTCAACACCCAGCCAACTAATAACCTGTATCCCATCTATAACTGAAACCCTTCAAACCATCACCTCCCCCATAAACAAAAAAAATACGGCTGCAAAACTCCATGATCCACAAACAAAAGTTGTTTCGTTCATGTTGCTAAATGACGATCTCAACAATTATTTTAAGAAAAATCAATTAATGACGATCTCCCTAATTTGATTTTTCTTAAAATAATTGTGGTTTCATTAATCAGGTTATCAGATAATGACGAAATCATTTAAAACCTGAAATAGACCCTAATTCAATTTTTTCATCAATTGTGCTTTCAATGATTCTTTGATTTGCGGTTTGTTTGATTGATTAGTTAATGAATTTATATGATACTATCGCTTTTATGTTTATTCAATATAATTGTGATGAGAATTTTTTAAAATAAATATTGTTCGTGATTGTGTTTAGGATGGAGATGATGAAGCATGAGGAGTTGTTTATCGGAGGTATTTCGTATACAAATCATTGTTGTAAATGTTGGTGTCTGTAATTTTGTTTAGGGTCTATATTCAAGTAATTGGGTCCATAGTTGATCATGATTCTTAGTTGACAGATGTATTTTGTTTCCAGAGTTACACTCAGCCGTGATGGAGTTTTTTGTTGACAATGGCTATTTACAAATTACAAGGTAAATAACTCATTTATCCGAAAGTATGTTTCGATTGCTCTAACCATTAATACGCTTATTTTTTTGGGCCTATCAGCTTATTTGTCAAGAATATGCCTGTTGTAGTATTTGGATAAGCTTATGAGCTCAGTTAGGATGTCCATTTTGGTCATTTTACCAGAATAAGCTTATTCAAACATCTTAAATGTAGTTACTTTATTAAAATATAATAATCTAACCCAAACACTGGACTAATTGGTCTAATGTTTCAGAGATGATTCTCATTGAAACAAGTTTGATGACAAGCAATCCCCGATTTTATAAAATGAAAAGAATCTCAGAAGTGTCCTGTAACAATGATATTGTTTATTCCATATAGGTTGTTGAAATTGGGAAAGCTCATAAGCTCATTTTTAGTTTAAAAACTTTTTATAAACATTTTTTTATTATGGATGCATATACGTGATCTTTCTTTAGTATTCTTTGCCGTCATACATCTGATAATGTGTTAAGTATGTTGTTTTGAGCAGGAAATATATGCTGGATCACTTAGGCAAGCAACATATACAACTGCCATACTTGGTACATTCAGTTTCTACTTACATTTCTTTATCATACTTTTACATATGATAATCAGATTAAAGCATTTGGTTATCAACTCTATTAGCTACTTATTCGAGTATTAATGTGACCTTTTCCTATTACGTGTTAGGATTCTGACAAACAAGGTACTTGAGGCCAATGATGGAAAGCCCCTGTATGTCTCTCTATCAGAAAGCTTTGTGTTGGTCGACTGCTGGAGCCATTAGAGCCTGTGTGGGAGCTGGGAAGCCCTGCTGATTTGGCACTGATTCATATGCAGGCCGATAAAACGTTATATGATTCGTATGTGGAAAGCGTATTTTTTGTTATAAAGAAAGGCTAAATGTTGTGGTCACAACCGTCTTGCCCAAAATCTTGATGTCATTTTAGTTAATCCTCTGCAAAAAAGGGCTTCAGTTATTTTTTGACTAATTATTATGGGTGGTCAAACGGGTGTCTTTAGTAGTGGGTCAAAATAGATACTCTCTCTACATTCATTCCAAACAAACAGATCTGATTTTAGTAATTTCAAGCCGATTAAGTCATGGATGAGCAAGTCTAACTTATTTTTCATTTTGTCTCTCATTATATTTTGTAACCATACGTTTATGTGTGTTTGTGATAGAGGATCTCAGTTTGAGGTATTTGAATTCAGTAGTTTCTTACTCCCGCTTTATCTACTCTTTTATTATTTTTTTGTTAATGTTATCATAATTAGTATGTTAGTAACAATCTTTCATTGCAACAGGTGCTACACAATCCAAGAATGGAAGCGTGACTGCCTTGATTTGGGGAGCGTTGCCACAACCACGGTCTGATAGGCAGAAGGTCCATGTTTAGACCAATCCTGAGCAGTTAACAGCTGCATCAGTTCAGGTAGAGATATCCTTTAATGAACTTACTTATAGTTGTTATTTTGTTAGTACGAGAAACTTCATTTATTTGGGTGTGTGTTACTCATCTTTAGACGGAAGTCATTGCCTATCGTTTGGTGCCGATGTGGTAGCTGATGATAAGACAAATTATGTCATTGAATTCCTTATCATTTTAACGATATCCATTATAATTTATAGGCATGGCATGATGCATGTGAAACTACATATCAAAAGTACTGGGCACTGGTCATAGGTACTTTAAAGGAAAAGGAAGGTTTGATTTGTGCCCCTCATACGAAGATCTCTGTCTTCTTTATGCTTCTTTATATTGTTGCTGACCAAAATATATGAAGAAGATCTTTAAGTTTATTTTTGTTATTGGTTAAAGGGTATGCTTAATGGAGGGACAACTGTAAGGATAATGTTGGCTTATGGCTATGGTTTAGAAGCTTCCCAAGAGGTTGTTATAGAATATCGAGTGCTTGGACCTACAATAAGTGGTTGTTGATGGCTTGAGTTGCGCTCACTTACAAATCATAAGCAACAGGTATGAGCCACACTGGCACTATTTTCATGGTCTAATATTTTCAGTATGACCAAGCTTTTAATATGCAAATGGATATGTGGGTGTTTGGATGTGTGACATTAAACTTATTCTCGGATCATATTTTTTGTTTGAATAAAGTGAATATGATTTGTGGACTTATGGTAATCTGATTATCTAGCTGGGAGATATGATTGTTCATCATACAGGTCATTTGAGATGTTAACCCATACCATATTTACCCATTTGGTCTGTCACCCAACTTACATTCTGTGACCTCAACTTTTTCTAAAGTGTTGGACGTCGGCCGTAGGTGAAACCATACGAGCTTCTTATAACTAAAACACTTATAAATCATAAATTTTTAAGGAATATTCACCACAAATAAGTAGCTGGATTGATCGCCAGTTTTTTTTTAGCCTGGATTGGTAGCCTGTATCGTTGACTGATCTGATCACTGAAGCCAACTTAAAAAAAAAAAAAAAAAAAAAAAAAAAAAGACATATAGAAAGGCAACTTTATGTATCCATCTTGATAAAGTGCAGCCAAAATAAACTACCCTTCAATAGAAATATGTTGGTAAGAAGGTGTTTGATATACTTAGGGTACTTAATTAATTAACTTAATCCAACATAATTTAAGACTAAAAAAAGTGAACCACTTAAGTGGTCACATTATTAATTACGAGCATAATATAACATCATACATATACAACCTGTACCGGGAAGGTTTCTGAATTTGTGCTTTTGAAATTCTGCTTATGATTCATAATAATTATAACATGGTTCGGTAAGGTTTATACCGACAAGGTTGTCAATATCGGAATATTCTTTATTAACTAAAATCGTTCTAGCTTTTGCAAATTTGATATCGTAAGTTCTTATTAGAGTTTTAAAATGTATTAGTGAATTTATATAGAAAAGTTTTTCTTTTAAGATTTTAAGCTAATACTTTTTTTTTTTTTGTCACAGCTTTTAAATACAATATTAAAAAAAATTGATAGGATGTATAATCTTGGTTTATCATGATGTCAAGAAGGTGCTTCACTTTGCGTTTGGTCACCATAATGTAGATCTTTATTCTTAAATTGGTTTGTGTAGGAACGTGTCGATGGACGAAATGCACCACCACCAGACTACAGACACCTCCTCTGTTGAGAGGAGTCAAGTTTCATTAGTCAACCACGTTCAACAGCCACTGAAATGGTACAAGGCTTATTTTTGAAGCACCAGCTGGCAATGAGCTACTTGCTATGGATTTGAAGCATATGGTAAGGTGTCAAGTATGGATCAATGGTCAAAGCATAGGAAGGTATCAAGTCAATGTTTTTTAAAAGGTACATCTTTGTGATCTTAGAGTGAGATATGTTTAATTAACACATTTGTATGGTGTCAATTATTTTATCTATGAATAGGCCATAAGTAGTGACTAAACGACAAGTATTCCATCAAGAGGTCGTACATTATACATCGTATTGCATATGTTGCTTAAAAAAATGATACACATCGTGGTTGTTAAACAATTTTATATGGAATCTGTTAACTCACAAGTTTATTTTGGACAAATTTTGCAGTTGCTTCTAACAAGATATGTTCAAGATAAAGAATAATTCTTCTAAAGGGAAACACGATAAAAGTGTGGAAGTTTGACAAATGAACATAAAGGAATATATGAAACTATAATCGATGTTTGCGACAATAATAGAGGATGAATGTTTTTCGTATATGGTTATGGAGGTACTGTTTTTTCACATGAACAACTTTATGTTGCCGTTTCAAGGGTAAAAGGCAAGAAATGTCTAAAAGTGTTGTGTTATAACAAAGATGACAATTATAAGACATCTACAAGCAACGTTGTCTACAAAAAAGTTCTTCATAGATTATAAGTTAATTTTTTTCTCTTTTTCTCAACAATAAACCAACTGTATTTTTCTTATGGTTATTAAGAGTATGACCTTAACAACTACTTTTTAAGATTATATTGAATCAAGCATTTTAATACATCTTTTATCTTTTAAAGAATTGTTAAAGCTAGCCGCCCATCGGGCGGGCCTTGAGGCTAGTTTCCAATAGAATAAGTCGTGCTAGCATAAAATTGGATAACTAGTGACCATCATAACTAAGCATAAGAATAAGAATGTAAACTATAAGAGGTACTATACCTCGCGAGCCACTCAGAATCGATTCGTGAATTACTAATCGACTTAATCTAAATGATTTGGCTTGAGCTAGCTCTAACTAAAGTACTAGGCTCATGACTCATGAAGCTAGCAAAATTTATCGATTTTAGGTTAATTACACCAAATATATCTTTTCAATACAAAATCGTACGTCAAATATATCCTTTCAATCCAAAATTTTGAAACTCCATGAACCAATTCATTCCAAACTTTTACCATCGCAGAAACTATTCAAGATGATAATTCTATTAGGAAATTTGTATCCAAACAAATGCACACCAACTTGTTTACGTAGCTTTAACCTGAAAAACCATGTTTGATCTTGAGTTAAACAATCATAGCTATTCATTTTTTAATCAATCTAAACAATCCATTTTTCGTCCTTTTTTAAAAAACAAAATATTTTGCAAACAGTGAATTGTTAAATGTTGAAAAACACACTATCGCGACGAGAATTTTCTTATTTTTCAATTGAATAGACGCCAGTTCAATATACTTTTCATCAATTATTTATTTTCGTTTTTTTGTTATTGGATATTATACGATACAAAATCACATGTAATTTGTGATGCGAGTTTTAAAATTGAAATCACAAATCACATTTGATTTCACAAATTACATGTGCTTTTTAAAATTACAAATCACATATGATTTATTTGGCCTAAACTTCAACACTTACGAAAATAAAGTATATAAAAATGTTCATCTAATAAAGAAATGACTTAAACTTGACATGACGATGTAATTATTTTTAACTAAAAATCAACGGTTTGTTAGTTATTTTGTAACTTTTAAAAAAGATAGTGTAAGTGAGTTTTTTTAGTAATGATCATAAAATGAGTGACTGAAATTGCTTTATATGATCTTTTAACTCTTTTTTTTTTTTTTTTTTTAATCTTTATGAAATTCACACCCCATGCGATCTTACTAGTCTCACACTTTCTGCCTAACTGATAGTGCTCGATGGGGGAGCTATGCATGGTACTTAGGGTTGGCCTTTGGTCATAGCTCACACCAAAAGTTCCTACAAAAGCCTATATATTAGATAGATTTGCCCACTTAAATTAAAATATGGTCCTTCAACATATTATTTAGCCAACAAAGTAGTATACTTTAGTTGTTTCTTGTTGATTCAAACCTTGAAGAGCTTATTCATTAATTAATTATATGTGTAATATCAATTCACAAGTATTATCATATCAGATCCTACATATTTATGTGAATATCTATATTTATGTTTGTTTTTCCAGTATAGTTTCATCAACGTAAATTATATTTGTTGTGATTTGTTTATTTTAGTTTTAAATGAAAATCTTTTGTATTTTATGTATTGCAATTCTTCAATGCATTCTTTTAAATTTAATTAAAAGTAAAATACACCGTTGGTCCCTAAACTTGGCAAAAAACATCACACGGGGACAAAAGTTGGGTTTGCCGGGAGTCCAAACCTTGGGATTTTGAGGCCAATGAGGTCCCTTGACCCGTAATGCTCAGGTCAACCCCGTTGCTTTCCGTTTGATTTTGCTTTTAGTTAAGGGCATAATGGTCATTTCATATATTTGGATTATTAGTCATATAAATCTTCTCCTCTACTTTTTTTCCAAGTTCATAGTAGCAGGGTACCCGCACGATGCGACGGCGGATACCCAGTAACTATATTACGCGGCGAACAAATGTTGTTCGGTTACGTGTTTTTTCTTTTTCTAACAATAACCGTACAAATGAATGATAATTAAAATTAAAACAATTTTAAGCAATAGCAATGATATATCACTTCTTAACACTGATTAAGAATAGACTCAAATGCTTTATATGTTAGTAGAGATTATTAAATAATGAAAATCCGAACCGAAACAACCTTAGTCTAATAAATATACCAAAAATCAACACACAGCCTTATATCACCAAAAATCCGAATACCCTCTAATTATACCCGCCTCAAACGAATTGTGCCAAAATGATTATAGCACATGTAAAACTTTCAAATGCCAGCCCATTAAATCCCGTAGGCCAGGTCGAAAAATATATGAAATGACTGTTATGCCCTTAACTAAAAACAAAATCAGACGGAAAGTAACGAGGTTGACCTGAGTATTACGGGTCAAGGGACCTCATTGGCCTCAAAATCCCAAGGTGTGGACTCCCGGCGATGAAAAACCCAACTTTTGTCCTTGTGTGATGTTTTTTGCCAAGTTTAAGAACCAACGGTGTATTTTACTCTTTAATTAAAACAAAGAACGTTTTAGGTGGCAACTGACAAAAAAATGGGGACATTTAATTGTTCAATCAGACGATTAATTGTTCAATAATATTACTTATAATTTTCGTGCACGCACATAATTAAATCTATTACAAATAATAATTATATATCAGCTATATTTGTTTGGTGTGTACTTATAAGTCGTGCTTCTCTATTTTGATATTTATAATCTCGTGCATCTACAAAGTTTGGTATTACAATTGAATTGATATAAGTTTAGCCGTATTTTAATTTTTCTAACCCGTGTATGCGAAGGTTATTAAACGCGGATTCCGAACAATAACTGTAACTAATAATAATATTTCAACTATATTTGTTCGGGTTTTAAAGTATGATTAAATTTTGTTTTTATTGTTATTGTTCAAATAGTTTAATTTGATATTCATAAGTAAAATTAAGTGAATACAAATGTTTATATATTATAATTAATCTCGTACATATACTCAATAACACGTGCTTCAGCTTGATATTTATAACGCGTACGTTTACAGTGTTCTTAGTATTACTATCAAGCTGAAGCACGTGTCATTGAGTATATGTACGTGATTAATATCAAGCTGAGATTAAAATAACAACTATTATTAGTTATTATCATTATTATTACCCATAAACACCGTAAACGTACGCGTTATAAATATCAAGTTGAAACATGTTTACGGTGATATTAATTAATAGTTGTTTTAAAAAAAAGTTTAAACTACATGAAGTATTTTTTAAATATAAGAATTTCTTAAAATTTATGAAAACTGAAGATTTTACACTTAAGTTCATAAAATTAAATTTAAGATTAGTCTAGTTGTAAATGTTCAAGGTTTGTTTGTAAACTCGAATAACAAATCAAATGTTTATTTACACTTAGTCCAAAATTAAAGAATAAATAAAGAGCTCATAAAGCCACATGTATTTTCATTTTTATTTTTCAGCAAATTTATTAAAATATTTGACTTTTATTTGTTAATATGATAGTTCGATTTTGCAATTGAACTCTTCTATTAATCAATAAAAAAACTGATTGTCACAAAACATTTTTCTCATAAATTGCTCAATTTCGTAACTTATCAAATTCAGAAAAATCCTATTCTTTTCCCCAATTGTCACCTAAAATTTACTCGTATTTGGTTTTCGTGTTTTGCTAATGATGGTCCCAATGCTGGGTTAAGAAATGATTTTTATTACATAAACACAAATAAATACTAATAACTAAAAGAAAATCCCTAAAAGTTGGATACCTGAAAAAATAGATACACGACAAACTATTCATTGTGATTGAGTGAATCAATTTTTAAATCAAATTGTAGCATAAAAATATCTTGTTAGCTGTAGTTAACAAAACCTTTTTCTTTATTACATAAATATGGGTTACATAAATATGGCACGAAAAGCACCATACTTGCCACTTTTTGTCATTGTCTGTTGCGTCTTTTTTTTTTTTTGATTTTAGCACAAACTTTTCTGAATCGGGTCATTGTGTGTACCGGTGACCATTTTACCCTTATTTTTTTTAAATTTTGAAGGGTAAAATAGTCATTTTCATGGCTGGAAATAGTGGCAAAAGTACACACAATAGCACGATTTAAAAAGGTTGGTGTCAAGATGACACGATTTAAAAAGGTTAGTGCCAAATTCAAAAAAAAAAAAAAAAAATCGCTACAGACAATGACAAAAAGTGACAAGCATGGGCCTTTTCATGCCATTAACCCTTTTCTTTATTACATAAATATGAAATATTCTAGTTTTAGAGTTACAACTTACAAGGTAAGAACTAAAGAAGACAAGATAAAAATGATAAATGGCCTCAGGCCCACTTTGTCTATTGGGCTAGACAAAAGGCTTTTCTGATTGCTACCAAGTTACACTAGCCTCGTTATTGTTGATTGTTTCAAGAAGACAAGAAAGACAAACGAATTGGTCAATTCGCAAAGTTTACTGGTCAATTCTTTTGCTATGATGCTTGATTTATGTCAAACTATAATTATTTTAAAATTTTACTTCTAAAATTTACTTTTTTCTAACTTTTAATTTTAATTCATATTCATATAAATGAGAATTTTGCGCATAACATTTGTGTATTCCCACTGCAACTCGTGACCAGGAAACACCTTGTTATCATTATTTTTCCAGAATACTCAGGGTGCGTTTAGTTGGAGAAAAAGTTCTCTTATTTTCTATCTCTAGTTTTGTAAAAATTTGGAACGAAAATTTATCTCCACAAAACACTTGAAAATATAGAAAATGCGTTTAGTTGATTTTGTATTTTCTATTTTGAAGAATGGGAGGAGGGTTGTGAGTTACAAAGGAAAATAAGGAAAACAATTTAAATTTGTTTTGTAATTTTCCTTGTTAAGTTAAGAAATAGAGGATTTTGTGTTTTGCAAAATATTTTGTTGGAAAACGCTTATTTGAACGCGTTCTCTATTTTCCTTGTTTCCCAACTAAACGCACCCCATTGTCACAATGTGAAGATCTCTTTCTTTTTCTTTATTTCGACCTTTTGAATTTAATGAGAGATCGTACACAGAAATACTCAAGACAAGATACACCGATACACCGACACACCATATGCATATGTAGTTCTTGCGTTTATGTCTTCATTCTAGCTCAAATTTTGTGCATCCTTTTCACTTAGATACCTCGTATTAAGAGATAAATAGCGAATAATGCACATTTAACATATAAAATGCTTTAAAACGGATAATACTGCATATAAAATTTGTATAATATAAACAATATGTCAATACCTCGTATATCTTCACTTAGATACCTAATATTGAGAGATAAGCGAATAACGCACATTTAACAAGTAAAATGTTTTAAAACGGATACTGTCGCATATAAAATTTGTACAAAACAAGGGATCAAAACCCGCATGTTGCATCGCGAAACTTTTTTGAGCTATTTATATTGATTTTAATCGTTTTAACTTTCATTTTTACCTAGATGAAAAGTGTTAAAGCTAAATAAGCTAACAACAATGAATATCACTCTTCAATCAATGAGAATGTCTCAACTAACTA
The DNA here is from genome assembly GCA_021014915.2 of Artemisia tridentata subsp. tridentata. Classification (NCBI taxonomy): domain Eukaryota; kingdom Viridiplantae; phylum Streptophyta; class Magnoliopsida; order Asterales; family Asteraceae; genus Artemisia; species Artemisia tridentata. Next base: position 170,699,625 of record CP139503.1, read on the forward strand.
GCTTTCTATTACTCAATTATAGAATGAACAAGTATATCAGTATTTGGGGATCTTCCCCTCTTTTATACTGTAAGATTTACAAATATAGAAAACTACAGATATGGTCCTTAGACCTTAGGAAAAGTACAGATAAACCCCTGTACTTATAAGTGTACATATCATTACCCTCCTCATGAAACCATCCTTGACCTTAAGGATGTTAATGAGCCCAAACATCAAACTCAGGAAATTGTTGTTGCAGTTTCTGGAATTCTTCCCAAGTACTATCCGTTTCCTCGGTGTTTGACCAATGGACCAAGACTTCTGCCACAGCAACATTGTTCTTTTTAACTATCCTTTTGTCCAAAATCTTCAGTAGTAGTGGGATGAAATGAACTGAATCAGAGACTGTAGGCAAGGTACTTGAGACAGAATGATTTCCATGGCTCTTTTTCAATAAGGAGACATGAAAAACATCATGAATCTTAGAAGAAACATGAAGATCTAGCTTATAGGCAACTTCACCAACTCTAGCCACTATTTTATAAGGTCCATAGTACTTAGCAGCTTGTTTGTGAAATGCTTTGGCATGAAGAGATTGTTGTCTGTAAGGCTGCAGTTTAAGAAATACCCAATCTCCCACCTGAAACGCTCTTTCTGATATATGCTTATCTGCTTGCACTTTCATTCTATTTTGGGCCTTCAACAGATTATCTTTTAACAACTGAACAATGGACTCTCTTTGTTGTAAAACAGAATCAACAGAATTATTAGAAGAGTCTTTAGCTTGATAATGAATGCACATAGGGGGTGTTTGGTTGAAAAGAGCTTGATAGGGAGACATGGCCAAGATGGAGTGAAAGCTTGTATTATACATATATTGTGCTAAAGGAAGCCACTGGAACCAAGAAGTGGGTGCATCTAAGGTAAAACACCTCAAATATGTTTCCAAACACCTATTCAACACCTCTGTTTGGCCATCTGTTTGACAATGGTAAGCAGTAGAGTATGCAAAGTTAGTCTTATTGGCTGAGAAGAGTGCTTGCCAAAAGTTACTAAGAAAGACAGGATCTCTATTTGTGATTATTTTCTCGGGGATGCCATAGATAGAAGTCACATTGCTCAAAAGGGCATTGGCTACAGAGGTAGCAATACAAGGGTGTTTTAAAGCCATAAAGTGAGCAAACTTGCTCAATTTATCCACTACCACATAAATCACAGTGTAACCTTGAGATTTAGGTAGCCCTGTAATAAAATCCATGGAGATAATAGACCAAAACCTTAAAGGAATTGCAATAGTTGAAGTAGCCCCGAAGAAGCAGAGGTATCATATTTACATTGTTGACACTTTAAAGTAATTTGCAAAAATTGTCCTTGTGGTTTGGCCAAATTGCACGTTTCGTCCTTGTGGTTCATTAAGTGCAAAGATTGTTTTTATTTTGCACTGTTACGTGCACTTTTGGTCCTCCATCATTGCAAAAATCATCCTTGCGGTTCACCAAATTTCACTGTTGAAGGACCAAAAGTGCATGTAACAGTGCAAAATAAGGATGATCTTTGCACTTATTGAACCACAAGGACGAAACGTGCAATTTGGCCAAACCACAAGGTCTATTTTTGCAATTTACTCAAAACTTTACAAGAGCTTCAACAATGATATAGACTTTGTAGCTTGAAATCAAAGCATGGATTCTTCTCTTGGAAATATATTGTGGCTGGTTTTTAGTGATGAAAAGGAAGAGGATGAGCTTTGTATTTATAGTACAATGAGGAGGTTAGTAACTTTGCTTATTTGTGGTTAAGAATGAAACATATGATGCATAATGGTTCTATGTTATAACGATACACATCTAGGCATAAAGATTCTATGGTTCATCACCAAGCCACCAAAGCTTGTTGATGTGCATAAATTTCGTCCATATACATATATGGATGACTTGGTTAGTCATTTTGATATTATCTTGATTTACGGAGTGAGTTTTGGTTCCGGTAATCGCTAACGGTAAGGATTTAAATTACAAAACTTAAAACCGGGTATCCTAAAAATATAAAACTTATAAATTTGTTAAAACTTATCAATATACTCTATATTAGCATATTAAATGAGTGATAATTTTTATCGGGGTGCTTAATCATCGTAAAAACCTAAAACCAAAGGCTTAAAACACGCAAAACGCGTAAAATGCAAAACCGAAAAATGTAAAAATCCAAAACTTGTGGAAATGTCATATGATGTGAAAAACACTTATTTCTCTTGTTTAGGATGTTGTATGAACATATCGAGATGCCTAAATGGCGTTTAAACCTAAACGTAAATCTCATACACGGTTTCGTGAAACTTGCAAAAATTACCCGACGAGTGTCAAACTCTCGGGTTATCATGAAAATAGGTTAACTTACGAGAATGTGAAATAAAAATTTTGGGAGTGAATAGTAAAAATTACGGGAATGAATAGTAACCCAAAAATGCGAATTGTTACAAGAAGAGAGCAAATAGCTAGACTTAACAATTCATGGCATGAATTAGAGTTGAAGGAAGAAAGACATGAAATGCTAGAAAGATGGAATATATGAATGAGCTCTTTCGTTTAAGCCTAGAACTAGGCAAGAGCAAGGAATGGACTTTAAGTGAGTAAAAACCGGAAGGAGGGGACAAAGGTCAGTTCTATAAGGCAAGAAAGCAAGATTAGAAGAAAGAGCAATGCAAAATAACTAAGCATGACAATGAGAGGATAGCTAGACTTTCAAAGACAGTAGCAATGGCAAGGAGACTAATCCCGATATTCTTTCCCTAGCAATTGGAGGATTCTATAGATCCAAGACCTGTATGTAGACCTGGGCCTCCCCCTCTTTCAATTAAGGTCAGAAAGAATTATCTTTCCTTTCTCTTCTGTCAGTCTTTGAAGTTTCCTTTCTTTGAAATCCAAGGATGAAGCTAGAATGTGGAGTACGGACTTATCATGCTTCCCAATTCCACTAGCATAAAAGAGTTTATTCAACTCCCGAGAGATTCTATGGTTCCTGAGCTTGAGAGATTCTATAGTTTCTGAGCTACCCCAATTTGATGAGAATGGGGGAAGAAGTCCTTAGTTATTCCTTTGGCCTATAATAAGAAAGGTCCATCAAGACTCAGAAATTACCCTCGATCTTTTCAATCCCTCTAGTAGAGAATTCTTAGCCTTCGTCTTAGAAACCAAGCTCTCACAAAGCAAGTCATTACTTATTGTTTATACACACTTTCTATTTTACTTAGCCTACTTCTTTATCATTAGATCAATTAGGCAGGGGAAGACTCTGTGTACTAACTTTCTCTTCTTTATTCTTCTTTTAAATCCCTTGCCACTTCCTTTCTTTGCTAGCACGTAGTTGTCTTTGCTTTGCACAAGAGATCCCCCTACTCTTCACACCCTTCTAGTCCTGATCTTGCTTATGCGTTACTTGGGAAGGATTGCCCTATCCCTTTGTTGGGGGCTTTGGGTACCCTACCTCATTCCCTTCACAAGCCAAGGACAAGATGAATCTATTGTCCCGCCTCCAACAGAAGAAATGGCACCAATCGATTCAATAGAAGGCATTAAACAGACAGAGCGAGAAGAGAAGATATCATTTATCCTGTTGCAGCTTTCATGAAGGCTTTCATAGGGTTGAGATAAGATGAGCAACTACTATGTTTATCTACCCAAAAAAAATACCAAGCACAAACAATCCGCAACTTGTTGGGCTTTGTTAAAGGCAATTGATGAGCTATTCTTAACGGGCTAGTTTTATCAATATTTTATTACAGAATATTTGAAGATTCCTTCACGAATTGTATATATATATATAATACGATTGTTAGGGTGATCATAATAAATCTTTGTTTATTGCTCGTGCAACGAAACACACAAGCAAATAAGTCTTTGTAGTAGTTGGTACACAATTCGCATTTGGCAAAGGATATATGACCAAACGTAAACCATGTGAATTGATGGTGAATTCATTGGTGGAATAAATTGTCATCACAAAACAATTAGATACTTCGGAATGGTTCTAGCGCTATCAGGGACGGAACAACATGATATCCTCTGATGTCACAGGATCCCGATAAAATATTGTTTCGTAAAAAAATCATTGTTTTTACTAATTGCACCCGGTCAAAAGCATCTATATATGTTTCTAGCCTTCGCTTAATTAATGAAGAGTAATCTCAAACTTTTGATTGAAGTCCAATTCGAAAAAATTGTGCACTCTGTCACGTTTAACCTTCGTTCTGCCCACAAAGTGGTATATTATATTACCATTGGTTCCTAGTTATCCTTCTAACCACAGATTAACAAAATGATACGTTTCTCTACTCATCTCGTTTCGGTTACGCATATTATAATCTTATGAGTAGAAATTAAGATAAAGTAAGTAGTAAATGTATAATGATCTACCTTCATATCAATTTGCAAAGAAAGTTTGAAATAAATATTGTTTTAAGAGTATGATTTTCTTTTCTCTATCCCACTCATTTTTTATTTTTTATTTTTTATTTATTTTTTATTATTATTTTTTTAATTTCAACTATTGTTATAAGTTAATTTTGATTAGTGATTTATATCTAAATGTACAAGTTTAAGTATTCATAATACTAAAATGAACGAAGATACTCCAAATTTTCCTATAACCAGAAAATGAAATGTCCAAACTTAGTCGCTCGTCGCAACTTGCGGGTAAATAATTCCCACTGTAGTACCATTTTCCACATTTGGCATCCACGGTCTAAGACACATTAAAGTGTTATCTTTTATTTTATTTAAGAAGGAAAATCATGGCCACAAATTATGATCGGATTGATTGAGTCATTGAGATAAAGTCTCAATTATTTTACCACTAGGGCATTGATCCATTAGGGTGGAGTTTTCATTCTTGAGTCAATAGACTCGGGTTCGAATCTTATTCCTCGCAATTTGATCCCAGATAGGTACCCACCTCCGCAAAATATATTGGGTCACTGGAGAGACTTTGTGAATATGAGCTCAATAGTCCGAGAGTCTCGGCTCACTCCAGTTGGTGCCCCACTAGGCCATGAGATTTGCCCGGAGCTATTCCTTGTGGCGTGGACAATGGTTGTTGCCAAAAGTCACCCAGAGTCAGGGTGTCTCCGCCAATGTATACTATTTTTTTTTTGGAAAGCCTCAGTTATTTTTCTTTTAAAAAGAAGAATTTAGTTTTAACAAATTTGGTGGCGTAGGGATGAAGGTTCTAATGGCGTTGGAAGAAAGGCATCATCAACAAGCCCATCACGAATCAACCAAAAACCGTTGCTACAAACAAACCTTTTTAACCAAATTTGGCTTTCGTAATACCCAAATAATGCTTGTCTTTACAAGCCATAATACCTTCTACACTTATCTCTTTTTTCGTTATCAAACTTAAAGTAACATGTTTCTCACAAAATTAGAAACAACGTAATGCTTCTAGTAATAATAATATTCAAGTTTATCTCTATTGTAAATTATGATCCTTAATTCTTAATTCTGCAACTTTTATACAACAATATATCTACTTCAATAATGAGTCGCTATCTCGCCAAACTTCATCGAGCTATAGCACTTAGCCCATCACGACATTAAAGCATACATTATCGTTTTTTCTACTAGCAATGCCATCAATCTTCTTTCTTTTTAGACTATTTTTAGTTGTAGTATCTCTATCAAGAAAGTGAAATTTGTAATAGTATATTATGTTCCTAGATATAATGCCCGCGCACGCGCGGGGTTTTTTCTAATCATTTAAATAAATTATTATTTTTAATTTCGGGTTTTAATTATTATAACAGGACCTTCAAAACCATTGTACTTTGATTGAGGTATTGAATTAGGGTTATTTACGAATGTAGTGGGTTTTAATATTAATTAGATTTGGAGGAGATGTTCTTGCGTCAATGATTGTGCGTGAATGAATGATAAGAGATCGAGTTTGATTGATAGAGGAGGAATTTGAGAATGTTGGGACTTCAAATATTTAGTGGGAATGATACTGAATTTTAAGTTTTAGCCCAAATCTTTGAAAAACTTGCTCCACCGTTTTCAAGTTTTAATTTTTTATATTTTGACACATATATTTTTGTAAGTTTTTATTGAATGATTACAAATCACATTCTTTTTTTGTAGAATATGGATAAATTTAGAAGTATTTAGGCTTTTCTTATTTAATATTTAAGAAAATAATAATAATAATAATTTGATTATTACTTAATAAGGTATGATTTGATTTTTTTGAAATGTAAAAGTCCCCACTAGAGGTTTTGTTTTATTATATAAAAGATGTTCCGCATATAATGTGACTTACGAGCAAATTAGAGAGCAACTAAATCATAGATGATCGTGTATAGTATCCCTGGACCCTAGCATATTGGGCCGGGCATGACTAACATCTTAAAACCACGGCAGATCCTAGTCACACAATCCGGACAAGAGCATCCCCGGTCTCTCAAGTCCGGGGATGGAATCCGATGTCGACAGCTATCCTGCCGCGACTACCTAAAGCCAGATCTTGTGGGATTGTGTCTTCCACTTGATCTGACATTTACCTATTAAGGTATGGCGCAACCATGCGCTACTCTGACAATTACCTACTCGGTAATTAATGCGCAGAGTTTCGAGGTAGCTACAGTAAGTATATGGGTAGTATAAGTACTCCCATCTCATTTATTACCACACCTAACTGCATTTACTACACCTAGTCCGCACTTAAACTATCTCTCTAAATAAATATACTTACTCTCACACCGGAGGCCAACCGCGGAACCCCCCTTCCGTGGTAAGACTAACGGTGCTACTTTTCTCTTAGCAGTTAACACGAAGTACTCGGTGCAAGATCTACCTTCCAAGAGCTAGTCTAACCTAGGTCTGGGAGTGTGCCAAAGATTTGTACCAACATTTGGCGCCATCCGTGGGACCAGTTACATAAACTGCGTTTCAAAAGGAAGAAAAATCTACCATGAGCAACCAAGGAAACAATCCTTCTCCTTCCCAGGAACCCTCCACCGTGCGTAACACTCGTGACATGGGAAAAGAGAAGGAGCAGGAACTCCATGTGGGATCCCTTCCGGATGAAGTAATCAGGAAATTTTGCGACCAGCACTACGACCGATTGCTGCCCTTAATGTCCGAAAAGGTCCACGCGAAAAAGCTAAACCAAGTAAGGACCCGCCTTGAGTTCGAGGATGAGTCGCGGGAAGACCCTTCCCCGCAAGGACTATCCAAAAACTCCCAGTCAAGATCTCTATGGGAACGAAAGAGCGAAAAGAGGCGAAGATCCAGTCCTAGTTACAAATCAGGTCCCTCCGAAAGCTCTTACTCCCGAATTGTTTTCTCCAGGCTTAGCAGGGAACCTAGAAGCGGTGACAAAGAAATGGAATATCCCCGATCTACCGTTTTTACCCGTTTGGGAGAAAGGAGGGGGATGTTAAGTCATGCCTAGGAGAGAAGAAGGCGGACGTATTCTCTAGACTTAAAACAAAAAGCCGTGCCAGAAGAGAGCGCAGAGTTGAAGCGGAGCATTATAGACAAGGTGGGCGTCCTCATGAAGAAAGATACCCAGAAAGCAGCAGGAGAAGGTCACCCAGTCCAACCCTCAGCCGCGTCCCTCGTTCTAGGGAGCATAAAACCAGAAGCAGGTCTACATACTCCGGCCACGAACGGCCTCGGAAGCAAACACCTGTAGAAAGTGAGGACAGTGCAGGGGAATACTGGAGGGCAAAGTCTGGAATGAGCAAAGGGGAAGAGGATGATCTTTATCATCCCTACGACGTTGAAGACGCTAATCCGTTCACATTGAGGATTAGGGGTTTCAAATTCGCAAAAAGAACAAGAATGCCTAATAATGTCAAGACTTACGATGGAACTGGAGATCCTGAGGACCACATGAAAAGTTTCTGCACCGCGGCCAAAGTAGAGCGATGGGCCATGCCCACATGGTGTCATATGTTTAACTCCACCCTCATGGGGCATGCCCGAATGTGGTTTGATGACTTGCCGGCGGAAAGCGTTGACAATTTTGAGGACCTCAAGAAGTGCTTCCTGTCTTACTTTCTCCAACAAAAGAAGTATACTAAAGACCCGGTGGAGCTCCATCACATCAAACAAAAAGAAGGGGAAACAACAACGGCATTCGTTGATCGTTTCAAGGCAGAAAGCATGCAAGTAAAGGGTGCCCCGGAATGCATGAGAGTCTCAGGGTTCATGCACGGAATTAACAACCCGGAGTTAATCAGGAGACTTAATGACAGAATTCCAAAGACCATGGACGAGATGTGGAAGATTACCACTGCCTTCGTCCGAGGGGAAACTGCCGTGGCAAACTTATCTAAGAAAAAACATGACCGTTCCACATGGAAGTCCGGCGAAGGAGGATCCCGGGCAACCAACACCCAGCCTTTTGACAGGAAGACAGAATTCAAACAACGCTCTAGGGCAGACCGAAGGCGGAGTGATAGATTCACACCCCTCACAAAAACACCAAAAGAAATCCTGGCAATGGATTCAGTCAAATTCACGGCCCCACCGCCAATGTCAAGTCCGACAGAGTTGAGAAACAAGGACAAATACTGTGATTTTCACAGAGAAAAAGGCCACCACACTGACGAATGTTTTCAATTGAAGAGACAAATTGAGGAAGTAGTCAGATCAGGACAGCTGGCACATCTAGTAAAAGAGATCAAGAGTGGGAGCCAAAAAGGCGGGACCCCCAAGGGAGGCAAGAAGGAGACCGCGGCTAAAGATAAAGCTCCGGCCATATTCATGATACAGGCCTGGCCGCGGAATGTGAAGCAGAAAACAACCTCTAGTGCCTACCCCAATATGGAAATATCTTTCCCTCCTATACGGGAAGATGATTGGGACGATCATCCGCTGGTGATAAAGGCAGAAGTAGGCGGACATCATGTGCACCGAATGTATGTGGATAATGGAAGCGCCTCAGAGGTTTTGTACGAACATTGTTTCAATCGCTTGAGCCCAGAAGTCAAGAAAAGAATGATCCCTGCTGCAACCCCCCTGCTTGGATTCAGTGGAGAGTTGTCGTGGCCTTTAGGGCAAATTCTATTGGAAGTAACTTTAGCAGATGAAGAAAACTCCTCAAGTGCTTGGATGAACTTCATGATTGTCAGATCACCCTCCCAATATAACGGCATAATAGGCCGACCGGGGATAAGACAGCTTAAGCTCATTCCCTCCACGGCCCACGGTATGATTAAATTCCCCACGAAAGGAGGAGTGGTCACAATACATAGTGACAAAATAATGCCCATAGAATGCCGGACGATAGCAGAACCGTCATCACAACAGAATTTTGAAGAAGTTCCGGTCAAAGACGGTGTAAAAGTTGCTATACATCCCGAGTTTGCGAACCAAACAGTCACACTAGGGGGAAGCTTGACAAATCAAGGAAAGAAAGACCTATGTGATTTGCTGAGGAATAACTTGGATATTTTCGCTTGGCAACCGTCGGATATGATGGGCGTGCCGCGGAACGCAGCAGAGCATAGGCTCAATATCCGGGAGGGGTACGCGCCAATAAGGCAAAAGAAGCGCGGACAAGCCCCTGAAAGAAACAAGGCCATCAATGAAGATGTGGCAAAGTTGGTAGAGGCGGACATAATGCGAGAGGTCCATTATCACGACTGGGTGTCAAATCCGGTCTTGGTCAAAAAAAGTGATGGAACTTGGAGAATGTGTGTGGATTTCAAAGATTTAAACAAGGCATGTCCAAAAGACTGCTACCCTCTACCGGAGATTGACCACAAAGTCGAATCCCTCTGCGGCTACACCTTCAAATGCTTCCTGGACGCGTACAAAGGGTATCACCAAATACAAATGGCCGCGGAAGACGAGGAAAAAACCGCCTTTCACACAAACCAAGGTATATTTTGTTATAAAAAGATGCCTTTCGGATTAAAGAATGCAGGAGCTACCTATCAACGACTGGTGGATAAGGCTTTCAAAAAGCAGATTGGGAGGAATCTAGAAGTATATGTGGATGATCTGGTAATTAAAAGCCATTCGGAGACGGAGATGTTAAGAGATATAGAAGAAACCTTCAAAACGTTGAGGAAAATTAACATGAAGCTAAACCCAAAGAAGTGCACCTTTGGGGCAGAGGAAGGAATGTTTTTAGGACATTTGATCAACAAAAACGGGATTGGGGCATGCCCGGATAAATCCGCGGTGGTTGCCCAGTTGCCCTCTCCCCGCACACTTAAAGAAGTGCAGAGCCTAAATGGTAAATTGGCAAGTCTCAACCGTTTCCTATCGAAGTCAGCGGAAAAAATCCTTGCCGTTCTTCAAAACACTAAAGAAATGCATCAAGAAGAGTGACTTTCATTGGACACCAGCAGCGGAGCAAGCATTCAAGGAAATGAAGAACCACATAGCCAACCTTCCCACCCTGGCGGCTCCACAACCACGGGAAGAACTACTTTGTACCTATCCGCGGCACAGGAAGCCATTAGTGCAGTCTTGCTAGTGGAGAGAGGGCCAGTCCAGCAACCCATCTACTTCATCAGCCGCACATTGCAACCCCCGGAAGTAAATTACGACCCAATGGAAAAGTTGGTTCTATCACTGATTCATGCAGCCAGAAGATTGAATAGATACTTCCAGGCGCATCCAATAGTTGTCATCACGGACCAGCCCATCAAACAAATGCTCGCAAAAACAGAAAAAACTGGGAGATTGGCTAAGTGGGCTATAGAACTGGGAGAACATGACATCAACTTCAGGCCGCGGAAATCAATAAGGGGACAGGTGCTAGCTGACTTCATTGCGGAAATCCCAGAAGAAAAAACTCCGGCAACCGTTGAAGCCGCGGAAGTATATCCATATGTCGAGCCTTGGAGTTTATATACTGACGGATCATCTTGCCAAGAAGGATCCGGAGCAGGCCTGATCCTCACAAACCCTGAAGGTGTGGAATTTACTTATGCATTAAGATTTGAGTTTGATACATCTAACAATGAAGCGGAGTATGAAGCACTAATAGCAGGTCTAAGGATAGCTGAGCAAATGGGAGTCCAACACTTATCCGCGAATGTTGATTCCCGGCTGGTCGCAAACCAGATTAATGGGGCTTACGAAGCCAAGGAAGAAAGTATGGCCTCGTATCTAGCAAAAGCTAAGGCCTTGATACAAAGCTTCCGCACGTTCTCCATCAGACAGGTGCCGCGCAGCCAGAACAAACAGGCAGATGCTCTAAGCAAGATAGCCTCCACCAGCTTCGCTCATTTGTCAAAACAAGTTCTTGTCGAAACATTGAAGGTAAAATCAATAGAAGAAAAGGAAGTAATGGCCGTAGTAGAAGAAGAAGAGGAGACTTGGATGACCCCCCTCATAGCCTACATAAAGGACGAAGTACTTCCGGCAAATCAAAAAGAAGCTAGAAAATTGAAAATCAAGGCACGACAATACTCTGTTATCGATGGGGTATTATTCCGCAAGTCCTTTCTAGAACCATGGTTGCGATGCGTAGGTCCGGCACAGGCGAACTACGTAATCAGAGAAATCCATGAGGGCTCATGCAGCATGCACTCAGGACCGCGGTCTATCGTGGCCAAGGCAATTAGATCCGGTTACTACTGGCCTACAATGCACAAGGACGCAAGGGAAATCATAGACAAATGTCAAGACTGCCAGGTACACCGGCCGGTTCCCAGGAACCCCCAACAAAAGTTAAATCCCATCACCTCCCCCTGGCCATTCTACAAATGGGGAATAGACATCTGCGGCCCATTCCCAGAAGCCCCAGGAAGGATCAAATACCTGATAGTCGCAATAGATTACTTTACCAAGTGGATAGAAGCCAAAGCCCTCGCCACAATCACCGGCAATCAGGTTAAGAAGTTTGTGTGGGATAACATTGTATGCAGGTTCGGACTTCCGGGAGAAATAGTCGCGGACAACGCAAAGCAATTTCGGGACAACCCCTTCAAGGATTGGTGTGACAAGCTCAACATCAAACAACGGTTTGCATCGGTCAAGCACCCCCAGGCAAATGGACTTGTAGAAAGAGCAAACCGGAGCTTAGGCGAAGGAATCAAAGCACGGATTGATCAAGGAAGCCGGGACTGGCTGGAAGAAGTTCCGCATGTGCTATGGGCGCACAGAACTATGATCAAATCAAGCAATGGGGATACCCCGTTCTCCCTGACCTATGGGACGGAGGCTGTCATCCCCGTCGAGATCGGAATGCCATCTTTAAGGTGCGCCTTGTTTGATCCAATAACAAATGACGAAGACCTGCAGCTAAATCTAGATTTAGTTGAAGAAAGAAGAGAGGTCGCGGCAATCCAGGAGGCAAAAAGCAAAACCTAAATGGAGAAGTATTACAATGCTAAAGTCCGCGGCATGAGCTTCAAGCCAGGAGATTTCGTCTACCGCAGCAATGATGCAAGCCTTGTGGAAAACACCGGCAAGTTGGGCCCCAAATGGGAAGGCCCATATGAAGTCGTAGAAGCTTTGGGGAAAGGAGCTTATACGCTCAGAGGTCAAGATGGTAGGGATATACCCCGGACTTGGAACATCCGGAACCTTAAGAAATGCTATTTGTAATTAAGTTTAAGTACTCCTATCTTTTGTATCCGGTCACGGTTCAGTCCGGCCGCGGGAGTTCATAACCAAGTTCTCTATCTTTTGTAAGTACTCCTAACTTTTGTAACTTTTGTATCCGGCCACGGTTCAATCTGGCCACGGGAGTTCATTCCATCTTTAAATGATATGCGGGGTCTGATCAACTCCGCAACACTTTCTGAAAATTTACGTGTCATTTTTCACATTATTTCTATAGCATGCATGCATAGCCCGGACCTCAAATCCGGACGCGTAAGTGGCCTTACAAGCCCGGCATGAGGACATTGCACCTCAAATCACCAAAGGCATATAAGTGGTATTGCAAACCCATTGACCAATTAAACCCATCCCCGGAAATCCTAAGTACGGGTACACAAAGATGGTAAAATAAAGTCCGGCCATACAAGTCTCGGCACCAAAAAGCATTATGTAAAAAAAAAACCAAGTGTTATTACACGTCCAAAAGGTTTAAGTTATATTCACCAACGACTACAAAATACACGGATGCATTCATCCGGATTAAATTCCCAAAAAAAAAAAAAAAAAAAAAAAAAAAAAAAAAAAAAAAAAAAAAAAAAACGATAAGGATTAAAAAGCTTCACAATGACGCGGCAGGGCAGATATAGTCAAAATATCCCCCGAACAACAGCCGCACGCACCTAATTCTGAGGATTCTCCGGGTCCTGGGAATCCAGCATAGAGGAGTCAAACATGTCATCATGAGTAACACCATCTCCAGCCAAAGAACCTTCCGCAGTAGCCCCGGTGTGAGAAACTTCTGTAGCAACACCGGTCGCAGGCTCAGCGGATACCGCAGCAACACTGGATGAAGGCTGGGGACCAAGTGGGTTGGGAAGTACAACGGCAAGACCCTTGTCCGAATAATCAAACTCAACCCCATACCTCTTGTTCTTGAACTCTTTGTAAGTCGCAATGGCTCGGGGGCGGCGAGTAACAAACCGGAGCACAGACTCTGGTAAAACAGTCTCTTCCGCAACCGGAGCTTTGAAGGTCAGCTCCTCGGTATTAGGATGACGATGCTCCTCCAAAACCAATTTCGCCATCAAGTACTCAAGTGGGGCATCCCGACACTCCTCCAGTGAATCCAATAAAGGAAAAGGCACTCGAGATAACCTGACCACAGCCTCATCATAACGTTGCTTGGCCTCCGGATCATAGGCCTCTATCTGGTCAAGTTTTATGCCCTGCGACCCATGCACAATCCCGGCCTCCAAACCCTGGCGTACACCGTCCTTAATGGCCGCGGAAATGCAACCACCAAGCCTCAGCTTCAGATCCTCGGACTCTTTAAATTTTTCAATAACATACCTGAATCCGTGGCCGATAACCCAGCGGCGGCCTTCAACAGCCCTCAAGGTCTGGGGGAAGAGCTCTGTGTCAAACTCTTCGTTGATTGCGACCAGCCTCTTATCCATCTCCTCAAGATGATTTTTGAAAGTGGCATGGTCGGTGCTCATACTATCCTCCACAATTTTCTCTGTCTCAGTCTTAAATTGCTGCTGAAGTGTGTCGCAAAGGACTTCTAAGCCGGACACCTTTCCAGACAACACCTCCTTCTCACCACGAAGATCTATAACTTCCGCAGCTAACCCAGCATTCTTCGTAATCAAGGTTTCAACCTCCGAAGATAACCTTTTCACTTTAGCCCGGAGCTCATCCAGCTCCTTATCCTTGTCTTCCACAACCGATTGCAAAGAAGACACTTGGTCGCGGATAGCCATAACCCCGGCTTTCTCACCCTCCAGCTCGGACAACTTAGCCTTCAACTCAACAACCATCTTCTTCTTCCCTTCCAGCTGCTTCCTCAACCTGCCATTTTGGTATAGGGTGCTTTCCAACCTCAGTCGCACCTCAGAATTAACACAGATCTGGTGGGTAGATAACTTATTGAACTCATTCATCAGGTCCTCATTAGACATATCCCTCATATCAGACGCAAAGACCGGAGTTGCAACATTGTCAACAATACTGCGGCAGACCCAGGGATCGTCCATCTTGAAGCCATTAGTAGACAACCATTTGGGGACATAAGTGGAAGAAGTGTCCGCGGTCTCAACAGATACAGACTTGTCAAATTCATCAGACCCACCCACATCCTCTTCCTCATTGACCGCATGACTAGACGAAGCAATCACGCCCTCAGTATGTCTGGAAGGTTTGTCCTGATCAGATACCCCCAGATTTGGCATTTTGGACTCCACATTCTCATACTCATTGATATCCGCATGAGGAGTCTCAGAATTCCCCTCAGACCGCTCTTGAGTAGGTGTGTGGGACGAAGAAGAAATGAAAGTTGTATTCTTCGTAATTCCCTCATCCGTCTGAGGACCGGAGCGGTTCAAGCCTGACCCCGACTCATCTTCAAGATCAACAGTAATAGGACCTTCCGCGGAAGGATCGGCTGAAAAATGCAAACGTGTAAGTACGGATATAAAACAACAAGAAAAAAGAACAACACACATGGGTACTGTAAGCAGCTCATACCAGATCCAGCCGCATCCCCCTTGCGAACAAGCTTCTTCTTCTTTCTTGGTGGCTCAGGCACATCAATAACCACCCTCTTCTTTCCGGCTTTCTTGCCCTCCTTAGCCGCAGCAATCTCATCAACCACCGTATGTTGCACCACCTTCACCACACCCTCCCGCGGTTGAAGCACACGCGTAGCAGTCTCAGCCCTTAAGGACTTCTCGTCCTTCTCCAAAGTGCGTTCCTCGACCTTCACCTTGAAGACGTCAGGCTGGTTGATATAAGAAAACAAGTCCATCTCTGCAAAGGAAAGCAAATAAAATTAGACGCGGAAGAACACAAATAAAAAACGACGAAGCATGCAAGTCTATTCAACCCACCCGTTTCATCCGGCCGTAGAAACGTCGGGCGGGCACTATCATCATCCCAAGTTTGGCTCAAACCTATGACGTTCAGAAACTCCTCCGGATATTTCTTAAATGGAGCCCTATTAGCATCCAGGCGCCGCAACAACTCTAGATCCACACCCACATCGGAAGGCGGAGGGTCGCGGTCCACAGACGTTCCCTCAAACCATGGAATATCCAAAGGGAAGATGGTCTTTTTAATGAAAAAGAAATGGTCCTTCCAGTTCTTAACCGAATCTAGGGCACTAGTGTAACAGACGGGGACAACTAAAGATTTTGGGCCTTTCCTCTTCTCTAACGACATCCAACCATTGTTAACACCCGCATAATAGAAATGCCTAAACAAATCTATAGTCGGTACACCACCATGGACGCGGCAAAGTATCTCAAAGTGGCTAACCCTACAAGCCGCTAACACGGATAGCTGTGACAGGTGAATCTGGAAATACTCCAATACGCGGAGCAAAAACAATGAAAGGGGAATCCTAAAGTTACCAAACTCAAAAAACCTAGTATATACACCTATCATTCCGTCCGGAGCATCTTTAATAGTATCCCTAGGTCCAGGCGCTGTCGGTAAAAGATGCCCTGGAATCTTATACTTATCACAAAATGCGTTTACATCTTCCTGACTAAGTTTGGAGGTTACCGTTCTTATATGCGCCATTCTAAAGGTTAAATGAAGAATAAGTATGAAAGAGGGCTAACCTGAAACAACTAAAATCCGGGAATAAAGGAAGGAAGAAGATCAAAGGCGGGGGGAATTCTTGTTCTAGGAGAGAGGAAAAGTTTTAACTGTGTGTAAAAAGTTTAAAAGTGGTGTAAATCTTTGTATTTATAGCCACACACGCACTTGTTATCAGTTCCAATCGAAAGGCCACAAATTTGCCACGTCCCCGGACGCTTATTGGACGGCCACAGATAGAGACAGATGGACTGCTAAGATGATCGCAGAAAATAAACGGCCAGCCGCAGAAACGTCACATCAGTCAGTAATTGCGTGGGTAAAAACGTTTCGCTGTTCCCCATGACAGCCTGTCACCAACCACCACATGGAAAGTGGAATGTCCAGTCAGCAGTATTGGACACACTCTAACCCAACCGCGGATACTACAACGGCCTCCATAATGCCGCGACCTCTAAACGGCCGCGGAAAGGAAATATAAAGTCTAGAACACTTGCTCTTCAAATTAAACAAGTATACTAGACTGGGGGGACTTGATCGTGTATAGTATCCCCGGACCCTAGCATATTGGGCCGGGCATGACTAACATCTTAAAACCACGGCAGATCCTAGTCACACAATCCGGACAAGAGCATCCCCGGTCTCTCAAGTCCGGGGATGGAATCCGATGTCGACAGCTATCCTGCCGCGACTACCTAAAGCCAGATCTTGTGGGATTGTGTCTTCCACTTGATCTGACATTTACCTACTAAGGTATGGCGCAACCATGCGCTACTCTGACAATTACCTACTCGGTAATTAATGCGCAGAGTTTCGAGGTAGCTACAGTAAGTATATGGGTAGTATAAATACTCCCATCTCATTTATTACCACACCTAACTGCATTTACTACACCTAGTCCGCACTTAAACTATCTCTCTAAATAAATATGCTTACTCTCACACCGGAGGCCAACCGCGGAACCCCCCTTCCGCGGTAAGACTAACGGTGCTACTTTTCTCTTAGCAGTTAACACGAAGTACTCGGTGCAAGATCTACCTTCCAAGAGCTAGTCTAACCTAGGTCTGGGAGTGTGCCAAAGATTTGTACCAACAATAGATCACTACAACAAGTGTCGGGACATATTTAATCTAAAACTTTTCTTTTAAAATTTCGATTCATGTTAAAAACCCCTGAGAGCTTCTTCGTCACGGGTTACACAATTTATTTCTTACATGTTGGTGGCGAGAATGCTCGGCGTGAGGTTAAAGTGTGTCGATTTCCAACTTTTTAGGTTTTGATATTGATCGACTTTATTTGCATAGGAAACTTGAAATTTATAAGCATTTACAAATGCAATAAAATCATAATGTTAACACATTTTCATGATTGGCTAACATTTATGTAATAGTTGTAGTAATATGTGTGTGTATATATTTATTGAAACATATATGTATAAGCGACATCAGCATGAACCATTACGTAATAAGATTGACATCTTGGTTAGCCCTTCTTCTTTCCATGTCCAAGATATTTATCTCATGAAATCTTAACTCACACACATATTATATATATACATCCCACACGTACGTTTAGCTAGATACATATAACTATATATAACCTTTCTTCTTTCATCACTTGAATCAAACACAAAAACAATGACCCTTCCTTTGTACAAAGTCACAAACCTATTACCATTAGCTACATTCATCATCCTTAACCATGTCTACCTCGGATTTTCATCTAGCCAAACCCATGGTTACGAAGCACATACACGAAAACTACAAGAATTCAAGCCATCCTTTGATCATGCAAACAACGTAAGTATTTACATCATATATTATCTAATTTTGCAAAACATGTTTAGTTACATGAATTATTTTTCTTTTTAAAAATATTGTAATTCATTTAAATGTAGGTGTTAGGTTCATCATTTTATGGTGTGAGCTGGTATGGAGCAGACCCGACTGGGAAATCGGATAGCACGGATGCTATTTTGAGCACGATAGCGGATGCAGTGGAAGAAGAGCGTGACGGGATAATGATGGAGGGGATTGCAAACCATGGTGGTGTACAAATAAGTCTTGAAGGTGGGATTTATTTGATAAGCCGGCCGATTCAGTTTCCGGTCACCGGAGTTGGAAATATTGTGGTATGTGGAATTTAACGTTTAAATTTGACAATTCTTCACCAAACATAGACTTAATTCGACGTATTTTGAACGTATTATTTGACCATTAGAAGTCTATTAGTCATAGAGACTGAAAGTACACATGGAAAGAGTTTTTGGAAGCAGAATTGAACAAAAATCTTTTCTTTTCACGTAATTAATGATATTATTTCAATTTGTTATATGACTTTAGTATGGAAAAAAGTTCTTTCTTTTATGCAAAGATTTTTTGCAAACCAAATATTCACACGTCTATATCTCACCTAACACTATATATTGACGTGATTCGACTCGAGTCAATCTCAAGTTAATCTTAAGCCGGACTCGAAGTTGCTTAATGATGGCTTGTTGAACAATAAAGTCGATTTCTAACTTTTTCTAATGTCTTTAAACACTGCGTACCAAACTTGACCCGGCTCATCTCAACTTGACTCTCTTTCACTTATAAACGTTTTTTGAAAAAATGTTGATAACCAACAATATTGACCAGCCGGCAAATACACCCTACTCCAATGACATACAATACCAATGTTTTATCTAATATTTTATTTTAATATGTTTAACTACTTTAAACCAGATATCGGGCGGGACATTAAGAGCTTCCAACAATTTCACAACCAACGATTATCTAATAGATTTATCTACATTACCCAATTCCACAAACAACATCTACAACTATGAATACATAACACTTCGAGATATAATGTTGGATTGTAACTATCGTGGTGGAGGGATTCGCGCAATAAACACTCTTAGAACAAGCATTGACAATTGTTACATCACACATTTTACAACCAATGGCATATTAGTACAAGGTGGTCATGAGACCTATATTCATAACTCGTTCTTAGGCCAACATATCACTGCCGGTGGTGATCCACATGAAAGGAATTTCTCTGGTACCGCCATTAATTTGGCTGGAAATGATAATGCCATAACAGATGTTGTCATTTTCTCGGCATCCACAGGGATTATGATATCGGGCCAAGCTAATGTTATTACCGGGGTACATTGTTATAATAAGGCCTCGGGTTTTGGTGGCACAGGTATATATTTAAAGTTAGCCGGTCTTACACAAACGAGGATTGTTAGTTCTTATTTTGATTATACCGGGATTGTTAGTGAAGACCCGGTGCAACTTCACGTCTCGGGTTGTTTTTTCTTAGGGGATGCTTTTATTGTCTTGAAATCGATCCGTGGTGTTGTAAATGGAGTAAATATCGTAGATAACATGTTTTCGGGGTCAAATAGAGGGATTGATGTAGTTCAACTAGATCAAAGAAACGGTGCTTTTTACAATATTGATCAAGTTGTGGTAAATAACAACAATGTGAATGGGATGAATTTGAAGGCAACTTTCGCTAAAGGTGCAACACAAGGTAATGGGACTTCATGGACTGTAGATTTTAACCGAATACTTCTGTTTCCGAGACATATAAAATCGGTGCAATATACACTGATGACGAATGAAAGCAACATGTTTCCAAAGTATGTCTTACGCAATATATCAAACAATAAGGTATATATCGAATCCGATATAGAAGTTACGGGTAGTATGTACGTAACGGTAGATCAAAGCCTATCAAAACTTAGCTAGATCATTTGGAGAATCCCAAATAAAGGGAAACAAATGATCATAAAATTTAATTCTTTAAATATTTGAAATTGTACATTGATTGGTTTGCAAGTATACAATGGAAAATTCTAAAGGTGTTCAATTATTCTTGGCTGTTTAGCTCGATCATATGTTTCTTTGTCAAAAGATATACTTTATTAATTGATGAACTACTTTTATTGATAAAGCAACACATTAGTTTCAAGCATTGAATTATGTTTTAATTTGTAAATATTTTATTTTTTAGCCAAACGGCTCTAGACCACAGCCAAAACGACTCTAAAACTACAAGGAAACTTAGAATTTACAGCTTTTAAAAACTACCAATCAAAAAGACAAACTCCACGGGCCAAACTCAGGTATAACGCATAACCACCAAAGGCATTCACTTGGTAGAAAGTATGAAAACGGGTGAAAACTCGACCATGACCGTAACAACTGAACGAAACCTGTCGGAATCGCAAACCAAACAATTCCGACCACACAATCTGGCCGAGTGGTGGCAAAGCGAGATATTAAGATTTTTGATGGAGTAAATAACCCAAATCGTTAAACTACAAAGCTGAAATTATCAAGACCCCGGCCGACTCTTATCGATCATTGCTTATACGACCTTTCCAAAACTCAAAATAAACCACAGATTCCAAGCATCACAAATTTGAACAAAGGGCGCTAACGGTATCACGATGCCACAACCTAAACCACGACACCACAGCCTAAACCATGACCTCCACAACCCAAACCACGACCTCCACTGCCTCCTGAACCACGACACCACAACATAGATCACGACCTCCATAACCCAAGCCACGACCTCCACACTATCCTGAACCACGACACCCAATACAAAATACCTGAAACTGGAAATGATTTCGTTCACAAAAGATAATCTAAATGTACAAACGTTGTTTTTGAGTATTTAAAGAAACGTGGCATTTCTTTTTAAAAATATTGTAATTCAATTATAATGTAGTCTGTATGATTAGTATTCAATTATTGATTAAACTCTTTTCTACTTTATATAGTTGAGAGTTAAGGCTTCCCAATCTACTTTTTTATATTATTACAAGACAGTTTTGCCTAATCTAAAGCTACTAAACTAAAATTAATTTCATAAAATAATTTGACTAATAATCTAATACTCTCTAGAACTCTATACTAAGGATAAATACCTATATAAAACAAAATCGAGAAAGTTTATAGACAAAGATCAATCTTATCAATTTGTTGTTACGGTCTGCAATTGGTGAATATGCATATTTACTTATTTAGTGCTCCCCCCATCTCAAAATTGTAGTCAACATTTCATTTTTGGGATGTCTCAAAATAATTGTCCACTTTACTTTTTAAATAAAAACTAGAGAATATATTAAGGGAATATTCTTTTTTAGTAGTTGAGATTTATAGTGGTCTCATTTTTATTAAACATTATTATTTCTCTCTCACTACAATAATTTGGAGACGGAGGGAGTAGTAATAGACTAATAACCTTTTTTCCAAAAAACATACAATCATTTGCGTGTTCATTACTTATTAGAAAAGAAATGACTCGTATTAGTGCAAAATCTACCTTAAAAAGCTAGCCTGACAAAAAAAGACACGATGTATATGAAAGGGTAAACTAATAGTTGTCATTTCTAAATTTTTGTCATACTGATCATGTGAATACACACATACTTAAAATCAATTGAGCTTAAATTAGCTCAAATACACATCCTAAAAATATCCATTAATCTGTTACACTAATTAAAATGAACAAAAACCCAACACAAAAAAACAATTCTAAAGCACAATAAATATCCCTAGGAAAATGGTGTCTTTTAAGAGAGGCAGATATCTTTTTCCCTTTAACAGATGGATTAATTGATGCAAGATGCACTAAATTCAACTAAAACAAATAATGTTGTTACATTCATTTATTAAAAAGCAAAAGTAAAAGCAAAAAGAAAAAAACAAACACAATAAACAAATTTTAGCATGCCATATAAATACCTATAGACCTGCCAACTCTCAACTTCAAGTTTTCAATCCTTTTATTAATTCTTCACCTACACTCATCCTTCATTTCTGGTTCTTGAATCGAACCTGAACTGAACTAATTCAGGTTCGTGCCTCGAACTATAAGCTAACATGAGACCTCTATATATGTTAATGTTATGTTGTATGTTACATGGAGTTCAATGTTCTCAAAAGCAACAAAAACTATATGACTTCAAAACAAAGATTCACAAGCATTCATCTTCATCTCATTTGCTTTCACCCTCTTTAGATAATGTTAAGGTCCAACGTTTTAATGATTTATGTACAAATGTACATGATGTTATTATGGTGTTTTTGTTGTTGAAGTAGTTAGATGTTTTTTTCTTGCAGAATTCGGGCAGGGTGTTTTACCCAATTGGGTACGGAGCAGACCCGGGTGGTCTGCAGGATAGCACGGCAGCCATTGTGGCTGCCGTGGCGGATGCAGCTATGATCGAAGATGGGCAGCACTTGCTGCCAGGAGTCAAGGATTTGGGTGGTGCAATTGTTGACTTGCAAGGTGGCAACTTCAAGATTTCTAAGCCCATTGTTATTCCTCAGAATTCCGGGAACCTTGTGGTATGTTACTAAATTATCCCTTTGTTTTTTATGTTGCATGTCTAATTTCGTAAATACTTACTGTCTCACTTGTTCAAATGTGACTTTATGTATCACGTGAATAAAAGTTCGTTCATGTTAAAATGAGTCTTATGAGTAGATTTTTAGAAAACAATACTTGGTTAAAGATAACATGTAATTCTAAACGATCGGTTGAAATCGACTCTGTAATTCTAAACGTCTTGCTAGTTTTTCTTTTATAACATCGCCATTCAAAAAATAAATAAAGTCTGTCTATTTAGGTGTTACATGAAACGGTTTAACACTTTATACGTGTTTTGACTTGTTAGACAAAGCATTGGTATATTTGTTCCAAAAAAAAAGTATTGGTACATGGTTTTATGTTAAGATCAATAGTAATGGTGACCCAACTCTTTTAGTGTCACTCCTGTCATTTAAGCGTCAAATCAAAT
Source organism: Artemisia tridentata subsp. tridentata (assembly GCA_021014915.2). NCBI lineage: Eukaryota > Viridiplantae > Streptophyta > Magnoliopsida > Asterales > Asteraceae > Artemisia > Artemisia tridentata. The sequence continues at coordinate 170,722,587 of CP139503.1, forward strand.
TTTTTCTTTAAGATCAAACACATGATTCTAAGCTCATAGAGGCTCACGTAGTGGAGGACATGTCCTCGAAGATAGACCGATCCTTGTAAAGGTTGACATTGCGACTAGTATGAAAATGGATAAACAAAACAAATCGACAAAATATATTTTGGCCTCTATTATAGGAACCCCCTACCATGTGAGGCCCGTCTATTTTGATCAAAATGTACAAATTTTAAAGCAGACAGTACAGGAGGCTGCAGCAGGGCAAAAGTCAACACCGGCTTGAGGGTCAAGATAAGATGGCCATGTATTTTACCTAGTGTATGGTGCACCAAATGATATGAAAAAGTGTACTTTGTCATATGGCTTTTTATTTTTAATGGTGAACAGAACCTGACAAAGTGTAGCACGCAACTGAACCATGTTAGAAAAAGTGTTTTTCAATTATAAAAACCCAGTTTGAAATGTATACACACAAATAATCGTAAGAGCAAATTTTTTTTATTTTTTATCTTTTGAAAGGCAATTTATTTCACAAAAGCTAAACCAAATACAAAAAAAGGCATCCACTATATTAACAAGATGCTAGCATATAGAAGACCCAAAGAAACCAACCAAACAAAACAAACTTGACTACAACACAATAAAATAGGACTAAGACAAACACCACAAAATGGAACAGACACATACAAGCCAAATGACCATTTGAGAAGACAACACAAAGACCATTATCTGCTGGACCCACGAATAAAGTAAAAAGCAAAAAACCAATTTCATATATGCTGCCTCAAAAAGTGACAGAAGCATAAATTATTCTTTAAATGTTTAAGTCGCTCAAATTATTCACCTTTTCTAAACAAAAGAAACATGGTTTTTCAAAATAGACAATGTGACAAGTGTCCTCTAATTGTACTTTGGGCGACTTTTTATTGTAAGGTATTTTTTCAAGTCGCTCAAATAAAATGTTGACAAGTGTCATCTTGATTGTACTTTGAGCGGCTTTTTGGGCGACATTTTATTTGACCGACTAGTCATCCAAATTGGCTAATCTATTTTAAGTTTTTTTATTTTTTATTTTTTTTTTAAGTAAACAATTTGAACAACTTAAGCATTGAATTCGCTCCAAAACATTTAAAGTTTCTAAGTACTGTATTATAAAATCGACATTATTGTTCACAAGTTTTCAAGGTGTTTGTTGGCATAGTTAAATTTGGTTGTAAATTTGTACCTACTGGTCTTTGGATTTTAATTAGCTGGGATTCATCCAAGAGAATGGTAATGTGCAGTGGGAAATGGTGTAGTACGTGGAGTCCCATGTTGATTAACGTGGGGCTCAACATTTTATGCTTCTAGCCTTTTGACGCGTTTCTGCATGGTACATTTATCATGTCGATCGTAGTACCACATTGTTGTCACTTAGTACTACTTTTTATTTTACCATTATGTAACAGATTCAATGTTATCACATGACCCCAAAGTTCTATAGGTCAGTATTTTTAAATAATTTCGCACAAGTCGAATCATCCAATCTAAGAACATTTTAACATTATAGATCGTGTATTTGTTAACAAAGTGTTCCTCCAAAAAAAATCTACTTGCGCTTTGAAGCCTCTTTAAACACATGATGAATGGCATTTTTAATTCAACTAGTCCGCGCTCCCTTAACTGATATGTGATGCAATATATTTTACAGATACAAGGAGGTACATTGCGAGCATCGGACACATTTCCAGCTGACGGATACCTTATCGAATTACAGTCTTCAAGTTCCACAAAATTTTCCAAAACTATTGCCAACAAATCTCACGACCCATTTTCCCACATGAAAAACAGAAACGAACCAATCTACTACGAAGACATCACTTTTCGTGACATCCTTTTTGATTCAAGTAACATAGGTGGAGGACTTTTCGTGATTGACTCAGCACGTACTCGTATAACCAATTGTTTTTTCCTACATTTTGTCACTGAGGGAATACTAGTCGAAAGAGGCCATGAAACCTTCATATCAAGTTCTTTCATGGGACAGATTCCCACCATTGGTGGGAACGAGCACGAGAGGAACTTTTTGGGAACAGCCATTGATCTTGCTAGCAATGATAATGCGGTTACGGATGTCGTTATTTTCTCTGCTGCAACAGGAATCGTGTTAAGGGGTCAGGCTAACATGATCACCGGGGTCCATTGCTACAACAAGGCCACATTTTTTGGCGGGGTTGGAATATTAGTAGAAACGGGACAAAATCGTATAGATAATTGTTACATGGATTATAACTCGATAGTTATACAAGACCCTACCCAAGTTCATATTAGTAACGGGTTTTTCCTTGGTGGAGGTAACATTGTTTTGAAATCTGTTAATGGTCACATATCGGGACTTAATATTATCAACAATATGTTCTCTGGTGCCTCGAGAAGCACAGTGGAAATAGATGGGGTGTTCACGAGCATTGATCAAGTTGTGATCGATCAGAATAACGCGAGAGGTGGGATGAGATTAAAATCAACTGTTTGGAAGTTGGGTGTGGTTGGTAATGGTACATTGTGGATTGCGGATTTCTCCCAAGTGTTGGTTTTTCCAAATAGAATTGATCATGTTCAGTATTCGATTTATAATGGCGCGGGAATAACAGGAGGTGTTGGAGGACATGCTGTAACAAATGTAAGTGGCAATGTTGTTACGGTCGAGACTGAAAAACAAATAAATGGGATTGTTTGGTTTTTGGTAGATCAGAATCCATGATCTTTATGGATAACATTTTTTTGATAATTTTGTCATTCTAAGTTTATAATTGGTGTGTATATCCTTGCTTTCATAGTGAATTAATAATGACTGAGATGAGTTCCGTTCATTGTCGTGAATAGCCTTATGAATTAGTATGATGCTTGAAAATCTTTTTCGTTTCACTAAAGGTGTTGCTTGAGGGTACAATGATACCGAAACCGTAACAGGACTTGGTCTAATTGGAATTTGGATCTTTCTAACTTTGCAAGAAGTATCTTTTTGGTGCTTATGGCTTTACTCCTACAATTTTTACGTCTTTTATAGTTTTTAACGGCAATTTTTTTCTCACCTTATACCACCTATCTCACAATATATCTCACAAATGTCTCCGGCGATGCTTGAACCCACAACCTCTAAGTTGATGAGCAACTCACATACCACTAAACCAAAGGCCTAGATGTCCTTTATAGTTTTTACTGCCCATTTTTTTACCTACATAGTGGTATTCATTATTGTTTCTAACATTTATATGGAGTCTAAGATAACTATATAACACATGAAGTGTTGTGATTAATTCTGGAATTTGATTCCTGTTGACAATACGATATTCTACTGGTTACAAATTGTCAGATGCTACACAATTCTATGAAAATTCATCTTTGGTTTTCTTACAAAAAAACAATCCAGAGCTTGTTGGAGCCTTGGAACTTGGAAGTGTTGTCCAGGACAATAAATATTTTATATAATACGAGAACTCACTTTTAGCCAAATCGAGGGATTCGATTAACTAATGAGAGGGCTTGGTTTTGAAATCGAGCCCTCTCATTGGTTAATTAGGTTTCTAATTGAGAGAAATTCGCTACGTTTGAGAACCGGGTGTGTTTTCTGAAACTTTGGTGTCGCGGAGTCTTTAGCAATATGAGAGGTACGTTCTAGAAGGTTTTAAAAACGATGGTTATCCTCTCCGATATATTTTCTATATTTGAATTACGTTATCTATTGGGCGAGGGTTGTGAAACCCTAATCCTGAGCCTGTATATACTCGCACAATGTGGGTGCTTATCGTTCATTGGTCTCCTAATGTTTTTGCTTTTGTTTTCTTATCGCAAGCAAATCTATGTTGATCACCGCGCTTTCAGATATTGATGGCACGAACGGTAAGTGCAATATTAAGGTAAAAGTAGTTTCTATATGGAATCAGTATTACGGTGTTACTAAGCAGTCTAAGGTTGCAGGTATTGATATGATTCTGATGGACGAAGAGGTATAATAATTTGTTTATAACCAATTTTTTTTTCCCGAAGATATATACATGTTGCAAATATTCATTATTAATAACATGTTTTATGAAACAGGGTACCAAGATCCATGCAACCATTGGTAATTTAGTGGTTTCTGATTTCCAATTTCTCATTCGCCAGGATGATTGTCACTTGACATCAAACTTCAATGTTAAAAGTAATACAGACATGCTTAAACTGACTTCTCATCCATGCAAAATCCACTTTATCAAAAAAAAAAAAATTAAAAAAAAAAAAAAAAAAAAAAAAAATAGTTAGACGATGTTCTGATTTTGCTGATGTACAAGAGTCTTTGAATTTTGTGTCTTTCGAAAGTTTTTTAGGGCACAAGATTGATCCTAAGTCTTCCTTTGGTAAGTTTTATATTTTTTTTAATTATGTTTTGGTTTGCGCTTTAGAATTATATGTGTTTCTTATATTGTATTTAAAGAAGCGTATGTGTTTCTTATAGAGTATTATATGTGTTTCTTATATTGTATTTAAAGAATTATATGTGTTTCTTATATAGTATTTAATATTATTTATCTTTATAAGATGTTATTTAAGTTTTATCTTTTTTAATTATGTTTTGGTTTGCGTATCCACAAGATTGATCCTAAGTCTTCCTGTTGGGTTCGTCAGTACCCAAGAATACTTAAAACAAGATTTGAACACAAATTAACCAAGTGTTAACTTAAACCGAGAATAATTCAAGTCACTGAGAGAACAGTCTCTCAGTGAGTCATCTTCAGGATGCTTAAGGCGAATTCAAGAAGAATGATTCACTACTCAGGAAGGCGGTACTCCCTGAGTATGACTTAAGCCAAAGAAGAAGATGATGGTTCAGTGAGTGTTGGACAAGAACTCACTGAACCCCAGTTTCCTCAACAACATTAAAGTGATTGAAGTCTGAGGAACCAATGCCTGAAGAATAGGATGGAACAAAAGGGAAAGATCTGAGAAGATAAAAGTGTCAGACCAAACACTCTTCTCTTGTCAGATACCAACCTTCCCTATTGCGGCTAAAAGTCATGGAGTGTCAGCCAACAACTCCCAAAGTCTTATTAGCCCTTTCCTATTTGTTCTTGGAAATGACAATTACTATTTGTAATTGTCAGACACGCTACCTCAACAACTTGTAATATTTTAATCACTTATACTTAGATTACTTGTATATAAATAGATCAGATGGAGAGAAGTTAAGTGTCCTTTGTATATTGAAAGCTTAGAACTTTTACAAAGTAACTTCTCTCCTACAAAGAGTATACAACTCACTGAGATAGCTCAGTGGGTATATTGTTACCACTCAAGCAAAACTTGAGTTTCGATAGGAGACACCATAAACCCTTGTCTATTCAATCCCAAGTGTTTGTTTAGCAAAACACTTGGGTAATAGATTCTTGGAATTATTTCTAATAAGAATTTAAACGTTGAAAAATATTGTGTTTTTATATTCACGTATTATAACTGTTAGAAATATTCTTTGCATTGATTTCAGTCATAAGCTCACTTAGTTTAACTTAATTGTTAATACTCGGTGTGCTAAGGGAACAACAAGTGGTATCAGAGCCTCTGGTTTATAAAACCTTTCAAAAAACCCAGAGTGCTCCAGGTTTTTTAAAACCAAGATCCTAAAATGACTGATACCAATGTACCCCAGTTAGTCGATAAAAAGGGTGGCGTAGCTATTCTGCTGTAGCACCCAAACTTGAGGCTGGCAAATTTAACAAATGGAAAAAACGTATGATTTGCTATTTAACTGGGATGGAACCCTACTACATCGCTTGTATCAAGGATGGCCCATTTGTCCCAAAAACTGCTGCAGGGCTAATTAAGCCTGAAGCTCAATGGACCATAGATGAGAGGAGGGTGGTCAATCAGGACCATCGCCTGAAAAGCATCCTTATATCATGTCTTCCTGACGATATAATGGAATCAGTCATCAACTGTTCTACAGCCAAGCAAACTTGGGATGACTTGGTAAATAGCTTTGAAGGTCCCTCAGATACCAAGGAAAATAGGGTCATGGACCTTAAACTTGAGTACAATACTTTCAGGGCGAAGGACTCTGAAAGTCTCTCTTAGACCTACACCAGATACAAGACTTTGATAAATGAGCTATCAAATGATGGTGTAACTTTATCTAAGCATGAGACTAATGTTGGCTTTGTCAACAGTCTCCCTGAGAAGTGGCTCAACTTCTCACAAGGCCTGAGGAATGCTAACCACATTCAGACCCTTGAACTCCCTGAAATTTATGGGAAGTTTGTCTATGAAGACAACTTGATCTCAAGGAGATACCCTGACTCAAAAGCTCTTGAGTCCAAAAAGGCCTTAACCTCCACACCCATATCAACTGCTTTCTATTCTAATGGTGTTGTGCAGGATTCTCAAGAGGATTCTGAAGATGAAATTGATGAAAGGACTGGTGAGGAGTACCTGAACGACTTGAACTTGGAATTCCAAGAAAGGGCACTTCTTGCTAGTTCAAGACGTTTCATCAAAAGAAATCAGTCCAACTTTACAAAACCAAAAGCAAATGAGACCACTGAATGCTTTAAATGTGGTAAAAAGGGTCATTTTGCTAGGGACTGTTATTCTAAAACCATCTCAGAACCCTCTTACAAATTTTCAGGAACTAGCAAGTTTCAACCTAAAATGTTTCAGTCGACCCAACAATTTCAAAACAAGGGTCAAAAGGATTTTGAAACAAAATATAGGAAAATCAAAGCTAAACTTGCACTTCTTGAAACTAACCCCATATTGTCTCAGGCTGCTCAAACATCCAAACCTATTCAGACAAAGAACAAGGTATTAGTAGCTGAAGCATATGATTGGGATGAAGAAGAGGTTTCCTCAGATGAGGAAATAAGAGTTAGTGCACTGATGGCACTTTCTGAAGAGGATCAGGTGGCTGCGGGAAAAAGCCATGCTAGGAATGGAGAGTGGGTCAACATCACCATGAAGAAGGTAAATACTTTACTTTCTATGGATGATGATTCTGATCGGCAGTCTTACATGAATTATATTTGTGTTGATCTTAAGTTTGTTGAGGAACAAAGGCTTAACCTGTTTTCAAAATATAACAATATTGTGTCAGAATTGAATAAATGTAAAGATGAACTGCTTGTACTAAAGCAAACCAAACTAGAAACAATAACTCTACAAATTCAGAACACTGAGATTTTGAAACAAAACCAAGCCCTTCAAACTGAACTTAACAAAGAAAAGGCTGTCATCCAAAGCTGGACCAAGAAGAACCCCAAGGTTTTTGATACTGTGGGATTAATCTCTCAGAAAACCATTGGGATTGACCCTCTTATGGTTGATCCAAATGTGTGTCACAATGAACTAAACTTTGTTCCAGCTGGCATATCTTTTGAGCAAGAAATGCTTCCCAAGTCTAATGACTGGATTGTCAGGGACAACCCAGTCAGTAAGTTACCAAACTTTGAGACTGGAAAGATCTTGCTTCCTGAATGTCAGGCCTTGAAAAATATGATTGGACTTACTGAACAACTCAGTAAGCTTGAACTCACTGAACAACTCAGTAATACTGAGTCTGTGAATGAGTTTGAATCAGAATCATACCCACCACTTCCTCCACTGAATACCCTTCAAGGTGCTGCACCTAACTTAGGTCTCCCACCAATGGTCTTCTCACCACACTCTCCAAAGGAGAGATCAGGAAAGGGAACAACCATCCTGAAGAGACCAACCCTTGATGTCTTAGTAAATACTGATGACTCATCAACTTCAGTCCCTTCTGAAGTAACAACCCAAAGCCCTGATTCAAAATTTGATCAGTTGGCTGAAATGGTCAGGAGGCTGGGAGAGAAGATTGCATATTCTGAGAAACCTTCTCAATCCAAGAAGGAACAAAAACCAGCTTCCTCAAAGACCAAACCCAAACCCACAAAACCCCTAAAAAGATGTGAACTATGCAACTATACAAATCATCTCACTAATGATTGCTATAGAGTCCTTTATTGCATGATTTTCAAAAAGGAAGATCACAGGACCTCTGATCATAAACAATGCTCAGTCATGTCAAACTTTTCAGGACTTAAGGCTCAGTGCCTGAACTACCCTTCTGATTCTAAGCAGAAACAGAAGCAAAAGGCCAAGCCTTTTCCACCTTGCCCATTATGTGGATTCAATGACCATCATCCTGAAGATTGTCAAATTGACAAACACTGTGAATCTAGTGGAAGTTCCACTCAGAAATCCTCAGGAAAAGAGAAGGTCATTCAGTCAAGAAGAGGGATGAATAAACAATCCTCTCAGACTACTGAGGCTACCCCTGCGACTAAATGCAAAACATGTGGTAGCTCAGTCCACTCAACCACTGACCATGAATTAATTAATACTTTAATAAAGACCTACAATACCAAACCCTCCATGAAATGGAGTCCTAGAAAGAGCTGACCCAGTTTACTATTTGTGCAGAGGCATGCCAGGGATCCTGTTTGGCATCTAGACAGTGGATGTTCAAGGAGCATGACTGGTGTTAAGGAGTGTCTGCACAAATATGTGGAAGAACCAGGACCCAAAGTGATATTTGCTGATAATTCATCATGTCTCACTGAAGGTTATGGTTCAGTAAACTGCAATGGTATTTTCTTTACTAGGATAGCTTATGTAAATGGTCTTAAGTACAATCTGATCAGTGCCAGTCAACTATGTGATGCAAAATACATAGTTCAGTTTGATGATAAGCAAGGAACCATCTTCAATACAAATAAGGAAATTGTCCTCATTGCACCAAGAAGACAAGATGTTTATGTACTAGACATGTCCAGTCTAACTCAGGATGGAACTTGTCTCTTTGCCAAGGCCACTGATACACTCAACTGGCTTTGGCATAAGAGACTCACCCACCTGAACTTTAAAAACATAAACAATCTTGTAAAACAAAACAAGGTCCTTGGCTTACCATCTCTTGTGTTTTCAAAGGATAAACCATGCTCAGCTTGTGAAAAAGGTAAACATCACAGAGCATCCTTTAAAACCAAAACCAACTTTTCCATCATGAACTGCCTACATCTTCTCCATATGGATCTATTTGGACCTGTCAGTCCAAGGTCTATTAACCATGAGAAGTATACTCTGGTCATAGTGGATGAATACTCTAGATACACTTGGGTATTCTTCCTGATCAAAAAGAGTCAGGCAGCTGAAACAATCATGTCTTTTGTCAGGAACATTGAAAATCAAAATGACACTAAGGTCAAACAGATTAGAACTGACAATGGGACTGAGTTCAAAAATTATGAACTTGAATGTTTCTGTGATGAGAAAGGTATTTCCCAAAAATTTTCCTCTCCATACACACCTGAACAAAATGGTGTTGCTGAAAGGAAAAATAGAACACTCATTGAAGCTGCTAGGACAATGCTATGTGGATCAGTCCTTTCCAACCATTTTTGGACTGATGCAGTCAAAACTGCCTGTTATACACAAAACAGATCCATCATTGTCAAGAGACATGGGAAAACCCCATATGAGTTATTCAAAGGAAGAATCCCTGACATCAGCTACTTTCATGTCTTTGGGTGTCCTGTGTTTATTCATAATCACAAGGATCACTTAGGGAAATTTGATGCAAAAGCTGATGATGGATACTTCCTGGGATACTCACTCGTCTCAAAGGCCTTCAGAGTGTTCAACACAAGGAGACAGCAGACTGAGGAAACATTTCATGTTACCTTTGATGAGAGCACTGATGCAATCAGGTTCTCAACTGCCTCAGTAGAAGAGATAGGAATTGATAACTCTTCAAGATATCCTCCTGATGAATATCTTCCTAAAAACAATCCTTCTACTCAGTATCAAGATGATGCTAATCTCTCCTATTACATAATCCCTCACAACCTACCTAACCCAACCATCACTGAGTTTGTTGAGGCACATGCAAACACTGATGAAATTAATCAGTCTGTTCAAAATGCTCAAGAACCAAACAATCTCAGTAATCAGGTAGACACTCACGATCCAATCAATGATCATGTGTCTACTCCAGAACCAACCCCTCTACCCAATCAGGCCTCCACAAGTTCAAATCAGTATCCAGGACCTCAGGAAAGTTGGACTAGGTCTCAGGACATTAAACTTGTCAATATTATTGGAGAGCCTACTGAAGGCATGCTCACTAGGAGCATGGCGGCTAGTCTAAGAGCAGCCTCAGCCAATGAATGCCTATTTGTGGACTTCATTTCCACAATTGAACCCAAAAGTGTTAAAGAAGCACTTACACATCCAAGTTGGGTTCAGGCCATGCATGATGAACTGGAACAATTTGACAGAAACAAGGTAATGACCTTGGTCAAATGTCCTGAGAATGTCTCAGTCATTGGCATGAAATGGGTATTCAAAAACAAAACTGATGAAAATGGCATAGTCATTAAAAACAAAGCCAGACTTGTAGCCAAAGGCTATAATCAACAAGAAGGCATTGACTATGAAGAAACATTTGCACCAGTAGCAAGGACGGAAGCCATCAGGATCTTCCTTGCTTTTGCTACATACATGAACTTCAAGGTGTACCAAATGGATGTTAAAAGTGCATTCTTAAATGGTTCACTGAAAGAAGAAGTTTATGTTCAGCAACCTCCATGATTTGAAAGCCATGAGTTTCTTGATCATGTCTGTAAGCTTAATAAAGCCCTTTATGGACTGAAACAAGCTCCCAGGGCATGGTATGAAACTCTCTCAGCCTTTCTTATCCAAAACAAATTTGTCAGAGGCAAGATAGACAACACATTGTTTATCTATAAGACAAATACTGATGTCATACTAGTACAAGTGTATGTTGATGACATCATCTTTGGCTCAACAAGTTACAAGCTTTGCAAACAATTTGAAAAACTAATGGCTAAGCAATTTGAAATGAGCATGATGGGAGAATTAACCTACTTCTTTGGTCTTCAGATCAAGCAGACTGATAAAGGAACCACTATCAGTCAAGAGAAGTATGTTAAGAACCTACTGAAAAAGTATGAACTCAGTGACTGTGCCTCAGTCAAGACTCCCATGGTTCCCCCAAACAACCTTGGTCCTGATCTCACTGGTAAACCAGTAAATCAAACTCTCTTTAGAGGAATGATAGGATCACTGATGTATCTACTTGCATCAAGGCCTGATATCCAATTCTCAGTATGTCTATGTGCCAGATATCAATCTGACCCAAGAGAATCACACATCACTGCTGTGAAAAGGATATTCAGGTACCTGAAAGGTACTCCAAACCTTGGATTATATTATCCAAAATGCTCAGGCCTTGATCTTAAAGGATACTCAGACTCTGACTATGCTGGATGCAACATGGACAGAAAAAGCACCTTAGGCTCTTGCCAAATACTTGGTGGGAAACTAGTCTGTTGGAGTGCTAAGAAGCAACAATCAGTTGCCTTGTCCTCAGCTGAGGCTGAATATGTTGCAGCAGCTAGTTGTTGTGCAAATGTACTCTGGATGAAAAGTCAACTCAGTGACTATGGAATTCAGTATAAGATGGTACCCATCTTTTGTGATAACACAAGTGCAATTGCAATCTCAAACAACCCTGTTCTTCATCAAAGAACAAAACACATTGATATTAGATATCATTTCATCAGGGACCATGTCATGAATGGTGACATTGAATTACACTTCATCCCTACTGAATATCAGTTAGCTGATATCTTCACCAAACCTTTGGATGAACCAACTTTCACAAGATTGAAACCTGAATTAGGAATGTTGGATATCGAAAATCAGTCCACTGATTGAATCCTTCCAACTGAAGTGTAAATTCTTAAAACCTCAGGTCCCTGACTCAATGTGTACATTAGTGAAAACAAATCACTGAATCCTCAACCTCAGGAACTAAACCCAAGTTCCTAAAATCTTTAAGGTTCAGGAAGTAAACCCAAGTTCCTAAATCCTTGTAGCTCAGGAATCATTCCATATTCCTGAATCATCAGTGACTAATCCCAAGTCCCTGAAAAACCATCACTGAATGAAAAGTCATTCAGGGCCCTGAAAAAGGACATTCAATACTAACTTAAATGCTCTAAGTATCTAGTTAGTTAATGTCCGAGGTTGGTAACTGAATTCTTATTAAATATAAGAATATTTGTTCTTTTTGTCTTTCTGGCTTCCACCTCTGGGCCACCACATTCCCACTTGGCATTAAATGTCTCTCCAATCACATTATAGATATGTGATGACTCATCTCTGCAAATTACACTTTTGCAGAACTGCTCAACTGTTCACCTTGACTGTTGCGCCAAACCAGGGAAAAGTGGAGTGTTGGCATTAAATGCGGATCCCAAAACATTTTATTCAAAACAGTTTCCAATAATTCTTTTTGAATAAATTAAATCCGCTTAACGCCTAAAGTACCCTCCACTTCAATTCCCTATAAATACCCCAACCAAAAAGAACACACACACGTCTATTAGAAATTTTAAGCAAATTCTGCCCATTTTTCCTCTCAAAACTAATAGTGTGTGTTCTTAGCTTTAAGAAATCCCAAACCATCTTTGTTACCTGACTTACCAACAAATATGGCTTCTTCTAAAGCTGTGACATACGCCCCTAATGTGGATTTCACATTGGAGGGTGTTGACCTAACAAAGAACAATGTGGTAGGAAATTTCTCTTATCCATAAAACTACCCAACCTACAAGAGCGTTATGAAATTTCTTCGTAATTGTTTTCTTGCAAAGGCTTTCACCCACACTCCCTCAGTCATCTACCATGACTATTTGAGGGAATTATGGTGCACGGCTGTGGCTACCAGCTCCAAAGACACCAAAGAGTCAATCATCACCTTCACGGTGATGAATGGGAGCAGAACCCTCTCCTTTGGCTACTCAACCTTCATCAAAGCCACATGCCTTGACTTTGCTGAAGCGTTTGCACCCAACCCTACTGATCAGGACATAAAGAATGAACTGATCTTTTTAGCACCCCACGACCCCAGACGTCCTACAACGTCTGCTGGAGGCTTATTGGAGAAAGCTCCAGTAGTCAAAACACGGTTCCATCCTATCTGGAGGATACTGATGACATTTGTCATTCAGGTCCTGGGTGGAAATAAATCCTCTACGGAACAATTGAACTCATCACAACAATTGATGCTGTTCAATCTCCTTGAGGGTACAAAAATTGACATCGGAGGAATAATCTTCCGAGACCTTGTTGCCAAGCTCTCAGGAAAACATAGGCAAAGGCATATGTCCTACCCTAGATTTGTTTCCTGTGTGCTTCAGGACCTACTTGGTTCTAACTACGTGAGGCCTGATGCAGAAGGTACGAAGCCTGACGTCCTGCACAAGTCAAACTTCACTAGTAGCATCAGTGAGGTTACACATATTGCCCTGACTGAATACATGCAATCAGTCATTCAGGGTAAAGACGCTGTCTCACCAGTTCCTTCACCGATCAAAAAGGTGAAGAAGACAAAGAAGGGTCAGTCCAGCCAGGTGGTTAGCCCCAAGCCACTCGCCACTGAGACTGATCCTCAAAACCAACTAAACCTTAAAAAGAGGTTGAAAAAGGCCGAGACCTCTGAGATACCCATTTCTGAGACCCTCTTGACCACAAAACAAAGGCAAACGGAGGTCACTGAGCAATCATCCTCAGTGACCTCGGGCACACCCTTTCCACATGATTCCACTGACATAAACAAGTCAGAGGGATCAGGAACCATTCCCCCCTCACATCCCGATGAAGGAACTGTCAAAAAACAATCAGTTCCCAAGGGAGGAAAGGGTTCTAAATCCTCGGTAAGGCAGCACTACCTTACTGAGAAGGGGACCCACAAATACTCACATCCCGTTAACGTTCCTGAGCAATCACCCTCAGGATCTCAGGGAGAAAAGGACCCTAAATCCCCTAAAGGACAGCACAATCCTGATGGGAAGGGGGTCCACCAACTTTCACAATCAGTACCTAGTGATACTACTGGAAAGCACCCATCAGTAGTTGAAGGTGCTAAGGGGGAAAAAGACTCAGAGGGAAAGAAACAACCCACTGATATGGAACCCATCAACTCCTCAGGCGGATCCATTCACTCAGGAACTGCCCGCAAAAGCCAGGCTGGTATTACCCCAGTTATTATGGCTAGTCAGGCTGAGCAAACCCACTCAGTTATTATGACAACGGGGTCAGGACCTGGCCAAACCAAAGGCGAGTCTTTTTATAAAGAGGAGCCGGTTGAATTTTTGGGTATTGAGTCCATAGGGGACTTTCAGGCTCTTCTTGAGTCTGATGAAGAGCTCAAGGAAGAGAGTGATGAAGAAGTGTTTGAGGCAGGTGAGGATATGGAAACTGATGAACAACCTGAACAATCACATCAGTCATCTCCACACCAAAGTGAAGAGTCAGGTTCTCAATCTTCTGATTCTTCTGATACTGTGGACATCCTCAAAAAGTATGATGACTCTCTTCCCCTCACTGAAAGAAAATTGGTCAAGTTCCTACTCAAGACCAATAGAGCTCTTTACACTAGTCTCACTGAAGAGATGTTCGATCATCACACTGAAGCTGATGTTCACTATGCCAACCTGAAGGCAGATGTTGAAAGTTATCATGATGATGTGAACGAAATACATTCTGACACCAATAACTCCCTGACAGCTATTGATCTTCATCTCAGGAAGTTCAATCTCACTCTTGAAGGCATCACCCAAAGCCTTGGAACTATTCAAACAGCTGTCAAGGATGACCCGGAACTCAACAAAAAGGTCCTTCAGGCTGCTGAGACTTACCAGAAGCAATCAGCTGAATTCAGTGATCTTCTCAGCTTACTGAAGGATTCTAATATTCAGGGTCTTAGCTCTTCATTAGACTCAATCAGGACTTCTTTAGGTCTTCAGGAAAAACATCTGGGTACTTGGGCACAATCTTCAACATCCTTGGCATGGTCTCTTGGGTCAAGGATGTCAGGCATCGAAGCTTCTCCGGCATCTCCTGAGAATAAGATCTCAACTCTTCAGCAAGACACCTCGGACATCAAATCAATGATGACTGAGATCTATCAGGCTTTCAAGGGTCCTGCTGCTCCAGTGGCTCCAACTCTTGCTATCACCATGGCTCAAGCAACAGTTGAGGGGGAGAAAGACACTGGAGTCCCTGAAGTTTCCACAAGCCAGCAACCTCCTTCTCACACTGAAGGGGAGATTCCTGAAGCTTCTTCCACCCATCAAGATAAAAGCAAAGGCATCCTCACTGATCCTGAGCCTCAACCAGCACCAATCTTGGTAGCAAAGAATCCTGAATCACCAGCCAGGATCCCGTATGATATTGATGAAGTTCTTCACCACTTCTCAGCTGATGAACTCAGTGCTTATCTGGAGGAAGAGGAAGCAAAGAAGAAGTTAAAGGAGGAAGAAAAGGTGAGCAAGCCTGCTATTATTAAGGTTGTTCATGAATAGGCTGAGAAGATTGGTCTTGAGGCTAAGGATCTTTCAGGAAGAGAGGGTGGTATGACTTTTGTAAAAGCTCAGACTGAGGAGATGATCACTCTCAGGAAGAAAATGAAGGAAAGGAATAAAAGGGCTGAAGAGATCAGGCATAACAGAATTAAGAAATATCAGTGGTATATGACTAACAGGTTGAAGCCAGAACCAATCACTGATGTTCATATTCATCGAAACACCAATCCTGCCATTGTCACTGTCTATAGAAGTGCATACAAAAGAGACTTTGAGGTTCATCAACCTTTCAGAATCGCTGACTTTGGGATCACAGAATTGGATGAGTTGGGTCCATTAATAGCAAAGAAATCAAATGTTGTGGTCCCTAGTCTGATGAAGTCCTTGAGTCTGAGGTACGAAAGATTGGCAGCTGCACCTCAGGAACTTGGCACTCCATCTCTTCTTCCTGATTCAGCACAACCAGCTCCTTCTCAGTCTTCTTCAAGAAAAAGAAAAAAGATTGAAGCTGAGCCTGAGATCAAGGTTCCTGGTCTTGACTGCAATAGGGCTCTCCCTGAAGGTGTTCCTTTCAGGAACAATGTGGTCATTGAACAACCTGAAAGAGGTTTGTTCTTCATTGACGAGTTCGGAGACCAAGCCTTCCAGAGGTGGAGCGATATCGATTTGTCAGGGATCAAAGCTATGCTTGGTTTTCTAATGATGGCCTCTCCACTCAAGAGTCCTGAAAATGTGAAGTTTTGTCAAGATCTGAAAAGGAAAATCCGTGAGCACCCTGACCAACAAGAGCTGCAGTCAAAGAAGCCCAAGCTTGAAGCCCTTGGTATTAAGTTGAACTGATGAATCTGCCTGACTACCACCACCACCACCTTTTTGAACTTAGTTTTGATAGGACTTGTAATGATATCAATAAGATGATGTTTTTATTATTTCAGTGTCCTTATTTACATTCTAGTACATTCAGTATGAGTAGAAGTCATTAGCTCACTCATTACTGATCAAAACACTTGGAATAATTTATATTCAAATAGGGGGAGATTGTTGGGTTCGTCAGTACCCAAGAATACTTAAAACAAGATTTGAACACAAATTAACCAAGTGTTTACTTAAACCGAGAACAATCCAAGTCACTGAGAGAACAGTCTCTCAGTGAGTCATCTTCAGGATGCTTAAGGCGAATTCAAGAAGAAGGATTCACTACTCAGGAAGGCGGTACTCCCTGAGTAGGACTTAAGCCAAAGAAGAAGATGATGGTTCAGTGAGTGTTGGACAAGAACTCACTGAACCCCAGTCTCCTCAACAACATTAAAGTGATTGAAGACTGAGGAACCAATGCCTGAAGAATAGGCGGGAACAAAAGGGAAAGATCTGAGAAGATAAAAGTGTCAGACCAAACACTCTTCTCTTGTCAGATACCAACCTTCCCTATTGCGGCTAAAAGTCATGGAGTGTCAGCCAACAACTCCCAAAGTCTTATTAGCCCATTCCTATTGGTTCTTGGAAATGACAATTACTATTTGTAATTGTCAGACACGCTACCTCAACAACTTGTAATATTTGTATATAAATAGATCAGATGGAGAGAAGTTAAGTGTGCTTTGTATATTGAAAGCTTAGAACTTTTACAAAGTAACTTCTCTCCTACAAAGAGTATACAACTCACTGAGATAGCTCAGTGGGTATATTGTTACCACTCAAGCAAAACTTGAGTTTCGATAGGAGACACCATAAACCCTTGTCTATTCAATCCCAAGTGTTTGTTCCGCAAAACACTTGGGTAATAGATTCTTTGAATTATTTCTAATAAGAATTTAAACGTTGAAAAATATTGTGTTTTTTATATTCACGTATTATAACTGTTAGAAATATTCTTTGCATTGATTTCAGTCATAAGCTCACTTAGTTTAACTTAATTGTTAATACTCGGTGTGCTAAGGGAACAACACTTCCTTTGGTAAGTTTTATATTTTTCTTAATTTTGTTTTTGTTTGCGCTTTAGAATTATATGTGTTTCATATATAGTGTTTAAAGAAGTATATGTGTTTCTTATATAGTATTTAATATTATTTATCTTTATAAGATGTTATTTAAGTTTTATCTTTTTTAATTATTTTTTGGTTTGCGTATCCGAATTATATGTGTTTCTTATATAGTATTTCAATAAGTATATGTGTTTCTTATATAGTATTTAATATGATTTATTCCTTTCAGATGTTATTGGTCAGTTAGTCGAGAACAACAACATCACGATTATTGATCCAGATGATAAACCTAAACATTTTTTAGAGTTCAAGCTACAAGATCTTAGGTGATTTACAATGTTCATCGTTTTTTAAAATATTGATAATGTTATTAAATGCATACTTTGGAATGACCGACGTTTTGTCAATAATGTTATATCTTTTTGTTCAGTGGTGTAAGAGTTCCATGTTCACTTTGGAATGATCTGGCTGTTACACTTCATGAGTTTATCAAGGCGCATGACACATCAAAAGATCCTATAATAATGCTTATAGTTATGGCAAAACAAAGCATGTGGAACTGTAAGTAATTTGGTTGTTAATGTTTGTTCATTAATATATAAGCAAGCCAACTATAATTTTGTAATACATGCAGGTGCGTCACAAGTTTCTAATTGCTTTGCTGGCACGGAAGTGTTGATAAATGATGAATCAAACCCACATATTAAAGAATTCAAAAAGAAGTAATCTTGTGCATTAATATAATTATTTGTATGATTTTATAAGTTTGATAAAACAATTGTGTTAAAAGTTTTTTTTAAACAGATTGCTAAGTTCTGATATTGCTACAAGTGGGGATACAAAGGTAGTTCTATCTACAGACTCAGTTGTAAGACAACCAGTACAGTTCTATTTACAGTTTCCATTTAAAAGTATTGAGGATGTTTATGATATTGACCAGGTAATTTCAATTTTTTTAATTGTTTATTGTATATTTTTTATAATAATACTAACATGTAGGAACAATTTTGAAGGTTGTATCTGATCAAGGATGGTATTACATGACGTGCACTGTTTGTAAAAGTATTGTCAAAACATTTTCAAATACCGAAAATGGAAGGAATTATTGTGAAGGTTGTGGTACCCAGACGAAACTTTTTCCAAGGTATGAAACAATACAATTAAATGTAACATTTAAAGGAATGTATATTTATTAAAACACTGACAATGGAAAATATTTGTTTTTATAGGATCAAAGTTCAAATACGTGTTCAAGATGACAGCGGTTCGGCTACTTTATCTTTGTTTCAACAAGATGTTTGTAAACTTACTGGTAAATCACAAGCGTATCTCATGTTAAAAATTGACAAGGTTGTATAATTGTCCAAAATTTAATTATATTTGGATTTATTTTTTAAAAACAACAAATAACGTTTAGCATGTTTATGTTTAAATATAGGATTTACCAGTGGATACATAACCAGAAGATTTGGAGATCATGGTTGGGAAAAAATGTGTGTTTAAGATACAAGTTTTTAATTACAACTTGATAATAATTATCATGTTTTCACAGTTAACAAATTAACCGAAGATGAATCAATTATAAAAGAACTCACAAGAAAACAGCAAGGAGAAGAGGTATTTATATATATATATATATATATATATATATTTTAATTTCATTATAACATATATATATATATATATATAGGGGGACTTTCAAACGAGAACCATTTTATATCCGCAAGAACTGAGAGAACCACCAAAAACATACATGCACGCCTTTTAAAATAAAATAAAAATACATGCAAATCATCAATAATCGTAAACATCCACCTATGTTCTTCAATATCATTATGAACTCATCCTTTTTTTCATAAAAACCTTACACACGGCCGCAATATTGTCGTTGCACGTTTTATAAGAACATACATGCACACCTTCAAAGAAAATTTTTGTATTTCGAATTTCTTATCAAATTCTTTAGAACAACTATGGTTTTTTTAAAACATATGTGTTGTTTTGAAAACATATGTGCAAAAATACAATTATTGAAGGCGTGCATGTATGTTTTTGGTGGTTCTCTCAGTTCTTGCGGATAAAATGGTTCTCGTTTGAAAATTACACTATATATATATATATATATATATATATATATATATATATATATATATATATATATATATATATATATAATATATATATATATATATATATATATATATATATATATATATATATATATATATATATATTTTGTTTTAAACATTAGCTTTATATTCAGAATTTGTCTTTATTCAGATTCATGACGAAACTGAAGATGTAGGATCAGTCGATGAGGAGCAGGTTGAAATTCCAGTACCAGTTGACGAAGATGATGTTGACCCTCCATCATTAATTGGTAGCAAGCGTAAGACCAAAACACCCCTGAAGCGAGGTGGGAAAAAAACTGCAAAAACAGAACAAAATGATAATTAATTTTTTAGTTTCAAACAATTTTACTATGGGTTTGTTTATTTATGTTTTTGTTTGCATATAACAATTATATTTGCATGATATATATATAATATATATATATATATATATATATATTAATATTATGGATTTGATTATTTTTTATTGTGTTTTTGGTTGCATATCAGAATAATTACATGTTTTTCTTATATTATACTTCGTTTTTAATATGGTTTCGTATTATAAAAGTGGTTTCTCATTCGCATACAGTTGTATATTTTTATATTTTTTATTGTGATTTGGGTTGAATATCATAATTACAGTTGTTTCTAAGACATAGCTTCGTTGTGGTATGTGAGAAATGTGATTGTTAGTAAAGATGAATGAGAATGAATGTATCTCTAATACTTAAGTGGTATAAATAAATGTTTTAATATAGACAATATTACATGAAAATATTATCGTATATCATATACACAATATTCTAATATTTTAATATAGTTGTCGCTGTGACATTCCTTAACTGGATATTCTTGATAATTATATTGATTATTACGATTTTGATTCTATATATTCAAATAATAAAAAGTAATAATATAGAAAAAAAACAGAATCACGTTTCCAAAAATAAATTGCACGTACAATTTTGTTTTTTATATTTTCAAAACGTAGAAATATTAATGGTCGCACTTTTTGACATTTTGACGTTTCTTACTCTATAAATACGAATGCTATTAACTTTTTTACATTTACTTATTTATTAGATATCTCTAAACTTTGTTCAAACACATATCAATGTCAGAAACTATTATCATTATCAGCAGTGACGATGACTTTGATTTTGATTCTGAGGGTAGTGACGTTTACAACAGTGACAACTGTGGTTCTACTTTTGAAGAACCAGATAATTATTATGAAGAAATGGCTGAAATAAATGAAGTGGAGGTATTATAATTTTGCTGAAAAATGGATTATTGGCTATTGTTTATACCTTTTTTTTTTTACTATTTATTAATATATTTTCCTTAATTTTTGTTCAGAAAATTAAATCTCTATTGGCTCGCAAAAAATTAAATCTCTAGGTACCAAAACATCAATATCAGAAAATTAAATCTCTATTGGCTCGCAAAAAATTAACTCTCTCATCCATGGCTTCTTCTTCCAACAACATCAATGAACTCAAGGAAGCATCTAGGTCTGACAATTTAGCAACAGCTTTCAAGTTCTTATTCAACAATGAGTTGACTGAAGAAGAGGGTTTTTTTATTCGAATAGGGGAGGAGCGTAATCAACTCCTTAGCAAGGTTGAGAAGCGTGAGGTGACAATCAGGGAGGCTCATCATTGTGGCCCTTTCAATGAAAAAGTTGTTGATGTTCTTCGTTGTCTAGTTGAGACACAGGAAAGGGAACGTAACAGGATTCTGACCTTGACTGCTCTACTTGATGAGGCCCGTGATGGCATTGTGGAGAAGTACGGCCATGTGAAGCTTATGGAGTTTGATGAAGCTCTTTCTGATGATGATGAATAAAGTATGATGAAGATGGTTGTCTTTTAGGGTTCTCTTTTGGTAGTTGATTTGGTTGTGTATGTTTATGATCAGATGGCTGTAAGCCTTTAAGTGTAATGACTTTCATGAATCAATAATATTAAGTTTTATGTTTATGTTTATATATGTGTATTTTTTATTATTTTTTTCATTTTACATTTTATCAAAAAGCGGTGGGGTTTTTCTCTCTCACACACATGAGTCAAACACACAGACTTATTAGATCTGAAATTAAATTAGGGTTTTCCCCTCAAATTAGGGGTTTCCAATTATACAACATTTTAATCAAATTAAAACATATAATCAGTTTAATTAAGGAGTGTGGTGATTGAGTATTCAAGTTGTGGCATCAATTGTGATGAAATGATCATGTAAGGATGATAATTGTATGGTGGATCTTATGCACAGGTTTGCATCTTAATTTGATTAGTATAGGTTTTTTTTTTTTTTTTTTTTTTTTTTTTTTTTTTTTTTTTTTTTTTTTTTTTGATTGTTAATATGTTGAATTTGTTTGTTCATGTTTGTTGTCGATTAGCCGATGAGATTACTGAGTCAAAAAAGTAATTTTGTACTTCATTTGGCATGTTTGATGCAAATATTGACAGCTTATTGTAGATTTGTTAGTTAAGTTACTAATTTGAAATATCGCTATGATTTTTTATAGATATACGACTGCCGCCTTTGCAATATTAAAGTCGGAGAGCATTGTTAAGGTAGATTAAGGTTTTGCACTATCACGTGTAGATGATAATCAAGAACATGAACTCATTATCAGTGCACGTGATAGGGCCAAAACCTTAGCATATTATCGAGTGATGATTTTTGCATGAATGGTAGCAAATGGTAAGTATTATCTACTTATTTAATTTTACTTTAGCTATATGAATTTGTACTTTGAATTGTATAAACTTAGAAGAACTTTTCATCAGGAATCAATGAGAAAGATATAAATTATTTGAAAAGTAACAGATACATGATCGGGTAGCATTGATTATTTGAAAAGGTATAAATCATCGGGTATCATTGATTCATTATTAGAATAGTACTACAGCTTGTTAATTTAGGTTACTGAAAGTTTCCTTAAAAACAATATTTCGTGTCCGCTTTTTTAGTTCCCAATCTTCATCTTCCGTCATTAGTATTTTCAATCCGTCAGGGCCTATGACTCTAGATAGTGCGACATATAGTTGCCCATGGTTGAACACAGGGTTGGGTAAGTAGACCCCGACATACTTAAGTGACTGGCCTTGGCTCTTGTTTATGGTCATCGCATAGCATGGTTTCACATGAAACTGTCTACGTTTCATTATGAATGGCCATTTTAACTGGGTGGATGTCATTGTGATCCTAGGTATAAGAACACTATCTCCTCAACATCTGAATCCTCTTCAATGTACCTTAAATAATGAGGGAAAAAACAGGGGTTATTGCGTGCAATTATCAGTGTCAAGCGTGGGATTGTAAATTGAAAACTAAAACCATACCTCCTTTTCTTTTTGCTTTCAACAGGCTTGGATGGAGTGTTTAACTGTGGACCCTTTATCAGGCGTTTGAGAGGGGCTTTCGGCTCGTTGTTGTTGCTTTCGGGTGCTAAGTCATCAGAGACCACAGACACTTCTTGAACATCTGAATCGGCGGTATGGTCAACAGGGAACACGCCAGTACAGGTAAAGCTTTCAAACTCAGCATAATTGTAATATGTATGGGATTTGATATCAAACACGTGTCTTGAACCATACGTGTTTGTCAGAGCAGTCAGGAGTGCGGGGGCGTCGTCTTCATCCTCCTCAGCAAGACCATCGAGCAAAGCTTTTGCACTCGACTTTGTCAGCTCAGTAGCTGTTTCATCCCACATCATAATCACAACCTGGGTGGTTGCATCCCTCACAACAACTTCAAGCCTAAACCTGTCGGCACGCGCAAACATGACACAAATAGTAAGCATTAACGTTTTATACATGCTATACAAATATTAAGGATGTACTATAACCTGGGTTTAGGGTAGTTAACAGGTTTGTTGCACGCGTCGCACCACAGTTGGCCATTGTTGCGGGTAAAACCCTTTTTGCATTTCTGGCCTCTGCAAGCCGGGTAGTACCAGCTGTTCTTAGTATGGATGCTAATGATTTCAGCCTCGCAATGGAATGTAATAGAGTCCTAAAAAAGAGACGGTTAAAATCTTAATAGGCAATATTGCATCACTTATATATTTGAATGTTATAGATTAAAAACAAAGTACATCTTTGCCTCTGTCACGACCCAAAGTTAACAGCTCCACGAGGGTCCCAATTTGTGATTTAGTCGATGTAATAGGCAAAGTTGGCACATCACCATCAAGACCACTGCGATTATTTGTTATCCTTAGTATTTTTAATTTTAAAACCATAAGTGTTGCATAACATATGATAATTGATACCTTATCTGAGACTTAAACATAATAATGGCGGGGATATCATCGCTATCCAGGATAAGGGTAAATGAACAGCTAGAAACGCCCAGTTGGCCTGTAAGGTAAACACAGTTAAAAAGGTATGACAAACAGGGTTTTTAACGCTAAACGACACGGCCTTAAACTAACAATTTGTTAGACCCGTTTTCCGGATACAAATGGGCCCCACCCTAGATGAATTGACTAAGACTTAATGTGATTGGTTAGTCAATGAAAGTTATGTAGTAGTCAAACCCGATAGTCAATCTAATAGTCAATGAATGTGTATTATGGTTTTAGAAGATATGACGCATAAACTCAAGGGACTTAAGTTGGCATATGATTAATGAGTTATAAGTTTAATGTGGCTAAAATAGGAAGAAGATAACTAAATGGACTAAATTTGCCAACTAGGCAAACTTCCACCTAGCAAATGTCTAGAGGGATCTCTAGACTTCTATTAGTTCATTTGGATAAGTGTTTTGTGTGTGTGTGGTGATGGTGTCGGTTCAAGAAAAAGGGAGGGAAAGACAAGGTTTTGCTAGTGATCAAGTGGTGGAAGATTAGAGGTCCTAATCAAGAGTTAAGTTTATACTAACCACTCCTACATCAAGTAAGTAATCTCTTTTAAGTTAGTGAGTTGTGGGATTGATCATCATATAATCAATATATGATTATGTGATGATTAGAGGTGTTTAGAGATGAGATATGGTTAGATTAACCATTGTTATAGTTATTTGGTTATGTGTTCAAGTGTTTGTATTTATGGTGATTATGACATAGGGTGATGATGATGATGATGATGATGATGATGAGGCTTTGATATGCTTAGCTTGGAGCTAAGGTAAGTAAAATGATGATGGCATGGTGTTATATGGAATACTAACATGTATGTGTTATGTATGTTATAGATGTGATGTGTTAAGTAATAGGTGGTTTAGATATGCTTGTGTGATGTGATGAATGTGAGCTAAGTGGCGACTTGATGTTATGTGTTAAGTGAGACTTGGAGTAATAAGCTTGTAAAGTAAGTGTTATGATGTATGTGATGCTTATATGTTGTGTGAAGTATAATGGTATGTTATAATCGTTTTACTTACTAAGGGTTATCGCTTACCGTTATAGTTGACAATGTTTTGTAGGTTTATGTGTTATGGAGATGCTATAGCTTGGATTATGGATGAAGGATTGGTTATGCGAATGTTAGAAGGATTTGAGTAAGAAAGTAGGAGCTTAGGTAGATACCGAGCTCTATGTTGATGTTGTACCCCCAAGCGTCGAAATGGTTTGTTAAAGGTCGTTATTAAGTGTCAAACTATTTGTAAATGTGGAAGTTAAAGTATGTCAAGTTCATTTGTTATAGTATGTATTATAGTGTATGCAAACGGGTCAAAACGGGTGTTTGGAAAAACACCCGTCGTCATGTAAAGTATATGTTTATGGGTCGTTGAGACCACGTATGATATGATATCGATGTCTTATGTCAAGTTAATGAAATCTGGAAGTTTTTGTGTATTGTCGAAGTGGAAAAAATTATTTTTCGGAAAATGGGTCAAAATATGTAAGTGCAGAAAATCTGAAGAAAAAGGGTGTATTATAGACTAATACCTAGGGTAATAGTATCAGTTTAAAAGTGCAGGAAAAACAGTGTATTTTAGATGCAAATGGGTGCATTTTAGATTAATACCTGGGGTATTAGTGTCAGTTTAAAAGTGCAGGAAAAAGGGTGTATTTTAGATGCAAATTGGTGCATTTTAGACTAATACCTGGGGTAATAGTGTCAGTTTAAAAGTGCAGGAAAAATGGTGTATTTTAGACTGAAAATTGGTGCATTTTAGACTAATACCTATGGTATTAGTGTCTGTTTAAAAATCGGGTAACTTTTAATCCGTAAGTCGTCACGGGTCGTGCCACCCGTCGTTCCGAAGGTAATTGAGTCTAGTTTCTTCTAAAAATAGTCTCAATGTCTGTTTCGCAATAGATTTCAGTCTGTTTATAAAAGAGTGATACGAGGTCAGTAACGGGTCAAAGTGTTTCCGCGTAAAAGTTTTAAATTTTGGTCAATTCGGGCACGGGGTGTAACACAATTAAAATATCTGGCTGTCAAGGAGGTTAGGTTTATAGTGTACTTTCCAGAATGAGTCGACATCATCTTCAAGAATTGATCGCCCAACTTTCCCCATAGGGTAACCCGTAAGGCGCGACCCCTGATCCAGGCAAACATAAGATATTCAACCGGGTAACTTTAAAATGGGACCATAATAGCTTAGCATGCAAATATGATCAGAGGAAGGAGTCAATACCTTTCATTTATAAGGGAGAAATCAAGGTTCTTTGAGCCGGTTCTTGGCTGTGCAGATCTCCCAACGGTTGTAACAAAACCAATTACATCTGCAACATGAAAGCCATGACTATTAACCTACCAATACAAATATATTTGACACTTTTCTTATTTAAATAGTAAACTATGTACCAATCAGATTTTTTTTTCCGTAGGTTGGATACTCTCAAACTCCATAAGCTGGAACGGATGCCTAAAAAAGCCACCGACTTTGTTGCAAACTTTGCGTACCGTTGTGGAACCATTAACCTCAATGGCGTAATTGTTCTCTCTGATTACACAGTACTCATCTCTCCGTTGCACTGAAAAATACCTCATAGAGACGACAGCACCGGGTTGGATCTTGTCAACAAAACAGTGAGAAATGTTGCTTTTCATTGTACAATGCATGACATTTTCCTGGAAAAGAATTAACCCACATCAGTTTATCAAGACATACATATTAGGACATTTACGATGATGCAAAATAATGATATTAATTTCACCTTTTCATCTGAAACAACAAAGTCAGTGCTCAGGTATCGACCGTTGATATTATGAACATCCCACGTTCTGCATATCATCACCACAACGGGGCCCTCGATGCCTTCTTTCAACTGATCAAGAGTGTAGTTTTTAACTTGCTTTTTGTTTGACTTAGACATGATGCTACAGAAGGTATAGTTGGAAAATGTGGATGGCTCATACCACCCAGAATGTCTATTTATATAGTTCAAGAACATGATAGATACATGCAACCATTCAATGAGCAGGAGAGATACCTGCAACCATTGAATGAGCAGGATTTGAAAGAACATCAGTTTAGGAAGATGGAAGGCAAGGTGTCTTAAACCACATCATCAATGAGGCTTTATACCTTTCATTATTATTATCAAATTTTTTTCCCATGTGTTTAATGCGTAGAAGCTTCAAAATAAGCTCGACCTGCACAAAATTTATGAGCTTATACTTCATATTTGAGTTTCTTGGCTTGTGACATTAATACTCACATTCAATAGGGGAACAACTTGCAACTCATTCTTTTTAAGTATAGTAAGATAATTTCTTAATGGAATACTAGATCGTACTTTGGTTGTTTTTGCATTAAACACCTATAAGAGCACTCCCAATCGTAACACTGGGTTAAACTTTAACACACTGCCACGTCAGCGCCACATCAGCTTTAACCTTTTCACCTTTAACTCAAAAAAACACTCCCAATCATAACTCAGCTTAAATCACCTTTAAATCAAATATTTTCAAACTCAACCCCTAAACTTATAATAATACTTCATTTATTAAAAACATAACATTCATTAAAAACATATTACATTACATACTTAATAAAAAAAAGTTACAAGGAAATTAAAATAATAATAAATAATAACGACATAAAAAAAAAAAAAAAAAAAAAAAAAAAAAAAAAAAAAAAAAAAAAACTACAACATAAAAAAAACACAATACTAAATCTAAACTCGAGGTTGGAGGTTATATTTTTTGATGATTCGATCTTTTTCGTCATTGATCCAACCAACAACGTTTGGATCCAAACCGGAGGTATTAGTCATCAAAAATTTCATTTCCTCCAACCTTGTTATCGTCTCGTCTTTTATTTGGGCTGCCCGATACACGGCTTGGGCGGTTTCCCGTTTCAAACGATACTCGGATGTCATAGCCTCCCCGAATTGGCTAGACGAGATCGTTCCTCCCGTACTCGCTCCCGTGCTCTCGGATCTAGCTTTCTGTGAAGCACGCTTTGTTCCCATTGGCCGTGGTTGTTCATCACGACCAAACAACGCCTCATTTGTTTGGATTGGGACATCGCCGGTTAAGTCAACCCCTTCCGGCGCGTCCCATTTCATATGAGCCCGCAAAACCTCCTAAGCCTCCTCGTTGTTAAAAGGAGCGGTTATGTGCTAGTCCCGATACATTTGTTTGGCTCGTTTAAGGATATCCATTTCACTTTCTCCACTTTTTTGTTAGCGTTGGGAACGTTTGTATTAGGCGTTGAACTTTGTGCAATCACGGTTCAACGTTTTCCATTTTTCTTGAATCATATCATTGTTTCGCTTTTGAAAATTGAGTCTATTAAACTCATTTTTCACCCGTTGCCAAAATGTATCCTTGCTTTGATTTCGACCCACTTGTGAATCCTCCGTCGCGGCAACATAACACGACGCAAGTAATTTTTCCTCGTGTGGGTTTCAACGTTTGATGAAGTCGGTATTTTCTTCATCCTCCTCCAAAGGTTCGAGGTCTTTCATTTTTTTTTATTTTTTTTTTTGCCTTTCGTTTGCCACCCCGTTTGTATGGCTTTGGAGGAGACGTTGGAGTATCGGGAACATCATGGGTTGCCGTTTGAGATTGTTGTGATTGTTGTGTGAATTGAAGATTGGAGAAATTGGTGTTTAGGTTCGTTTGTTGTTGTTTTTGTTCGTAATATAGCATTTGTTGATGTTGTTCGTAAAGTTGTTGGCTCAACAAGCCAATTGGGTTGTTGGGTGATGGTGCGTTTGGGTTTGAAGATGAATCGGCGTTTGGGTTATTTCACCCGGTGTTTAGGAGATTAATGAAACTATCATCGTCGTTTAGGTTAAATCCGGACCTTTTTTTTTTTTTTTTTTTTTTTTTTTTAAGTTTGAAGATGAAAGTATATGATGTATTAGATTGATTTGTGGAAGTGTGAAAAAAAATGTGGTGTTAATTGGGTATTTATAGGAGAGTGAAAATGGTTTTTTTTTTTTTTTTTTTTTTTTTTTTTTTTTTTTAAGAAAGAGCCATTTGTTTTTAACGGTAATAAAACGCAGGGGGTGAATTGAAATTTTTTTATTTTGAATGTAACGGCTACTTTTGGCGTTAAAGGGGGAAAAAGTGGTTTTTTTTTTTTTTTACACAAACAACCCTTAACGCACCCCTTTAACGTTGCGTTAACGCAACTCACATTCAAAGGTTAACGCATGTTTAACGCACCTGGGTTAAGCTTTAACGCACCAGGTGCTTTAAGCGTTGAAGATGCTCTAAGTGTAAAAAAAAATGTCATACGGATCTTTAGTTTACATTATTAATAAAAAAACAATTGAAGCTTTTTAGTTTACATTATTAATAAAAACAATCGAAGTTTTAAAACACATAAAGAAAATGACACTGACAAAATGCAAAGTTAATCGTCTATATTAAAACAGCCCTCTTAAACTAGTTACAAAATATTTGAGTAACTAAAACTAATTACGAGCAACTACAAACTAGAATTATACGGATGCTATAGTTATTTAAGTCTCTCGACGGCGGGAATGGGAGATTACCGGTAAGCTTCTTTTCCCTTTCTTTTTTGCACAACCTCTTCTGTTATAGAGTCCAATCGCGAGAGTCTAAACTTTGTTGCACTGGTCCGAGTTCGCCTGCTTTCTACTTAGTAGGTATGATGGGTGAACCGAACCGAGCCCCTATTAGAGATTAGACGGAGCTTCGTTGGCTGGAATAAAAGCACAATAAGTTGCTTTACAAAAGGAGTCCTTAGTATGTGTCAAAACCGTTATAGT
Organism: Artemisia tridentata subsp. tridentata; assembly: GCA_021014915.2. Lineage (NCBI taxonomy): Eukaryota > Viridiplantae > Streptophyta > Magnoliopsida > Asterales > Asteraceae > Artemisia > Artemisia tridentata. The sequence continues at coordinate 170,752,243 of CP139503.1, forward strand.
ACTACTACACTGAAGTCTCATACTCGAACTGGCAAGAACGGCCCAGCTTGCTGGCCGACTATTACCTGCTTACTTACTGGCTGACTTGGCAGCTGCCTTGAAAGCGTATTCCGATGGCTCCTTCCTAAATAAGTTATCTAAAAGTCAGTATTTCTTTTTGTTTTCAACGATCTAGTGCTTGGTCCTTCACCTTTATGAGTAGGACTGACTCCCTTACATAGGTCTTATGTTCAGTACGAAGGTTGGTTTTATGTCACAACATTTTTCATTTACAAACAACACGAATAAACAAAAAACTTGATTGTCGAAGAACTTTAAAACATCATTCAAACATTAAACAAAAACAAAAAATAAAACAATATCACTTTCAAATACCTAAAAAACGTATAAAGAATGATTTTTCACAATAATTAAAAAAAGTTGACAAAGGATTAAAACAAATCATTTTTAGGATACATATAAATATGGATCTAAAAAAAAACTATATGGATCTAAAATAATATGACCTTTATTTAAATTTGGGTCTCAGCTCATACTACACAAATAAAATAGCATTATACCCGTGCGTTGCATCGGGACAGTTTTATATTAACACAATTAATTTTCTTTTAATGTTTTCAAACACACACTTTTAACTTGAACCTTTACTTCGTACTAAAAAGTGATCGATTAGCCTTACATCATTTTCATCTTCTCTATTTCTCAAAAAATATGTTGTAACGGAGAGCAGGGTTTACAGCTTCTACCAAGCAAATGGTAAGCAGTTAGCCACCCAAAATCCATTAGTGTTTACCTCCACACCCCACAACCATTACAGGTAAATATGTATGTATAAGTAAGTTGAATCGATTACATGAATGAACTTTAAAAAAACAAAAGGCATGCACATCACACTTCCAATATTGCACCGTGTGACCTTTGTATTTGTAAAAAGAAATGTGGATAAGATAAAAGTATGTTGGACTTTGCAAACAAATAAATACTTGATCTTAAAAATAAAAATAAAAATTCAAACGGTTAGATTTGGACGAAGTGAAAGTTGGTCGAAATTATGACCGACCTTGTGTTTACATGTGCCTCGACCGATATTTGCCCAGCGAACCACAAAGGGCTCGACCGATATTAATATCGGTCACCCACTTTGATCGACCGACATTTCTCGACCCATTGTGGCTAGCCTAAATGGCACGTCTTAAGCAACAAAATCAAACTTGTTTAAGTTTTCCAACTTTAATCTACTATTACAGAAGTACCCTCTTAGTGTTTCATACATATTTGAAATCACTTTAGTTCATATACATTCTCAACCATTAAATAAAACATACTAAATCAAGAAATAAATAAAACATACTAAATCAAGAAATTCAAATTATAGACATTCTAATCAGCTCCCCTTATGGACCTCGAACCACATCAGTTGAAATAGTACGAAGGGAATCACAATAGTCCCAATACATAATTCAAAATTTTCTCTGGTTCAATGTGCTGAATCTGAAGTCAGTCACATTCTTATATAAATAAGTGGTTCCTGACTACAAAGGTAGTGAAACTTGATGATATCCCCCATGTACTGAATTTTTATTGTATTTGTTGTTGCTAACATTTCACCCTATAAAGGAATTAGAACACAAGAGTTTTAGTAAAGCTTTTTTAGCCGCCTACTAACGTTCTAGTATATAATGAAGTAAAAGAAATAGAAATATTAAAATTTTCTAGAGCAGTATTCTTTGACTTGCATTTTAAGATATTCGTCTTATTTTGTCATTTTAAGTTCATGTTTCAAGTTCTATTTTTCTGGAGCAAAATTTTTCATAAATTTGTTATCGGGCAAACCTCGAGCTTTATTAGTCTGTTTAGAATATTCTCGAAATACGGCTCTGCATCATCAAAGCTTCTGCTTTGAGCATTATTGTACATTGGAGCACCATAATTTGTAGTTACAGGCATATATAGGGGGTGTTTAGGACTTGTATACCAACACACATAAAATTTCAAGCTATTTGTCGAATGATAACAGACAGAATTGGTATTAGACCATCTTATCTATGAAGCCATATATAGGTGGTGTTTAGGACTTCAGAATTGCTCATCTTTTCTACTTATTTTTAAGCATAAACAATTTTGTGTGACCTAACTGCTTCTGCTTCTGTATATCCGCTTAATTTAAGGTAATATAAGCACTTTCTGATAAAAATGTAGAGAGCTGCTTATTTCAAGTGCTTATTTGAGATGAAGTTAAACCTTTTACAAGTGAATGTAATCAAAACTTACTAAAAATTGCTACTTCCCCGAGTATTATTGCACTTTTTACAAAATAAGCAAATCCAAACACTATTTCCTAAAGTGCTTATTTCTAACCAGCTTATAAGTACTTATTTATAATCAAAATAAGCAATCCCTTTCATTTTTCTTACAGCAGTTCCCTACCTGCTTATCCATTTCCAATTCTTTAACTAACAACACATCCAAACACCCCCAAAAGACAAGTTCGTATCCACATTATCATTACGGACTTAAAATACAACCACAATCAAATCTTGACATTAAATCAACGATTCTTTAACTACCTGCAAATAAAATAAGCAATCCCTTTCATTTTTCTTACAGCAGTTCCCTACCTGCTTATCCATTTCCAATTCTTTAACTAACAACACATCCAAACACCCCCAAAAGACAAGTTCGTATCCACATTATCGTTACGGACTTAAAATACAACCACAATCAAATCTTGACATTAAATCAAATACACAAACACGATAAACAAATCCAACAACGTGTAACAAAAAGCGACCTCAGAAATAAGCTCGGTATCAAACGAATGCAGATCCAACAACCCCCGGACTAAATCCATTAGGCTCATCACCACTTTGCTTCTTTTCAAGCCCGGGCGGCGTTAACGGCTCGTTAAACAAATCATTTCCACCACCACTTAAACTCCTCTGTGCAAAACTGATTCTGCTCATCAAATTATTTTTGGGTAAAATTAGAAGGCTGGAACATGATTATTTCAAAGTGCTACTTTAGATTTGCAGCCCCTAATGTCCATTGTTGGTCATCCAAACCAACTATTATAGTTACCACACCCTTAATACGTTCCCATTAATGACCATAAATCTCATACCACGATATACTATTACTTATACCTACTCATTCATACCCTTTATCAATGATTAATACTTTGTTTACAAGTCTAAAGCGAGTACTAATTCCAATTCTAGCAGAATGATATGTAAACGAAAGTTTAGATAGTTTTTCAAGAACAGTAGAAGAGTTGAGGACCCAAACCTTTTGGATTGAATCCACCAAAACAGCGAGAAATCATTTACGTGTACACCATTCCTGTAACAAAGCTGAAGTCTACATTACCTGCTCCTGCAAAGTTCCTGTCTTTTAGCCCTAATATAATCCATTGAATTAATAGAAGACTGAAAAAAGAAAGATAAGAGACCCGGACACCGTTAGAAGGGCTGCATCAGAAAGCCACATCAGCAGGGCTTATTAGAAGGCTGCATCAGAAAGCCGCATTACAAGGCCGTATTAGAGACCCCTCATCAAAAAACCTTCATCAGCAAACCCTCATAAGCAACTAAATAGAATCTCTTTATAAGCAACACGTCATCAGAAACTTTTCATCAAAATGACCTCATAAGAAACACCTAATTAGGAACAGAACATCAGAAACTCTTCGTCAGCAATGCATCATCAGCAGCCTCAGAAACGCCTAATTAGAAATACCTCATCAGAAACTACTCATCAGATTCGACCCATTAGAAACTATTCATCACAAACTAATCAGCACAACCCGTCATAAAAAACACGTCATAAGAAACCAGAAACACCTCATTATAAACTCTTCATCAGCAACTCATCATTAGAAACCCTTAGTCAACAACCCCTTAGTCAACCCGCCATTAGGAACCCCATCATCAGAACACGTCATCGACATCAAAACCCTCCATCAGAATCCACTCGTCAGAAAACCAACACCAGAAACCCGAAATCAGAAACTCGTCCTCAGAACCCTTCACAAACCACGCATCAGAAACCCGACACCACAATACCCTCCATCAGAAACCCTCCAACATAAACCCTCAGAAACCCTCCCATCAAAATAACTCATCAGAAAACAGAAACCTGACATAAAAAACATGACACCAGAAACCCGACACCAGAGGCCTGCCACCAGAATCCCGAAATCAGAAACCACGCATCAGAAAACCGACACCAGAATAGCCGCCATCAGAAACCCTCCAACATAAACTCGCCATCAGAAAACCGACACCAGAAACCTGACATAAAAAACATTACACTAGAAACGTGACACCAGAGACCTGCCACCAGAATCCCGACATCAGAAAACCCGCCATCAAAACTGTTTGATTTTGTTATCGTCACATTTTAACGGATTGTTGATGTGATGACTACATCGTAACAATTCATTCTCTGTGTATCGAGTAATATTCTTCAAATATGTGTTCATTATGCATTTGATTGCTGTATAAACCGGTTAAGTTACCTAATGATCAATTTACTTCCTTCTTTGTAGTTATATTATCAATTGGTTGTAGTCACGCCACTGAAGACATCATGTCTGATTATTCTGGAATGGAGCAAAATAAGTATCATTGGATATCCAGCCGATCAAAAGAACCCCGCAGATTAAATGCTAAAATCACCGAGTGCAAAAGCCCCAAGAGCAAAAACTTTTTGATACAAACAACACATTAATCCAAAGAGCCTATTTTGACCTTACGAAATCTAGCTACCAGGATTTCATTGTCACGATCCGTGATATTTTAAATTCCTATAAACCCATTTACACTCCCTACCCCATAATGGAAATAGTCCTAGTTACTAGAATCCCGACATCAGAAAACCCGCCATCATGAACCCTCCATCATAAACCAATCATCACAAAACAGACATCAGAAACCCGACATAAAAACACAACATCAGAATCCCGACATCAAAAACCTGAAATGAGAAACCCGTCCTTAAAACCCCTCATCATAAACCCAAATCAGAATACGTCCATCATCAGAAACCCCAACAAAAAACCATCCAGCAAAAATAAAAAATACGTCATCAAAAACCCGAGTAACTAAAACTAATTACGAGCAACTACAAATAAGCATACTTGTTTCTAAATTATTCCTTTTTCTTTTTAGTTTTCACTTTTTTTTCTCATCATCCATGTTCTTTCCATCAAATCCGATTTTTTGTCGATTAAGAACTCCGAGATTATTTTGACAGAAACTTTATCCGAGCACATCTTTTCCATCTGTATCTTCATCAAATAATCCGGAAGGAAACGTATATCTTCTGTACGGAACTATTTCTTTTGCTTTTGTTGTCATGGATGCGAAGTGAAGGATAAGGTATTTCATCTGTTCATTGATTTTCACTTCACCATCACGTCTATAGCGACGCAATATTGCTTGATTAAAAACATGTGACAATGGTTTAAACCTTACCCCTTCACACATCATCACTATTATAACTAGTAAACTCATCTTCCACTCGGCCAGAATCGGGTTGTATCGAACCAAGTAAAAGACGACCTCCGTCATTTGAAATCTTTACAATAGCTTCTTGGAATCCTTTGTATGCGCGTTATCTCTTGTTTATTCTTCTAGTTTTTGCTTCTTATGCTTATGAAAGGTTGATACTCCGTTTCTTCTTAGGTTGTCTATAAGTGTAGTTCGTGGTTCACGGGTATAATCAATTCCACGAAGCTATTGTAAAGATTGCAAACGACAGATATCGTCTTTTACCTGGTCGATACAACCCAATTCTGGCCGAGTGGAAGATGAGTTTACTAGTTATAATAGTGATGATGTGTGAAGGGGTAAGGTTTAAACCATTGTCACATGTTTTTAATCAAGCAATATTGCGTCGCTATAGACGTGATGGTGAAGTGAAAATCAATGAACAGATGAAATACCTTATCCTTCACTTCGCATCCATGACAACAAAAGCAAAAGAAATAGTTCCGTACAGAAGATATACGTTTCCTTCCGGATTATTTGATGAAGATTTAGATGGAAAAGATGTGCTCGGATAAAATTTTCTGTCAAAATAATCTCGGAGTTCTTAATCGACAAAAAATTGGATTTGATGGAAAGAACATGGATGATGAGAAAAAAAAAAGTGAAAACTAAAAAGAAAAAGGAACAATTTAGGAACAAGTATTCTTATTTGTAATTGCTCGTAATTAGTTTTAGTTACTCGGGTTTTTGATGACGTATTTTTTATTTTTGTTGGATGGTTTTTGATGGAGGTTTTTTGTTGGAGGTTTCTGATGATGACGTATTCTGATTTGGGTTTATGATGGGTTTTAAGGACGGGTTTCTCATTTCAGGTTTTTGATGTCGGGATTCTGATGTTGTGTTTTTATGTCGGGTTTCTGATGTCGGTTTTGTGATGATTGGTTTATGATGGAGGGTTTATGATGGCGGGTTTTCTGATGTCAGGATTCTAGTAACTAGGACTATTTCCATTATGGGGTAGGGAGTGTAAATGGGTTTATAGGAATTTAAAATATCACGGATCGTGACAATGAAATCCAGGTAGCTAGATTCCGTAAGGTCAAAATAGGCTCTTTGGATTAATGTGTTATTTGTATCAAAAAGTTTTTGCTCTTGGGGCTTTTGCACTCGGTGATTTTAGCATTTAATCTGCGGGGTTCTTTTGATCGGCCGGATATCCAATGATACTTATTTTGCTCCATTCCAGAATAATCAGACATGATGTCTTCAGTGACGTGACTACAACTAATCGATAATATAACTACAAAGAAGGAAGTAAATTGATCATTAGGTAACTTAACCAGTTTATACAGCAATCAAATGCATAATGAACACATATTTGAAGAATATTACTCGATACACAGAGAATGAACTGTCACGATGTAGTCATCACATCAACAATCCGTTAAAATGTGACGATAACAAAATCAAACAGTTTATACATCAATTAGCATAGAGTGTTACTCTAAACAACTGATTAGCCTATTATACATAAATAACATGGGATGAACAATGAGTTAAAACTTGATGATAACACAAATAGATAATAAACGAAAACATGATCAAATTCATCGAAACACGTTATTATCAACTCTTCACTTTCATAACTCACATCAACTATCAGTAACAACAGAGATTAAACACCTTATAATCAAGTCACATAGATAAATCACATCAGAAGTAACAACAGATATTAAACAGATAAGATAACTAACTACATCCATGATTAGTAAAAAAAATAGGCATTAACGGCGTATTTCTTACATGAAGACGAAGAAAGCAGATGGAGGCCGCTTAGGAGCACCAGGATCTTTTTCCTTCTTTACCTTAGCCTTAGTCTGTCTTCTTCAGTACTGGACTTTAAGATAACAATAAACAAGTGTTAGAACATCATTTAACACTAAATCAATCAGATCTAATGATCTAAGCATAATCCAGTTATAAATCAGTTTGCAAATCAATTCACGGAATATTAGATCACAAAATATGAAGAATATTACTCGAAACACATAGATTATACTAGTACGCCTTATAATCATGTTTCGAAGACGTTTTTAACCAAACACCCTTTTTACAAATCGATTTACCACACGATTTTAGTTTCGAAGACGTTTTTAAATCAAGTTTTTAACCACGAAAACTAATACAAAACAATTTATAACCGGTTTTAAAACAAAATAATAACAACATGAGTTTTAGATTCGTCATACCAAATAGAGAGAAGAGAGAAAATGACCCTAATACATCCTTCTATAAAAATAGTGTACAGTGATGGTGAGGCGACTCGTCTGCGAAGTGGGGTGGTGTGAATGGTGGTGAATCGCGGCGGTGAGGTGGATGGCCGGAGCAGGGGACGGCGGCGGCCGGAGGTGGGAGAAAGGGTGAGGATGAGATTTAGGGTTTGTCTAAAATAAAGGTGTGTGTGTTTATTAATAGTGAAATGAAACCCTAGCAGTTTATAAACCGTCCAAGGACCGTTTTTGCCAAAAACCAAAAGTCAAGGGGCGGCGGATTGAAATACCACAAGGACTATTAATGTAGTTTAGTAATATTATGTGGGCCCCATTTGACATAGCAAACTCGTGTTTTAAAATACGGGACTTTCGTCATTGAATTCGGAATAATTTTTCCAATAAAAATGAGTATTCACACGTATAACTTTCTCGAAGTTAATTTATTTAGTAAATTGATTTGTTTTGTGCATTTTAGGTTGTGCCGGCTCAATAAAGTAATAACGCTCACGTTAAACAAGATATCCACGGTTTTTCAAACTCAAACAGGTTTAGAGAAGTTTAAAAGCCAAGGGAAATCAAAAATAAACGTTTTGGCTAGTAAAATAAGTTTAGGAAATTTACCGGGTGTTAAAGCACATACCCCTAAAAAGGAATCGTGTCCTCGCGATTTAGTTTCAGTTATAGGTCGGAATAATGTCGGTGAAAAGGTGATAGTGCTAGTAGCAGATTTGGGTCTCACTAAGTTGTTTTAACGGTTTCTCCTTGCCTGTGGGAGGGTACCTAGGTTGTCTGTTATAAGTCGTCTCCTTCTTGTGATTTGGTGAGGTACTATGATTCCTGGAGTAAGTATAATAGAGGGAAACAGTTTAAATCTTGACTACGCGATGTTTCACAATTTTGTTAGTGTGGTCTCCTCTTAAATCCTCACGGTCTAATTCCAATGTAGAGTCTATACTCTAGTGACACAAATTCCTAACCCGATACATGTAAAGTTTTAAAAATGGCGGGGTGACTGATTTTCAAGATTTGTTTCGAAATTGAGCGTTTTCCTCGTCAGATGATTGGATGAAATTTTGTTTGAAAAATTTATTTGGATAGGTGTTTACACGGGTTTGACCAAAATAACTTTTCAAGTATTACAATTTTCTTTGTTGCGAATTTACAGTTACGTAAGATGACACAGTTTCAAAAGATTTTATAAGTTTGTAAAATCGGGTTTTCAATCGTGGTATGGGTAAGATAATTTTCACAAAGATTTTCGTTTGACCTTTCGCAAAAAAAGTTTGATAAAGTTTGACCAGAAGAACTTAATCCTCAAAATATGTATTTCAGAAAAATATAACTATGGGTTTCAAGGTTGACACAAAAGCACTTTAAGAAATATCCTTAAAAGTAAGAAGGGTTTATAGACAGATATGTTACCCAACTTTCTAACTTTATTCGCCTAAGTTACCAAACTTTCATTTTATTCACAACTGAACTTTAGTTAAGCATTCAACCTTTATTTTTTCAGTGTAATCAAAGTAACCCGAATGCATTTTCTTAGGTAAGTTAAGTAACCTAGATGTCGCATTTTAAAAAGTTTGGTAACTTGAATGTCAACCCCGTGTAGTCCAATACCTTATTTGCACACAAAAAAGTTTGGTAACTTAGGCGAATAAAGTTGAAAAGTTGGGTAACCTATCTGTCTATAAACCCAAAGTGAGAATATCAAATAAGAAGGGTAGTTGAGCATGTACGTCCACCTATGTTTCTAAATATCCAAGGAAAAGATCTAGTTGCCAATGTTGAGTAAGGTTCAATGTTTAATATCAGGCGAAGCTCATAGAAGTAAGTATCCAACTTGTTTAAACAGAACTAAAAGGTATCCTGATCGAAATTGTTGTACTGGCGGTCTGGAAGGGATAACTCGGTACTAAGAGGTATCATGACTTAGACGGTTGCACTAATGATCTAAGAGGCATAAGTCAGTCCGACACTATGTTGAGAAAAGTCCTTGTTTACAAGGTGAGATCAGGTATCAATAGTAGCTAGGTAGGCTAAGATCTCTTTGCATCCTGGTGCAGAAGTCGGGTCACATAAAAGAATGGGTTTTGAGTTTGTGTTGTCTAGAACTCCTAGAGGGTACAATATCTTAAGAGCGATGGTATATTGATAACCTAGTTCAACGTATGCACTACTAATCAGGGAATCTAATCGTATGGAACGAATGAGGTAACTTGTTCAGTGATGAAACAGTATCAAGGCTCGGTAGGTTGTTATCTATAGTCTCAGGCGAAAGTGTGAAATCTACTTCTAAGGTTTGGTTTATTCTCAAAGGGGAAATATTGGTGATTCTGTTTATAAAATAATATAAAAACATTTTTCATGAAGGTAAATGGTTCACATGGTGATTGTAAAATACTTTATAAAATAGTTTGTAGAATAATTTATAGAGTGATAGAGAACGATCTATTATTTATAAAATAATGATAAAACCATAGTTAAATTTGTGATATGTTAGAAAGACAACAACTTGGTTTATACAATAACTTGTGAGGTGATTTTGTAAAATAGTTCATAGAGTAATAAAAGAATCATTTGTTATTTGTAAAATGTTAGCAAAGCCGTAATTTACTTATTGATGTAGTAGTAAAAACGGTTCATCGGGTGCCAGTAGAATAGTTTTGAAAAATAATGGTAAAATAATTTTTAAGGTAATAGTAACATAGTTTTATTGTTTTTAAATCAAACAGTGGTTAATTCATCTCACAGGAGAGTAAAATGGTTCATAAGGCTGTAGTAAAACTGGTAGAATATTTGTAACATAGTTTATAAAAAATTTGGTGAAAATGCTCGTTAGTTTATGAAATAGTAGTAAGGTAGCGAATCGGTTTATTACTTACAAATAAGATAGCTTGTACAATGAGTTGTAAAACAATTTATAGGGCAGTAGGAAAACAATTCAACATTTATATAGTAACAAAATCGTAGTTCGTGATATATTAGTAAGGCAGTAAATCGGTTTATAAAATAACTGGTGGAATGATATTAAGAAATCAATTTATTGTTTATAAAATAATGGTAAGGTCAAAAAATTTGTTTTCAGAATATAGTAGTAAAACATTTTGTAGGATGACCGCAAAATGGTCGGTAAAACAATTTGAAAATGGTTTGAGAGTTAGATAGCGACACAGTCCCCTATGGACTCGATATGTGATTACTAAATGTTCAAAAATAGTGAAAGTATAGGACGTATTTGAAGCATGATGCTATGTAGAAGTTGAAATAAAACGGTATTGCTTAAGTGCGTAAATAACCGAAATGAGATGAGCCAAAATATGAGAGTAAAAAGTGCGGTAAGTTACGAATGTAAGTGAGAATGAGATAAGTATGTACGAAGTTAAGGTAATGATTTGAAACTATTTATATCGCGGCTAATATGCCCTATGAGTGGTGACTATTAAAACGAAAGAATTTGAAATGTAAAATATGTTTAAGATGTGTAAATAGGATGAACGAATGCTAATGAGTGTGCTATAGTTGAAGACCCGTGTAACGTTTAAATATGGAAAGAGTTGAGTAGACAAACAAGGGTAAAAGTAAAAGTGCTGAAAATGGTTAACGAGGATTAATGAATGCAAGTTATAGAAAATGGGTAATTATAATAAGTAGGTTTCATATACCATTTGGCGCTAGCTTTAACTAAATAAAAATGGATGTAATCGAGTGGGTGTTAAAAGGTAAATAGTTTGGATTCATGGTTAAAGTGTAAGGGTGTGAAATGGTTAATGATCCTTCGGGGTAAATGGTTAATGATCCATGGTAGGGGTGCAAACGAGCCGAGCTACTCGCGAGCTACTCGAGCTCGACTCGATAAAAAGCTCGAAACGAGCCGAGCCTTGTCGAGCTCGAGCCGAAAAATCAACTCGTTTACTTATCGAGCCGAGCTTGTGAAGATCGAGTAGGCTCGTCGAGCCTTATCGAGCCACACATACACACACAAAAACCGTTGCCACCAAATCTAGATATTCGGCCCAGTCAAATATATCTAATTGCAGACTTATAATGCCTTATACCCAGCCCATACCAAAACCTAAACAACCCTAATATTTTGCAATATATAACACTAAACCTAGTGGTCCCTTCACTAAAAAACGCAGTCACAACAATAACCAAGAATCTATCTCTTCTTTGCAAGAAACCAGATGCACCCTTTTCTGTTTTAGTCAAATCGATCAAAACAAAATCACACAATACGAATATTATCATCTCTAAAACTTACAAAAAACATCTTAGATCCAAGATGTTTTCTTGAGTTTTAGAAGTGACCATACTCGTAACACATAGTCATAAACAATATTTCAGTTCTGTTTCGTTATTAAGATTTGTGGAGTTTCATTTCTAACACAATATCATCACCTCTGAAACTCAAGAACATATAGTGATATGGCGAACTATTTTCTAGTAGTTTGCTAATGTCACGATGTTTTCTTGGGTTTCGAGGTTATGATGCTGGTTAAGTGGTTAATAATATCATCGTCTCTTCAGATCTAGTTAGTTGGTCACGAGTATATTATGTGTTTGGTTATATATATGTAGATCTGCTGTTTAAAGTTTGTGTTTTGCTTAACTAGATAGTTGTTGCCATTTAAGCAGATAAAGCGAGCTCGAGCCGAGCTCGAGCTTTGTGAAAAGTTTTCGAGCCGAGCTCGAGCTCGAGCTTGTTAAAAAACTGACGAGCCAAGCTCGAGTATAGTAAAGCTCGGGCTCGGCTCGGCTCGTTTGCACCCCTAATCCATGGTTTGTACAAAATCCTGACCAACCGAATTCGAATTATCTAAATCAGTGTCAGCTTCGGAACACTAGGGCGAACCTCTATCATGGTCAATACAAGTAACCCTACTTACAAACTTAAGGTTAATGTTTCCTCATGAGTACTATTATCTTGTTTACAGTCTCCAAGGTCCAATTCATACAACTAAACCATTATGGTGTCCATTTCAATTGATGGGTTGTTTCCTAAGGAAACTAATGATGTCATCGGACTTATCGGCTTATAATGCAGTGTATTCAAGCTTTCTCACAATTTGAGGGGTAGGGGAAAACGTGATATGTGACCTAATGGCCTAGGGCAATACCAGAGTAGTAATGTTTTCAAAATAGCTTTCGAATAGTATTTTGGAATAGTGTTTCCAAGTAATATGTCCAAATAGTGTATTTCAAAATAGCGTGCCCACAATAGTGTATCCAAAACAATCCTCAAAATAGTACATCAATATAGTACGTTTTAAAAATAGCGAAACCAACGTTGACAGTGCATGACAGTATTTAAAATAGTATGTCGAAATAGCGTACCCAAAATATCGTACCCAAAATAGTTTTCCCGAAATAACGTTCTCAAAACATTGTATCGATTTGTATCTATATTTCGTAAAATAACGTATCGCCGTTCATTGTTTTATAAAGGGTTAGTAAGATAGACATCTGGTATTCCCGAGGGATAAGTGAAGGGTTAGGTATCCTCCCTAAAATAGTGGCTCGAGTTGCTACATAAGTTCCTAAGGCTTCTGCTGGGTTACAGATCAACTTATTGTATGTTTTCTAGGTCTTGTTAAAGATTCATTGGTTATTTCGTTGTTTACTTCCGTCAAGAGGTTCATCCTACAAGTGCTATGGAAGGGTCATTCTTAGACGACTAGTGATCTAAGCCGGTTCATCCATTGAGTGTGAGGTTTGGGGTAACGGTGACTGTAACATAACCAGATACAAAATAAAGTTTAAAGAAACAATTTCAAATTCACAACGAGACCCAAAAGTCATGAAATTAAGAAATACAAATCCAAACAAAGCCATAAACAAAAACAAACACTCCGATAAAATTGTAACGATACAAATGGTATCAGAGCCACAAGTTATAGAGAACTGGGTATTTTTAAAAACCTATACTTTAAACTATATTCACCGTTTGTAAAAAAAAAAAAAACATAAAAACATACATATTCTCTTATAAAAAAAAAAACATAGAAAAAGTTTTTTTATTTTTTTTTTATTTTTTTTTTTTTTTTTATTTATTTATTTATTTATATATATTTTTTAAATAAATCCACAAAACTTGACACAAACAAACACATAAAGCAAGATGAAAAGAAACACGAACAAAATAATCACATTTGTTTCACCAAAAGAACACAGTCACATACATAAACTAGCAACACATTCATTTCAAGAAACAGATATATGCAAAACCTTTTAAATAGTAGAATAAAGGGATATACCTTCAAAACTGACTGCTAAGCTTTTAAGAGCAAAAAAGATAAAGATGAAAAAAACACACTAAAACACATAGTGAATGGGTTTATTATGCTGTATTTGTATGCCTGCTGCTATATTGGTGGCAGAGGTGATGATGGTTATAGCATTTCCTGAATATCCAATAACTGGTTGACACGTGGATTCGCTTTTTTTGTTTTCACCTTGTTGTGTGTAGGATTGTATGGGTTCTTTTGTATTTACAATGTTATTTGTGTGCAGGCTACGTTACTTTAGTGTGTGAGATAGAGTATATTTTTGAATTTTAAGTTAATACATGTTTTGTCCTTGTGAATGACCTAAAATGGCCTATCTATTTATTTTATTTTATTTTTTATTTTTTTAAATTTTTTTTTGCTATATTAACTTATTAAAAATAAGTCCATGTCTTAAAGTTTGTTTTTGAAGTAAACCATCTAGATACTTGACCCAATTTTGTTCATAATTTATTTTATGTTTCATATAAAAGCATGAACTATATGTTAAAAAATTTCAGTAATACTATAAGAATATCCTAATTTAATTTATTTGATTATCAAGAAAAAAAATATTGTGTTGCCCACCCTTTATTATAAATTATGTCGTTTTATTTTCAGATACAATCCATTTATCTTTTTGCATTAATCTATATATTGTAATAAAAAAAAGTCACAGATTTTCAGATACAATCCATTTATCTTTTTGCATTGATCTATATATTGTAATAAAAAAGTCACAGAATCGCTTACTAATAAATTAACACTATATTTTTGCACTAATCTAAATGTTATCACGAAAAACCTATAATAAAAAACATGAACAAGAAGTACGTGCACGTATGTAGTAACTTTGTGCAAGTGAGCATTGCAATATATCTAATATTCTACTACTACGATACTTGATTATATAAATTTTTCTTTTATCATCAATTTAGATTCGTTTATCATATGAAATATTATATAGAAATATAAAACTACAACCCCTAAACAAAAATATATATTTTTTCATAGGATCTTACGATCCCGATCTGATTCTACGATCACGATCTTGCAAAGCCGAAAACGATCCTAAGTAGGATCCCGATCCTGACAACCTTTTGACCGATTTTCCATCCAATTGAAAGTTAACGGCGGGGGCAATTTCGTCAATTTATAATGATTAATACATGAGGGACCATACTTCTAACACTCTTTTTTTAGTCTATTTCCTCCCTGATTGCGGACTAGTTTTTTCTAACCAAAACCCGGAACAACCCGACCCGATAACACTCAATAACACGACCCAATAACACCCTTAGCGTCTATGTAAGTATCTTTTTCGATAACAATGTTTTTAGTTATAGTAGGCAATTAACATTGTCTGATATTCCCGCCGTCCCAAATTAAAAGTTCACGTTTCATTTTTGAGATTATCTCATTTTAATTTTACACTTCCATTGCTTAAATATAGAAGTCTTTCAATTTCCTAAAATTTAAACTTCTAAGATACTTCAAATCTCAAATGTTTTTACGGTATTAAATTTCAATATTTTAAATATTGAAAGTAATTCAAATTTTAGAATTGAAAATTTCAAAACCAAATATTTCAAATTTCCATAAAGTAAAGACTTTTACAGCTTCACAAGTCTCAAGATGTCACAAACTTTTACATTTTCAAAAATTTCCCAAATTTCAATGTTTTATAAATTATCAAAACTTCAAAAATACAAATTTATAAAGACTTTTAAACTTGATTGTTTTAAAAAAAATTTAAACTATTTCAAATTTCAAATTTCAAAGGTTTTGGAGTTTTACAATTTTAAAAATTTCAAAATGTCGACATACTTTTAGTTTAGTTTAATACTCCGTATAATGGACAAAGTATTTGCACCAATAATTTACCTACAATTTATCTAACAATTTTAAACAAATTAAAACAAAATTACAAAAATCATAAATACACTTACAAATAAACTCACACGCCAAAATATACAAATACATCCAATAAACTTACAAATAAACATACACAACAATATTTATATAGATGCTATATAACAAAAATAATAATAAATTTATAGTACAAACTTATAACCAAATTTACATAAACTTTATAACACACTTTACAATATAATTCACAAAAGAAAGCTGATGATAAAATTACCAACAAACAATAAACTTTATAATAAAATCTACATATATTTTACAACAAAAATTTTATATAACAAAATCTATATAAACTTTACAACAAAAATTACAAAATAAACCTTTAAAAGATACAATATTCCGGCCACGGTAGCGAAGGTTCCATCGGAGGTTGAATATTCCGGCCACGGCAAAGGCTGAGAATTATTAAAAATGTTATAGCAATGTAGATCTACAAAACCAATATATAGATCTATATAATATATATATATATATATATATATATATATATATATATATATATATATATATATATGGGCGGGCATGACTTTTAATTATAAACTTCAAAGTTTTAGTTATTCTAAAATTATTTTAAGGACGTTTGTTTTATTTTATTATTTAATATCATAATTATAAAATGTTAGATGGTGTTAGTCAGTGGTAAATTATTTTTAATATCGTACGGGGCCACTATTTGTTGGGTTGTTATAATTTCACTTCTGATGGTGTTACTTAACGTAAATGTGTTTTTAAGTACGGTGTTTTTTTATCATTGCTTAAAATGTATTAGTGTATGTTTAGTTGTATTTTTTCTTAATAGTTGTCGAAGCCCGCGCAACATGTATTGGCTTTTGTAAATGTGATCTTGGTTGGACTCCATCTGAATGTATTCTATCAATGTGTTGGAAATAGCATATACAGGTTGTCACAGTGATAAAAAAAACTCGTCTGACCAATGCCTTTTAACTGTAGTAACCCATCTTAATGTGACCCGTCTGACCCGTGTTTTTTTAGTGGGATGACCCGTCTGACCCATGTCTTTAACTTGACCATCAATGTGTTGGATTGGCATATACAACTTGGCACCTGATACAAAAAACTCGTCTGACAAATGTGACCCGTCTGACCCGTGTTTTTTTAGTGGGATGACCCGTCTGACCCGTATCTTTAACTTGACCATCAATGTGTCGGATTAGCATATACAACTTGGCACACCTGATACAAAAAACCCATCTGACCCGTGCCTTTTAACTGTAGTGACCCATCGTAAAGTGACCCGTTTGACCCGTGTTTTTTGAGTGGGATGACCCGTCTAACTCTTGACTTAAACTTGACCTAATCATTAAGATCCAAATCAAGAGAAGGGAGAAATACAAACCTTGTGATTGGCATTCCAATATCAAAACTGGTTCGAGCACCCACTACATTGTGAATGTTACCAAGGGGTCGGTGTTTCTTATTTCACCTATTACAGAAAAGCATGCGTAACGAATAAATAATTAAAAAAATCCTTGTAATTTACTAATAAAACATAGAACAATGTTTTCCAAATTTTCTTTTATGTTTTCGAGATCTTCTGCCTGGTGTGTCACTTTCAAACATGGACCTATGTCGAGTCTTAACTGCTACAGAATCATAAACATATACTTCTTGTTTTAACATATCCTTGTTATGGTGCAAAATTTATAAAAAATCAACACTGGATTTTTAAAGAACACAATACCTAATGATCGAGATTCAAGGTGATTTATGATTAGAGTTTGAAATTGCATATATATTTTATCTGTAAATATTTTATGGTAAAAATTATCGGATATTTATTTTTTTTTAATATTTTTTGATATATTATATACTTCTAAAAGACATATTAAGAATACAAAATGAGATGCATATAAGTCAAGTGGGTATTCACTAATTCACTATTATGATTTTTTTTCTTTTTACCGTGTTCGTACTAAATCGATCCATCATTTAATCCGTTATACATTCACCTTCAAACACAAAAACAAAAATAAAAAATACGCATTAGCTTATAATCTATAAACGTGAAACAATATTTATCAAATAAAACTTTTAAATCTATACAAAGATTAACTTTATTTTTTAAGGACATGTCATTACTTAATAAAAAAGATTAGTATTCAACAATTAAAAAAGGCTAAAAGTCATGTAATACATAACCATAAAACCTCACACATGTACTAATCATGCAATTGCATGCACAATCATAGTAATTCAACGTGTATATATTGTTACGAATACTATGGCAAATGTTATATTGTTACAAATACTATCGTGGGTCAATGACATAATATTGTTAGCCGATTTATCACAGGTCCTGAGGTTCAGTTTGTACACTAAACAAAATTGCAAAGCTTGGGGCCACGGGTAAGAATCATCCCTCTCGTATTACCGGAACATATTCTATGAAAGACTAATGAAATTCAATGTCTTTGATTGCTGCCTTGTCTTCACATGCTGCAAAATCTGAAACAAATTATTAAAGTAAATGATAGAAGGTGGATACAAACACAAAGCATTGTGGTATGCTGCACATTAACTAAGGATTAAAGCTCTGCTTGGTTGATCTTCAGCAAGAGCAGCTTCAACTGCCTGCAAGTAAAGATAATGAAATTAGGATTAATCAATCCTATAATCACTGGATAAGCAACACCGTCTTCTTTAGCGTGTTTAGGTCAGTGATGCGTTTGGATGCTGCTTTTAAAAGTGACTCTGAGACTGAATATTCATAATTAAATAACCCAAACCAAAGAAACTTTCTTACCTCCGGTGTGACATCGATATCAAGATCTGTAGGATCAAATATGAAATTTTCATCCATTGAGTAAGCCAAAACCCCTTCTGTAGTTGCAGCAGACCAACTACGGCCTGCAGGTGCAATTCTTAAACATTTTGTTATAACAATAGGCCTTCCACGGTTAGTCACTGCTCCTGGTAGATCATAACTAATCATTTCACAGTTAAAACATCAATATATGGTAAAATATATTCAATAGTTTCGAGTTTTTTTGTAAATCAATGTGGCTAAAGGATCATGCTGAAGGACATTTTCGTTATGGTGTTCATCCTCTAGGTAAACATTGACACTTCAATTTCATTGTCATTGTTTGACAATTATGTTTTATGCCAATAACCAAGAGTGCAAGAATTTCTTCTTTCACCTTGACAGATGACTTCCCTAGAACAACATTCGCATATCTCTTGCCAACAAAAAGACATGTGCCCACCATTATAAAATCCTATATTAGTAGGTGTCCTACATCTGTAAACATATCTCTCATTCTGAATTTATCTAAAAATATATGTCCACTCTCTTTCTAGACAGCCTTTTCTGCTCCTTTCTGACCTAACTTTAACCATCAATCTTCTTTATCATAACATCGTTCACTTCCTGGTCCACCTTAGATTCCCGCACCCCCTACTTCGTATCCTTACTATTCCTAAAAGCTTGAGTTGAAAAAATCATTTGCCTGAGTCTCAGGATATTTTTCTTCAATTCAATCATACTTATATTCATGAGTTATTCATAAAATTCTCTCAAACAGTACATTCACAGTTACTTGCATAACTCTCAAGTCAGTCAGTCTTATATGCAAACTCTATAATTCATAGAATACATATGGAATAGAACCCTTACACCCAGGATATGAAGTGCAAGAGATCAACTAAACCCATGGATAAGGAATATCTTATCCTTAAACAAAACAATACATAGGTTACGGCATCTCTTACCTTTCACATGAAAGCTATAAGCTTCAAAAGGTTAAGAAGATCAAGTACAACCTAAATGGTTTTGTGTCAATTGTTATACGCATATAAGCGAAGGGCTACACACATAAAAGGGGAATATATATCAAAGAGTTAGTCCCCTGTAGCAAGAGTTTTAATCACAAAACTCAATACAGGAAAGTAGAGCAACGACGTAACAGTTATACCTTCTAGCATGACGACGTATATAATGCAGCATACATGACTCTCCCTCAAAGCCATATGAACTAAAATGACTATACTTACACGTTACATTTTCCTATGTTCTCAGGAAAGCATTGAAGCAGTGGTTATATCATTGTAACCCACAATTAAGTACACAAGTTATTTGGCTGAGCTCTCAACTGAAAAGCAATTTTAGTATAATGACGCGGGTTTGAAGCTACTTTCATTGCAGTCAACCATGTCATAAGTTATCGCAGTCTCTCGGTCAAAGACCTTAAAAGTATCATAAAATTGCATTGTGATCATGTGTTGCAGCATGACAACATGAAGGCTGAAGATTTAAATGAGTTTATAACCTGTATAAAGAGCAACTCGAGTTTACAGGAATTTAAGTATTATAATTAGAATAATACTACAGGAATTTAAGGTTGTAGATCTGCTGAAAGTTCATAAGTCATACCTGATCCGTTGGCCGTTCAAGTAGCTCTACTGTCAAAAGAACCATAAATTGAAAGTGCTACTCTTACATCCGAGCGTGATTCTGACCTGCCCCTAATTCACAACGTAAACTTTAACCAACTTTAACCAACATTTTCGGTCTTGACATTGGATTCATTGAAAGAAGCTGATATAAATCTAACTTAACCACATCAACAAAAAAAAAAAAAAAAAAAAAAAATTCTCGATTCTGACCCATAAAGAGATACTAACCTTCTTGCTATAGGGATAGGAGGAGGGGGTAAGTAGCAAGCAACAGTAAGCAAAGTGCCTTCTTCTTTAGCCAAAGTTTCAATGCTAAAACACTTAAAATTAGATGTGATTTCCTAAAGGAATTTGGACCATGGTTCAGATTATTTGAAAAACCTATGTGTGGAAGTTTCAGCATAAAGTATACATAAATTAGCATAACCAAAAGCTAATTGATACGGTCGTCATAATATATTCACCCGGTTGTATTTTTTTTTTACAACATGTTCAATTTCTTGGCCAAACTCATGTGTTGGGGTTGGTTCCAAGTTTAGGTACAGATGCAAGGTTTTAGATCACCTGATTCTGACTCTTGAAGTGTACGATCACCTGTTGCCCACATCCCCTGAATGCAGCCCCCCATATGCCCATGTTATTAGCCCTTTCTTTTAAGTGTCTTTAAAACCTCTACTGTAGCATAACCTTAAACTGACACATAGAACCACTACTGACAGAGCCACTGATGAATCACATCCACAATGACTGAGCATCACAAAACACTCGCACCCACTTTACGAATGTTACTGAAGACGAATATTCTGGGGGTCTCGAAACCATTGTTGCCAATCTATCATTTTATATTTCTTTGATCTTCTCACTATCCATTCGAAACTTTTATCTCTCTGATTGTAGAAGGTGGTTTGGGAATATTCAACATCAATATTTTAGTGGCATTGCTCCATATAGACTAAAAAATTCAGCAGACCAGCTCAGATAACCTTCAACAGAACCATTTGTGAATTTTACATTTGGGTTATTGCACTTTTACACTTGTGTTAGTGTAGCTTATTTTGAGTTGTTTAGTAACTGCGATTAGTATCTGTAACATGATAAAACCACCGCCATGTGTAAGCCTAAGCTACATAGTTTATACCAAAACAAAATTCATGTTAGTTTCAATTTGCTAAACTCATCTTCCGTATCTTGTACAACCAAAGCTACATAGTTTATACCAAAACAAAATTCATGTTAGTTTCAATTTGCTAACATCTTGTCAAGCACGGAAACACACATATATGTAGCACATGTACCAACCAATTTCATGCCAATAATAACTTTGTTTTCACACAACATGACTAAGATTATTTCCACCAATCCGAATGCCACACAGATGTATCGAATCTATCACTTTAAAGGCAATAACACTCATGAACAACAATAATAGCATAATTTAAAAGAGGAATCATACCAGGTACATCAGCATTATCTTGCCCTTCAGTTAAATCGATCACTGCATAACAAACTAATATTTGTTAAAATATTGGACAAAAAGTGTATGGGTCAATTCTACCCGACCCAACTGGTTTAACCCGTAACAGAAATTCCAAGCTCAACTCGGCATTTTCCCACCCCTGACAAAACAATTATTTGTTTAATCATAGGGAAACACTCTTGTTGATCATCAATTAGAAACTTTTATATCATATGCACAGAAAATCAGAAATGACTTCACAAACGGAAATTAAATTTACCTCAAATTATGCAGCCCCCACCACAAGCAGTAACAGTACTTCTGAACGGCAGTGGTTGTAATCCAAGAGTTATATTCAACATGTCATGACACAGGTGGGTGCACAAAAACCGTAGAAAACAGAATGTTTATGTCAAGGTTGGTGATTACAGACTTATCTTTCAAATAACATACCTGTTCAATTGAAATCTGCAATTGAGGTGACAATCGGATCAAAAAATTGGTGTTTGTTTTGGCTGTTTAGGGTTTCGTAGGTTGTCAATCAAGAACAATTAGTTTTGCAGCGGATGTGGTTGTTTCAAATGAAATTGAGCAATGAGAGTAATATTGCTTTCAAAAGTGTACATCACCTGTTTTGGAGAGTTTGAATCAAGGCCTTATGCCAAAGAACAACAAAGAAGGATAAGTATATACGGGATAGACACTTAAACAACTAACTTAATAAATGATATTAGAGCTAATGCTTAAAAAAAAAATACAAACTAACACTTTGTACTGCTGGGATGTTGCCAGTTTGTCTTTTACATTCGTACTGCTACGATCTCGAATTAGTACTGTCATTGAAGGTTAGTACAGGTTCATTGATTATTCAATTAATAAACATGAGAATAAAACATACATTAAATTTCATGATTAGTTCAAAGTTTTTCAAAGTTGTTGGAAAAATAGACAATCTAATCATGCTATCAGTTTGTCAATTAATCAACATGAGAAGAAAACATACCTTGAATTTCATGCTTAGTTCAAAGTTTCTGGAAAAATAGAAAATCTAATCATGATTAATAATGAACATAATAAAGCATTATAGAAGCAAAATAAAATTATGGGGAGGAAAAATTAGGGTTTCTCTGATCATTAATAAAACTTGTATATTAAATGGGCTTACAAATCCGGTATATACTCTAAAATATATGCATAATCTATTCCTTAAATATAGCTTAACAATATCAAAATTTTAAGCATGACTTACTTTTTTTGTATTGTAAATCACAAAAAAATGACTTGGTCTAGTGGTTGAAGGATTTGTATGTTGATTAAATGGCCCAGGTTCAAATCTTGCAAATGACAATTTTTAAAAAAATTAAATCCGGATTTTATTTGGTCAATGCGAATTAATTTGGTCAAACTTTGCTTAGGTGGCATGCTTAGGTGGAATAAGAGCATGATTACTCATCAATCCAGCGCTTATTCATCAATCCAGCATTTGATGACGTCATACGCATCCTGTTATATATAATATGTATATATGTATATATATATATATATATATATATATATATATATATATATATATATATATATATATATATATATATATATATAATTAAAAAAAAATAAAAAAAATAACCTTGAAAGTTTGTTCAATGTATGTCAATTTATTATAAAACTTATAGAAAAACCTCAACACTTGATAAAGACAGTCGACGGCTGGGCAAAGTCGGACAGCGGTGGCGTACTCTAGCGGTAGAGACGCACTCCGACGGCGGCATATCCGGAAGCGGCGGTAGATCTTAAAAAAAAAACTTTAGTCAAATACATAGATCTATAAAATAAATTATAGATCTTTAAAAAAAAACTAAAAAATAATAAAATACAAAGATTTAGAACGAAAAACTCAAAACCGGCGACGGTTTGGATTAGGCGCGTCACAGTGGTGAAGTTTTAAGTGGTGGTGGGTCGGTGGTGGCGAAGTCTGGTGGTGGTAGGGTTCGGTGGTGGTGGATGTGACTGGTGTGTGTTTTTGAGAGAGATGTAAAAAGAGAGATATGAAAATGATGTCGGGGGTTGTGTGTTTATGGTAGATGATGTTTTACACCTTTGACTAATTTTCAACATTCAACAATCAATTCAACAATTCCACTTTGACCATATACTCTTTATATGTAGTATAGATATATTATTGTATTTGTTACGAGTGAATGAAAATTCTTTAAAGATATGCATTCTAATGAAAATCTGAAAATTTTATTTTGTTTGCCTTAAATGATCGGCTCTCATGTATAGAGTGGTTCATAACCAATCTATTTCACTTTTTTTTTTGTAGTAGTAGTGGTCGTATTTGGTTGGCAAATGCGAGTCAACTCAAACACAATTTAGCATAACCAACAGGAATTCTTGAGACAATGAGACATGGTAGAATATAATGTTACGTATTAAATATAACTGAACTTCTATTGTCTCGATATCATAAGGACTTGGTTGAGTTTTACATGTTAGAAAAAACATTTTCTCTCCTTTTCTAGCTTCTTTTCTTTTTCTTTCCTTTCACATCTCCCGTTTTCAATAGCATTTTGTGATTTGTTGTTTTGTCTAAATATTTTTATGTTACAAATAATCCAAACCTACACACACACAAAAATAAAATAATAGTAATAATAATAATAAAAAGGAACTCACAAAATTAATTTTAATAAGGAAGTTTTAGTTATTTAATGGAGGTGAGTTTGGAATTTGTAATAAGGTAAGTTAAGTTGATATGTGCACATATCAATTTAATTCATACACAAATACAATTATAAATAAACCTTTATGCCCTTATATAGTTTTTAACCCCTATTTTGTATACTTTGACATTTTGACGTTTATTTCTGCCTCCTATGCAATTACCGATCATATTCACGTCGCCATTTGATCATCATATATACGCACTAACACACAATTAACTACTTGACTTATCTATCTTTTTACATAGGAATTGATCACTATATTTTTATTGTTCGTGATCAACCAGATTTACACACCATGTAATTGCTTTTAATGTTTACGGTTTGCCCCATGATTCAAATATATTTGCACAATCGTAACATGGAAACGTTTCGATGGGGTTAGCTTTTTGAATATTGGGGCATAATGTATTCTCAGTTTATTTGTTTACAACTTTTCAAAGTTAAATTGTCTTCTATGGATATTGTGTTAACATCATCTATGGCCTTGGTGGGAAAATTGATGGAAAGCAAAAAACAAAAAAGGGGTTTGCTTGAAGTTTAAAGAAAAGGTCAAACAATGAACTAAATGCAAGGGAGGACATAATAGTCTATTTGCAACTATTTTTATGTATATCAATCAAAACCATATGTGTACATATCAATTTCCTTAAGTTTAACATACAACCCTTATGTAATCATGCAATATTATCTTCTTAAAAAATGAAACAAAATTATATACCAAGAAGTACATTGTATATGTTGTTACTCCATATATGTATACACATCCAGTTTTGAAACTGAGAAACTCACATGTTTTGTCATATATACAAGAATCTCTCATATGTTAAACTCATAGTTTACGCGTGTTGCCATACTAGGTACCAAAACATCAATATCAGTCTTCCATAATCATCGAAATGCCTTGCAAACTTCAAATGCTTTGTTTGGGCTTAAAAATATTAGTCTACACTAACACACTTCTGCAATGTTGAAGGGTGTGGGTACCTTGAGAGTGGCAAGGCAAAGCGTCAGGTCAGCCGCAACCCACAAGCAAGGCAAGCCACCCCTTGCTTCTTTCCCAGCAGCAAATTAAGACTCTTTTTTTTGTTTCCATCAGCAAGGTTTTGCCAATCGAAAAAGAGAGAGATAAATTGTTTGGTGTGTATATGTGCTGAGGGTATTATTAACGATAAGAAATTAGAAATTTTAAGCGGAAAAGAGAGAAAGTGATGCAAAGCTTTTCTTGTAAGGAAAATGTTGAAGAAAAAACTAATGTATTGTGAAGATGGACTTCTAATAAACTTGTCAAAAGGCCCACTACACCCTTTAGTATAAGTTCGTATTCAAAGAGATATGCTAGAACCACATAATGTTTACAAATCAAGGTTCACAAAATGAGGTGTCATGTAATATGTGGTATTCTCTTTCTTCATTTTAAAATTATTTCATATTTGAAGCCAATAATCACTATGACATATCATTTGTTAGTTTATGGACAATATTTAATATGTGTATATCTAGAATCGAACTCGAGACCACGGGATTGCACACTTTATGTATGAAGAATTAATGTTTAATAATTTAATATAAAAAGTTATATTTAATTATTAATTATACAAAACGACTAATGAGCGTTAAGTAATTAACGGTAATTGACTAACGGTCGTTAAATAATAAAAGGAAATGACTATAGATGGAAAATAGAGAACAAGAAAGATCTAGAACCCCTTTGTGGGTTGAGATCCGATCGACAATGGGCTTCCCAAACCCAAACCCTAACTTGTTCCCAAAGTTTTGTCATCCTATATAAACAAACACAAAGGTTAATTGTTTTGTAACTTTTGTACACACACTAAACCCTAAAAGTGTTTTTCTCTTTTCCTTGTGTCCCAATCGGCTGAAACCTTCAAGAGGTGTTCGACTTTTGTTTTTCCAAAAACAAAATCGTTTTGTGTTTTATTAAACTAGCATTTACATTAATTTGGTATTAGTACGTGTGTACAAGAACGTGGTATTAACTCACTATAGTTAATATCTTGGATTGAATTACAAAACGGTAAGGGGTAATTCGTTAATCCAATTATAAACCCTAATTAGGGTTCTTGATCTTGATTGAAGGATTGTTGAAGTTGATTCTTGTTTAGCTAGAATCAAAGGTACGTTTGCTTTATTACTCGGTTAATTCTTTATGTGTTAAATAGATCCTACGCTTCCGCATGTGTATGATGATTTCTTGTTTAATATATGAACTAGTCATGATTATTAAATTCTAACAGTGGCATCACGAGCCGTTTTAACATGTAATAAATTACCGAAACACATAAAAAACAAATCTTGGATTAGGTTTTGATGTTAAATCGATTTTTAGGGTTTAAAAATTGAAACCCTAATTTTTTAGGGGGGGGGGGCGATGCCCTAAAATATAAAAATTAGTTTTGTAGTTTTGAAACCCTAAAATTGTAACATGTTTATGTGGTTAAAGTTGCGTTCCTTGTGACTTGCATTAATCCATGATGAAACATGCATGTTTATCTTGGATTAGGTTTGATTAATTGTTTAGTTGATTTACACATATAATTATGATGGATCTAAAATTGGGAAAGACCTCAATTAATTATATTAATGAATCTATTATGTGCAATTTCGTATATGTTTGCTAAGACTAACACAATCGATACGTCGATGCATGTGGCTCACCTACCATTGTAGGTGATAGTCTTAGTTAAATATATGCATAATTAACATAAAAAGATTATTAATAGGTTTTATCAAACAAGTTTGCATGTGGCTAATTGAACATAAATTAATTGTTAAAATTACGTGTGCTTATTTAGTTGTTTATTTTTATTAATTACTTGTTTTTTGTTTAAATTGTATGAAACGTTGTAAGCAAAAAAGGGTAATTTTTGGAATAGAAAATAAATTGACTAAATAACTATGAAACTTGATGTAATAAATTATGATTCTTGCAAAGTCTTATGTGCCGATAGTGGTTCGCTTCGTACGGTAATTTGCTTCCAGGCGAGACTAGCAAGATTATAATTTATAACATGTTTTTAAGACTTAAAGTCATAAACTTTTAATTGAGTGATGAGTTTTGTACCAATAGTGTGAATGGCTCACCCAGTTTTGACAAACTATAAGAGGGGTATAAGGAGGATTGACATTAAATTGTCAAACCGAAAGAGACGCGTTTTTAATTGGCATTTAGTGCTGACGTTTGTCTCTCCGCTCATTTGTGCGTCAAATTGGAGCTACCTAGTATGGCTATTAATGTACAAAATCATTTTAAGGGTGAATTGACCTCAATTCCACGTGCCACTTTGTGGTAATTATCCGAATAACTTGGGTTTTTTGACTCATGCAGTAGTAGGATATAGTGGGCAATAATTGTAGGTAATTCTTTGATTGATGAACCCAATACCTCAATTAAAACTTTGTTGATTTAAATCTTAGCCTAAAATTGGTAAATAAAATTGTTTTCAAAACTTATGATATGAAGATGTGTGCATGCTTCTTCGTACATATTTTGATTGACACATCAAAATTAGTACCCTAAAATTTAAGTTCATGCCATCTAATATAAGAAACACTTGAAGTTGTAATTTAGCTTAAGTGAGACCTTGACTAGATTACAATGACAAGGTAAATTTCCGTTAATGCGTGAGACCATATATGGAGAATTTGTAGTTTCTAAATTAGACGACTTAATTAAGTTGTTAGAGAGACCTAGAAACTTAAGGCATGAGATGGGATGAAACATGCTTACTTTGCAAATTGAATTTGGCAAATGTAAATCCCATAATGATCTAGGAATTGGAAATTGTTTGCCAATTATTGTTCGACAGATTACCATATTTTATACTTTCATTACTAGCAGATCAACTGATGTAGTGAAATTATGAAAATTTGGATCCTAGTTTTTCAAGAAAATTCAATGGTTATATGAATATTTCCTTGGGTATTTTATTTTCTTGAAAAGTTGTATTATCGAAAATACTAAAATTGAATTTTGTAAATTCTTTTAAATGTATTAATGCAATATTAAACCGTAAACGTAGGATATTCTTTTATTGGTAAAGTGATCTACACCCGTAGGGGTTTTTTGGCTAGAGTCGACTTTACTAAAAGAATAAATCTGGCCTCCTTTCTATGAGAGAAGAGTGAGACTTAATCCTATTCTTTTTCATGAATGAGAAATGTATGATAGAAAAATTAGAATTGTCTAAATTCTAAGAAATAACTCATAGCAAACTTTAATAGTTAAGAAAATTGCACATTTTCTTAGTTATTAAATTAGAAGCTAGACTAATTACCGTAAAATTGGTAAAAGGAAAACTAGCTTAATTTATCTAGTTGTTGTGCTTTGACCATTTAAAGATGCTACATACCATTGTGGGGATGGTAGACATATTAATGAAAAATTGCATGCCCAATTTTCAAGTTAATTGCATTGATGGATAGTCCATCATCTACATAGTAGAATACACTCTTTTTAATACCTAAGTAATTGTTACGAATGGGTCTTCTCAAAGGTGTAGGAAAGTTAATAGCACACTATTTGCTTTTACTGGTTATGAAACACTTACAATGTTGTCAAATCCAGTGGGAGCATTGTGTTGAAATTACTGAATAATGAATTATTGTAATGATCTGTAATTCAGTGGGAGCTACAAGTTTTGTCATCTTGGTAGTAACCCAGATTATCTCTAGAATGTCTTGAGATAATTACTTTCCAATTGTAGACACTTATGGTTTTAAGGATAGTCATGTACGTTTCCTTACTAGACAATGTGGTTCTATATCTACTAATTATGCTAATATCTATGACATAATCATATTAATCACATAAACAAACGAGTGATGTGTTGTTTATCTGATGCATGATGTTGTTCCATGCACAAGTGGGAGAAATCTTTATTGTGTGCAAGGTACAACATATAGGAATATGATTTAAAGGATTTTCTTGACCGCAAGGTAAGAAACTAACGTTCTAAATATGACTAATACACATCTAATTCAAGAAACACTTGTTGTTGAAATTTAGCTAAAGTGAGACCTTGACTAGATTACAACAACAAGGTGAAATTCCATTTACTGTTTCTAAATTAGATACCTATTAGAACAAGTGTCAATTTGATAATGAGACCACTTCAAACTAAATATTTATGTATTATTGAAATGACATAAATAAATGAAGTAATCTAATACTACTTCAAATTTGAATATTTATGTATTCTTGGAATGTCATAAATAAATGAAGTAATAAATTAACCTGAAATTACTATTGAAACCAAATTGTGGTGTTCATGATTACTTTAGTTATACATATTTATACTTTATTGTAAAGCTATAAATATGAAGTCTTTTAATTGTTACAAGACTTATTATAATATAAAGTAAGACGTTAACTTGTTATGTCTTCTTTATTAAGACTTATACAAGAAGTCATTGAGTTGATCAATGATTTATAACGTATAGTGGGATTATAACAGTCTATGTCTTCTTGTTGAGACATGGACATGAAGTGACTTAGTTAAAAAGTACTTGTGTTATAAAGCATGCAATTGGCTTAAAAAATCTATTTCACCATTAAGTTGACTTAGTTGGTAAATAGGTAAGCCAGAAGGAGTATGAGTTCATCTTACATATTGTTAGATTGTCTCACAATATTAGTTCTAATGAAATACCTCAAGTTTGTGATGTGTTCAGTTAGGAGAATCAAACTCTATTGGTATTGTTTGATTAAAGATAACTATAACTTCATTTCTTCCAAAAGTTATCAAGGTTAGAAAATTGAGTATGGGTTGTATATACTCAATAAGACTCCAACTTAGAAGATTAATAAGACACCATTTATTATGGAATGTGATGAATCACATTAAGTCTTAAAATTAAAGTTCTTAATTTGTTAAACAACTTATGAAGTAGAAAATTAACAAACTAATGTAAGGAACTGTCAATATATATTTATAATGTCCCAAAAGAGAACAATTTAGTTTTGCTCTACTTGCTAAGTATTTATATATAGTCTATAAATTGCAAAAGGCAAGTGGGAATTTTTATCTTGAAAAGATAAAATTACAAGATACATAATCTTCTAAAAAATACACTAGTAAATGTCATGATGAGGATTAAACATGTTAATGTTAAATCTCAAGATGATAGAATTCTCATTCATAGATCCACAAGGATATCTCAAATATTTGAATAATATGTTGAGGATTATGAGTTATAGGATTAGGATTATGGTAAACCTGTAGATCATTAAGTTGAATTGCAAATATTGAATTTGGTAAATTACTCATACTATGAATGTTTAGATGCAGTCCATAAAGATAATTAGTTTTGTAAACTTAGTTAATCTTGAACTCTATAGTTAGACTATAGAATGAAGATGAGTTTCTTCAAAGGGAATGAAAATCCTAGTGGTTTAAATCTTTGTGTAGAAATCATATGGACAATTTTGTAAACATATTTAATGTATATGGCAAGATTATCAATCACACTTAAGCAATTAACTGTGATTGAATATTCTTTCTAGGCACATTAAATGTATAAAGATTATGATTGTCATCCTTAGTTTCATTAATATGAAATTGACAATGGAATATCAAAACTCTTTCTTGAGTAATTACTTGTGCGAGGACGATAAGTAATCAAAAGGGGTATTTGAATTCAAATAATCTTTGGAAGTATACAAAGTGCAATAATTCATGAATGGCTTAATGCATGCATCTGGGAGATATACTTATGTTTAATTATTAAATCCAAGTTTGATTTATAATTAAAATAAGATAATTCCTTAGTATTCCTGAAAGCTAGTGGGAGTATTATGTCTATTTTCTTATTTCATATATGTTGTATAACATATAGGAAGTAACATTTCATATACGTTAAATGTTAAGTCTTAGTTTGGAATGAAACTTCACTTGAAGATTTAGGAAATAAACATACAACCTTGGAATATGTGTTTATTGTTATAAATATAAGCGGTAAAATAATTAATTCTAATAGAACATGATATACTTTTAGGAAATCTAAATGGACACATATATTTGAAAAGATATAACATGAATGAAATCTAAGTTTGACACAAGGATTTTTCATGTACATCATGTTATTTGTTGTATCATGCTTGGATGAAAGATGATTTGACAACATTGATATCTAATTGAAAGTTATTAGATAACTAAGTGTAATGAATATGGTTGAATATAGAATCACATCCTCAGCCTAGAATTGCTCCTAAATTCTAAGTATGAACCATATGGCAAATTGTTGCGTAATCGTTATAGCCGACAAATCTTGAAAGATTGGAAGGCATCAAACATTACACAATGGTTATTAAAGTTTACGGAATTTTAAAGAGCATATTGTTGTTTGCATACAATGATGCTAATGAAATTGAAATGACACTCAATACTAGTTATGGTAGGATTTCATCCTTGATTAATGGCCATATGAACTAGTTGTGCTCAACTAAGAGAAGAGTTGCATTATACATTAAAGAATCAGAATACTTTAAACTATAAAAGGTTTGATAGTTTAATTGTCATAAATTGGTGGTTGAGGATGTCACACATTTTATGTAATATTATGTGGCAATATTAAGATAGTTGAATGCACACATATAAGAACTTCACTATTTGAATTCTTGAAATAAGTATTCTCAAAATTTCGATAGATCAAAATTAGATGATTTATGTCTTGTCAACAAGTATGATTGACATGACTTGAGACATAATTCATTAACTAGAATTATCATGCATTGATCTATTTAGTATTTGGATAAGGGATGTTAAGCAGTTATTATTTACAATGAATTAAAGTACTTGGTACGTTTGTTTTCATTAATAATAGATTGTATCCTGTATTTGCATGTTTAATCCTTAAATAAATTGATTATTATAAATTTTCCGTTGTCACTTAATGATATGGGAATATCATTAAATCAAGACAAATCTGAGTATTGGTAGAATATACTTGAAAGTATATTGATGCGTTGACATGCCAATTTCACATGATATTCAATGAATTGAATATAGGACTTATCCTAACTTCATGAGTTTACTTTATGGATCTTGTCATCAAGTAAATCATGAATATAGTTATGCTCAGACTTGAGATACCAGATAACTGTCATAGATGTAGTGCATTTCTATAAAGCAATTTACCGCTATACGTTACTGGTAGCCATAATGATTGTTTTTAGGAATGTTGCAAAGTTCATGGGTTAGGCTCATAGTCAAGAGAGAATCTGTTCCTTCAAAATTTGTTTTGAAGTTTAATACTGTTGGGCCCCTCATAAGGTTGACAAGATGTTTGCGTGGCCACGCCCAAGATCTATATGGAATACGTTCAGACGATTTGGTAATCTTGTTCAATCAGAAAAACAAGAAACAAAATAGTTAATTAAAAAATGACTAAGATCCATATCTTTATTAACGTAGTATTAGTAACAAAAAGGATAAGTATGATGATGAATCATCAAAATGTTTTTCCATGAGACCTTACTCGAGTTGTACTAGGGGCATTGGCGTGTTGCTAGACGCTAACCAATGTCATTACACTATTAAGATATGTCCAAGTGGGAGCTGTTAGTTTATGGACAATATTTAATATGTGTATGTCTAGAATCGAACTCGAGACCACGGGATTGCACACTTTACGTATGAAGAATTAATGTTTAATAATTTAATATAAAAAGTTATATATAATTATTAATTACATAAAACGACTAACGAGCGTTAAGTAATTAACGGTAATTAACTAACGATCGTTAAATAATAAAAGGAAAGGACTATAGATGGAAAATAGAGAATAAGAAAGATCCAGAACCCCTTTGTGGGTTGAGATCCGATCGACAATGGGCTTCCCAAACCCAAACCCTAACTTGTTCCCAAAGTTTTGTCATCCTATATAAACAAACACAAGGGTTAATTGTTTTGTAACTTTTGTACACACACTAAACCCAAAAAGTGTTGATGCGTGGTTTTGCGACCTTACAACAGGTTTTACCTCTCGAGGGATCTCAAGAGGCTTGCTGATGAAGCAAAAAGTGTACCGCTTTTAAGGGGTCATTTAAGCCTTAAATCGTATTTATTTGATCAAATATCGCCCTAAATCGTTTCTTTTGTCATTTTAGGTACTTTTGAGGAGAAATCTGGA
Source organism: Artemisia tridentata subsp. tridentata (assembly GCA_021014915.2). Classification (NCBI taxonomy): domain Eukaryota; kingdom Viridiplantae; phylum Streptophyta; class Magnoliopsida; order Asterales; family Asteraceae; genus Artemisia; species Artemisia tridentata. Next base: position 170,785,945 of record CP139503.1, read on the forward strand.
AAAGGAGGCATTTTGGACGTTTTTGGAGCATTAAAGTGAAGAAAACGGCAAAGTCTCAAGAATCGGCTAAAAGTTACTCTTGACGGCGTCAAGATTTACTCTAGACGGCGTCATGCCTTGGCAAGAAAAGTTGGACGTGAAATTTACTCATGACGGGCCAGTGAAAATAGCATGTGAATTCTGACGGCGTCACGCTTTAACTTGATCAAGGGCGTCACGGCTTAAATCATAAGGGGACGGCGTCACGTTCATGGTTGGACGGCGTTGATGACATCAAATAACGACATATTATTAGCATCATTTATCCTATTTTATTGACTTGTTTTATATCACTTTATATGAGAATTGACACTTAATCGTTTACTTTTGTAATTCTCAGTATAAACAAGCATTTGGTGAAAGTTAATGATTTCGGACGGAAATTGGAGCAAAATGAATCAAGTTGGAAAAGTCTGCTGAATTGAAGAGATTAAAGACCATTGCCTGACTTTGAAGCATGCGCCGCATCTGATTTTATCATGCGTCGCATATGAAACTTTGGTCAACAAACAAGAACCAACTTGTTCTACTCCAGATACGCCGCATCGGACCAATCCGATGCGCCGTATCGGCCATACACAATCCTTACCAAAGAAATCAAGTGGAGATTAGAAGCTTAATGAAGAAGTCAAGATTACAAGTCGACACTTGAAGATGCTTTCGTATTTTGGCCATAAAATCTTCATCCGGACTCCGATTTAGTTGATTCAAGCGGCCACGCGAAGAGAAAAAGAAAATCTATTTGAATTTGAAGGAGATGCGGCGCATCTTGTCCTTAGATGCGCCGTATTGGGAGATGAGGCGCATCTGGTCTTTAGATGCGCCGTATTGGGTCAGTTTCAGACTTGGAGGCTACGTTTACTTATAGATGCGGCGCATCTAACTCTCTAGATGCGCCGTATCGACCCAGATTTCAGAATCTATAAATACCGAGCTCATTAACGAATTAGGGTATCATTGGGGACCCTTGGGGTCGTTCCCAGAAGACCAAAAACCCCTCAAAACAGCAGAAGACCTCCTTGAAGATCGAATCATCGTAGAAGATCATCTCAAGAACCTTATATTAAGTTTAATCGTTTGGTTAGCGTATCGTTTTCATTATGAATTCTTATTCGTTTGCTTTGATTACAACTTTATGTATTGTTACTGAGATTATGGGCTAACACCCTTAGGTGTTAGCCATGTTTATGAAGTTTGATTAGTTTTTATGCTTGTGTTGATGTGTTTACTTTGTTATTGGATTGAGTGCTTATCGATAAAAACTCGTTTATTGCTTATAACTAGTAAAAGTCTATGTAACTAGATTATGAACTTATTGGTTTAATGTGGTAACTTAACTATCTGTAATTGTGGTTACTTTAATTGATCATAAAGTGTAGTAATCCGAATCCTATTAGACGGCTTAGAGGGAACACACCGGAACCGTGCCTTATGCCACTATTAGGACTAGTAGCGCGTAATGCCAAACTAGGTTAGACGGTTTAAAGCAATAAGTTAGTATTGATGCTAGATAGGTCACTATGATCATGTCCTCTTTCCCACCACGATGGTAGGTTATTCAATTGTGACAGGATTAATAATCGGATTGATGGCAAAACAATTGAATGAATTAAAACAAGTAGACATAAGCATGTATAACTATTAGATGGATTAGGCTTGGCTAACCCGTTCTTCTATATATCGATCTATCTTTAGTTTAGTTATTTACTTTCCTGTATTTAGTTTAATTATACACACAAACTCGTGATAGCCTCTCAGGCTAAACCCCCATCTATCTTTAATTGCTTTCTAGTTTAGTTTAGTTAGATTAGAGACTAGAATACCTTTAGATCACTTTAGCTTCGCTCCTAGTGAACGACCCTTGCTTACCTAGAAACTATACACATTGACCGGGTACACTGCTCGTTAGTGTTTTAGTCTATAGGTTAGTTCGGCAATTATAAATTTAAAACTTGGTAGTTTATTATAGACTATAAAAAACACATCAAGTTTTTGGCGCCGCTGCCGGGGAGTGATTGTTTAATTTGATTTATTGGTATTTTAGTTTTTATTTGTTTTCGTTAGTTTCTGTGTGTTTTTGTCATTCTGTGTTTCTGTCTCAGAAAGGCAATACGGCGTATTCTTGTCTGTGAATACGGCGCATCTGTCTGATTTCAATACGGCGTATTCTTGTCTGTAAATACGGCGCATTGACGTTCTGCGACAATTTTTTTTTAGTTTGTGTGATTTTTAATTTTAAAATTTTCTAAAAAAAAAAAAAAAAAAAAAAAAAAAAAAAAAAAAAAAAAAAAATTGCAGGAAGCTAATACGGCGTATCCATTGTCTGTTGGATACGGCGTATCCATCTTCTGTGACCTAAAAATATTTTTCTTTTTTTTTATTTTTTGTGTTTATTTAATTTTTATTAGTTTAGTTTTTATTTTTGTTTCGTCTACTGCTGTTCTTGGTTGTTTATCTTTCAGGTAATAATGAAGATGGACAATCCAGACATTACTATGGAAGAATACATGAGGCTTGAAGATGAAAGAGCCTTGAGCAATAATGGGATCTACGATTGGGAAAGAGCAAGATATGGTGCACAAGTCATCGAGGATAAGGAACTCACGATGGAAGAATACTTGTTATTGAAGCAGGAAAAGTCAGGGAAAGAAAGAAACAAATTGCCATTTCGACACACTTGGACTTTATCAAATGATGATGATGATGAAGAATCATACGATTTTGGTGCAATTAGGTTTCCGGCAATAGTTATTGATGATGTTATTTCTCCGGAAGTTGCCCAAGATGAAGAAGAGTCACAAGTGTTTGATTTAAATGAAAATCCGGCAATTGTTTACAAAGAAGCTTATTCATCCGAAAGTGCTTATGATGAAAATGAAGACGAATATGGGACAATGGTGTATAATGCTATTACTAGTGATTTTCCACCCGAGTTGGAAAATATATTCTCATCATATCAAAAACACCATGATGATATTCCATCTGATGAAGATAATGAGTATTCTAATATTGAAAGTTTTGATTGTATTGTGTACGATGCCATACCGCAATTGCCACAACAAAATGAAATATTCATGCGTGGAACAAATGAGCCAGATTATGACCCCACAAAGGATTTTGAAGAAATGTGGGATGACTTATTTGAGGCGGCTATTCGGGATAAAGATGAAATTACAAGACCACTAGTTGAAGATGGAGACTCACAAGATGAATTAGAGTCACTTACAACAAAAAGTGGTACTAATTTATTTAATATTATTAATCCCGTTACTAATAATCTTGCTAGTTTTCCTAAACAGGTTGCAAAACAAAAGGATAATGAGGTGGAGTATATTACACTACCTATTGAAGCACCTGTGATCAACCCGTATTTGGTGGAGCTCGAAGAAGAGTTTGGTGATGAGCTCTTAAACATTGCTATGATTGATGAAGATGATGATTTCGACCCTATGAAGGTTATAGAGGAACTCGAACTTTTACTTGCCAAAGACCCTTTCTCATCTTCTGCGGAAGTCAAGGGACGCCTTACTACCAAAGAGACTAACCATGAAGAAAGGAGACTCATTTTTCCTCAACACACTACTCTTTCAGATGGAATGGTCAAATCATCCAATTTATCAACCAAACCGGGTAAGGATAGGAAAGATGTACATATATTGCCAAGGTATGATTTTTATTTATTTCTTCCATCTTTACTAGCAAATTTACACTCTCTTCGTGTTTATTGCTACTATCACCCGCACTTGATCCCAAGTGGGGGGAACAATACCCTATTACATAGTAAATAAGGGTAGAGTCAGGCTCGTGACTCGAACAAAAACAAGCGCTTCGTGGGAGGCAACCCATGCTTGTCTTTTACTTTCTTTTTAGTTTATTTTATTTTCTTGTGTTTATTTTTATTTGTTTTTTTTTCTGCATGACTGCTGTCGCTGTATTCTGCTGATACAAACGATACGGCGCATCTGTATTCCAGATGCGGCGTATGGCGTTTTCATTTTATATACAGCGCATTTAATAATTCGAGTACGGCGCATCTATCTCCTAGATACGCCGTATTCTGTTTTTAATCAGAAATAAATTTAAACCATAACCGACATACGACGCATCTGTTGTACAGATACGGCGTATCTAATTATTTATTAAAAACAGTCTTCGAATTAATAAAATAAGAAGCGAAGCATCAATTTCTATCGATACGGCGTATTATCCCATTGCATGCAGTTTAATATTTCCTACAGGTTGTTGATGCGGCGTATCCAATATTCCATGGATGCGGCGCATCGACACTCTGGCCTGTAATTTTTTCGTATTTTTATTTTTATTTTCCTAACCAATGATTAACGAGATGCTCTCGAGATTCTTTTTTCTGTGGTCTCTATATTTTTACAGGTCTGGACAATTGAAGAGGTTGATGGACTCCCGCATTATATACGCTCGCACGTTTACATTGGAAGATCATACCGAGCAAATCTCAGGGGAGTTCTCCGTTCTAATTCTTTCTATCTCTTGTTTTTAATTTTAAATACAAACAACGAGGACGTTGTTTAACTTAAGTGGGGGGATGGAGAATTAGAACGTTACTTGTCCTAAATTTTCAAAAATATGCTTTAATCTATGCTTAATTATAAAAATTTAAATTTTTTTTTAGCATGTTTTTGTTTAATCTAAGTTGCATAGCTGCACACATAACATTATTTTCAAAAATTGTGAACTTATCAAAATTCACAAATCTATGAGTGTGCCGGTGACTTGTAAACTTTAGAACTTGGCTTGTATACTATTCGAGACCACCATAATAAGTATTATTTATATAATTGGAATGACTTGTCTAAATTGGTAAAATCTCTAGGATTACACCCAAATAGCCTTATATGTTATGTGTTATTAGCTAACTACACTGGTTAGTTAACCCCCGTATAAACCCTTTTGTTACTCTCATTTTTAGAGTAAGATACCCCTAGAAAAACCCTCAGAGCCATTCCTTTCGTTTCTTACACCTATGTTTAAAATGTTTCGTTACACCCTTACACCTTAGCCTACCCTGTAGATTAAAGTCCGTGGTTAGTTGCTTTAGGCAAAGTGTGTTTCCTTGCGTTACCTGTGTTCGTGTGCGTAATTCATTATCTTTGGTTAGGTCGGGAAATTGCACAATGCAATGGAGTGAAAGTACATATTGTATTTTTTGATTTTCGTGTGTTTACTACTTTCACTATTATTTTATCTGAAGTTATGACGATTTTTTTGTGATGGTGAAGTGGTGAAATTTTACACCAATAGTTATTTATGTTTTATAAAAAAAAATGAAAAAAAAAAAAAAAAAAAAAGAAAAAAAAAAAAAAAAAAAAAAAAAAAAAAAAGAAAGTTGGAAGTTTGTTAAACCAACGATGTAAAGTTATGTAAGTGGTTCATATGGCCACTATTTATTGTATACTATATCTATGGATTGAATGGGAATTGGCAGTTATGGGAACGCCAATTAAGGTTTATTCTTTGATTAAGATCTTGTTGAGTATAATTCGTGTCTACCTAAAGCGTGTGTTTCAAGTGTTAAAGCGTGAGTTATTCAAATGATATGAGTCTTATTCATGGGATGGTTGGGATAGTGATTAACCACACTTAGGATTTTAATTTATCTGTTTTGTTTATTTTTCATTTTACACCAATTTATATCCCAAATGTTATCCATACCCTATATTATTCTTTATCCAACCAAACCTTTGATTTATTGAGATTAGGGATTTGAGCAATCTTAAGTATCGTAGTCGTGGATTCGGCTATGTATTTATGATTTTGTCGCCCTTTTTGATATATTATTATTGGTGAAGTTTGGACCTATCTTTAGCCTATTCGAGTTAAGGATTTGAGCAATTGCAAGTATCGTGTTCGTGGATTCGATCATGTATTTGTGATTTTGTCGCCTTTTCTGGAATTTGAGATCGATAGGGATGAGAATGATTAACCCTTAAGCCTCAAAACCCTTTTTACCGCTTTAGACTTGTTATTCCTTGGCTTTAGTGGGGGAGATGTGTATCCTTGCCAAGCTTATGATAGAATATTCGTCACGACTGGACAGTTAAACGATTAGATTTGCTTTTATCAAAATATTTTATTTTATTTCTAATTCGTTAAGTGTTTGGTTGTGCAATTATGATAAAACGAATACATGCTTAAATATAAAAATAAATCCTAATATCTTTTAGGATACATTTTCATAAGTTTAATCTAAGGTTTACTTGAGGACAAGTAAAGTTCAAGTGGGGGGATATTTGATGACATCAAATAACGACATATTATTAGCATCATTTATCCTATTTTATTGACTTGTTTTATATCACTTTATATGAGAATTGACACTTAATCGTTTACTTTTGTAATTCTCAGTATAAACAAGCATTTGGTGAAAGTTAATGATTTCGGACGGAAATTGGAGCAAAATGAATCAAGTTGGAAAAGTCTGCTGAATTGAAGAGATTAAAGACCATTGCCTGACTTTGAAGCATGCGCCGCATCTGATTTTATCATGCGTCGCATATGAAACTTTGGTCAACAAACAAGAACCAACTTGTTCTACTCCAGATACGCCGCATCGGACCAATCCGATGCGCCGTATCGGCCATACACAATCCTTACCAAAGAAATCAAGTGGAGATTAGAAGCTTAATGAAGAAGTCAAGATTACAAGTCGACACTTGAAGATGCTTTCGTATTTTGGCCATAAAATCTTCATCCGGACTCCGATTTAGTTGATTCAAGCGGCCACGCGAAGAGAAAAAGAAAATCTATTTGAATTTGAAGGAGATGCGGCGCATCTTGTCCTTAGATGCGCCGTATTGGGAGATGAGGCGCATCTGGTCTTTAGATGCGCCGTATTGGGTCAGTTTCAGACTTGGAGGCTACGTTTACTTATAGATGCGGCGCATCTAACTCTCTAGATGCGCCGTATCGACCCAGATTTCAGAATCTATAAATACCGAGCTCATTAACGAATTAGGGTATCATTGGGGACCCTTGGGGTCGTTCCCAGAAGACCAAAAACCCCTCAAAACAGCAGAAGACCTCCTTGAAGATCGAATCATCGTAGAAGATCATCTCAAGAACCTTATATTAAGTTTAATCGTTTGGTTAGCGTATCGTTTTCATTATGAATTCTTATTCGTTTGCTTTGATTACAACTTTATGTATTGTTACTGAGATTATGGGCTAACACCCTTAGGTGTTAGCCATGTTTATGAAGTTTGATTAGTTTTTATGCTTGTGTTGATGTGTTTACTTTGTTATTGGATTGAGTGCTTATCGATAAAAACTCGTTTATTGCTTATAACTAGTAAAAGTCTATGTAACTAGATTATGAACTTATTGGTTTAATGTGGTAACTTAACTATCTGTAATTGTGGTTACTTTAATTGATCATAAAGTGTAGTAATCCGAATCCTATTAGACGGCTTAGAGGGAACACACCGGAACCGTGCCTTATGCCACTATTAGGACTAGTAGCGCGTAATGCCAAACTAGGTTAGACGGTTTAAAGCAATAAGTTAGTATTGATGCTAGATAGGTCACTATGATCATGTCCTCTTTCCCACCACGATGGTAGGTTATTCAATTGTGACAGGATTAATAATCGGATTGATGGCAAAACAATTGAATGAATTAAAACAAGTAGACATAAGCATGTATAACTATTAGATGGATTAGGCTTGGCTAACCCGTTCTTCTATATATCGATCTATCTTTAGTTTAGTTATTTACTTTCCTGTATTTAGTTTAATTATACACACAAACTCGTGATAGCCTCTCAGGCTAAACCCCCATCTATCTTTAATTGCTTTCTAGTTTAGTTTAGTTAGATTAGAGACTAGAATACCTTTAGATCACTTTAGCTTCGCTCCTAGTGAACGACCCTTGCTTACCTAGAAACTATACACATTGACCGGGTACACTGCTCGTTAGTGTTTTAGTCTATAGGTTAGTTCGGCAATTATAAATTTAAAACTTGGTAGTTTATTATAGACTATAAAAAACACATCAGGCGTCAAGCCTTGATAAGCCAGAATGGATTTTTGAAGAGCTAAAGAGGGACGGCGTCAAGAAGGTCATCCGGGAACCCTAAAAGCGGCGAGGTGACGGCGTCACACTCCATAAGGTGACGCCGTCAGATCCAAAAATCTATATATAGTTTTCTAATTTTTTGTCATTAGGGAGAGCTTAGTGTGTGGAATTTTGGGAGAAAACCCTAAGACGATTTTAGCTACTTTTTCAGGGCTTTTTGCCTTGAGATCTTCCATGTTTCATTGAAAGATAAGTTATCAATTAATCATTCAATATGTCTATGTGTTGTTTGATTCTATCTTATTCTTGTCTTTTGTTTAACATGTTAGGCTAAATTTATCTTGTGTTTGCTTAGATCTAATGAAACCTAGCTATTGATTATTGGTTGTTAGTGTGTTATTAGTTGTATTGGATGATTGTTTATCTATGTTAGGCTTAAGAAAACTGGCTAACTTCCTATTCGGTAACTTGCTTGAACGTCTTAAGAAACATGAACCAAATGCGTACTAAAGGTTTTTATGGTTGTATTTAATGCACAAGCGAATTCTAGTGATCCCATGTTAGGAGCTTCCTAGCCGGCTCGACATAGGAGTGAAGTAGGAGCTTGTAGAGTTGGGGAAGTAAGTATGCCACCCCACGAATGGTATTAAGGAGTACACCCGTCATCCACGCGACTAATACACACTAATTAACCGGTAAAAGATAGTTAGGGAGTAAGGAAATCTAAGTAAACACATTTCTCTACACATAAGTTTCTCACCACATTTTCATTTTTGTTATTTTATTTTATTGCATTCGTAGTAATTTGGGTTAGTTGACTAGCAACTAATTCCGCCCACTCCTTCAAACCCGAGATTTTACTTGCTTTCATAAAATTATAAAAACATAAAAAAGAATCTTCCTCAACCCTTAGACCTAATTAGAGTAGCCTTTCATACCTAACGAACACTATTCCCTGTGGAGAACGATCAATCCCCCGTACTTACCACTACACTATACTACATCGGTCAGGTACACTGCCTGGTGGGGTTGTAAGCCTCTTGAGATCCCTCGAGAGGTAAAACCTGTTGTAAGGTTACAAAACCACGCAATCAAGTTTTTGGCGCCGCTGCCGGGGAATAGTTATTGTTTAGGTTGAATTTTTATTTCTATTAGGTCTACTCACTAGATTCCTTTCTAGTGAGATTTTTGTTTTATTTTTTTAGGTTTTCTTTAGTCTATCTATTTTCTTCGTATCTTTGTTCGTAACCATTACCGTCCGACATCATGGAAGATGGTAATATCCTTAACCCACACAACCCACCACCACAACAACCACAACCACCTCCTAGAGCCCGTACTTTAGGAGAGTATTCCCGTCCTTGCCACCATGGCTATCGAAACACCATTGAGCTCACTCAAGGAGCCAATATCACACCCTTGCGATCTGACACCATCCGGTTGGTGCAAAGCGGATGCGCATTCCATGGACTTCGTTCTGAAGATCCTAATCAACATCTCAAGGACTTTCTTAAAATCGTTGATTCTATAGACCTTGATGTTGCCACTCGAGAGACGACCCGATTGCGTCTCTTCCAATTCTCTTTGCGGGACCAAGCTAGTCAGTGGCTAGAACGTCAACCCGCAGGATCCATCACCTCTTGGGATGATCTCACCACTCGTTTCCTTGCTCAGTTTTTCCCACCGGGAAGAACTACCAAGCTAAGGAATGATATCTTGATGTTCCAACAACGTCAAGGCGAAACTCTCTACGAGGCATGGACTCGATTCAAGGACTTACTCCAAAAAGTCCCTCACCATGGCATAGAACTTTGGCTCCAAGTCCAAATCTTCTATGACCATATCAATCTCTCCACGAGGCAAACCATTGACCAAGCGGCCGGTGGCAAGCTACGTGATCTAAGTGCGGAACAATCATGGGCTCTCCTAGAGGATCTTGCTCTTTATGACAACGAAAGTTGGAGTGATCCCCGTGATTTGAATAAAACGGTCAAGGCAATATCTTTGCCTTCGAACAATTCAAGCACTTCCGACCGTAGGATCATAGAACTTGAAGACCAAGTCAAGTTTCTCATGAAATCCTACGAGGCTCCTAAACCTTCAAGCCAAGTGAACAAAATCACTTCTTCATGTGAATTATGTAGTGGTCCCCACGACACTCGTGATTGCATGGAACTCCCCGAACAAGCTTTTGTGGACTACGCATCCTCGCGTACCGACGGAGCGGGAGACAAGTGGTACACTTTCAAACCCGAGCCAAACCATTATGGTGATTCATACAACCCCTCATGGAAAAATCACCCGAACCTTAGGTGGAAACAAAACCAAAACTCTCAACAAACCAATTCTTCCAACCCACCTAATCGTTTCCAATCAAGCGGTTCCTACTCGAACCGTACTTTCAACAACAATCCTTCCGGCAATGGTAGTACCAATAACTTTGAAGGATTGATGTCCCAATTTATGGCATCTCAAGAAGCTCGGATAGCTAGATTCGAATCCGAATTCAATCAGCAACAAACTGAGATGACCAATAAAATTGACAACTTGTTGAAAGCCCTCAATAACCAAGTGCTATCACCTCCACATAAGGACGCTAGGAACACAAATAGCGGACCCCAAGTAAAAGACCCTCTTCATCCAAACACGTCCACTTTGTCAACATTGTCACTATTAAACCAATTGATAGGAATGAGGATAATAGTGAACCTAATGATGAGGATAGGAAAGTCGAGGTTGATAAGGAAGTTAGGACAAGTGAGATTGAAGAAGTAGATGATGATGAGGACTACTTCAATAGGCTACCCACTAAGGAAGAGCGCGCATATCATACAAACTTATTCGATGACCCCGAGACACCATACTTCCTAGGTAGACCAATCATAGAAATAGGCGACCCTTCTAATCTCAACATACCATGCAATATCGGACATTTGCATGTGTGGAAAGCCTACATCGACCTTAGATCGCCCATAAACATCATGACTAGGGCCCACTACAACTTGATAATGAAAAATCAACTTGGGTATAGGATGTTCCCTGACAAGGGTTGGATGAGTAACTTTACGGGAAGAGTTAAGGGATTACCGGTTTATGTAGGAAACTTCACCTATGTCACCGACTTTGTAATTGTAGAAGATATCCGCCCAATAGTCGATGCATCCTTGACTCAAGTGGTTTTTGGAAAACCATTTGTTGAGGTCTCTAGAATGACTTATGAACCCTCCTTAGGGATAGTTAGATTTAAGGATGAGACCGATGAAGTAAGCTACCAAATGCCATATAAGATAGAACAATTCCAACACTTGTCAAATGTTGAGAAGGAGCTCAAGCAAGCGGTCTACTATAGGAATGATGAGGATAGAAGTAAAGGAGTAGACTATGTTATGGAAAGGATATTCGGTTTCTACAAGGATTGTTTGAAATTAGGACCGGAATATAAAACCGGGAAGGAGAATGGCCTAGGAACCGTGACCGATGATGGAGTCACGTAATGTACGTGACTTTGAGTCTAGCTACAAGACTCGTTAATAAAGAAAAGCGCTTCTTGGGAGGCAACCCAGGCTTTATTTGCTTTATTTGCTTTGTGTGTTTATTTATTTGTTTGTTTGTTTTTATTTGTTTCCGTATGTGTGTTTAATTTTTATTAGTATTGATTCATGTTCAAAACTAAATTGTGAAAATGCTTTATGTTGTTTTTAACTTCGTCTTAACTACATATAAAGGTATTTTGCAAAAGATAAGTGTAAGGGAAATCTAAATCGGTTTATTAGAACACAAATTAACATGAATCGTAATAATAATAAATTAGCATACATATTAGTATTTGTTTGAGTCAAATGCTTGTATCGAGTCATAATGATGTTTTGCAGGATTTCCAGGAAGTAAGGTAAAGGTTTTTCCAGAAATTTTCCGGAAACTTAAAATGAAAATTTTTGTCAGGTCATTTCTGACGGCGTCAGGGGTTATAACCTGACGGCGTCAGATTTAATTTCCAGAAATTTTTGAAAGTTTTGTTTTCATAAAAAGTTTTTATTAAATCTCCAACTTATAATCTCCAGGAATCTGCAAAATTATCATTCCACAAGCATTATATCCTTATATATAGATTTTTCCCGCCGATGTTATGCAGGTTTTCGTGTTTGTTTTCTCAGGTTTAACAGGTTATTTTGGACAAGGAGATGTTTTTGGAATCAAGCTTATGGCGATGCATTAGTCATGGAGCTTCAACATTATCTTTGGAGGAAGATTTAACCGTGTAATTTCATTATCTACCGAGCGAATCAGGGGAGTATTTGATTTCATTCTTTTACTTTTATGCTTTTACATCTTGTTACTTGAACATTGGGGACAATGTTCATCTTAAGTGTAAGGGGGGGTAAAAGTACGATTTTAGAGAATACAATTACGCTTGATTTTTGTTTGTTTAATAATAGATGTGTAATAAAACTGAGATAAACACCTGTTAGGGTAATTTTAGTGCCAAATTTAAAATTTTTTACAACATATAGGAGTGAAACTTTGATCTTAATGAGCGTCTCATGGATAGGAGTTATATGACTAGCACAAAACCGTACCACTAAAAAATTTTCCACCCCAAATATGTGAGGTTCGCCCCTAGAATTGGTAGGAAAAGCATTTATGCTATGATGTGTGTACCGGTAGCACTTAGATTCTAGAACTTGCGTTAGGACCATTCCGAGGCCACAAGTGAGACTACATTCGTGTAGTTAGATTTACTACATGATAAGAGGCATTAGGATTAACCCATTGTTTTACACCTGTGTTTTTGTTATAATTACATTGGCTACATTGGTCAAGTAATTCTCCCACACCCTTTGCGTTGTACTCATTTTTAGTACACGATACCCCTAGTACACCCCTCAGAGCCTATCTTTTCGTTTCGACCTTTAAGCATTTTACTTAAAGGAAGAATTTGTTTACACCCCACTAAAATGTACACCCAAATCGCCTTAGCCTACCTTGTATGCACTCATCTTTAGTGCATTATTGTTACAACATTTGTTTAAAACCCAAGTTAATTATCTAATTGATTACATGGTTGCTAAGTCGAGTCATATCCTTGTACATATTGTTTTGGGACGATTGGGACTCATGGGTAAAGTACTAGTGTAATGGAGTAATGGGGAAGAACATCATTTATTACCCCCATATGTGCTAAATGTTTTAAAAGTACTCCAAGTTTTTCAATTATCTTAATTCGAGTCATTAGATTAGTATTTGTAAAGTTATGTAAAAGTTCAAGTGTAAGGGGGATGCAATGCCCCTATGATGTATTATTTTGGATGGTAGGGTAAAAGTGTATGCAAAAAAAAAAAAAAAAAAAATCAATCAAGAAAAATACAAAAAAAATGAGAAAAAGAAAAGTAGAAAAAAACATACGGACTACCATCCCGTTTCATTTTATGTTTATTTTATGTTTTTGTTATTTTGTTATTTCGTTTCTAGCTTAAGATCGAGTCTAGTCTTGGCTTAGCAACATTGTATAGTACATGTAATTGATCAAGATCTTTAACTAGCCACCAGTAAAATATCCCTTATCCAACCAAACCGTGTTTTCCTTTTCCCTACACCTAACGTTATAACCCATTTAAAAGCCCTCTTTGATAGTTTATCTTAGGTGCTTACGCCTAGTGGAGGAGGTTTTCGATCCTTTCCCAAGCCTATGGTAATCTATTTGCTATGACAGGTAGTGAGAGATATTATCCGTTTTCACTTATGAGATTTATTTTGATGACACTTGAGAGATGTGAGTATCTAAACACTACTTGTGAGGTGCTAGTTTATAATCTCCGTGCTTATTATGATTGAAGTGGAACGAATATTTGTTGTAATTACTTTTATGTTAGCATTAAATGACCCCTAACTTGTATTTTGATTAGAATAAAAGCGCATTTGCTTGAGGACAAGCAAATCTCAAGTGTAAGGGTATTTGATGAAGCGAAAAGTGTACCGCTTTTAAGGGGTCATTTAAGCCTTAAATCGTATTTATTTGATCAAATATCGCCCTAAATCGTTTCTTTTGTCATTTTAGGTACTTTTGAGGAGAAATCTGGAAAAGGAGGCATTTTGGACGTTTTTGGAGCATTAAAGTGAAGAAAACGGCAAAGTCTCAAGAATCGGCTAAAAGTTACTCTTGACGGCGTCAAGATTTACTCTAGACGGCGTCATGCCTTGGCAAGAAAAGTTGGACGTGAAATTTACTCATGACGGGCCAGTGAAAATAGCATGTGAATTCTGACGGCGTCACGCTTTAACTTGATCAAGGGCGTCACGGCTTAAATCATAAGGGGACGGCGTCACGTTCATGGTTGGACGGCGTCAAGCCTTGATAAGCCAGAATGGATTTTTGAAGAGCTAAAGAGGGACGGCGTCAAGATGGTCATCCGGGAACCCTAAAAGCGGCGAGGTGACGGCGTCACACTCCATAAGGTGACGCCGTCAGATCCAAAAATCTATATATAGTTTTCTAATTTTTTGTCATTAGGGAGAGCTTAGTGTGTGGAATTTTGGGAGAAAACCCTAAGACGATTTTAGCTACTTTTTCAGGGCTTTTTGCCTTGAGATCTTCCATGTTTCATTGAAAGATAAGTTATCAATTAATCATTCAATATGTCTATGTGTTGTTTGATTCTATCTTATTCTTGTCTTTTGTTTAACATGTTAGGCTAAATTTATCTTGTGTTTGCTTAGATCTAATGAAACCTAGCTATTGATTATTGGTTGTTAGTGTGTTATTAGTTGTATTGGATGATTGTTTATCTATGTTAGGCTTAAGAAAACTGGCTAACTTCCTATTCGGTAACTTGCTTGAACGTCTTAAGAAACATGAACCAAATGCGTACTAAAGGTTTTTATGGTTGTATTTAATGCACAAGCGAATTCTAGTGATCCCATGTTAGGAGCTTCCTAGCCGGCTCGACATAGGAGTGAAGTAGGAGCTTGTAGAGTTGGGGAAGTAAGTACGCCACCCCACGAATGGTATTAAGGAGTACACCCGTCATCCACGCGACTATTACACACTAATTAACCGGTAAAAGATAGTTAGGGAGTAAGGAAATCTAAGTAAACACATTTCTCTACACATAAGTTTCTCACCACATTTTCATTTTTGTTATTTTATTTTATTGCATTCGTAGTAATTTGGGTTAGTTGACTAGCAACTAATTCCGCCCACTCCTTCAAACCCGAGATTTTACTTGCTTTCATAAAATTATAAAAACATAAAAAAGAATCTTCCTCAACCCTTAGACCTAATTAGAGTAGCCTTTCATACCTAACGAACACTATTCCCTGTGGAGAACGATCAATCCCCCGTACTTACCACTACACTATACTACATCGGTCAGGTACACTGCCTGGTGGGGTTGTAAGCCTCTTGAGATCCCTCGAGAGGTAAAACCTGTTGTAAGGTTACAAAACCACGCAATCACTTGCAATCCCCACCAGGCAGTGTACCTGACCGATGTAGTATAGTGAAGTGGCAAGTACCGGGGGATTGATCGTTCTCTAAGGGAATAGTGTCGTTAGGATTGAAAAACTACTCTAATAGGTCTAAGGGTGAGGGAAGATTCTTTTTGTATTTTTATATTTTTATGAAAGCAAGTAAAATCTCGGGTTTGAAGGAGTGGGCGGAATTAGTTGCTAGTCAACTAACCCAAATAACTACAATTGCAAATAAAATAAAATAACTGAAAATGAAAAGGTTGTGGAACTTATATGGAGAGAAATGTGTTTACTTAGATTTCCTTACTCCCTAACTATCTTTTACCGGTTGATTAGTGTGTATTAATTGCGTGGATGACGGGTGTATTCCTTAATACCAATCGTGGGGTGGCGTACGTACTTCCCCAACTCTACAAGCTCCTGCTTCACTCCTATGTCGAGCCGGCTAAGAAGCTCCTAACATGGGATCACTAGAATTCGCTCATGCATTAAATACAACCATAAAAACCTTAGTACGCATTGGTTCATGTTTCTTAAGACGTTCAAGCAAGTTACCGTATAGGAGGTTAGCCAGTTTTCTTAAGCCTAACATCGATAAACAATCATCCAATACAATTAATAACACACCAACAACCAATAATCAATAGTTAGGTTTCATTAGATCTAAGCAAACACAAGATAAATCTAGCCTAGCATGTTAAATAAAAGACAAGAACAAGATATAATCAAACAACACATAGACATATTGAATGATTAATTGATTACTTATTTTCAATTGAACATGGGAGATCCAAGGGTATAAAACCCTTAAAAATGGCAGAAAAATCGTCTTAGGGTTTCTCCTCACAAAGTTGCACACTAATGACTAAAAATTATGAAAATATATATAGGAAAACAGATCTGACGACGTCACGTTATAGAGCTGATGCCGTCACCTCGCCGCGGTTAGGGTTTCTTGATGGCCTTCTTGACGCCGTCCCCTTTTAATCCTCCAAAATCCTCTCTGGCGCGTCAAGGGTTGACGCTGTCAGGATTGGGCTTGACGCCATCACAGGTACTTTCCAGCAGATTTTTGAGACTTTGTCGTTTTCTTCACTTTTATGCTCCAAAAACGTCCAAAATGCTTCCTTTTCCAGATTTCATCTCCAAAGTACCTAAAATGACAAAAGGAACGATTTAGGGCAATATTTGATCAAATAAATACGATTTAGGGCTTAAATGACCCCCTAAAAGCGGTACACTTTTCGCTTCATCAAATACCCTTACACTTGAGATTTGCTTGTCCTCAAGCAAATGCACTTTTATTCTAATCAAAATACAAGTTAGGGGTCATTTAACGCTAATATAAAAGTAATTACAACAAATAGTCGTTCTACTTTAATCATAATAAGCACGGAGATTACAGACTAGCACCTCACAAGTAGTGTTTATATACTCACATCTCTCAGGTGTCATAAAATATATCTCATAAATGAAAATGAATAATATCTCTCACTACCTGTCATAGCAAATAGATTACCATAGGCTTGGGAAAGGATCAAAAACCTCCTCCACTAGGCGTAAGCACCTAAGATAAACTATCAAATAGGGCTTTTAAACGGGTTATAACGTTAGGTGTAGGGATATGATAAACACGGTTTTGTTGGATAAAGGATATTTTACTGGTGGCGAGTTAAAGATCTTGATTAATTACATGTACAATATGGCGTTGCTAAGCCAAGACTAGACTCGACTTAAGCTAATGAAAGAAATAACAAAAAGATAAAATAAACATAAATTGAAACGGGATGGTAGTCCGTATGTTTTTTCTACTTTTTTTTTTTTTTTTTTTTTTTTTTTTTTTTTTTTTTTTGCATACACTCTTGCCCTACCATCCAAAATAATACATCGCAGGGGGTTGTATCCCCCTTACACTTGAACTTTTACATAACTTTACAATTAACTATTCTAATGACTCGAATTAAGATAATCGAAACACTTGGAGTACTTTTAAAATATTTAGCACATATGGGGGTAATAATGTTGTTCTTCCCCATTACTCCATTACACTAGTACTTTACCCATGAGTCCCAATCGTCCCAAAACAATATGTACAAGGATATGACTCGACTTAGCAACCATGTAATCAATTAGATAATTAACTTGGGGTTTAAACAAATGTTGTCACAATAATGCACTAAAAATGAGTGCATACAATGTAGGCTAAGGCGATTTGGGTGTACATTTAAGTGGGGTGTAAACAAATTCTTCCTTTAAGTAAAATGCTTAAAGTTAGAAACGAAAAGATAGGCTCTGAGGGGTGTATTAGGGGTATCGTGTACTAAAAATGAGTACAACGCAAAGGGTGTGGGAGAATTACTTGACCAATGTAGCCAATGTAATTATAACAAAAACGCAGGTGTAAAACAATGGGTTAATCCTAATGCCTCTTATCATGTAGTAAATCTAACTACACGAATGTAGTCTCACTTGTGGCCTCGGAATGGTCCTAACGCAAGTTCTAGAATCTAAGTGCTACCGGTACACACATCATAGCATAAATGCTTTTCATACCAATTCTAGGGGCGAACCTCACATATTTGGGGGTGGAAAATTTTTTAGTGGTACGGTTTTGTGCTAGTCATATAACTCCTATCCATGAGACGCTCATTAAGACCAAAGTTTCACTCCTATATGTTGTAAAAAAATTTAAATTTGGCACTAAAATTGCCTTAACAGGTATTTCTCTTAGTTTTATTACACATCTACCATTAAACAAACGAAAAATCAAGCGTAATAGCATTCTCTAAAGTATCGTACTTTACCCCCCTTAAACTTAAGATGAACATTGTCCCCAATGTTCAAATAACAAGATGTAAAAGTAAATAAGGTAAAAGAATGAAATCAAATACTCCCCTGATTCGCTCGGTGGATAAAGGGGTAACATGGTTAGATCTTCTTCCAAGGTAATGTTGAAGCTTCAAGACTAAAACATTGCCAAAAGCTTGATTCCACAAACATTTTCTTGTCCAAAATAACCTGTTAAACCTGAGAAAACAAACACGAAAACCTGCATAACATCGGCGGGATAAATCTGTATAAGGATATAATGCTTGTGGAATGATTATTTTGCAGATTCCTGGAGTTTATAAGTTAGAGATTTAATAAAGCATTTTATGATTCCGGAAGAAAAACAAAACTTTCAAAAATTTCAGAAAATTAAAACCTGACGCCGTCAGACTGGGGTCTGACGCCGTCAGAAATGATCTGACAGAATTCTCATGTTAAGTTTCCGGAAAATTTCTGGAAAAACCTATACCTTACTTCCTGGAATTCCTACAAAATATCATTATGACTCGATACAAGCATTTGACTCAAACAATTACTAATATGTATGTTAATTTATTATTGTTATGATTCATGTTCATTTGTTCTAATAAACCGATTTGGATTTCCCTTACACTTAACTTTTGCAAAATACCTTTATATGTAGTTAAGACGAAGTTAAAAACAAGATAAAGCATTTTCACAATTTTGTTTCGAACATGAATCAATAATAATAAAAATTAAACATACATACGGAAGCAAATAAAATCAAACAAACAAATAAATAAACACACAAAGCAAATAAAGCTTGGGTTGCCTCCCAAGAAGCGCTTTTCTTTATTAACGAGTCTTGTAGCTAGACTCAAAGTCACGCTTATCTAGTGTCGCTTATGCTCACGTACCCGAGTGTGAGCCATCTAATTGTTGCCTCATCTTTCTTGTACTCATCATTCAGCTCCAGACATCCATGATAATATCTCTTATTTTTCTCATGTGGATATTTGAGCCCCTTTCTCTTATCATTCTCACTTAACAAGTCAATAGGCACAAGTTTATTGCAAGATTCAATGGAGAAGTTCTTAAACCTAGGATGTAATCGGGGCATTTGGTAAACAAAATCTTCATCCCCATCCGAGAATGTAATTAACCCGTCCACAAGTTTCTCGTCAAGGTTGGTCAACCTTTTGAAGGGTTCTCCAAAAATGACTTGGGTTAATTTGTTATCAATAAATTCTCCTAAGTTCTCCATAACCATAAAATCCACCAAATACACAAAACTTCCTACGAATACGTGTAGTGGCTTAATCCTAGCAACAATGTTATCTCCTTGATATTCTAGCTCATCTACCATGATTTTATTATAATTAGCGCGAGAGATAATGTTCATAGGCAAAGATGAGTTAAGATAAGCATGAAAACTATGATAACCAATTTTACATGGAAATTGCATGTTAAAGAGGCTATCCTTGTCGATCTTAGTCCTAGGGTCAACATACTTAAAGGGATCAATTTCCTCTTTTCTCCATTCCTCGTTAACTACTTCTCCATTACCAGCATCCTCATCGGAGTCTGAGTCGTAAAATGGACTAACTGCATAGTCATTCTCATGGTCAGACTCCTCCATCTCAGAATTGTTATCAAAGTGATGGCCGGGTGAAAGGTTGTTGTTTTCTACGATGGGGGCGGGAACGGGTAGTTGGAAGTTTGCACGGCGGAAAATACGAATAACAGGGATCAAGCGATCACTATTACTCATGAGGTAGGTGGAAGGTGTCACAAACAAAAGTACAAAGAAATAAGATAGACTAAAGAAAACCTAGAAGAATAAAATAAAAATCTCACAAGAAAGGAATCTAGTGAGTAGACCTAATAAAATAAAAATTCAACCTAAACAATAACTATTCCCCGGCAGCGGCGCCAAAAACTTGATGCGTGGTTTTGCGACCTTACAACAGGTTTTACCTCTCGAGGGATCTCAAGAGGCTTGCAATCCCCACCAGGCAGTGTACCTGATCGATGTAGTATAGTAAAGTGGCAAGTACCGGGGGATTGATCGTTCTCTAGGGGAATAGTGTCGTTAGGATTGAAAAACTACTCTAATAGGTCTAATGGTAAGGGAAGATTCTTTTTGTATTTTTATATTTTTATAAAAGCAAGTAAAATCTCGGGTTTGAAGGAGTGGGCGGAATTAGTTGCTAGTCAACTAACCCAAATAACTACAAATGCAATTAAAATAAAATAACTGAAAATAAAAAGGTTGTGGAACTTATATGGAGAGAAATGTGTTTACTTAGATTTCCTTACTCCCTAACTATCTTTTACCGGTTGATTAGTGTGTATTAATTGCGTGGATGACGGGTGTATTCCTTAATACCAATCGTGGGGTGGCGTACGTACTTCCCCAACTCTACAAGCTCCTACTTCACTCCTATGTTGAGCCGGCTAAGAAGCTCCTAACATGGGATCACTAGAATTCGCTCATGCATTAAATACAACCATAAAAACCTTAGTACGCATTGGTTCATGTTTCTTAAGACGTTCAAGCAAGTTACCGTATAGGAGGTTAGCCAGTTTTCTTAAGCCTAACATCGATAAACAATCATCCAATACAATTAATAACACACCAACAACCAATAATCAATAGTTAGGTTTCATTAGATCTAAGCAAACACAAGATAAATCTAGCCTAGCATGTTAAATAAAAGACAAGAACAAGATATAATCAAACAACACATAGACATATTGAATGATTAATTGATTACTTATCTTCAATTGAACATGGGAGATCCAAGGGTATAAAACCCTTAAAAATGGCAGAAAAATCGTCTTAGGGTTTCTCCTCACAAAGTTGCACACTAATGACTAAAAATTATGAAAATATATATAGGAAAACAGATCTGACGGCGTCACATTATAGAGCTGACGCCGTCACCTCGCCGCGGTTAGGGTTTCTTGATGGCCTTCTTGACGCCGTCCCCTTTTAATCCTCCAAAATCCTCTCTGGCGCGTCAAGGGTTGACGCTGTCAGGATTGGGCTTGACGCCGTCACAAGTACTTTCCAGCAGATTTTTGAGACTTTGTCGTTTTCTTCACTTTTATGCTCCAAAAACGTCCAAAATGCTTCCTTTTTCAGATTTCATCTCCAAAGTACCTAAAATGACAAAAGGAACGATTTAGGGCAATATTTGATCAAATAAATACGATTTAGGGCTTAAATGACCCCCTAAAAGCGGTACACTTTTCGCTTCATCAAGTGTTTTTCTCATTTCCTTGTGTCCCAATCAGCCGAAACCTTCAAGAGGTGTTCGAATTTTGTTTTTCCAAAAACAAAATCGTTTTGTGTTTTATTAAACTAGCATTTACATTAATTTGGTATTAGTACGTGTGTACAAGAACGTAGTATTAACTCAATATAGTTAATATCTTGGATTGAATTACAAAACGGTAAGGGGTAATTCGTTAATCCAATTATAAACCCAAATTAGGGTTCATGATCTTGATTGAAGGATTATTGAAGTTGATTCTTGTTTAGTTCGAATCAAAGGTACGTTTGCTTTATTATTCGGTTAATTCTTTATGTGATAAATAGATCCTACGCTTCCGCATGTGTATGATGATTTCTTGTTTAATATATGAACTAGTCATGATTATTAAATTCTAACATCATTTTGTGTATTTTATTTTGTAAATATTAAAAGGTTCTAGCATACATCGTATACAAATTATAAAATATTCAACTTATGACTCATTTTCTTTTTAACAACAAAAATGCATTTACTTTTTGAAATGCAAAAATGCATTTCATTATTACAATTCACCTTCGTTTTTCTTTCTCCAAATTTTGTTAAAAAATGGCAAAATATCATCTGCACACATCTATACTACATTATAAAGCATTTGAGAGTTGCTATAAAAGGAAGTCTTAGAATTTTAAGATGAAAAAATTACTATAAAAGGAAAATTAAAAAATTAATGTAAAATTAGAAAATTTAATTCTCATTTAAACCATATAGTAACCCCCTCCAATAATAATACACACTAAACTTATAACTACCAATTTAATGCTAACATTTGAAAAATAAAAGTGTTAACTATTTACACTGTTAATAATTTAGACGTTCTACTTTCAAAAAACATATATCTGCTACGTTATAAAGTATTTGGAACATGCTAAATAAGGAAGTTTTAAAATGAGAAACATTTTCTCGCCACAAAATAGTCATCGGGTACCACCGCCGCATTGCGCGGATACCCTTCTAGTTAAATTATATGTATAATCCAATTGGTCTTAGCTGAAACTCAAAACCACATCAACTTAATTAAAGTGCACTTGTACTCTCACAATTACCGCTAAGCTAAAGTCACATTGATTATTCGTACTTCCATATATTTTTATTTATTTATTTTTTACTGAGAGGTATCATCACCCCTTGTACTTTATGCCATTTTGTGAGTTGGGAGTGGAATTGGTTGATCAATGTCTGCTCAAGTGTTCTCAAGTCTTTCTAATTTAGAGAACGGCATGGGGATGGTCTTAGCTTGATACCCCTATTATGTTCCCTTGATTTTTGATCCTCGATATTTCTCTAGGTGAAGTTGACAATCTAAACTTTTCCAATTTGCATAACTTTTGCATATAAATAAATAACATATTTGTTTTTCGTTCATATATTGTTTTCGGATAGACTTTAGCATTTTGGGAAGTAAAAAATGGGCATAGATAGAAATCCCTTTTGTATTTTAGCTGTGGAGAATTTTGACATGTTCTATGTGCCTAAGGTGACTGAGGACCAAGTTATGCTGGGGATTTTCCTAAGATACTTACAGGGGCAAGCTAAGAGATGGATTAAAAGTGAACCTATGGGTGCTATCATTACTTAGGCTACCATAAAGAGCAAGTTTCTTGCTAAGTATTTCCTACCATCTAAGGCTGCAAGGCAAGTTGAGGAGACTCACAACTAAGATGCGTGGTTTTGCGACCTTACAACAGGTTTTACCTCTCAAGGGATCTCGAGAGGCTTACAACCCCACCAGACAGTGTACCTGACCAATGTAGTATAGTGTAGTGGTAAGTATGGGGGATTGATCGTTCTCCACAGGGAATAGTGTCGTTAGGATTGAAAAACTACTCTAATAGGTCTAGGAGTGAGAGAAGATTCTTTTTTATGTTTTTATATTTTTATGAAAGCAAGTAAAATCTCGGGTTTGAAGGAGTGGGCGGAATTAGTTGCTAGTCAACTAACCCAAATTACTACGAATGCAAATAAAATAAAATAACAGAAAATGAAAAGGTGGTAAAACTTGTGTGGAGAGAAATGTGTTTACTTAGATTTCCTTACTCCCTAACTATCTTTTACCGGTTGATTAGTGTGTATTAATCGCGTGGATGACGGGTGTATTCCTTAATACCAATCGTGGGGTGGCGTACGTACTTCCCCAACTCTACAAGCTCCTACTTCACTCCTATGTCGAGCCGGCTAGGAAGCTCCTAACATGGGATCACTAGAATTCGCTTGTGCATTAAATACAACCATAAAAACCTTAGTACGCATTGGTTCATGCTTCTTAAGACGTTCAAGCAAGTTACCGAATAGGAGGTTAGCCAGTTTTCTTAAGCCTAACATAGATAAACAATCATCCAATACAACTAATAACACACTAATAACCAATAATCAATATTTAGGTTTCATTAGATCTAAGCAAACACAAAGAAAACCTAGCCTAGCATGTTAAACAAAAGACAAGAACAAGATAGAATCAAACAACACATAGACATATTGAATGATTAATTGATAACTTATCTTTAATGTAACATGGAAGATCTCAAGGCAAAAAGCCTTGAAAAAGCTGCTAAAATCGTCTTAGGGTTTTTCACACACAAAGTTCCACACTAATGACAAAAAATTGCAAAACTATATATAGAGATTAAGGTCTAACGGCGTCACGTTGTAGATTCTGACGCCGTCACCTCGCCGCTTTTAGGGTTCCCGGATGGCCTTCCTGATGCCGTCCCTCTTTAGACCTCCAAAATCCGTTCTGACTTATCAAGGCTTGACGCCGTCAGAAATAAGCTTGACGCCGTCCCTCTTTAAATTAAGCCGTGACGACCTTGATCACTTCAAAGGGTGACGCCGTCAGATTTTCCATGCAAAATTCTCTGGCTTATCATGAGTAATTTTCATATCCACCTTTTTCTTGCCAAGCCATGACGCCGTCCAGGGCAATCCCTGACGCCGTCAAAGGTACTTTTCAGCCGATTTTGAGACTTTGTCGTTTTCTTCACTTTTATGCTCCAAAAACGTCCAAAATGCTTCCTTTTCCAGATTTCTTCCCAAAAGTACCTAAAATGACAAAAGGAACGATTTAGGGCAATATTTGATCAAATAAATACGATTTAGGGCTTAAATGACCCCTTAAAAGCGGTACACTTTTCGCTTCATCAGAGACTCACAACTAAAACAAGAAGTTGACGAGACACTTTACAAGGCTTGGGAAAGGTATAAAAAATTATTATTTGAATGTCCTCAACATAATCTAAATTATATGCGGGATGTGGTGATTTTCTATTAGGGCTTAGACGTGCCCACCCATCTGTTGCTGGATTCTCAGGGTCCCATTCCTAAGATGAATCCCGCCAATCGAAAGAATGTCATTCAAGGCATGACCGATCATTCACAGATGTGGCACGATGGTGCAAGTAGGAGAGAAAAGGAGGTGGCAATGAGGGATTAGATGTCATTACTGCTAAGATTGACAACCTAGGGTGTGAAATGAAAAGGGTAACTGATAAGGTACACGCTATTCAGGTTGGTTGTGAACTTTGTGAAGGTTTTCACCTTTCTAAAGATTTTCCCTTGAAAGAAGAAAGTAAAGTGGTGGAAGAAGTTAAGTATGGAGGATTCTATGGTAGGCCTTATCAAGGTAATCTAGGTAGGTACAAGCAAGGAACACTACCTCTTTGTCAAGGATGAGAACAAACCGGGATTTGATTAAAAGAGGCAATCTTTAGAAGATTCTCTAAAGAAGTTCTTGGAAGAATCGGCTAAGAGGCATGCGGAAAATGAAGAGTCGATGAAGAAAAGCGAGGAGCTCAGGAAAGATACACGGGGTAGGAAAGAGCGTTACACGAGTTTACAAACCGCTATTCATTACAAAAGGCAGAGGCATATGACGAGGTAATAGTGTCGAAGTTTGACTTATATAAAGTCAAAATGGTAAAATTTTCCATGTAACAAGTAGTCATTGTTGAGAATTTTAGACAAGATTGCGATAAGAAGAGTTGTTATGGCGGATTGCAAGTTATGTTTATGTATAGTAAGTTAGAATTTGCACGATCATTTAGATCGTTGCAAGGTTGTGGCCTAGAGAGCATGAGAATAAGATGCATGTATATGATGTGAATTTAGTTTTAGATAGTTTTAGACGAGAGATTTCGGGGACGAAATCTAAATAAGGGGGATAGAATTGTAACACCCGTTTCCCGAGTGCTTGGACCCCACCCTAGATGAAAGTAGATAAAGACCTTATGTGATTGGTCAGTCAACGAATGATGCATTGTGGTCAAACCTAATAGTCAAAATATGACTAAAGTGGTTATGTAAAATATGATGTATAATTAAAGGGATATAAGTTGCCATTGTGGTAAATATGTTAAAGGTATTATAAGTTAGTTGTGGCTAAAGTAAGAAGAAAGAGACTCGAGGGACCATTTTTGCCAATGGCCCAAACTTGTGCCTAGATAATTATTTATCCAGGAAAGTCTAGATAATTCTATCATTTTATTGAGGCTTGTGGAGTCCCGTTTTTAAAGAGAAAAGGGAGGGAAGAAAGTGGGTCTTGATGATTCTAGGAAGAAAAAGATGAAGTTCTTATGTTTATGGTTCTTATTAGCAATGATCCTCCACAAGTAAGTATTCCATCTTAATGATTACTGAGGTTAAAGTTTATGGGTTAAGTGGGTTTTCATCATATGATCATGATATGATCATATGATGATATGGTAAGAATGATGGGTAAGCTTAGGTGGGCTTTATAACCCTTGATCATGATTTATTATGCTATGTGTTAAGGTTTATATGATGTTATGATTTAGGGTGTTATGAGGATGATGATGATGATGGAAGATTGTTATGATGATTATGTTCTTGATGTTATGTAGCTTAGATTAAGGTAAGTAACTTGGACTAAAACATGTGTTATATGTGTGTTATCCATATATGTGGTATAATTGTGGTAAAGTTAGTATTTGGCTTGAGTTATGTGATGAATGTTATGTTAGCTTATGTGATGAAGGTTATGTTAGCTTATGTGATGAAGGTTATGTGGTAGATTGAATGTTATGGTTTGATGGCCAAGTAAGTGATTATGTTGCTTATGTATTATATGTGTATGATATGTGTTTTATGTCGGGTTACTTACTAAGCGAAAGCTTATGGTTTAGTTGTCTAACCCTTTTGTAGGTCCTTGTGTTTATGGATGGCGTGGAATAAGGAGTATGATACATGTATGCGGAAGGATAGGATATTGGTAAGAATTTAGAGCTTAGGTAGATACCGAGCTCAAGTGTAAAGTTTGTACCCCCGTGAGTCAAGTAGTGCTTTGAAATGAGTAGACAAGTGTTAAATTGTATGTCAAGAGTTGTATAACGATTTGGTAGTCATTGGGTAAGTCAAAGCATGTTTTATGTGTTTATGGTTCAAGTTAAAGGGGCGTTTGGTTTAAGCGTAGACGTACCCATTTTGGATAGTAAACGGTTCAAGTGTCATTGGAACGTGTTTGATATGTTAAGTTATTGATGTCGGTCAAGTTTGGTGTACAAGGGAAGTCGTATGGGTTGTTTGTAGTGAAAATGGGTCAAAACGGGTTATTTGCATAACCCGTCTCATTTGTAAAGTACCCTTTCGGGAAGTCGTTCGGTAAATATTTTTGTATGAAAATGAGCCCATTGATATACTAAGTAAATCTGGAAAGTTTGGTTCGATAACGAGTTCGGGAGGTCGGGTTTCCAAGACGGGATTTTGAAAACCAATTCGGGCGAACAGCAAGGTTAAACCGCCGCGGTTCAGCCTGATTTTGGGGCCAAACCGGCGGTTGGGTTTTCCCAGCCGGCGGTTTGGCAGAATTTTCAGATTTTCGTAATTTTTGAAAAATCATATCTTTTAAACCGTAAGTCGTCACGGGTCGTGCCACCCGTCGTTTTGAAGGTAATTGAGTGTACTTTCATTTAAAAATAGTCGCAAGTCCTGAATGTGTACCAATTTTTGTCAGTTGTCAAAAGCGTGACCGGATGTCCATAAAAATCAAGTGTTTTCGCCTAAAAAGATTTAATTTTTGGTCAAAGCGGGCACGGGGTGTAACATATATTACTTGCGAAAAAGTCAAATATAGGATGTTTCCTACAAACATATTTAGATTTTTCTTTGTTTTGTTTGATCCATTGCATTAAGCTAGAAGTTAAAGGTGTGTTTGGTAGAGAGAAATTAAAAGAAATGAATTGAGGTAGAGAATAGAAATGTCAAATGTATGGAAATGAAATTGGCTGGGAAAATTTTTAACAACTCCACTGTTTGGGAAAGTTGGAGAAATGAAATAAAAAAAAAACATTTTTTAAATGTTGTTCATCCTTTTTTAATTGATTCCAGAGTTGTTGTTCAATTTTTATATTAAACAAAACATTATAATCTCACAACCAATCAAACAAATCAAGATTCACAACCAAGATACGCAAACCCAAATACTTCGACTGAACTATTATTATTAATCCCTGTATGTTTTTCAATGGCAACCAAGATCGACAACCATTGTTTAAATAATCAAAACTAAACGTGTTTAAATAATTAAAACTAAGATTTAAAACAAAGATCCTATCAAACGAATCAAGATCCAGTTTCCATAGCTTTTTAATTACTTGTCACATTGTTTAAATAATCCAAACTCACAATGAAAATCTTGAATACAAACATAGAACAAATTTGCTACATGTTCTACAAGATCCGACTGAGATGACAACGAGATGCAGTAACAAATATTCGACGTCTACAAGAATTAGAGGAAGATAAGGGGAGACCAGGTGAAGAAGAACATGAAACTAGTGGATTTTGGGACAAGGGTTTTACAGGCTTGTAACAAATTGGGTGGAATGTGAGGGTCACGTGCTTGTGTCCTCTTACACCTCCCTTTTTTACTAGTATGTTTTAATATTAAAAAAAAAAGAAAAAAAAGTGGAGAATTAAAGAGCCTGCTCATTTCCAAAACAAAAGAGATGGAAATCAAAATGCAAAGGGCCACTTTCTCGAGAAATACTATATCTCCATTTTTTTTTATTTCTTTGTCAAACCAAACATAAAATCATTTCCATTTATTTACCCTCATTTCTCTTAACCAAACACACCCTAAAGGTGTAGTCTTACTAGTGACAATAAGATTGTATGACAAGATACACATAAGAAACGCTATTGGATCACCTAGGAGGGATTAAGCAGACCTATTTGACCTGTGTTAGATGTTGGCCGAGGAGCTTAATTGTTAGTAAATCCATTATAGGGGGTGTTGGCCGAGGAGCTTAATTGCTTAATGTAGTTTGAGAAAGCTACTAGGCTCCTTTAATTAAGCTTATTTTAAAGAGCTTATAGTCAAATGATCTTTTTGAGAATCATTAATACAATAAGCTTATGCTTACCCAAACGCCTTCTTATCGGCAATATTGTTAGATGATAGGTTAAGGCCCAAGTCTAAATACTTAACGTCTATTAGGTTTAGGGTTATGTTAGTTTACTCTCTAATAGACCCTAAGTTATCAAAACTGAGCTAAGTTTTTTTTTTTTGCTTTTTGTTTTTTTTCCTCACTTAATGAGTTGTTCAAACCTTTGTTTCATCTTAATGGGAAGGTTCCTCTATCTTTCAATTAAATGGCTAATCTAGTAATATTTCCAAACCACTTAATTTAGTAAACAACCCCCAAGTCTTTAAACTTGAGCATTAACCTAAACCTATCATCTAAGGCTAGATGGCAAGGATAATAATTTTTCACCTTACACCTCAGCGTCACCTCAGCTTTCTCTCTCCTCTCACTTGTCCTCACTTCACTTCACCTTTTAGTGGGCAAGGCATGCTTCACTTCACCTTAACTCCCATTTTTTTAATACTTATTACGAATTATAGAAACGTAAATAGACGAAAATAAAAACGCGAACGTACGAAATTAAAAAAATACATAAACTTCAAATATTAAACATAGTACATAAACCGGGGAATATTAAAACAATACATAAACTACGATTATTAAAGACGCAAACATACGAAAGTAAAACATTACATAAACTTCGAAATTAAAACTAAAAGTTGAAACCCCACTTCGCTTTCATCCCCGCACTAACCTCGTCCATGGCTCTGCGTGCATCCCCAGTCAAATGTTCATATGGCTGCATATAGAACATTATGTCTTTTTGTTTTGATTTATATTCACTCACCTCCACTTCCTTCCTTTTTGTCGCCATCCATTCAGCCCGTTCTTTCCTATTCAATTCATTGGCACGTTCGACTTGCTGTGCCATCTTCGATATCATCATCTTAGCCAATGCCTCGTCATTCATAGTTGCTAACGATCCCGACTTATTCACACTTTTTTTTTCTAAAGCTTTCGATTTGTCCATTCCCCTTCCTCGTGTTACCTTTGGAACTATCTTCGGATACATGACTCCAACCTTTACACAAAGCAATTTCTTCTTCTTGGGTCCATGGAATGTTCCGTAGTGGCTCATCGGTTTGAGCCGGCCTCTTTTGGCGTCTTTTCGGCTTCGCTATAACCGGTGGTGGTGACGGGGTTGTGGCCTCGGCGGGAGATTCTTCATGTTGAGTGTTTTGATAATAAGACTCATCAAATTGAGGTTCGTACAAATCCTCATTTCGATATGAAGAAACGAGAGACATGGGTTGGTGGGTATGATGTTGTGATGACAAACCACCAATTTGGGTTTGTGACATATCAAACGGGTACGCGTTACGTTGGGCCGAGAATTGGCTAAACGCGTTTTGTTGGTGTTGTTGTGAGAATTGGCTAAAGGCTTGTTGTTGTGGGTATGGATTACGGTATGGTAGGTTTGTGTAGTTTTGGTTATAAAAGAATGATTGTGGTCGTAAGTTGATTTGTTGGTTTGGCGGGGGAGTATTTCCTAGATTGAAGATTCCTTCGGGTGTTGGGGGATTGCTTTGGGAATTTCTTTGTTGGGGACGTTTGATGTTTCGAGGAGTGTTTTCTTGAGATATTTTTTTTATAAAAAGATGAATGTTAAAAAAAGTTGAGATGTTGTAAAAGATTTGAGATTGTGTTTAAAAAGTGTGTTTTGGGGTATTTATAAAAGAGAAAAATTGGGGTGCTGTGATTTTTTTTTTAGTATGCAACGGATACTAACGTTTATATTGTACAAGTGGGGCCCCATTTTTTCTTCAAATCTGCAAGGTGAACGTTTCACCATAAGTATTATTGGGGTGTGTGAATCGCGCGTAAGGATGCATGGTGGGCAAGATGAATCACGCGTGAGTTTGCAAAATGGTGAGGGCATCACCATGCCTTGCCGAATAGCCTAACAAATATGTGTGCAAATTCAACATTGAAACTAACACAATGGTTTTCTTAACACCAATTTCAATCTCATTGCCTTGCTTCAATTCCTTAATAGGAATTCAATTACATCTCATTATAGAATTATATACTCGATAATATACAAACATGAAACTAATAGGGATTCTCTGCTTGAATATTATTTTTCTCTGATGGACGATTTGGTTTAAAATAGTTTGGTTTTCTTATCATAGGAATAGCATATAAAGTTATTATGTATTTAATCTATATGCTTATCTAAAAATAGTAATTATTTCATTAAACGATGAGCCTATTTGGAATTTTTTGTTGGGACCAATATCCATAAAAGTATAAATCTAGTTCTTTGCTTTTGATTATTGAAGAGACTTATAAATAAACTTCGACTCCTCATAGAGTCATAGTCATAATAGTATAGTAGCAATTATTGCATGCATAAGACCATTTTCTTCCCTTCATATTTACATGATGTTAAAATGATACTAGCATTTTTCACATTGACAATAAAAATCCCAAAATTAGCAACATACCTCAGTTGGTTTCAAAACCTATATAAAAGATTTATCATATCAATAATCATAGCTTATGGTTTTAAACTTTTTAGAGCACTCTCAATCATAACCCGGAGTTAAACTTTATCACACTGCCACGTCAGCTTTAACCCTTTCACCTTTAACTAAAAAAAAAACTCTTTCAATCATAACTCACCTTTAACTTACCTTTAACTCAACTATTTTCAAAATCAACCCTTAAACTATAATTAATACTTCATTTAACATCTAACATAAAATTTTAAACACGAATTACATTAATCATTAAAGTCAAAACACAAATTAAATTAAACATTAAATTTAAAACACAATACATAGTACGATTAGTAGAAACTAAAACTACAAATTAAGAAAATGAATCATCTAAAACCCAACCGTCCTCACTCGAAGAGGACGTAAACTCCCCATAACTTCCAAACCAGTTTCTCTCCTGCTCCATACGAGCAGCTTTCTCTTCTAGTTCGCGTTGTTCCATTTCTCTCCTCACTTCCTCATCTTGCTCCAGAAGTCAGAGTTGATCCTCACTCAGTCCAAACGGATTTGGATCTTGTTCAACAACCGGTGGATTTGGTTGTTGTTCAACAACTGGTGGATTTGGTTGTTGTTCCACAACCGGTGGATTGTTGGCCGGTTCATTTTTCGGTGTGAACACCGGAAAGATATCTTCCGGTGGAGTGTTCACCGGTTCATTTGGAAATTGCTGGGTAAAGTCTTGTTGTTCTAGAAATTGTTGGGAGAAGTCACGGTGAGTAGGAAATTGTTGGGAGAAGTCATGGTGAGTTGGGAATTGTTGGGAGAAATCTTTGCGAGACATTGTTGAGAATCTGTGTGTGAGTTGTGTGTGTGATAATATTACTCTGGTGGTGTATATATAGGCACCATGAAATTTGAATTTGAAATTAAATTATCCCGCTTGTAGCTCAATTTTGAATTTGAATTTGATTATCCCGCTTAAGAACTAAGTGGGTGTTTTGTAAATTTTTTTAAAACACAACGGATACATAGTACTTTAGAGGGGGTAGAAATTATTATTATTATTATTATTTTTATTTATTTTTAATTTAGAAATCACCTTAACGTGGCGTTAAGGGGTTAACGCAGTAACGCATCCTTAACGTACACGCTTTCATTGTTTAACGCAGGTTAAAGTACCAAATTCCACCCTTTAACGCACCTAGTGCGTGATCTGTTGAATGTGCTCTTACTATACTTTAGTCTACGTTTGGCACACAAACTTATAAACTAGGGTGCTATATATGAAAGTCATTTTATTTAAAGGTGATCAACATGTTTTCTTTTTCTTTATAAACTTCTTTGGACCTACTTATAGTTTATGAGAGCTTTTCAAAATATGACAAAATGACTTCTTTTGAGAAATTATCCCCAAGTATGTCACCATCACCACGGATATTTTGAGAAATAGTTTTTGGGACCGATGTATCTCTATTTTAATTACCGAAAATGGAGGTAGTAATAATGTGCTCATTGAAGAGCGAGCCCCAATTTTTTTGTTGAGGAAAATCTTTTATAACGAGGTGAGCTACGGACCGCCGCGTTGCGGCGGGGCATTGTTTCACGCCGTTGATAATTACACGGTATTTTTATTGTTACACCATAAGTAAATACCATTCAATAAAACTTGTAAACGTATGTTAAACAAACAAAATTTTAGACATATTTTGAATTTCGTAACAAACTTAAAACTATAATTGTATAATCCGAAAACACAAAAACATGGAATTCAAGTTTTAATTACAAATTCGCAGCAGTTTGTAACGAATATCATACAACCAAATCTCAGTTGTAAACTTGTAATTAGAACTTACTTTGGATCCTACTAACTGTATGTTTAGTAATCAACTCTAGCGTCTTGTTTTGACCTTCACATGAAGTGTATGAGTGTCAGCTTCATTTCTTGTGGGTAAGTGAAAGCTTGTGCCTGACCATTAACATGTCCTTGTGAGTATTTGCAGTACTCGTTGTGAAGTTGAATTTGGTGAAAGAATATGTTTCAAAGCCATAACTCTTGAAGATAGGTTCCATTTATAGAATTTACGAAAGCAAAACTGATACCTTTACATGTCTTGTAAGGCTTGATCTGTTCGACCATATGCTTTATATTTACTGTACCTGCACACAACACCTAATAAAGGTATGCTAAACCTGTATATAATAATATCCGCATGCATTGACATAAACATATTTGTAGCAAAATGTGGTTTAACCTAATTACAAAATGTATCTGATTAAATGCTATAATCGTGTTAGATAATGGTATAGAAACACTGATCAACGAAAACAATAACGTACCTTTGAGAATTCCTACTCTGCAACCTGTAACTTCTTCTGCATCCGTAGTTTCTCAAATTAGTGAAATAAAATGAAAACATAATTAAGAATAAAATTACATATGTAAAGATAACATTTGACAATAGGTAAGATGAAAAGAAAAGAAATCGTACGTTGGTAGCCATTAGCTTCCATAGGAGCGCAACCCGCGAAGACAAATCTTCCACCTGAATGGAACAGATGTAAACACATGAGCATAACATTCCAAACACTCCTAAAGCTGCAACACTAAAAAAAAAAAATGGCCAGTCAAGATGAAAAAAACACGTGCCATAAGCTTCACTGATCTTGTGAACATCTTATTTATCAAGATAATCATGTCTATTAATTGACCAAACAAAAAACATCACCATACCTATGGTGGCAGTCCATTTGTCTTTGCGTCTTCAGTTTAATCTTCGATATCCACCTCTAGTGTACCCACCTTTATATGATTAACATAAGTAAAAATAGACGTTAAAAATAATGAACATGAAAATAGTATATGATAAAAGCAGAAAAGGCATCACCTTCAAAAAATACACATATCTGGGCAACACCCAAAACCGATGATCATGTTTCGGTTCTAGCACCGATAAACACAAACCCAGATAAACATAACGGAATCCATGGCCATATTGTTTTTATCGGTGAAATCGCAGCAGCACTACTATCTTCTTCTCATTCATCTGGACTACAACAAATAAGAAAATTTAGGCTTAAATAACTTAGCCACCTCCCTAATAGTATACTCTTAACAAAACCCAAAAAAAAAAAATAAAAAAATAAAAATAAAATAAAATAAAATAAATCGACCTTGAGAAACAAATAATTTTACGGACCCAAAAAAAAAATCCAGAAAATACGTTTTTAATTGTAGTTTACCTTATAAGTCTCTTAAAACGTTAGTTGAAACGATTGGAGCTGTAATTGTCATTGAAGAAAAGTTGCCTAGGAATTTTTTTTTCCAGGTTTTGGAGATTTTCTTTTGATAAGATGGATAGATCAATGAGCGTATAAGTTGAGAAGTCTGTTGCATCCTTCATCACCTATAAGATGACCATGATATAACATGATTGTTACCAACATTTTCACTCTTTCTTAAAACCAATAATAGACTTAAACAGTACACACAAAGCGGATGATTGATAAGCATAGCATTTGATGGCTCAATTTCCCTGACACCAACATCAGACCGTGGGCTGCTGATACCACATCTGTTAAAGCGTCCATTCAACTCGACAACAATATTTCTGATATGTGGTCATCAACATACCCCAAGTCACCAATATAACCTGCACCATTAATACGACACTAAAGATATCCTAAGACACAAAAGCCAAAGACTAAAGATATCCTACCACACAAAAGCAATTCAGACAATAACATTCGTTAGTACCTAACATAGAGAATCGATAACCATCATATGCGTATAGGTCATCTTATGCCTCAATTCAGGTACCTAGCGACTATTTTGCCTTGTCATGCTTCAAGTACACAACTTCAGTCAGTCGTTCACGTTTGCCCACAGGCCAAAACTGATGTTAAATGAATATGCTGCACAATGAAAAACAAACATTAATTTGAAAAAAAGTACTGAAAAGAAAGACGAAAAATGAGATAAAAATGCACATACCTTCACACCTTCTGAAAAATTCAGCACAGCTCATGTGTTTTGCCTTATCATCTGTTTTCCGACTCGGTCCATATTTGTGTGATTCTTTTTATCTCTTTTTGCATGGCTCAGTTTTAACTACCTGCTAAATATCTGAGTTACCATGCCTCGGCTTCATTCATTTCGGTCACTACTTTAGTGACGCTAATTGCCAACAAACGTCTTGGTTGAGTGCATCAAAGTCTGCCACATATCAAAATAAGATGCAAAAAACCGATATTATAATGACAACAAAAAATCGATACAAAACTGTTTGAAGAAAACTGACCAACCAATCTAATGAAACAACCTGGTAGCTTTCCGTGACCAATTCTGCCCCCTTCGCAAACTTTGGAGCAACCTATAGTGGTGAATCATAATCAGAAACCGTAACTTATATGCAACCAATGTATGTAAATCGAGAAAAGCATGTATCAAGGATAAAGTCTGGTCGTTCTTTTGTACCTTGTGAAGCGAAATGTAGCTGAAACAGATGTGTAATTCCTTCTAAAGCTGCAAGATCGGGTGGTAGTTTGTATGGGTTTTTATCTTCTAGTGGCTGCATAAGCTGGTTACAGTTTGTAACCATCGAGTCTGCTTCTTCGCTGAAACAAGTCAGCGTTATCGTATTAATGTGGTTTTAGACTAAAATTGAACGCGAAAAAAGTTATTAGCATACGCACAAATAAGATCGTATACCTTGGTTGATAGGATCCTAAATCTGTGACAACAAATCGCTCTTTCTCCGTATCTGTGACAACGACAATTTGCAAGAACTTAGTAGACCTTAAAATAGATCATAAACTATTTGGCTGCAAAATCGTATACTACTATTAATGTGTACCAAATATACCTATATGTTGATTTTTCGTTTTTACAGTTAATGCCATTTTGTCTTCTCCCTACCTGTTAGCATTATTTCTTTAGTCTTCTTTCCTTTTTTTTGTTAACCAAGACGATAAATTCATGCAAATTATCCAAAAAAAATCAGCTAACGTACATAACCGACACACCCATAAATAATGCAAAAGCATGTACCGTTTGCTTCTCTGAAAAAAAAATCAACCTCTTAGGCCGCTTTTTTCTTGCGCGAAATGGAAATTTCCAGCCACTTTATGAACATGTAAGAAATCAAATGAGCTTGAGCCGAGGAACAGGGGCGAAAAACAGTCACAAATTGATGCCTGCACGGTGGTTCAGGGGATTCGTGTCATGTCAATGTGAAAATGGTGGAACCTGTGAACCACGTGACCCAGTTAAATGTATGGGACAGAGGATTCTTAGTACCTGGTACCACAGTTTATGACGTGAGGTCCATTTGTCACCACCTTCTTTCGCAACCTATTCAAAATAGAAGCATATGCATGAATCACTAAGAAACCAAATGTGCACACAAAATGATACAAATCCCAACATTAGTATTCAAATATTACCAAAGTTTTTTCTTGCGCGAAATGGAAATTTCCATCCACTTTATGAACACGTAAGAAATAAAATGAGCTTGAGCCGACGAACAGGGGCGAAAAACA
Source organism: Artemisia tridentata subsp. tridentata (assembly GCA_021014915.2). Classification (NCBI taxonomy): domain Eukaryota; kingdom Viridiplantae; phylum Streptophyta; class Magnoliopsida; order Asterales; family Asteraceae; genus Artemisia; species Artemisia tridentata. The sequence continues at coordinate 170,822,965 of CP139503.1, forward strand.
GTTACAAATTGATGCCTGCACGGTGGTGCATGGGATTCGTGTCATGTTAATGTGAAAATGGTGGAACCTGTGAACCACGTGACCCAGTTAAATGTATGGGACAGAGGATTCGTAGTAGCTGGTACCACAGCTTATGACGTGAGCTCCATTTGTCACCACCTTCTTTCGTAGCCTATTCAAAATAGAAGCATATGCATGAATCACTAAGAAACCAAATGTACACACAAAATGATACAAATCCCGACATTAGTATTCAAATATTACCAAAGTAATCTTTCTGTTATCAGGATGCGCTTCCTTGGACCCCTTCCTAAAATCATTCCTATATCACAACAATCAATACCAAGAACTTTCTTTGTTCCCTGAAATCATGTTGACAGAACATGGCTTCCTATCAGCAAATGACAAAGAATCGTACTTCATTAACGGTGAAATAATTTGACGTTGTTAAATTCTCTAGTGAGAAAATAGTTGAATGTTTGCTGTAGAAAGTGAAAGTGCTGACCTGTGATGTAAACCATAATGAATAGACTACCTGTAGTAATCCTGGTTCGTGACAAATGTGTCGGCAATTCACAGAATCGGCATCGTCCTATAAATTGACAACTGAAAATAACAGTAAAACTAAGAAAGCATATCAAATTGAAAACAGAAAAAGACGGAGAATTTATACCCGGATTGGAGGCTGAACCTTGGAATTATTGGCTTCCAATTCACTCTGCTTTTCGGCTTTATTTCTGGCTGTATAATCTTTGACACTCTCTTATGTTGACACATTCAAATGTCGTCTGCAAGAAAAAGTAATATGTGGTTATTGGTTCAATAATCTATGATAACTATGATAAGTAACTGGAAAAAAAAGAGTCAAGTGTTTGCCATACTTGTGTTCCACTATCCATAACTGTAGTTGTTTTCGTGAATTTCCATTGAGCTTCCGGTTTTCTCAAAACTAAACGGAACTGCAAAATGACATATTTGTTTTTAGAGAAAATCAAGGATCTGATTCATTTGAATAGAACTCGTTTAGTGGTGCACTACCTTATGGGGTCTTATAGCTGTCAGTTCCATCTACTTACAGAAGTTCCACATCGAAAGCTGATGCACCTCTTCTTCCATTACATACACCTGCTGCTCCGTAATCACAACTGTAGTTAACCACAAATCTTCATTTGTACTTTTACTTTGTTTCGTTCACATACGTACCCTGCAACATAGAGGATGTCCCAATAACACACGACCACCACGTACATTAAGCTTCGACTGCAAAGTTAAAGTAGATACGAAAAAGATCATTACAAAATGGCAAAAGACTGAAGCTTGTTTATATGCAATGAGGGGATGGCTGGGTTTTGAGTTTTGATACTGATAATTGTGACTTAAAATAGGAATACAGAGTTCCTAATTATCAAATTCTACTAAGGTCAACAACTAGTCTTGGAAAAATGAGTTCATAACAAATGCAACATAACTAACCATTCAAAGGTAAAGCCAAATTACTTAATAACCAATTTTTATTACCATTAAACTTGAGAGACTTGTGTTCCCATTTCAGAAAATCTCTATTTTTTTAGCAGAATACGCCTAAACTCAAAAAATCTTCACTTACATTCATATCAAACCCCAATAAAAATGTCTATAAGTCATGAGATTAAAGTGAAAACATTACCAAAATGTCTATAATTCAGAAGGACAATCACACAAATCTATAAATGGATAACTTCAATATTTATTCATTTAAAAAAAATAGAAAATAAAATAGTTTATTTAGCCAATTACACATATTGTGTTGTTGTTGATAATAAATGATGACAATTACAGAGATGCCATGATGAAAATACTTCAAATATCCATAACCTCCTCCGCTACAAATTTATTATGCAAAAAAACCATAACATGCCTACACCCAAAAGATCCATAATAAATAGAGGCATACATACACAAAACTGATGCAACATACAAAAACCCTAACTTTAATTTTAGAAAAATACTATATAAACACAAACTGTTTAAAGATTAGACATACACACAAACAAAAATAGAAGAGGGAGATGACTCACCATGAGTAAAATCGATGGAAATAGAACGGCAACAGTGGAGACTTACAACTATGGTGAGATGAGGTAAGGGAGAGTGGCGCCTACAACGAACAAACCTGCTGTCCATTGGATTTGCCGAAATCACCACAACCGCTCAGGTTTGCACAACCTCCGATAAAGGCATGGAGAGAAGATAGGTAATCAGCACTGGACTACCGTACTGTAATCATCACAGCCCAGGAAATGTTGTAAAAAAAAAGAACAGTTTTTAACATAAGAATGCAATACTCCAAGGAAGTAGTTTATAACCATATATAATAAAGAATAACCAAACTTTGAAAGTTAACTTTACTTCTACCTCATACTCGCTTTCTTTAAAGACTGGATGATGGTATTTCTAACTCTAGACACGAAAAACTTGATTTAGAAGTAGTTTCCTCATATTCATAGAAAACCAAAGCTGATCAAACTACAAAAATGTTTAATTAAGTCGATATGAAGATTGTGTGGTTAAGCAAATAGCGACCAGATAATGACCCAGAATGAAGTTGTATATCATGACATACCTGTGTAAGGAGAGAATCATCAGTTGGGAGCTTCAAGTCATCCTTAGTGTTGCCATTTTCAGTCAACAAACTCACCTGAGAGAATTTGATTCTAATCAGAGTCGAATAAAAAATTAAATAATACGCTACAAAATGATGAATAGAATGAAACTTACAAATCCATCCTCAAAAATATCAATTAGCTGGTAATCAGTACAGTTGACATGAGGGACCTGCAAAACAAATATCAAAAAATTAAATGTTAACTATAATATATACTATATGAAAAAATGAGACAAATACAGACACAAAAGAGAAGATACTTACATCACAATTGTGGGACGAAGGCACGATATCTTCAAGCTTTTTCCCATTGAAGATGTCAGTTGCAACAAAGTAACACTTAGCATGACCGTGCTTGCCAGTCTCGGAGGTTGAAACTTCTACAACCTGTTCCAATTTAGTCCAGTGGTGATTACATTTGCCGAAATCACCACAATCGCAACCGCTTTTTACCCACATATCCATCTCTATAAAAAAAAAGGCAACTACAGCTTTTGCGGGTGTTTGCTTAAAAAGCTTATTTTGGGTTTCGTAAGCTCGTTTTTTCTGGTTTATTTTAAAGCTACGAAACTTATTAACGCTTATTATTATGGAGCTTTTTGTTTTGGCTTATGGCTTATTTGGTTTTGGGCTTATGCTTCATAAATCATAAGCTCACTTGTCATTAACAATAACTGGACATCGCCATTGGTAGTACAAAAAATTATCTACGGTTAACAATACCTGGACATCGCCATTGGTAGTACAAATGGAAAGATTGGTTCCCTGTTGTGACGAACTAACCGAACTCACGATTGGGTAACATGCGTTTTCATGGAACTTCAAGTTAGACTAAGAATTCACATGAAACATATGGTGTTACGTTAGTATAAACCTTAAACTTGATTAAGCAAGACCACTTAAAACTTGAAATTTTTTACATACCACGCGTACCCTGTTTCAACAAAGCGATGTTTGGGATAGCTTAGTTTTTGGGCTTATCAACTGAGCAACGCGTATCTTGGGACAACCCAAAAATAAGCAAAGTGAAATAAGCTCATAAGATGATCCTGATTGAAACAACAATAACCCCGAATTACATAAAAAACTAACAAAACAACAAAATTACCAAAAGCAATAAGCAGAATCAAATAAGCTGATAACCTGAGAAAATAAATTGATCCGAACACCCCCTAACAAAACAACAAAATTACCCTAAGCGATAAGCAGAATCAAATAAGCTCATAAGCTGGGATAATAAGTTCATCCGAACAAAATCAAATAAGCTTATAAACAACAAATCTAATTAAATAGTTATAATTAAAAGCTTGTACATACCTTTTTTGGATTCTCCCATTTAAGTATAACCAAACATGAATGAAGAATGAAAAAAATAATCTTTCGGCAGCAAAATTGTTTAAATTCCGGCAACCAAAATTGAGACCCTAGTTGTTGTGTTTTGATTAACTGCAACCGAACATGAATTGCATAACCGGCAACCAAAAACCCCAACTGGAACCCTACCTCTCGTAGTCGGCGAGTGAGAGTTCTGGAAGTTTTGGCTTCCGATAAGAATGAAAGAGAGGCGGTGAAGGATAAGAGTGAAAGAGATACGTACACGTAGCGAAGAAGTATAAGAAGAAGAAAAAAAAACAGAAACGGGCTAAAACAAGCAAGTGGGCTGGACCAAAAACGCGGCAGTCCAAAACGACAAAGGGGTCGTCATTTTTGACGCTCTATTATATATATAGTAATTGCAAGATTGAAACAACATTAAATCACATGTTAATTGACTGCTTAACTTCAGTTTTCTCTTGAAGCCACTACAATAAATTTGTTTACTTTTGATTTTATATAACATTCAGAGTTTACTATATGTCCTTAAATGATTAATCATACATTGAGTCATCACAATTTTTTTTTATCTCCGTATTAACTACACTCAAAACACCCATAATTAGCAATGAAACATGCACAAATTGGTTTCAAACGATGAGGGATTTATTGAATCAATCTTACTTTTTTTTTTCAGAATTTTGCGTTATAACTAGTGTTTAACGAAAATACATACAGTATATATGAAAGATCTTGTGCAAATGATTGGAAACCAGCGTTGCTCACCTAATACGTAATGTTATTATGGTTCTACATTTCATAAAAAACGAGCGGGGTAGCCCGCGCTTCGCAACGGGGGTGTTTTGCATGAAAGTGTTGTGAGAAACATTGCTTTTAATAGACATTCTATCACAGAGTTAAAACAGACTTTACATTATAATTGGATCATATAAAGATTGTACATTTATGAATACAGAAATTATTATACATGGCTGCAGGATAAAATGGATAAGTCCAGTTAAGAATGTTGATGTTTTTGCCAAGAATAAGAACCCAAGACTTTGCAAAAGTTAGCAAAAAAATAAGAGTCACTTTGTCTTGAAAAGTGTCTTCATTCCAGATTTGCTAATCGCCTTTTTGTTTCCTTGTTTCTGTTGCTGATGATTTGGCCTTTGTTCATCAAACTTTGTCTTTTTAAAGTGAGCAACAATCGAGGAAGTTGATTGAAGCATGGAAACATAAATTCATGAAATCGACAACAGGCAAACAACCTTTATAAGAGCATAACTCCAACCTACGAACCTGAAAATTGAAATGAAACTAACAAACTGGTCAATTTTCCTTTATCATGTAATGGCACAATTATGGTATAATCTGACTTAATAAAGTGCTCTAGTAAGGCAAATATGATCAAAATGATTCATTCTCTCAAAACTAATTTTTTTTTTATTGTTTCATAATTGGATAAGTTAACCTCTTGCAGTCAACTGATAAAATATTGAATTATAGATGAAATGAGTCAAATGGGTCGAAAGGGCTAAACGGGTTGAAAGCCATATGAATAGTGCTTTAATCAATTATATAGTCCTACACTCATTTCTAGGAATACTCGTAACCAACCAAATCCATAGGCTCACATATAAGGACCTGATATAAGTAGTTGCACCTCAGTTCTCCAAATATTCGCAAGCAAATGTAACACCCCCAACTCGAAATATGGCAGCGGGACTGAGCTTGGGGTGCTACTCGAGGGGTAGTGAGTCAAAATCATAGATAAACGATCTCATAACGAGACGTTTTAATAAAATACCACAATAAAATACAAAGTTCAACCATTAGAGTTCAAAAGACTCTTAACACATTTAGCAGCGGATAATAAAATAGTTTGCAGCGGAAAATTTAGATAGAAATAACAAAACACAACCCACAGATAGTCATCCGGAAACTCCAGCCCTTCCTCGTGCACACTTCAGAAATCAATTACCTGAGATAAACATGCTTAAAAAGTCAACACAAAGGTTGAGTGTAATCCATAGGTTTTAATAAAAATTAGTTGAGCACAAGATTTTAGTCTGGAAGATATAAGCAACAAATGCAAATATCGAGTAAGCGTCACATAATTCTCTGGATTTGCTAAGCTCATGACACACAAAGCGTTAACCAGCACCAGAAACTCTGGCGTAAGTCGACAATAACCGCGGAATTTCATAATCATAATAGTTGCCCCCAAAGCCAGGTATCTTGCCAAATACCTAGTTAACTCAATTATAGAACACCCATGTTGCCTACCTGGTCAACAGGGGTGGGATGGTCAAATCCTATAGGCCTATAAACTATAATCGCGCTCACCCGCAGGTGATTAATGGTTCATGATCGAGGGACTTGCTTTTGGCAAGGAAGGTACTTAGCATTCATAGCGTCAATCAGGAATAGCATACAATAAACAATTGTGCTCAGAAAAAAAAAAAACAGTAAGTAGCATGTATCTCCCCCCACGGGATTTATAAATATTTAATAGCGCGCAAGTGGGGCTATGAATCACACCTTAGTCACAGAGAGAATGAGATAACAATCAGATGGTACGGCACAGCAAATGAACCTCAGCACAACCTAATCAATTAATGACATAACTCAGATATAATATCCAAAATGATTTAATAAATAATACTCGAATACTTCAATAATCAATACTTGAATAAAAGGTTTAATAACAATGGCATTTGAAAGAAAAAGGGTTTTAAAAAGTCTCGTGTGGAAGACAAGAAAGTTAGAAAACGAATACGTCGGCGAAACGAAAGAAACTCAAGAAAGACAAGAGTTGACGAAAGAGCTCCTCAAAGAAAGTCGTCGAAAAGAAATGAAAGACACACGCAAATAAACTATAACACATTAATAACAAGTCTCGGCTTTTCCCATTTTCCCAAAATATAACGTTGAAAGTAATATAAATGAAAAGATTTTTAAATAGTTTATAAATCTTAAACGTTTAAGTGTTACAAAAGATTTTACAAAATTTCGGCATGACCCGCCCGCTTATAGAACATTTTCCCGAGTCAACGACTCTTTGATTAGGTACTTATTAACATCAAATTACCAAATTTTATCACTAAACGTCACAATTCAATATATATTTGGACACATTATTCCCGTATATATTAGTTGTTTAGTTTATCGACCATTTCGTAATTTTCGTACCAAAGGGTCCATAAGTCCAAATAACTAACACCGTAAATCCAATACGTCCAAATCTTGTCCATCACAAATAATAATAATACGGATCCAAGTCCGATATTCAAATCCACTTAACTATATCAATTGTATTTTAGGTTTCATAGTTTTATTAGTCAAGTTTATTATTATTCGTCGTGTTAACCCATGTCAAAATATTGCCGAAACCGTATTAAAACAATAACAAGTAAACAAATAATGTATAAACATCGCCGGGACTCACTTGAGTCACGGCTCAACACTAACCCGAGCCAATGGGCTCTCAGCTCAAGCCGAATCCGAGACAAACACAAACACTATCAACACCACACAAACTCAATTCCATATACGAGCACAATCAAACACCACTAAGTCCTAAAACTATCTATGCACCACGCCTCGCCGTGACTCACCACGAGTCACGGCTTGGCTTCGCCGTATGTTGGCTGCCAAAACTGTCACAACCAACCGAACCTCAAACAATACCAAACTCGACAAATATTATTCCACATCGAAAGAAATAATCACAAGAACAAATAAATATCAAAAACATCAAACTCTCACCGAGTCAACCGAGTTGACTCGGTGAGTTGACCGAGTCAACTGCCGAGAAGAAGAGAGGAGGGGAGGGTTTTCCACACGAGGGATTTTAACAAGTTTTTAAAACAAGTTTTATAAATAAAAACATAGATAAATCGGATTTATTTTGAAAGAACGAATTAGGGTTTCAAAAATATAAATGAAAATGGGTATGGGGAGGCGCGTGGGCGCGTTTACCGTCAAGAGAAATGAATAGGAAGGTGGTGGTAGCTTGTGGTGGTGGCGGCGTCGTCGGTGGTGGCGCGTGAGAGCGAACGGGGGTGTTTGGGGGTGCGTGGGTGGTACGGTGGTGATGAGGGTATCCCGATCTACAAGATCGTACAAGAAAAAGGGTGGCCGGAAAAATATTCCGGCGAGGGTCGCCGGATTCTGCTGGTGTCGCCGGAGGGTGGCCGGCCGGAAACTTCAAGAGAGAGAGAAAGGGTGTTAAAGATATTTGTGTGTGTGTTTTGTGAATAAAAATTAGTGGTGTGGGGTGTGATGGGGTATATATACTTGGGTAGAAGTATAGGGTGGGTTTTGTAATTTTTGAAAGTGTAGGGTAGAGTAAAGTTGTTAGTTTAGGGGTTATAGTTGCCAACGTAGTAAACTTCTAACGATAAACGCTTCGGGGCTCAAACGACATAGCAAACGGACTCGAAAAATTACGAAACTTGCGCCATCGTTCACGAAATGATTTTTCCAATAAAAACGAGTATAAATTTGCACTATTTTCAAAAATCAATATTTTTGACAAATACGATACGTTTCGTGCTTTGTAGGTTGTGCTGGTTCACTAATAGGGACAATATTCTCGTTTCTCGCAATAATTCTCGTTTCTCAAGCCCAAACAAGTTCAATAAAAAGTTTAAGTTCTCAGGTAATGCAAAGTTTTAAATTAATTGGCTAGAAAGGTTTTGGAAAATTACCGGGTGTTACAGCACATACATCATATTGGGAAATCCGTCCCGGATTTCAGTTCAACTTATCAGTTCCGGTTTCGAAGAGGTGAGGATATTTGCGTTTGAACTGGTCCTCGCGTTCCCAGGTGAATTCGGGTCCTCTCTTGGAATTCCAGCGGACTTTCACAAGGGAAATTTTGCTCCTCTTTAATCGTTTGACCTCACGCTCCATAATCTCTACAGGTTCTTCAATAAAGTTCAGTTGCTCATCAACTTGAATCTCATCGAGTGGAATCACGGCTGTCTCATCGGACAAGCATTTCTTCAAATTTGACACGTGGAATACAGGATGTACCCTACTGAGCTCTGGTGGTAATTCTAGCTTATAAGCTACAGGACCAACTCGGTTCAGAATCTTGAACGGTCCTATGTACCTGGGGTTCAGCTTTCCCCGCTTGCCGAAACGAATCACTCCCTTCCATGGTGAAACCTTCAACATAACTCTATCCCCAACCTGAAACTCAAGGGGTTTGCGTCTTACGTCTGCGTAACTTTTCTGACGGTCTCGCGCGATCTTCAATCGGTCTTTAATCTGCACAATCTTTTCTGTGGTCTCTCGAACAAGATCCGGCCCAATGAGCTGAGCTTCTCCTACCTCAGCCCAACAAATGGGTGATCGACACTTTCGACCATACAATGCCTCGAACGGTGCAGCCTTGATACTTGCATGGTAGCTGTTGTTGTATGAAAACTCGATCAAAGGCAAATGTGTATCCCACCCATTTCCAAAATCAATTACACAGGCCCGGAGCATATCCTCCAACGTCTGAATCGTCCTTTCACTCTGGCCATCTGTTTGTGGGTGATATGCAGTGCTCATGTCGAGTTTTGTACCGAAGGAATCTTGAAGCGACCACCAAAAGTTTGAAGTAAACCTGCCGTCTCTGTCGGAGATGATAGATATGGGAGCTCCATGTCTCGATACTATCTCCTTCACGTAGAGCCTTGTCAACTTATCCATGCCGTATTTTTCCTTGATCGGTATAAAATGTGCTGATTTCGTCAATCGATCGACTATGACCCATATAGCATCAAAACCAGTTGCAGTCCTTGGGAGTTTAGTGACGAAATCCATTGTGATCCGTTCCCACTTCCATTCGGGAATCTCGGGCTGTTGTAGAAGACCAGACGGTTTCTGATGTTCGGCCTTAACTTTTGCGCACGTCAAACATCTTCGAACATAGTCAGCAACTTCAGCTTTCATATTCGGCCACCAGTACAGTTCCTTGAGGTCATGATACATTTTGTCGGATCCTGGGTGAATAGAGTATTTTGACTTATGAGACTCGTGCATAATCAAGTCTCGCAGTCCTCCATGACGTGGCACCCAACTTCTTCCTTTATAACACAACGTTCCATCCGAACGTCTCTCAAACTTCTTTTGTATCATTCCTTGAAGGCTCTTATCCTGGAGACCTTCTTGTTCTACTGCTTCTTCTTGAGCACGGAGAATTTGAGCGGGAAGGTTCGAATTGATGGTCATAACTAGAGCTCGAACTCGTAGGGGTTTCAGTCGTTCCTTACGGCTCAAGGCATCAGCAACAACGTTTGCCTTTCCTGGGTGATATCTGATTTCACAGTCGTAATCACTTAGAGTTTCTAACCATCGTCGTTGTCTCATATTCAGCTCCTTCTGATCTAAGATATGCTGAAGACTCTTGTGATCGGTGTATACGACACACTTCGTCCCGTATAGATAGTGTCTCCATATCTTGAGTGCAAAAACCACTGCGCCCAACTCTAAATCATGCGTAGTATACTTCTCCTCGTGGGTCTTAAGTTGTCGGGAAGCATATGCCATGACTTTCCCTCTCTGCATCAAAACTGCTCCTAAACCATGATAGGATGCATCGCAGTATACCACAAAATCCTCCACTCCGTCTGGCAACGCCAAAATCGGTGCACTACACAGTTTTCGCTTCAGGATTTGGAATGCTTCTTCTTCATCATTTCCCCATTCATACTTCTTATTCTTCTGAGTCAGTGCAGTTAATGGTTTAGCAACCTGGGAGAATCCCTCGATGAATCTCCGGTAATACCCGGCTAATCCCAAAAATTGTCGGATCTCTGTAGCATTAGAAGGTGTTGGCCAATTCTCAATAGCTTCAATCTTCGCGGGATCTACATGCAACCCTTTGTTGTCAATCACATGACCAAGAAATTGTACTCTGCGAATCCAAAATTCACACTTAGAGAATTTGGCATACAGTTGTTCTTCCTTGAGTAATTTGAGAATTGTCGTCAGATGTTGCTTGTGCTCTTCTTCAGTCTTGGAGTAAATCAAAATATCATCGATAAAGACTATGACAAACTTGTCCAAGTATGGTTTACACACTCGGTTCATGAGGTCCATGAATACAGCCGGTGCGTTTGTCAAACCAAATGGCATTACCTTGAATTCATAGTGACCATAGCGAGTCCTGAACGCCGTTTTGGGAATATCCTCTTCCCGGACTCTAAGTTGGTGGTAACCTGACCTCAGATCTATCTTCGAGTAGTAATCTGATCCTTGCAGCTGGTCAAACAAATCATCAATTCTCGGTAACGGGTAGCGATTCTTCACTGTCAGCTTGTTCAATTCGCGATAGTCAATGCACATCCTAAACGAACCATCTTTCTTCTTTACGAACAACACCGGTGCTCCCCACGGTGATGAACTAGGTCGGATGAACCCTTTATCCAACAACTCTTGCAACTGCTTAGACAGTTCTTGCATTTCGGTAGGAGCGAGTCGATACGGTGCACGAGCCACGGGTGCAGCTCCCGGAACTAGGTCGATTAAGAACTCCACTTGTCGAGCTGGTGGAAGTCCAGGTAGATCTTCAGGAAATACCTCAGGGAAATCACGCACAATCGGGACGTCCTCGAGTCGCCTCTCTCCAGACTCTTTCTTGGACACTTGTGCTAAGAACGCATGACAACCTTTCTCGATGTACTTCAAAGTCTTAATGCAGGAGATAATACTCAAACGGGTTCCACTACGGTCTCCGCGGACAACCAAAGTCTCGTCATCAAGAGGGATATGAACAACCCGTTCACCGCAAATAATGATGGCTCGATGTTTGGACAACCAATCCATTCCCACAACTACGTCAAAGCTTCCGAGTTCAATGGGCATAAGGTCGATGCTAAACGGGTGATCTAGAAGGTTTAAGGTACAGTCTCGGATTACGGTGCAAGTATTAACCAGATTTCCATTAGCTAGTTCAATACTATAACTGGTGTCTAGAATGGTAGGGGTGAGATTTAGTAGCGGTGAAATCTTAGAAGATATAAAGCTCATATCGGCACCAGAATCAAATAAGACTTTAACACGAAGGTTGTTGAGTAGAAACGTACCGGTAACGACATTTGGGTCCTGATACTGCTCTCCATTTCCCAGCACGTATGCTCTGCCACGAGCACCTTCGGTCTTTTGTCCAGTATTTTTCGGGCACTGGCTCTTGTAATGTCCACGCTCCCCACATCCAAAACATGTTACAACCGGCTGTGCATTACTCCCTGTAGCCACAGCTTTTCCCTTACAGTTCTTAGCAACATGCCCAGCCTTGTTGCAGTTCTGACATCTCGCAGTGCACGGTCCAGGGTGGTGATGGTTACATTTTTCACAGTACGGATACTTTCCAGCATATCCCCCAGTCTGTGCTGGTGCAGCTACATATGCTCTGACAGCCTCTTGGCGTCGGTTCTGCTGATTGTGGTGATTGTTATTGCGGTACTGGTTATTGTTGTTGTTGCGGTTGTTGTAGTTGTTGTTGTTGTTGTTGTTGTTCCTTCTGTAGTCATCCCACTTCCTCTTATGATCAAAGTTGTTACCCTTCTGAGCTGTTCCATTCTTGATGGCCTGATCCATTAGTCGTTCAGCTACACGGATTGCATCATCCAAGGTCTGCGAGTTGTATGACGTTACAAGCCCTTCAATACTAGCTGGTAGACCACCAATAAACTTTTCAAGCAGCTTCTCATTATCCGGTACCATATGGGCACAAAAGACTTTCAACTCTTGGAATCGACGAACATAGGTGGCAAGATCAACACCTTTCACAGCCAAGTAATAGAATTCAGTATCCAACTTTCTCATATCACTGCGGGAGCAATACTTTTTCATCATTTCCTTCTTGAAGTCTTCCCAAGACATACTGTAAGCTCTCTCCAACCCAATATCCTGAGCATATGCATTCCACCAGGATAATGCATGTTCAATCAAGGTTCCTGTGGCATACTTTACCTTGCAGTCTTCCGTGCAGTTACTCCTCAAGAACACAGATTCCATCTTTTCAAACCACTGTGTTAAGCCGACAGCTCCCTCGATTCCTTTGAAAGTAGTGGGCTTGCAGCTCATGAACTCTTTGTAGGTGCAGGAACGGTTCTCCGGGACAGGCTGCACTCCTGCTTGCCCAGCATTTTGATTATTAGCACCTGCTTGATCGGCGAGGGCCGCAGCTATGCCTTCTTCAATTAGTTTCTGGATTGCAGCCGGGGTCATCTTCTTAGGTGGCATGATTCTATCAATCATCACAATGTAAAACATTATAAGTATTTGATTAACATAACAGAATCATAACACAAAAGTAAACAATACAATGATACATCATAATATAGCGTCCATTCAACATCATAATAGTACATCACCAAAATACATCGTAGATTCGATACTTGTCATCAGTCATGCAAGATATGCAAAACGACTACAAGTTTCTTATCAAATCTACTAACCGAAACTAGTCAGTTCAGTACGTACAAGGTAAACCACTACTACAATAATAAACTACCATAATAAAGATGATCACTAATCCCTACTGACGGTCTCCTATCTTCTCATCATTATCATCCATCTTCTCATCATCCGGGTGAGGTACATTAATAGGGTGTGGGTCCATTTCTGGACTCGGTGGTGCAAGGGGGTGATCGACGGGTGCAACTGATAATTGGCCGGTGGGAATTGATGTAGCCGTAATACTCTCCATGGAGCATCGGGACAAGTATAAAAATTTCTAGCCAAATGTTTATAAAATAGTTTCATATAAAAATGAAATAGTAGTGAAAATCCAAACATACAGTAATAAAGTACTTACGAGTGAAGCGGCACGGAAGGCTGATGGCTATCGATTTCGGAAAATGTTTTGACTCACACGGAAAATGTTTATAGTCGAGTATGACCTCGTTCTCTATAAACCTGGCTCTTGATACCATTCTGTAACACCCCCAACTCGAAATATGGCAGCGGGACTGAGCTTGGGGTGCTACTCGAGGGGTAGTGAGTCAAAATCATAGATAAACGATCTCATAACGAGACGTTTTAATAAAATACCACATTCAAATACAAAGTTCAACCATTAGAGTTCAAAAGACTCTTAACACATTTAGCAGCGGATAATAAAATAGTTTGCAGCGGAAAATTTAGATAGAAATAACAAAACACAACCCACAGATAGCCATCCGGAACCTTCAGCCCTTCCTCGTGCACACTTCAGAAATCAATTACCTGAGATAAACATGCTTAAAAAGTCAACACAAAGGTTGAGTGTAATCCATAGGTTTTAATAAAAATTAGTTGAGCACAAGATTTTAGTCTGGAAGATATAAGCAACAAATGCAAATATCGAGTAAGCGTCACATAATTCTCTGGATTTGCTAAGCTCATGACACACAAAGCGTTAACCAGCACCAGAAACTCTGGCGTAAGTCGACAATAACCGCGGAATTTCATAAGCATAATAGTTGCCCCCAAAGCCAGGTATCTTGCCAAATACCTAGTTAACTCAATTATAGAACACCCATGTTGCCTACCTGGTCAACAGGGGTGGGATGGTCAAATCCTATAGGCCTATAAACTATAATCGCGCTCACCCGCAGGTGATTAATGGTTCATGATCGAGGGACTTGCTTTTGGCAAGGAAGGTACTTAGCATTCATAGCGTCAATCAGGAATAGCATACAATAAACAATTGTGCTCAGAAAAAAAAAAAACAGTAAGTAGCATGTATCTCCCCCCACGGGATTTATAAATATTTAATAGCGCGCAAGTGGGGCTATGAATCACACCTTAGTCACAGAGAGAATGAGATAACAATCAGATGGTACGGCACAGCAAATGAACCTCAGCACAACCTAATCAATTAATGACATAACTCAGATATAATATCCAAAATGATTTAATAAATAATACTCGAATACTTCAATAATCAATACTTGAATAAAAGGTTTAATAACAATGGCATTTGAAAGAAAAAGGGTTTTAAAAAGTCTCGTGTGGAAGACAAGAAAGTTAGAAAACGAATACGTCGGCGAAACGAAAGAAACTCAAGAAAGACAAGAGTTGACGAAAGAGCTCCTCAAAGAAAGTCGTCGAAAAGAAATGAAAGACACACGCAAATAAACTATAACACATTAATAACAAGTCTCGGCTTTTCCCATTTTCCCAAAATATAACGTTGAAAGTAATATAAATGAAAAGATTTTTAAATAGTTTATAAATCTTAAACGTTTAAGTGTTACAAAAGATTTTTACAAAATTTCGGCATGACCCGCCCGCTTATAGAACATTTTCCCGAGTCAACGACTCTTTGATTAGGTACTTATTAACATCAAATTACCAAATTTTATCACTAAACGTCACAATTCAATATATATTTGGACACATTATTCCCGTATATATTAGTTGTTTAGTTTATCGACCATTTCGTAATTTTCGTACCAAAGGGTCCATAAGTCCAAATAACTAACACCGTAAATCCAATACGTCCAAATCTTGTCCATCACAAATAATAATAATACGGATCCAAGTCCGATATTCAAATCCACTTAACTATATCAATTGTATTTTAGGTTTCATAGTTTTATTAGTCAAGTTTATTATTATTCGTCGTGTTAACCCATGTCAAAATATTGCCGAAACCGTATTAAAACAATAACAAGTAAACAAATAATGTATAAACATCGCCGGGACTCACTTGAGTCACGGCTCAACACTAACCCGAGCCAATGGGCTCTCAGCTCAAGCCGAATCCGAGACAAACACAAACACTATCAACACCACACAAACTCAATTCCATATACGAGCACAATCAAACACCACTAAGTCCTAAAACTATCTATGCACCACGCCTCGCCGTGACTCACCACGAGTCACGGCTTGGCTTCGCCGTATGTTGGCTGCCAAAACTGTCACAACCAACCGAACCTCAAACAATACCAAACTCGACAAATATTATTCCACATCGAAAGAAATAATCACAAGAACAAATAAATATCAAAAACATCAAACTCTCACCGAGTCAACCGAGTTGACTCGGTGAGTTGACCGAGTCAACTGCCGAGAAGAAGAGAGGAGGGGAGGGTTTTCCACACGAGGGATTTTAACAAGTTTTTAAAACAAGTTTTATAAATAAAAACATAGATAAATCGGATTTATTTTGAAAGAACGAATTAGGGTTTCAAAAATATAAATGAAAATGGGTATGGGGAGGCGCGTGGGCGCGTTTACCGTCAAGAGAAATGAATAGGAAGGTGGTGGTAGCTTGTGGTGGTGGCGGCGTCGTCGGTGGTGGCGCGTGAGAGCGAACGGGGGTGTTTGGGGGTGCGTGGGTGGTACGGTGGTGATGAGGGTATCCCGATCTACAAGATCGTACAAGAAAAAGGGTGGCCGGAAAAATATTCCGGCGAGGGTCGCCGGATTCTGCTGGTGTCGCCGGAGGGTGGCCGGCCGGAAACTTCAAGAGAGAGAGAAAGGGTGTTAAAGATATTTGTGTGTGTGTTTTGTGAATAAAAATTAGTGGTGTGGGGTGTGATGGGGTATATATACTTGGGTAGAAGTATAGGGTGGGTTTTGTAATTTTTGAAAGTGTAGGGTAGAGTAAAGTTGTTAGTTTAGGGGTTATAGTTGCCAACGTAGTAAACTTCTAACGATAAACGCTTCGGGGCTCAAACGACATAGCAAACGGACTCGAAAAATTACGAAACTTGCGCCATCGTTCACGAAATGATTTTTCCAATAAAAACGAGTATAAATTTGCACTATTTTCAAAAATCAATATTTTTGACAAATACGATACGTTTCGTGCTTTGTAGGTTGTGCTGGTTCACTAATAGGGACAATATTCTCGTTTCTCGCAATAATTCTCGTTTCTCAAGCCCAAACAAGTTCAATAAAAAGTTTAAGTTCTCAGGTAATGCAAAGTTTTAAATTAATTGGCTAGAAAGGTTTTGGAAAATTACCGGGTGTTACAGCAAAAATCAATATACGCTTCTGTTTCTATATTTGACAACAAAGTGGGCGCTAAGAACACAAAGTATAAATCGTCAACTGTTATTTTTTTTACTACCAATCGCCCCCCCTTCCCTCCCCAAAAATCTTGCTAAAAATATGAATAAATCAATAAGCAAAACGATTCGTACCTCTATCCAAGAATTATTGCATATTAACATTAACACACAACCATTGTTCATGAACATTAAAGTATATTGAAGCGAAAACTAAGATTTTATATGCATAAATGAATAAAAAAATCTTTGTTAGTCAATGGGCTGGTACTTAATATATATATAATATGAGTGTTTTAAATACACTCCTAAACTTTAAACTACAATAATACATCTAAATACAGTTTTATTCAACATGTTTTGTTACAAAGGCACATCCAAACACCCCCTAAATCCCCAAATTAATCAGATTCTCAACAACTCGGTTATATATACGTAAAAAAAGATATGACTGAGGTTAACATACCCTAAGAAAGTCTTATTTCCCTATGTAACACAGCTCATAAATGTGTATACAGAAGTTCAGGTATATAAGAGTGACCAAGTAATTTCCACAGATAGAAACCTCAGTCACATGGGCTGTTGCAAGGTCAAACAGATTTGCAGAGTGAAGACGCAACAGACTTATGTTCCAAGCCGGCTCTTTTCTTAATTTCTTATACAATATCAGAAAATTTTTCGTTTCAAAGTAACATGGTAGGATGATAATGATTTCTTATTATAACCACTTATGTAACAGAGCATAATAAAAGTAGAATAAGAGGGTGGGTGTTCGAGATTGTTTATTTATTATCTGCTTAAAAACAGAAACAAATAAGCAGCTTGAAATAAGCAGGCTGGGAAATAGTCTCTGTATTTGCTTATGCAGTTAAAAAAACAGTCCAAACTCCAAATTATTAAATAATTCTATTTTGATATAGGGTTAAGAATTATCAATAAGTTAGTGTCAGCCAATCGAAAAGCTAAAATCTGTTTAAAAGGCCAGAAAGAAATAACATTGAAGAGGTATTAGTTTACCGTAACCTGAAACTGCAAATTCAATTGCCTGTAACAGCGCGATATGGATAGCAGCCATTATCACCCCTGCGACCTACCATGTATGTTATGCAGTGACGTACCTGTACCAACCAAATGGAAAAAATGAAGTGAAAGTACAACATAGTTGGGCAACAGTGTCATATGGATAGCAATTTTGAAACGTAGGAATAAAGTAAACAGACCACAGTAGAAAACCTGGAAGGATTGATTGAAATGCCGAGTTATCATAATAATATGGCTATAGGAGTAGTCGCGCGCATAGTAAAATCACACTGTTTATTACAACTCTCAAAGGTTGGATAATTTAGACCTACATGATACCAAAAAAAGTTACGACAAAGTTGAAACATAGTGAATCACATATTTTTAATGAAGAACTCAAATAAAGAGAAACAAACCTCGTCACTGCAATAGGAAAAATTTAGTAACGATTAGTTCGATGAGTACACAACCAATTTAACAATATATGGCAGGAGTCTTATGTTACTGTGTTTTAAAGTGTTTGTTTGTTTTTTTTATCCAGGGTCGTATCACCTCTCTATGCCATCTAAGGAGTTATATTGCATAAAGGGATTAGTATTTTGGTATCCATTAATTGATTAAGTACTTACGAAAGTCTTGTAAAGTAATAGTCAGATTACCTTTTTTGTTTCACCGTGTGTAAATCTCAGAAAATGTTACTGCACACGTTTTTAGTCGTCTGTGGTCTGATGGATTGCAATTGAGCTGCTGAAGCATTCTGTAACTGTCTTCGCAACTCTGACCACTGTGATTGTTTTTTACTCTCCTTTTCTTCCTCACAGAATTGCCCATTGTCCTATAAATTCACACAACTGAATATAACATTAAAAGTAATAAAACATATCAAATATAAAACTTTAAAAAAATGGATTTGTAAGCCTTTAATTTGCTACAACTACATTATTTAGCTAAAGAAGCACTATTAATGTAAAACTCTTCGCTACACCATGATTTGCAATAACAATCGTAATCCATCATAACAACGATTAGCTCACCACATACTACCCAATATCTAATACACTATAATTCACATACAATCAAATTTGTATCACACCAATGACCAATTAAACGAATAACACCACATCTATTTTACCACATACTACCCCGATATTTAGTACAGTAAAACACATAATCTATCATGCGTTTAAAAAAAGCAATCAATACTACAACAAACTTAAACTATATCTTATTACATAATCCATAGAAACAATCATGATTAAAACCATCATGCAAACAACTACATTATATAATATCAATAATTCACACAACACGAATAACAGGACATTCGACTCACCACATACTACCCCGATAATAGTTGCTTTATCAGCTTTACGGATTGCTCCCTGAAAAAAACAAAGCGTTACCATTTACCTCTGTCTTTAAAAAAAATGCAGAAACATGTGTTAATGGGTTCCAGTGAGAACAACTGTTACCTGGATTGATTTAAAGACCTTGGCATCAGAAATCGTAGTCGATCACCCGAAAATCATCATTGAACTTTGATAATAATGAAGCCTCCAGAATTCAGGAGAGACATGATCAGCCGAAGACAGATACAGCTGGATAAAGGGTAAATGTGTCGCATGTGTCATCGGCATACATACTACATTAGCTTCCAATAAATGCTGAAACTGCAAAAAGAAATAGAAGGCATAACTAAATTCAGGTAAAAAAACCAAACGTACAATATGGTTATCCAACCATTTTTATCAACTTATATAGTGTGTTATATTTAAACACTAATATGAATGTATATACCTTGTTGTGCTTACCGCTTCTGCCCTTAGCTACCACCTGAAGCTGGTGAGTTTTTTGCTGTCAAATCGAGGTGTGCTCAAAAACCTCTAAAAACAGCAATAGATGTACACAAATGCCCTTTCAGAAGAGCGGTTTACTGCATTCCCAAACTCCCCATCGTCATAGCAATTGTGGCCATAATAGCGATTATGCTGCAATCTACTCTACAACAATGCTGATATGGCTGTGAAAAATAAAGAAAATCAGTCAGGTTATATTTCTCAAAGGCCAAAAGAATTAATTTTATTGCAGGTAATTTTTGACTTATAGTATTATAATATTACCATTACCATAGTATCATACCAATATAAAGTTGCAAAAGTATGTATCATATTTGGAGTTAATGTAGATGACATAGCGTCGATGATTGGTATGTGATTAATGAAAATTATAAATGGTTTGAACAGTGGGCAAACATGGATATCTTTAATCACGAAGCATCATTAGCATAGGAAGGTAAGCAATCAATATGATTATAGCATGCCTATTATATAAGCAGCTTCGGAATGTAAATGTGAGTTGCGAGTAAACAATATACCTCTGTGTGACTGACGCTTTCACAAACCACTTTATAAACAGGATCAAACTAAACCATATATCATATCACATTAATTGTGGCATAAACTTTTGAGTGATACTACTCAGCCTAACACTAAGATAAAAGCCCAATTCAACGGATACAAAAAATCAGCAACGCGCATGATTCACTGATACTACTCAGCCTATTAAACTTTTGAGGAACTACCGCTCTGTATTAGAATAAGACTATCTTACTATAAACTACAATGTAAGTATGGATAAGTCGTAACTCAAGCAAAACTATGTTAAGAAAATTAATCACAATACGAATTACCAGCATTCCCAGTAAATTAGTACCATATCACTACTTTACTCATTAGTCAAAATAAGGGCAAAAAATTCATGCATCAATTAATTTTTAAGTTTTCAAAATATGAACAAAATCATCAATTCATAACCATAAGCAAAAACATCTTGTATACCTGATTTCAAGAAGCATGTCATATGAAGAAGAGACACAATGACATTCTCCAAGCAAGCATATTTCTACAAGATAAAAAACACCGTAACAGATTTAAAAACTATATTATTATTCAAAACAAATTTTCACTTCTATTAAAGGTTTCATACTTTTCTGTTCACAAATGTTTCTAAGATTTGAAACTTTTTGATTCATTTATGCATTTCATCAAACAACTGGTGTTCATGGAACAAACATAAGAGACGATTACCTGCAACCCCGTCGGAATCCCTGCTGCGCCACCACCGCCATCTCTGCAAACTCTGATTCCCATCAAACAAAATCGAAAACACCACAACGAACATAAAGGCGGCGGCAACTTAATCTGTTTGTCAAACAACGCACGGATCACAAAACAATTAACCACAAATCAGAAAGGAAAAAAAAAAAAAAAGATAAAGGAACACATACCTTGATTAAAAAAGAATGAATAATTGGAAATAGAAAGCTCAACAACCCTAGATTTGGTTATTCACTTGGGTCGGTTTAAGATTGTGGCCGGAGTTATGTTTACCTACAGCGCCGGATCTGGCCAGTGTTTTTTGTTAGATTTGGTGGAAGTAGAATGGTGTATGTGGGAGGGAGTAGAGAAGAGAGGAGAGGGTTCTAGAGTTATTAATTAAGGCATGAATTGGTTTGAGAACGGTGTTATGGAATTTTCTAGAGAGAGAGCGAGAGAGATACAGAGGTTGAGGAAGAAGAGTGTATAAGTGCAGGAAATAAATACTGATGTTGTGTGGTAAAGAAGGGATAATTAAGCCAATGAACAGTTGCCGGTACAGTAACCTGGCATTTTTTGTGTATTTTTTATTGAATGAACAGTGCCCGGAACAGTGACTTCCCGAGTTTACAGCCACACATTTTGGTGCTAACTATTTTGCTAAACACTGTACAATAAAAAGAAGCATGTGGTACAACTTCTTGAAGCAGCCCCCCAATCCTGGGAAATTAATATATATATATATAATGTGTGAACTTCGTTTCAACTGCCATATGGTTAACAAGCATGGATATTGTTACTTTGAAAGACCATTTTGATCGTGTACTAAATTCGCTTAGGAGTGATGATTTGCACACTTCAACTATTGATTATCACTCTCCATTTCATGATTTAAACAACTATACATTATATGACATGATGCTCAATGTAGTTGTACTTTAGAGTGTGCCAATCAATAACTGGAGTGTGCAAATCATCACTCTTTTTAGGTTTGTTTCACGATACGAAAATTTAATTAAATCAAATAACTTTAATTCTTTCTTATATTTATGTTGTTCAAAGCAACAAAACTGTATTGCAAGTAGTCCTACATCCTAAAGTCTTGTTATACATAACATATTGTACGTGTAGCAAGAAAATTTAAGAATACGCACCATAAGTAATAGATTCTCTTGACATGAAACTTTAGAATCATACACATTGACCGACCTAGGAAAACACAAAAAGTACACGTACTAAGCAACAAGTCGTCATACCATTGTTTTTTTACAAAGTTTGCAACGAAACATACATTTACGTTCACTTTCTTACCACTTTTACCTCGCAATAATCTATATTCGTCACTCGTCACTTTTTATAATAATAAAGAAAGGCGGTTTTTGTGTCTTGCTCGTGGTCACCACCCGAGTCAGATCCCCGATGAAGATCGTGGCGGTTTAGGAAAGGACTTTGATAATCGGGTTTGAAGATGCGGGTGACCGCTCCACCTTAAACCAACCCCGTTACCTTCTCTACCAAGACTCCAACTTTTATTGTTATTATTTTTTTTGACATTGTAAATGCTCTTGCAAAGTATTTTGCTCTCAAAGAATTTCAAAATCATGCTAGCTATACTCCAGCGAGAAAACTCGTGTGGAGGCGGAACGGTTTTTGGGCGGAAGCCAATCCCAACTACGCCAGCGTGGACCCGGTTCAGACAACATAGTCTAGGTACGTGGAGGATGAGGACCTGCCAATGTAGCGGGTGTGACTCCATCCAAAAAAAAATGACAGTCACCTTTAAATAATAAAAAAGAAGAAGTTATAGTATCCTTTTCTCGTTGTGGTAATTTTTGTGGCCTTTAAGTCAAGTTGTGTGTGTAGCATGTGAAATTTAAGTCAAGCTGTAAATTATTATTGGATTTTCACAATTTCTTGATGTTGACCACAAACTTTATTTAGTCTTTAAATACCAAGACGTATTTCGCTTACCAAGCTATTTGCAGCTTTCTAATCATTTGTACTAGTATTGAAGACCCGTGCATTGCACATGGGCTGTATATAAGTGTTTATAGTGTAATTCTCGGCACTTGTTTTCGTCATTATATATCTAAGTTGTGATGGTATCACACCTATTGACATGTAATTTTCGGTACTTATTTTCATCATTATATATATAAATTGTAATGGTATCACAATTTTTGCAAGCATGGCACACATTTAAAATAGTTTATTGACATTAAAAGAGTATATCTGAAGAGACTTTTTTTTCAAGATGTTATATTTAATAGAGTCTCTTCACATGTAATCTTTTAATATGTATAAGTTTCATAATATTTTTTGTCTATTTATTTGGCACCTTTGTCATAGTTAGTTATAAAATCATTTGTACTTTGATATATTTTTTTTTCAATGGCATAATTTTAGTTGTTAGAGAACTTAATGAACGTTGCTGGTTCTTCTAAATTGCATGATTGTATGCGTTTGTGGTTTCTGCAACAGGGAGGTGTAGATGATGCTTTGTCCAAATTGCATATCGCTTGTTGTGAACATTTGAGGCGGGTAATGGTGAAAAACCAAAGCATGATAGAGAACATGGAAGCATTAGGTGCTCGTGGTGTTTCTATGGACTCATTAGAAGCTTTGAGAAAGACTCAAGAGAGGCATCGGGTATTGCTTGAAAAGTTAAGAGCATTGTTTTTTCAAGTGAAAGCTGGTGTTCGTGAGGAAGAAGCTAATGCTATTAAGACGAATGAGTTTAATTAGTTGTTTGGTGACGTTTTTTTTGGACTTTGAGTTTTGTTTGTCTACGTGTTTTTGATATTCAAAATAAATATAAGGATCCATTTTGCAATTGACTCCATCGTTTATTATTTGAACCAATATTAAAACATTTGGCTAAGTTATAACTATTTCTTATGATATTTAGGATGGTAATGGTGTGCATTGTGTAGGTGATGGATTTTTTTTACGTAAAAGGTAAAGTGTGAGGAGGTTTTTTTCTTTTTTTTCTTTTTTTTGTTGGTTATATTTGCAAATATAATTTTAAATTGATGCGTGGTTTTGCAACCTTACAATAGGTTTTACCTCTCAAGGGATCTCAAGAGGCTTACAACCCCACCAGGCAGTGTACCTGACCGATGTAGTATAGTGTAGTGGTAAGTACGGGGGATTGATCGTTCTCCACAGGGAATAGTGTTCGTTAGGTATGAAAAACTACACTAATAGGTCTAAGGGTGAGAGGAGATTCTTTTTTATGTTTTTATAATTTTATGAAAGCAAGTAAAATCTCGGGTTTGAAAGAGTGGGCGGAATTAGTTGCTAGTCAACTAACCCAAATTACTACGAATGCAAATAAAATAAAATAACAGAAAATGAAAAGGTGGTAAAACTTATGTGGAGAGAAATGTGTTTACTTAGATTTCCTTACTCCCTAACTATCTTTTACCGGTTGATTAGTGTGTATTAATCGCGTGGATGACGGGTGTATTCCTTAATACCATTCGTGGGGTGGCGTACGTACTTCCCCAACTCTACAAGCTCCTACTTCACTCCTATGTCGAGCCGGCTAGGAAGCTCCTAACATGGGATCACTAGAATTCGCTTGTGCATTAAATACAACCATAAAAACCTTTAGTACGCATTGGTTCATGTTTCTTAAGACGTTCAAGCAAGTTACCGAATAGGAAGTTAGCCAGTTTTCTTAAGCCTAACATAGATGAACAATCATCCAATACAACTAATAACACACTAATAACCAATAATCAATAGCTAGGTTTCATTAGATCTAAGCAAACACAAGATAAATCTAGCCTAGCATGTTAAACAAAAGACAAGAACAAGATAGAATCAAACAACACATAGACATATTGAATGATTAATTGATAACTTATCTTCAATGTAACATGGAAGATCTCAAGGCAAAAAGCCTTGAAAAAGCTGCTAAAATCGTCTTAGGGTTCTTACACACAAAGTTCCTCAATAAGTTCCACACTAATGACAAAAAATTGCAAAACTATATATAGAGATTAAGGTCTGACGGCGTCACGTTGTAGATTCTGACGCCGTCACCTCGCCGCTTTTAGGGTTCCCGGATGGCCTTCCTGACGCCGTCCCTCTCTAGACCTCCAAAATCCGTTCTGGCTTATCAAGGCTTGACGCCGTCAGATTATAGCTTTGACGCCGTCCCTCTTTAAATTAAGCCGTGACGACCTTGATCACTCCAAAGGGTGACGCCGTCAGAATTCCATGCAAATTTCTCTGGCTTATCATGAGTAATTTTCACATCCACCTTTTTCTTGCCAAGCCATGACGCCGTCTGGGGATAATCCTGACGCCGTCAAAGGTAATTTTCAGCCGATTTTGAGACTTTGTCGTTTTCTTCACTTTTATGCTCCAAAAACATCCAAAATGCTTCCTTTTCCAGATTTCTTCTCCAAAGTACCTAAAATGACAAAAGGAACGATTTAGGGCAATATTTGATCAAATAAATACGATTTAGGGCTTAAATGACCCCTTAAAAGCGGTACACTTTTCGCTTCATCAAATACCCTTACACTTGAGATTTGCTTTTCCTCAAGCAAATGCGCTTTTATTCTAATCAAAATACAAGTTAGGGGTCATTTAATGCTAATATAAAAGTAATTGCAACCAATAATCGTTCCACTTTAATCATAACAAGCACGGAGATTATAAACTAGCACCTCACAAGTAGTGTTTAGAAACTCACATCTCTCAAGTGTCATCAAAATAAATCTCATAAATGAAAACGGATAATATCTCTCACTACCTGTCATAGAAAATAGATTACCATAGGCTTGGGAAAGGATCAAAAACCTCCTCCACTGGGCGTAAGCACCAAAGATAAACTATCAAAGAGGGATTTTAAATGGGTTATAACGTTAGGTGTAGGGAAAAGGAAAACACGGTTTTGTTGGATAAAGGATATTTTACTGGTGGCGAGTTAAAGATCTTGATCAATTACATGTACTATACAATGTTGCTAAGCCAAGACTCGACTCGATTTAAGCTAACGAACGAAAATAACAAAAACATAAAATAAACAAAAAAATAAAACGGGATGGTAGTCCGTATGTTTTTTCTATTTTTCTTTTTCTCATTTTTTTTTTTTTTTTTTTTTTTTTTTTTTTTTTTTTTTTTTTGCATACACTTTTGCCCTACCATCCAAAATAATACATCATAGGGGCGTTGCATTCCCCTTACACTTGAACTTTTACATAACTTTACAAATTACTATTCTAATGACTCGAATTAAGATAATTAAAACACTTGGAGTACTTTTAAAATATTTAGCACATATGGGGGTAATAAATGATGTTCTTCCCCATTACTCCATTACACTAGTACTTTACCCATGAGTCCCAATCGTCCCAAAACAATATGTACAATGATATGACTCGACTTAGCAACCATGTAATCAATTAGATAATTAACTTGGGTTTAAACAAATGTTGTCACAATAATGCACTAAAAATGAGTGCATACAAGGTAGGCTAAGGCGATTTGGGTGTACATTTTAGTGGGGTGTAAACAAATTCTTCCTTTAAGTAAAATGCTTAAAGGTTGAAACGAAAAGATAGGCTCTGAGGGGTATACTAGGGGTATCGTGTACTAAAAATGAGTACAACGCAAAGGGTGTGGGAGAATTACTTGACCAATGTAGCCAATGTAATTATAACAAAAACACAGGTGTAAAACAATGGGTTAATCCTAATGCCTCTTATCATGTAGTAAATCTAACTACACGAATGTAGTCTCACTTGTGGCCTCGGAATGGTCCTAACGCAAGTTCTAGAATCTAAGTGCTACCGGTACACACATCATAGCATAAATGCTTTTCCTACCAATTCTAGGGGCGAACCTTACATATTTGGGGTGGAAAATTTTTTAGTGGTACGGTTTTTGTGCTAGTCATATAACTCCTATCCGTGAGACGCTCATTAAGATCAAAGTTTCACTCCTAAATGTTGTAAAAAATTTTAAATTTGGCACTAAAATTACCCTAACAGGTATTTATCTCAGTTTTATTACACATCTATTATTAAACAAACAAAAATCAAGCGTAAAAGCATTCTCTGAAGTATCGTACTTTTACCCCCCCCCTTACACTTAAGATGAACATTGTCCCCAATGTTCAAATAACAAGATGTAAAAGTAAAAAAATAAAAGAATGAAATCAAATACTCCCCTGATTCGTTCGGTGGATAATGAAGTAACATGGTTAAATCTTCTTCCAAGAGAATGTAAAAGCTCCAAGACTAATGCATCACCAAAAGCTTGATCCAACAAACATTTCCTTGTCCAAAATAACCTGTTAAACCTGAGAAAACAAACACGAAAACCTGCATAACATCGGCGGGATAAACTCTATATATAAGGATATAATGCTTGTGGAATGATAATTTTGCAGATTCCTGGAGATTATAATTTATAGATTTAATAAAAACTTTTTATGAAAACAAAACTTTCAAAAATTTTCAGAAAATTAAACCTGACGCCGTCAGGTTGTAAATCCTGACGCCGTCAGAAATAATCTGACAGAATTCTCATGTTAAGTTTCCGGAAAAATTTTGGAAAAACCTATACCTTACTTCCTGGAATTCCTGCAAAACATCATTATGACTCGATACAAGCATTTGACTCAAACAAATACTAATATGTATGTTCATTTATTATTATTATTATGATTCATGTTTATTTGTGTTCTAATAAACCGATTTGGATTTCCCTTACACTTAACTTTTGCAAAATACCTTTATATGTAGTTAAGACGAAGTTAAAAACAAAATAAAGCATTTTCCCAAATTAGTTTTTAACATGAATCAATAATAATAAAATTTAAACATACATACGGAAACAAATAAAATCAAACAAACAAATAAACACACAAAGCAAATAAAACTTGGGTTGCCTCCCAAGAAGCGCTTTTCTTTATTAACGAGTCTTGTAGCTAGACTCAAGGTCACGGGTTCTACGTTTTTCCGTTTTGCTTCTCAATTACCCCTCTAATCATCCTAACAACCTCCATATCAATTTTGTATTTAGGTCCAAGGTTCAAGCAATCTTTATAATAAAGGCTTCTCTTATTCCAAACATAGTCCATGCCTTTTTCTTTATCCTCATCATTGATGTCCTCAATTGCACCAATGTTGTCCTTGTCAAATCGAGGCACAAAACGAAATTCATTTACCCGATAAGGCATCCTATATGTGATCTTATCTATGTGATTAGAAAACTGAACCGTGCCTTTCAAACGATCATATTTTAAATTGGATGTTTCAATAAATGGCTTACCTAACACCACGCGAGATAGGCGGCAGTCAACAACACTTGCCAAATCTTCTAAGATCATGAAGTTGGTGACAAAGGTAAAATTCCCAACAAGGATATGCATATCCTTAACCCTTCCAACGAAGTTGCAAACTCCGCCGGGGCACTTGGGGTCTTTCCTAGGCTCAAGTGGTGTGTTTATGATCTGGCTATAAAGACCTGAGGACATCACGTTGGTTGGGGATTCACAGTCAATGTAAGCATGCTCAACGTATTGGTACCCAATCATACATGGTATCTTCACATTCCCGGGATCACCCCTCTTAATCTTTGGGTCAATTCTAACAAAAGGTGGTCGAGGGTTATCAACTAGGTTGTTATAGTAAGCAATCTCCTCCTTAGTGGGGTATTCATTGAAATAATCATCCAACCTAGGATCTACCTTTACTTCATTAATTTTCTCAATCAACTTCTCAACCGTAAGATTATTACGTTCTAAGTAATTATCTGAGTATATGGCGGTCTCTAAGTTATTCAAGGCATAATCGAGCTCTATATCAATAATTCTATTGAGCTCTCTGAGCTCACTAATCTCATTCTCAAGTTGGCTACGCAACAAAGCTACTTCGCCAGGTGTAAGGGGCGGATTCGCGTTTTCCATAATGGCAAACTGAATAGTCAATGAAAATCTTATACGAACAAAAGCACGAAGAAAATAGATAGACTAAAGAAAACCTAGAAAAAGAAAATAAAAATCTCACTAGAAAGGAATCTAGTGAGTAGACCTATAAAATAAAAAATTCAACCTAAACAATAACTATTCCCCGGCAGCGGCGCCAAAAACTTGATGCGTGGTTTTGCAACCTTACAACAGGTTTTACCTCTCAAGGGATCTCAAGAGGCCTACAACCCCACCAGGCAGTGTACCTGACCGATGTAGTATAGTGTAGTGGTAAGTACGGGGGATTGATCGTTCTCCACAGGGAATAGTGTTCGTTAGGTATGAAAAACTACTCTAATAGGTCTAAGGGTGAGAGAAGATTCTTTTTTATGTTTTTATAATTTTATGAAAGCAAGTAAAATCTCGGGTTTGAAAGAGTGGGCGGAATTAGTTGCTAGTCAACTAACCCAAGTTACTACGAATGCAAATAAAATAAAATAACAGAAAATGAAAAGGTGGTAAAACTTATATGGAGAGAAATGTGTTTACTTAGATTTCCTTACTCCCTAACTATCTTTTACCGGTTAATTAGTGTGCATTAATCGCGTGGATGACGGGTGTATTCCTTAATACCAATCGTGGGGTGGCGTACGTACTTCCCCAACTCTACAAGCTCCTATTTCACTCCTATGTCAAGCCGGCTAGGAAGCTCCTAACATGAGATCACTAGAATTCGCTTGTGCATTAAATACAACCATAAAAACCTTAGTACGCATTGGTTCATGTTTCTTAAGACGTTCAAGCAAGTTACCGAATAGGAAGTTAGCCAGTTTTCTTAATCCTAACATAGATGAACAATCATCCAATACAACTAATAACACACTAATAACCAATAATCAATAGCTAGGTTTCATTAGATCTAAGCAAACACAAGATAAATCTAGCCTAGCATGTTAAACAAAAGACAAGAACAAGATAGAATCAAACAACACATAGACATATTGAATGATTAATTGATAACTTATCTTCAATGTAACATGGAAGATCTCAAGGCAAAAAGCCTTGAAAAAGCTGCTAAAATCGTCTTAGGGTTCTTACACACAAAATTCCTCAATAAGTTCCACACTAATGACAAAAAATTGCAAAACTATATATAGAGATTAAGGTCTGACGGCGTCACGTTGTAGATTCTGACGCCGTCACCTCGCCGCTTTTAGGGTTCCCAGATGGCCTTCCTGACGCCGTCCCTCTCTAGACCTCCAAAATCCGTTCTGGCTTATCAAGGCTTGACGCCGTCAGATTATAGCTTTGACGCCGTCCCTCTTTAAATTAAGCCGTGACGACCTTGATCACTCCAAAGGGTGACGCCGTCAGAATTCCATGCAAATTTCTCTGGCTTATCATGAGTAATTTTCACATCCACCTTTTTCTTGCCAAGCCATGACGCCGTCTGGGGATAATCCTGACGCCGTCAAAGGTAATTTTCAGCCGATTTTGAGACTTTGTCATTTTCTTCACTTTTATGCTCCAAAAACGTCCAAAATGCTTCCTTTTCCAGATTTCTTCTCCAAAGTACCTAAAATGACAAAAGGAACGATTTAGGGCAATATTTGATCAAATAAATACGATTTAGGGCTTAAATGACCCCTTAAAAGCGGTACACTTTTCGCTTCATCATAAATACTCAAATGATAGTTTTGCATGGGAAGATGAAGTTCCTGCTTCAATTAGTACTTCAGTTATGTTTTGCAATCATTCCTTCTCATTACCTTTTTGTATTCCGATTGCCTATTTGTATTCTAAAACGTATTTGTTTGGTTATTTATACCAAATCTAACACACAATTAGGGCATCATCAATTATTATCAACCTAACTTATAATATTAGCCAACCAACTCTCTCATCCATGGCTTCTTCTTCCAACAACATCAATGAACTCAAGGAAGCATCTGGGTCTGACAATTTAGCAACAGCTTTCAAGTTCTTATTCAACAATGAGTTGACTGAAGAAGAGGGTTTTTTGATTCAAATGGGGGAGGAGCGTAATCAACTCCTTAGCAAGGTTGAGAAGCGTGAGGTGACAATCAGGGAGGCTCATCACTGTGGCCCTTTCAATGAAAAAGCTGTTGATGTTCTTCGTTGTCTAGTTGAGACACAGGAAAGGGAACGTAACAGGATTCTGACCTTGACTGCTCTACTTGATGAGGCCCGTGATGGCATTGTGGAGAAGGACGACCATGTGAAGCTTATGGAGTTTGATGAAGCTCTTTATGATGATGATGAATAGAGTATGATGAAGATGGTTGTGTTTTGGGGTTCTCTTTTGGTAGTTGATTTGGTTGTGTATGTTTATGATCAGATGGCTGTAAGCCTTTAAGTGTAATGACTTTCATGAATCAATAATATTAAGTTTTATGTTTATGTTTATATATGTGTATTTTTTTTCCATTTTACATTTTATCAAAAAGCGGTGGGGCTTTTCTCTCTCACACACATGAGTCAAACACACAGACTTATTAGATCTGCTGAAATTAAATTAGGGTTTTCCTCTCAAATTAGGGTTTCCAATTATACAACATTTTAATCAAATTAAAACATGTAATCAGTTTAATTAAGGAGTGTGGTGATTGAATATTCAAGTTGTGGCATCAATTGTGATGAAATGATCATGTAGGGATGATAATTGTATGGCGGATCTTATGCACAGGTTTGCATCTTAATTTGATTAGTATAGGTTGTTTTTTTTTGTTTGATTGTTGATATGTTGAATTTGTTTGTTCCTATTTGTTGTCGATTAGCCGATGAGATTACCTAGTCAAAAAAGTAATTTTGTACTTCATTTGGCATGTTTGCTGCAAATATTGACAGCTTATTGTGGATTTGTTAGTTAAGTTACTAATTTGAAATATCGCTATGATTTTTTATAGATATACGACTGCCGCCTTTGCAATATTAAAGTCGGAGAGCATTGTTAAGGTAGATTAAGGTTTTGCACTATCACGTGTGGATGATAATCAGGAACATGAACTGATTATCAATGCACGTGATAGGGCCAAAACCTTAGCATATTATCGAGTGATGATTTTTGCATGATTGGTAGCAAATGGTAAGTATTATCTATTTATTTATTTTTACTTTAGCTATATGAATTTGTACTTTGAATTGTAGAAACTTAGAAGAACTTTTCATCAGGAATCAATGAGAAAGATATAAATTATTTGAAAAGTAACAGATACATGATCGGGTAGCATTGATTATTTGAAAAGATATAAATCATCGGGTAGCATTGATTCATTATTAGAATAGTACTAAAGCTTGTTAATTTAGGTTACTGAAAGTTTCCTTAAAAACAATATTTCGTGTCCGCTCTTTTAGTTCCCAATCTTCATCTTCCGTCATTAGTATTTTCAATCCGTCAGGGCTTGTGACTCGAGATAGTGCGACATACAGTTGCCCATAGCTGTACACAAGGTTGGGTAAGTAGACCCTGGCATACTTAAGTGACTGGCCTTGGCTCTTGTTTATGGTCATTGTATAGCATGGTTTCATAGGAAACTGTCTACGTTTCATTATGAATGGCCATTTTGACTGGGTGGATGTCATTGTGATCTTAGGTATAAGAACACTATCTCCTATATGTGACCCAGATAGGATTTTAGCTCGAATAACAAATTGGCCAAGATCAGTAATGATTAGCCTGGTTCAATTGCATAAAAACTGGCTTGGGTTAACATATTGCAAAAGCATTATCGGGAGTTCCTTTTTTAAGCATAGAGAATGTGGTGGTATCCCTTGGAAATTTAAGGAATTCAAGAACTCAATGGGATATAGCTGGTCTTGATCTAGAGTATCAGTTGATGCCTTACATACTTCATCTGCACTATTGTACGTGACAGAATCACCTGCTAACTTTTTAAACATATGTTCATTTATTGCATCAACGTCGTCATTTTTTGGAGTCAGTATAGCCCTTTCTTTTAGATACGCATCTTCATTCCGCCTTGTTTTAAAATCAGGGAATGTTTCTAGGACGATTTGATCAATTGGAGAATCCCCTGATTTTATAATAAAATTTCGCGGAATCTAAATCTAGCTTGGCTCATCCTCCCCTTCTTTAATTTTGGCTTCGAAATTCCCATCGCCCACATCCAACACCCATTTATTGAATTCTTGTTTTCGAGTGTCAATGCTCCATTTTCTGTATACTCATTTACTCGCATACTGCGTGTAAGGGTAAAAACCATGCAAGATTTCCATAGCTCTGATCGGTTTATGCAGGCTTGGATAACTTCTGATCTTTTGGCTTTCGGGATTACCAGTAGAATTTGTCTGAAGTCACCTCCCAGTAATACTGTCATTCCCCTGAATATGCGGTCTCTATTTTCAGGATTCTCGTACTCCAATATATCTCTCAATGTCTTGTCTAAGGCTTCAAAAGCATATCGTTGAGTCATGGGGGCTTCATCCCAAATTATCAACCTGGCCTCTTTTATTAATTCTGCCAGTGTGTGTTTTGTTTGATACCACACGTACTATTGTCCATTAACTCCAATGGAATAACAAATCTGCTACGAGCAGTCCTCCCTCGCGGTAGTAGTAAAGATGCAATTCCTGGTTCAATAATAAAGGTTGAACAATTCAACAGTTCTTTAAGTAGTGTAATATTGTTGTAATGCATAGTATGGATGTATAATAAATCAATAAACGAGTATTAAATGATGTACCTGAAGATGCAACTGCAAGAACTATCATTCTTTCTGATCTTAGTTTTGATATTATAGTCTTGTATAAAAATGTCTTACCACTCCCTCCGAGCCCATAAACAAAGTAAAACCCTCCTTTTTGACTAGATACAGATTCGATAACTCCTTGATAAATCAGATGTTGGTCGGTGTTTAGCATCGAATGAAGTTGTTCATGTTCAATCTTGCTTGTTTTCATATCAAAGTCCAATGCTTCTCTAATCAAACGATTGTCCATGTTTGTTAGGAGATTTGGGTTTGGTCGTGGGAGATCTTCGAATTCAGCTAAAGATCTACCAAATCTGTGTAACAGTTCCTCTATTTCCACCAAACAATAGTTCTGAATTTGTTCTTCTGTAAGTTCTAAGTCTGGGTACCTGAGGTTTTTTTTTTTTTTTTTTTTTTTTTTTTTTTTTTTTTTTTTTTTTTTTTTTTTGTAGAATATCCTTTGATAAAGCCTTCCAATTTTCTTCCCATAATTTTCGTGGCCTACTTACTTCACAAAACAGCAATATTGTAACAAATAAGTCCCGCAATTGAGGTGCTAATGCCCAGAATCTTGCCTCTGATATAGCCTGGGTCCATTCTCTGTCATCATTGTGCAATCCATATGCAAAACAGACTTCCTTAAATGTCCGATATGTTATCTTGTTAACCGTCATCAGGTGTTCAAACAATTCAGGACCTTTGGCTATATTTAGTACCATCCTGAGATAGTAACGTTCCCCTGATGCAGGGTTGGAATAAACCATCCGGCCTATGCATTTTTTTTGTTTTCTAATTTTTCAAATTCTTTCTTGTTCATGTCATACATACTTTGTTGGAATTTGAGCATAAGTGAATTCCCGTGCTTTCGTATCACTCTTGTTTAGCTCAAACCACTCGGTAAACATAGTTATGTTGATGCCTTCCTTTTGAAGTAGTGCCGGTAAAATTTCAGAATCACGCAGCAATATTGCGTTTTGGTTGGGTAGGTAGTAATTTAGCTTCATGACTGAAGGGTAGGAGTAATGGATGTCAAAAGAAAAGAGTCGCCATACTGCTTCACATGGCGCTAAGTAGCGACAATTCAAGAAATTATTGATTTCATCAACTTCAATAACCTGTGCAGGAACTGCTGCATCAGCTTTTTTAATGTTTTCTTTGATGACAATAGTAGCTCAGTCAGGCCCTTTGTTTAAGTATTTAAATAAGTAATTAATTGCCCTTGATCTATTGCACCATTCAACATTTATGTGTGCCTGGTACTTAAGTAGGAGATATCGATTGTAAGGAACGACATATCTGTTATTGAAAGTGAACTTACCATTTACAACATTGACTTTATTATCTCTCCGGAGGTAAACAGGGTAGCCATCCCCATCAATTGTTGTTTCTGGATAAAATGATTTAGGGAAATGTTTTGAACATTTTCCTTCTATGTTGCATGGGGCGTACTTCGCATCCTTCCCGCAGGGTCCATGCAACATATATTCAGTAACAACTTTGTATCCATCCGGATCATTTGTTGGGTACGGAATCTCTGCTGAGATTATATCATCTATTTCAGCCTCCGTCCTGCACTTGGCGTAGTCTTCGAGCCACAGTAAAATATGTGCATGGGGCAAGCCACATTTTTGGAATTCGATAACATACACAACTGAAACGAAATATTTGAAAAGTATTAGGTACAAATCAGAATGATTTAAAGGAAAAGTCTCATTGACTCTAAGATGTGACATGTATTACCTGCACAACAGTAGTCAAAAATATGTTTTTTTTTGTAAGATCATCCAATAACTCAGTTAATTTAATTTTAAAAACTTGCGTTCCAACTTCCGGACAATCGTGTGCTTTCTGGCCAGGAATATGGGCAAGCACGTCACCAATTTCGGGCCATTTTGGATTGGAAGTGAACGTGATGAACAGATCTGGATTCCCAAATGCCCTACATAGAGCCATGGCATCTTGGTAATTCTGCATCATATACCTTGGGCTGCCTGTAAAGCTTGAGGATAAAACTATTATTTTTCCAATTGCGGCCGCGTTTGTACCTCCTCTTGTAACAGCATCAAACACATTATGATAAAGTTTCACACGTAGGTTGTCTTGATTATGTCTCGTCCATTTAAGCCGTTGTTCTTCAATAGCTTTATATGCATCGACCAAAAATTGCTGAAATAGCCGCCCTCCTCTCAGCAAAGTAGTACCCTGATTATTTCATTATTGAATTATGTACGTGTAATACTCCATCATTGTAACGAATCCACGTATAGTTTTCCGTACACCTGTATTGTTATGATAAGGTATGCTATCATGGAATCTATCCTCTCCGTACGGAAATAGTAAAGGATATTGCAGTGCCATGTAAGATGGATGCAATTATGATATTTTTTGATTGCCCGTGTCTTTACAGCTGACAATGATATCTCGTGAAGGGATGCCCTAACCAAAATCATTTGTAATTAGAGTAGCTACTTCGGACACAATTGGGGTGTTGTACTGTCGTGCACTTGTTCTATTGCTAATAAGCCGTAGCTGTAAGCTAGGCGTATCATGTGAAGCACACCAATCTCTTTCCATGCGAAATGCTTTGGCAACTGCGCTTAACTGGTTTAGCATTGCAATGAGGCTCATGGCTGTTGTTTCATCAATCTGGTGTTCTGTGTCTTTATCAATAAAACCAGACATGCGATTGTTAGCTTCATTCTGTGTGTCAAAGAAGTAAAGCTGAGCAAACTTCAGTTGCTCTCCTTCGGTTGGAAGCAGGGACCCAATTAGATGATAGTTTTGACCGTTTATTCTAAATGTATATGGCCCCCGTCCTGAATTAATTGAGTTATCTATTTTTGCTCCAAAAGATGTAAAGCAAAACATACTATTGTATATTCTAATTTGATCTCTAAATTTTGTTGCAGAAGAATTACTATAATTAAGAAGGTTGATTAACAGCGTCGGTGCTTCATTGAATTTGGAGAGCAGGACTTTACCACTTTGACAACAAAGGGAGAATGTTGGATTTAAAGGCTTGAATGCCTTAGTAGTTCTTTCTTCATACCACATAGTTGCTTCACAGTTACAACATGTATACGATGGTGGCCCAAGATTATGGTAAGAAACAGGAACCCCTTGTTTAAATAACAGTAATAATGACAAATGATTTTGTTAATTACTTTTAAATTAGTGTAGTTTAAATGAAATTGAGTAAAATTCGTGGAAAAGTTACCTCGAGATGTGAACCCTATTCTTTTATGGTTTTTTTTTTAGGTATATGTCGCTTCACTTGTTCCGATATAATATCTGATGTTGGTAACTGGTAATTGGAAGTAGAACATGAAGATTTATGTTTTACATTTAGGAGACTTGTTAAAAAATTATACCACACATGTACTAAAAATTTACCTTTATATCTTTTGCGGGTTTTTTTAGACATGTTGGAAACAGGAACTGCTGCTTTTTGTTTAATATTTTCCTTGTTCTTTCTTGGAATTGTGGATGTTTCTGGACCAATTATTTGAATTTTTAGCATAGGTGAATTGATGATTCATTGTATAAAAATATATATGTGTTTGTGTTTACCTGCTTCCTGCGTGCTTACTTCTCTTATTTTCAGACCACAGTAACTCTCGATTTTGCCATCTGATCTGATATTTGTATGTGAATGAATCATTATAGAGTTGTGAATTATGTTTGACAGGGATGTAATCTCGGTGTGCTTCATAAGTGAATCTGTAAAATAAATAAATCGATAATTCTAATTGCATGAACAATCTTTACTACCTATAAAGGAAAAAGGGTCAAATGTGAAAAGTGAAAAGTCAATAAAAGTGAAAAGTTGAAATGTTGAAAATGTAATTTTGGTAATGTTGAAATGGTGTAAAAATCTTAACTACATAATAAAGGAAATATTGAAATATTCACATCCGTTGAAATATTGTAGTTGAGTATTGAACTTAATATTCTATCTAAGGCAATGACTCTATGGCAATGACTGTATACACGGCTGGAAGAAAACTTGACTAAGGAAAGTATTGAATATTGTAGTAGAGACATGAATTAAGTTGAAACCGTGTATTGAATATTGTAGTAGAGACAGGAATTAAGTTGAAACCTATAAATGAGGGATATCCGAATTCATTTTCATATCTCTCACCCTCTTTCAAAAACCTAAAATACACACACTCATCTGCTATATACCAACCGCCGCCACCACTAATCGGCACCACCACTCATCTTCTATATACACACATTCACTCCACAACGCCGACCACAAGAAAACTCTCTACTGTTCTCATCGATGCAGCCAGTCCCTTCGCTGCCACCATCCATGGTGTGTGACGATGGTGACTGAAGTGGGTGGAAATGTCGGGTCTTGGTGTGGTTGAGATATGATTTGTGTTTGGCTTTTGATCCATAAGATATCACCATCTTACTTTTTGTGGCTCGGTTTTGTTTAGATCCATATGTGTTATGGGTTTGCTTTTTAGGGACCGCCATAGACACCGATACCACCATTAATTTGAATCAGCCACCAACACCACCAGATGTTTCTAAAACGGGTGGTGTTTGAGTTCTGGTAGATTCATTGGCATTTAGTGGTTTCGTTGGTGTTTGGTTTTGCTGGTATTTTGAGTGGTATTGAACTATATCTAATGGGTGTTGTAAGTGT
Organism: Artemisia tridentata subsp. tridentata; assembly: GCA_021014915.2. Lineage (NCBI taxonomy): Eukaryota > Viridiplantae > Streptophyta > Magnoliopsida > Asterales > Asteraceae > Artemisia > Artemisia tridentata. The sequence goes on from CP139503.1 coordinate 170,861,368, forward strand.
AGGTTGTGGTTTGGGTGGTTCTGGTTTGTCTAGAACTGATAGAACTTGGCCGGATCTGTATGAACTTTGTAAGCATGTTTGAAAATTTAGAAGTCAAAGCATGAGGATGTGTGGAAAAAGCATGAGGATGTGTGACATGATATTGGGTTTTAACATGCAGTGTTGTGTAAGATAGTAGGAAAAGCATACAAATAAATAATAATGTGTTTTTTAACATGTTGTATTGTGTAAGGTAGTAGCTACCTGTGATTAGGGGTGTCATATGGGTCGAACCGACCCGATAAGCCTCTATCGGGTCGGGTCTATCGGGTTTCCGAAAAATAAAAATTAACCCGCAACCCGACTCGATAAGTAATCGGGTTATCGGGTTTATCGGGTTGGGCTTATCGGGTTATTGGGTTAGACTGCTGCTTTGGTTTATACTGCTGCTTTATGATCATGCTGCTGTGTTATGACTGCTTGTAGCTCCACGTTACTACTGCCTCCTATCATTACTGTTGTTTGATTAATGTTTTTAAAGGCTGCTACGAGCTAAGTCATATATGGTGGAACTATGATCAACATTTGGAAGTTGAATGTGATGATTGTTTATTCAGTGAAGAGGCTCGACAAGGCAAGAAGAGAACAATTGATAGGTCGGTTGGATTTTATTCTTGTCGATGAGGATATAACACGTGAAGAGAACATGGGACGGTGTAAAGCATATTTCTATTATATTTCTCCTTCTAATAAGTCGGTGTTCCTTCAATATTTGAAGACGTTTGCATGGAGTAATGACGTGGTGTGCTTCTGTTCTGCACATGAAGTAATTGGTCGGTGTATACATTTTTTATTTCCTATGATTAATTAAAGGGTTGGTGTTATATGGCAAATGTTCAACGCTGCATGGTACTCTTAGAAATTGGTTGGTGATTTTTTTGATTTTCGAAGCTATAATACTATACTGGTCGGTAGCAATGCTTTAGTTGAATACTTGAATAGTTAAAGATGTTTAAATCTATTAATGGGGCTTATAAGGTTTATCGGGTTAACCCGATAACCCGATAACAAATTAGCTAAAACCCTAACCCGACCCTATAATGTTATCGGGTCTATCTGGTTGACCCGATAAGGTATATTGGACCCGAATCAACCCGACCCTATAAGGCCTTATCGGGTTAGGGTTCGGGTCGGGTCGGGTCGACCCATTTGACACCCCAACCTGTGATATTAAAGCATACAACTGAAGGATACATGTTGTGTTGTGTAGGTAGTAGTTATTTTAAAAGAAAAGAATATAACTAAAGCAGTAGTATTTTAATTCAAAAATTACAAACTTTATTATTTGAGTTCTTTCAAATATAGTGCTTGTAGTTAAATTACAAGTATTTTATTGAAAAATAAAGGATAGCATAAAAATGGGCACATATTTACACGAGTTGAGCTGTGAGCTACAAGGACCACCGAATTGTGTAAATTGAAAGAAAAACTTACAAAATGATATAGGAGATGTAAGATTTTAAAATAACCGGAGAGCTTTTGTTTGAATTAAATAATTTTACTTTAGTAGAACTTTTTTATTTGTCCGTTTAAAAAGACATGTTCTCTTTCATTTTGAATGAGATTTATTATTTTTATTTTTATTTTTATTTTTTATTTTTGATTAAAAAGTTGCAACTTGCTTCACAGTACTTTAAAAAGAAACGAACACCGGCGCAACCGTATTTTACAGAAATTTAGTCATCGTCAGCGTTATGTCTGTACACATAAACAAACAATTGTTGCCTCTAAACCTCACGCACGGATACACAAATTAAATTTAACAATAAGCACACTAAATGATCGACGCAATCGGATTTTATCAAAACTATACAACGTTACCGCTAGGAATTCCCCAACGCTACAAATACAGATAGTTATATGTTCTTTAATACATGTTAAGAATTTTTGCTTGAGTTGAATTATCGCATGTTACGACCGTTTGCAATTACATTTGATCTTTTCACGTTTTATTTTAAACGTTACACGAAACACTTACCACAATATCGTTTATTGTTAATTGTCTGCCGCTAGAAATTTCCGTTGCTATGCACGGGTACTTGGCTAGTTTAAATATATATGAAAAGCTATTAAATTTAAACTTACCATGATCCATAGTTTCATAAAAATGGCTGTTTGTTTGCGTTGTATAGTGTATTAAAGACCAGACAAATATTTAGAGAGGTATAGAATTAAGAAGCTCAATAGGTTGCCTTTTGGGATTTTGTGATGTAAATGCTACATTTAATGATTGTTAATATGATAGATGTTTCAGATTTTATGATATTTGGAAGATGCTATGAGTTATGGGTAGTTTTTGCAAAGTGATAGTGACTTGCTGAAAGTTTGATTTAATTAGGGTCGCGAGTGTTAGTTAGTTGGATGATGTAAGTTACGGTTCACTTTTTTTATATGGTTACGACTTTCTATACAGTAGATTGAATCGAGTATGTACATAGTTTCCACTTTTTAATATAATAGATTGATAGGTCTTGTTGTCTAATTTTACAGTCGTATATCGATGATAAGATAGAAAGATTGTATTATTGCATCTGTAACCATTACACAATTACCAACAACCTTCCATTGATTAGTAACTAACATTTTAAACTTGAACATTCATGATTTAGTTTACAATATTTTGTTAAAACTCTAAGATTTGAATATCAATTTTCACCTACTCTCGCCTATCATTGTCACTACCATAATCATCATCCATCTCTTCATTATCCGAGTTATTGCTTGGATATATAACCTGCAACGGTGTAGCTTCAATTGCTGCTGTTGGGACCAATCTCATGTTTTTCCTTCTTTTGTATCTAGCTTTGAAATCACTCTGTCTCAACCTTTTGGTGGTTGTGGCAAGTTCGTAATCAGGATTTTCTTCTACCCGCCTCTTTTCTTCTTTCAGCCTTTTTATGATTTATTGAGTATTCTCATCAACTTTTGCACCTCCATTTTCAGCCTATAATGCAAGCTAACTTTGTCAATAACATGGGATGTTATAAGATTACTTTTTTATATATAAATTTACACATTCATTTTTCCAAGCGATATCCTTGGATTAGACGTAACATTGATAAATCATAAAAATAAAACGTTAGCTTCATTTGAATTCTGACCTGGAGAGTTATAACACCCCGACCCGACAAGGGTAGAGATGTCACAATAATGGTGACATATCAAAAGCATACACAAGCATACATCTTCAATAATACAAAGGAATACAAAGGTTTCAAGAAATTACAAGGACATACAAATTTACAAGGAATAAATACTAAGTCTGAAATATAAAATCTTCTAGTCATCTCTATAACGAAATATCTAACACAGTGTAGTCTTCTAAGTCCAATGGTACTCTCCACTCATACCCAGCTTCCTACTAAAAACCTGCCGCAGGAAAAGAAATGCGGCTGAGCTACGAGAGCTCAGTGAACAGATATAACGGTAACAAAGCAGTAATAAAGAATAATGAACAGTAAATGAATTACGAATCAATGAGAGTTATGGCATAAGAAAAGGTAACAGTAATGAGAAGTACAAGGGTATAGGTGTAGGAAACAGTAATCCTCTACGAGCCTAGTAACAGTAACAGTAACAGTATCATCATGTAGCCATATAGAGGGGAGACCTCTCAGTAATCAGTAAATATGAGGGGAGTCCTCAATCAGTAAGTGGAGTAGCTAGCTCCCAGAGTGTGAAAGACGTGTATCGCACACACCATCAGTCACCAGTAATAACAGTATATATATCAGTAACAGTAACAGTAATAGTAACAGCTAGGATGCATCCATGCGCCCCAGGTGGCCAGAAACTCCTCATACACCAAATCAGATAAAGTCAGGGACGGGACATGTCATCACTCTCCTGCCCTAGAGTCATGCCATCGGTGCATCAATGACATGGACATGAAACCCTCATGCCTAGTGAGTGGCTCGTAGTCTTAAACTGTGGGTCAAGGTCAGGTATCATGTCATAAACAGAGGGTCATGTCAAATGGTTCAGATTATAAAGTCCATGTCAGATGTTACAGAAGTGTATATCAGAGGTTCAGAAATCAGATAGGTTACATCAGAGTTTATCAAAATCAGAGTTTAATAAATAAATGCCCAAGTCCAGGTTCAGAAACAGTATATCAGGTCAAGGTTCAAATCAGGGTTCAGAAATTAAAGTTCACAATCAAAAGGTTTACAGGTTCATAGAAAAGATTTAATTCAATAGTTTCATATTAACTTGTATTTAAAATAATCTTTCAGTGACTTTCACAAAATGATGATTAGTAAAACCTTTTTATCGAGAAAGTTCTTAAAAAGGAAATTTTCATAAAACCGTTAGTACAATTTCATTTAGAAGAGGTATAGCCTCGTTTTAAGATAGTTTTTCTCAAAACATTTTCAGATATAATTAAGAAAGGTTTTCCCATTTCAGTTTCAAAATCAAAAAGGTCCATATCAGAAGTTCATATCAGAGGGTTCAATATCAGAAGGTCCATTATCAGAAGGTTCAATATCAGAAGGTTCAATACCAGGAGGTTCAATATCAGAAGGTTCAATATCAGAAGATTATAACAAAGGGGATCATAGCAATGGCGTAAATACTGAAACTGACAGATCAGAAAAATGAAAGAGATCATGGGAAACCTTACAAGAAAGGTCAGAATATCTGTACCTTATACCGCAAGTGAAAATACACCTAGAAATACCAAGATCGGAAACCAACTCCATCTTCAGCGCATCTACACGAATACACGGTCGTCTTACTATTAATATCTTAATTAAATCAGATTTCTCACTTTAGTCGGCTTTCTATTTTTAGTAACTTTCCAAAAATAGCAAGTTTCCGTATTTAGTAACTTTAAGTTATAACATTCCCGTATGCCAATTTGAAGTATTACAGATGATCATATTCATAGTTTAAGGTTCATAATATCTTTTACAAAATTTTAGGGTTCACAAAGTAGTTTCCATAATTTAGAGTTTATTAGGTAATTATCATAAGTTTAGGGGTTAATATGCAATTCTCATAAATTTAGGGTGTAAAATGTAATTACTATAAAGTTAAAGGTGTTCACAAGTTAGGTCCTTTAGTTTTAAAAGAATGACGATTTAAACCCTTTAGTTTTAGAAGATAACACATAACACCATTTAATAACTTATAAACCTTAACAGCCCTTTACACTTACGAATTAAACACGTTTCCAATAATTTATGAATCACGTGAATACTTCGAAATAAAATCTAAAAAAATTTACACACGTTCCACAATGTCTTAAGTATTTTATGTAATTTTTCCAGATTTTATTAAGTTGTATAGGTACATATTAAAAATCCATTTTATCAACATGTTCCAAAATCGTATCTGATGGAACACCCGACAAGTTTATACCTTTTTACCCCTTCAGATAAATTCACAAACATCTATTAAAATTCCAGCTATTATTAGACATATTCAATATAACTCAGTTCAAAGGGCACCTTCTAACTCGACACAGTTTGAAAACTAAAAATCATAAACCCGGACTAATTTTCCAGACATACAAATCCGATCAGACACATAATTTTCCAAAAATCAAAAAGTAACCTTCCAGGCCTCCAAAAATTACAAAATTAATTTTCCCAGGTAGCTATTTCATTGAACTTAGTTTTAGACTTTTAAAACACCCAAAAACACGTTCACATCATTTAGTTACATTCGATTTAAGTTGGGTCTTTTCCTGGATCAGTAGCAGTTTTCACAGATTCATGCATAACTTAGGGTTTTATCATTCTAATTCTTAATTCTTGACACAATACCATTATAGGTGAGTCTATAACATATTTAGGTTGATTAATAACAGGTCATACATAATCAAATCGAATAATTTCATCACATATACTCCTGGTCCGATTTATACATATAGACTTTTAGGGTTTTGAGATCATTATTTTATGTAACTTGCAATAATTTTTATAGCTTGTTCTTATCATTCTATGAGTATATTAAATCGACCCTAACCATAAAGATACGAATACGATTCAAACAAGAAGAGTGGTATTGAACAAGAAAGATACGATTACCCTCGTAGCGTGATCACAAGAGGAAGAACAATTGGATCGATCACCAAGAAAATTTTCAGCCGCACCACCTTATTTACACCCTTCGAATGGACAGCCAAGGCACCAAATCGAACCACCACTTGAATCGGTTGTAGCACACGATAAAGCCACCAAGAAGGAGCACCAAAACCTCTTGTTTGCTGCTGCCTTTGGATCGACAGAAAAGAGGAAAGGAGGAGCAGAATTTAGGGTTTTTAGGGATAAAGAAAAAAAAAATAATCGGTGTATATAAAAATAAGGGAGGACCGACTTTTGGGAAGGGGAAAATTGGGCCAAGGTTTGCAATGTAACTTCATGGATTAAAGGCCCAAAGGAAACACATAAGAAGAGAAACGTGTGAATAGATTCAAGTAAAAGCTTGTATGTTAAAGTTAGGCATGTGATTTTATTTGTTAAAATGTTTCATTCGTTTTACTAGTTCACTTATTATCCGTTAGTTACATAGGATTTACTCGGGATTAAATGTCTTAATGTTTTAGACGTCATTTACGAATTTGAGATCAAGGGTAATTTGGGCATTTCAAATGTTTTAAATTTTCGGGTTTTACAAGAGTGCTAATTAATAAATCTAAACTATTCAGCTTACGATGTGGCCAACGCTGAAAACCCATATCTCTACAGAACCTTTTCAAAACAGTTACACCAACATTAAGTTTGGCAGCTTGCGCTATTGGCAGGTGAAAATACTGGGCAATCACCTCTTTGCTGAATTCCATGAGATTTGAATGTGGATATTGGATATGTGTTTGTGGATAAACAACTGGATCTGTGTGGGTAGAGGTTAGAATATGTCTTTTTAAAGCCTTACTAAGTTATTGATCTTTCCTGCAGTTACAATTTTTTTTTATAACTTCCACTCACCCATAAAGTATATTTATTAGATATTCATAAGGTTTTATAACAAACAACTCATAAGACAAGATAGTATTCATTAAATTATATATATATATTACATTTAGCGGGATTCATTTAACCCGTTTGTTTGTCCAACCCGCTCCATTCGTGACCCGTATAATAACTTGGGGATCCGGACTGTTTATCCTCACTCATAACCACCCTTCTTCTTTTAGGTCCGAAACGCGGTGCTCCACGACCAAAACCCGATGGCCAATAAACTTTCTCCGACCCGCCCTTTGCCAGCTACAGTTTCCTGTGAGGGGATAAAGAGGAAAAGCAATAGTAACCGCAAATTTTTATTTCTTTTGTGGCTGTTATTATGCCATTTGTTACTGTAGGTCACGTAAATAATCTCAACAATACACTCGTTAATGACTTAATGACACACGAACTACTACTTATCTAGATATTAAGCTACGTATAAAAAGTAATAAGCTAATACAATAAAGTAAATAAGAGAATAAGATGAGAAGAGAATGATGGAAGGCTTTTCACTTAATTCGGTTCATACACAAGCAGAGCTTCCGCACTTACAATAGAAAAACCAACAATGAAAATGTATCCCTTGCCTTGTATTTATAGGCAATGGGAGGGGGAATCATTCTAAGAATATTCCCTTTGCATGTGACTAATATTTTAACTCATGTGACCGGTCCATGCACTACTAATGGACCGGTCCAAAATTACAAACAATATAGTCCTAATAAACGTACAACATTATAAATGAACAAGACTTGTAAATATTTAAAACATGTTCCTAACAATCTCCCCCTAAGTCTTGATCATCAATGTTGCTCGACGTCTTCTTTGCTTCTTAGGCTTCCGACGTCTTTATAATCTTTGTTTCTTTGTTCTTGAACAATGATGATATGTTATCGTCTCTATTTGCCAATCTCCAATGTCTTCTCGTCTTCTCCATCATGCTCATATGTCTTAGACTTGTTTTCTGCAACTTGTTCTCACTTTTCAATCTTAAACTTGTGAAAGGTTGAGGTGCTTGAACTTTTGACTTTACTATATCATATGTTGAACTTTTGATGTTGTTAAGTCTTTGAGAGAACATTTTTTCAAGATATGAACATGATGGAGTCTTGATGGTTGAACTCCAGCTCCTCAGCAGCAGCAGCAGCAACAGCACGAACCAACCGGTACTTACAGGCTCAGACTTGAGATCATCAACAGCATAATGTGAAGACTTTCTCAAATCCTAACCCAGACCGTTCTGAACCGGATTCCCCCGAAAGGGATTACACGGACACACCGAAGTGCACCCACGATTCAGTGAGTCGCTGGAGATCACCCCACGACTGTAGACCGTTTGGAGCAAAACACTAAGCGTAACCCACAAGGAGTTACCGAAGTGACCTGCTGACAGAGTTGTTTGATGTTGCTATGGCAGGATTTCCATTTAATCATTGATAATCACAATTGTGACTTCTCTCATGAATGTTCTTGGCAGATTGCTTGAGATCTGCGAAGGACACTTTCTTAATTTTACATCTGCTGCCCATGATATAGAACAACAGAGTAATACTAAGTGTACTTAAGAGATCTTTTATGAATCTCATGGCTCTAGACTCAATCAGTGCACATTTGTTTGGTCATCGGAGGCATGGAGCAGATTGCCTCCTTTTCAATATCAACACTCTCGTAATGAGAGGTCGATAGATGATGAAGGGTTCTCCGTGTGAATGAAACAAATGTATTTTGAGAGACACTTGAGTGGCTTAGAAGGTTTATTAGTGCGTCACTGGGTCCATGACGTCTTTAGTCTTCAATACCGGTGATGCTCATCAACCAGTAGATTATGAATTGAACCCGGTGTCTGCCCTAAGGTTGAACACATGGAGGGCTATTTCTTTTCACCCTTTTCTTTACTTTTCTTTTTAATTCTTCAACCCCTTCTTTCTCCGTTCATTCATTTTCTCCTTTTTATATCATACCTAGGACTTTCTAGTTCTAAACTATTGGTATTGTCCTTGGGTAGATCCCTCCGGCTCTGGCGGATCATAGGACGGTTTTCCCTAACCTTAGTCACCTTATAACTCCATGACTATCCTAATGATGCCATAAAACCAAAACCATTGAAAATCTCTCAAAGTGTCGATAATTGTAAAGACATTTTGTTGACACCTTGAGAGTTTGATGATTTTCAGAAATACTCCCCCTTAACATGTGCGCATAAGTAATGAATTTTGAAATTTGCACATGCCGGAAAGAGTTGGCACTTTTGAATTGATTGACTTTCAATGAACCTGATCGTCGCGAGACACGCTTACATCACCAGTTAAACTGGCTTAAAATTATTACCCGTCCGGATCAGATTCAAAGATTATCGCTCAAAATCGGTACATTCTACTCAGACACGTCCTTTGCGAGACACGCTTACATCACCAGGTAAACTGGCTTGAAATTATTACCCGTCCGGGACATGTCCTTTCGACTACTGACTTTTCTATTCGTCAATTCGAGGGTCAATTCTGAGTTTGAGCACGCGAGATTCCAGCCAATGAGACATCATATTTTAATCATCTTTTTCTTCTCCCCCTCAAAAATAGCATACTCATGATGTTTTTGGAAAAACGTTTATGATTAAAATATGCTGTTTTTGAGTTTTAGGGAAGAAGTTTCAAGAACATTGATAATTCATTTGAACAAAGATTATGTTTTCAAATACTCCCCCTTAACGAGGGAATACTTGTCCTTATGAGCAGAATGTTTGGAAAAACGTTGGAAAACATTCAGGTTTTAATTCTGCTCATAAGTAAGAAGCTTTCGCTCCTTTTTCAGGATTGAGGCACTGAAGCGTACCTCAGGGTCCTTTCTTTGGGGTCCAGGTTGTACACTGTGATGTGTGCACAAGCCGTAGTCATATTAACAGTCATAAATAAGTAAGAATATTGAATGAATATTGAATATTGAAATCAAATTCTTACAAATTAACCGCCTCTGCCAAAAGTGGTGAATTTTGGATCTGTTCTCTGGAATAATCTTATGGCAAATGGAGGACGACCACCCACATATGTTTCCAATCTCCTCATCTGATCCCTTCGATAGAGCCTTTCTTCGATTGACCAGATAAAATTCTTGACTTGCCTGAGCTGCTGATGATTCCATTTCTTGTGCTTCTTCAATATTTGATCTTGAACCCGTGTGACTAACCCATCTCGAACATTCTTTAGAGTGTCATCACAGAACTTGTGAATCTCTTTATGTGGCATGAAACGGTTAGTGTTTGTTGCACTTCTGTAGATGAATCCGAAGACAAGGTTGGTCTTGAGCAAGTACTGAGGCTCCTTGTTGTCAGTAAGAGTAAACATTGGTTCCTCAAGATTCAGCTTCATCTGATAGCTTTCAACTCCAAGCTGAAGATCCTCTACACGTTCTTTGATAACCGTTCTTCTGATGAAATGACAGATAGCCGTGCTAAATGCATACAGAAGAGTAGGATTGAGATGATTCAGCTTCCCTTGTACTTTCATCAAATACAGATCTTCAATGTCGTTGAGATTGAGTTCCGGAAAATCTGCTTCGTTGAACGTGTAAATAAGATCATCTTGTCTGCGAACAGAGATCTCAGAAATGAATGTGTATCCAAGCTTTTGTGAACCCTTAGCATCAAGCACCGCCTTGATACGGAGATCACTGAACACCTTTTCACGAGATGCCATGAGGCCAAGCTTGTACTTGTACCACGACTTACGTTTGTCAAACCAGTGGTGAATTCCAAGTTCAGCGTCTCGATCATATTTTGCCCGTTTGTTGATGAAGAGTTTACGGTGTCTAGCTTCTTCCTCAATGGCAGGATTGGTGTAGTTCGCAGCAGGAGTGAATGTTAGTGAGGTAGCATATTTGACTTTACTCGAAGCCCCATGTACGAGTAGTTCCAGATCTTGATTGAAGAAGAATGCGAATGGAATTTCTGACATTCCATGATATGGTCGTATCACAGGAAGTGGTTTTGTCTAGTCAGTGATGTATGGACGTTTCTTACTGTCAAGACTACCTTCCCTGTATACATCTGGATTTGTCCAATCAAAGTCTTTGGATAATGCCCTAGCAATGTTCTCCAGATGATATTCCAACTCAGCGGCATTTGCGGATTTATCTTTTAAAATGATGAAGGCATCATTCTTTATTCGACGAAGCTCTCTTTTTGTCATCTTCTTAATGTTGAAAGCATGTTTGACTTTCTGAGTATATTCAAACGTGCTATCTTCTATTTTGGAAGCTTCGTCGTCGATGATCTGGGCCCCTGCAAGATGATCGAACCAGTCGTTTCCTTGTAAGTCTTCATCAGTATCCAACCATGTTACCACAGCTGGTTCTTCAGACGGTTGCTTACTGCTGGAAGGTTTAGACTTAGCTGGTTTTGGAGGTGGTTGAGGTGGATCGTCTTGAGGTTGAAACTCAATGTCATCAATAACGAAATGTTCAAAATGATGCTCAGTTTCCTTTGGACCAGATTCGTGATGATTTGGAGATGGTGAAGAAGTTCTTTGTTCTGGTGGTTCCTGAATGTGAATACCAGATCCACTCCTAGTCCTTTGTTTCTTTTGTGTGGAGTTTGGATCAGGATCCTCAGTGTCATCATCACGAATCCTTTTACCCTTATCAGCAGCAACTTTGCAAGAAACCTTCTCAATATGTGCTGCAATAGACTTCATAAGACTAATATCTTCAGGAGAAGGAGATGTCATAGCATGGAATCTGTTGAGAAGTTCAAATTTGAGTTCTTCTGTGGTGAAGTCTTTGAGTTGCTTGAAGCCAGAATTGGAGATGATTGCTTCTTTGACCTTGATATCAAGTTGAGTATTGACATTCTCGTTAATATTCTTCTGTAGATCAGCAGTAAAATGTTTGACATAATGTCTTGTCTTACTTTTGATATTATCTTCTATATCAAAAGAAAGAAACTCATCCATGTTCTGCTTTGTTTCTTGCATCTCCTTGACTTGATCGGACAGACCCTTGATAAGATTTTGCATTTCTGACATCTGGTCTTGCATCTTGCTTTCTCTTCTTGTTTGAGTAAGTTTGGCTGCTTTCTTGATTTTCCTGGATATTGGTGAGAGAACTTCAACTCTTGTGACTTTGGCGATTTTACTCACATGTTTACCTTTCATGACTGTCTTGGTTCTTTCTGCCAATGTTGCTTTGCCTTTGTTTGGTGGTGACTTTGATGGTGATGGAGTGAGTGATGGTATGGATGATGATGAATTAGGAGAAGCAGAATCCTTGTGAGATGAAGATGAAGGTCTTGGATATTTTCTTGGTGATACTGGAGGGGTTTGATGCTTGGGAGGTGATTTAGGAGGTGAGATAGGTTTGGGAGACGGAATGGGAGGAGTTTGATCACGTGGTTGTTGTTGAGGAGACTTATTGAATGGATCATTCAATGGAGAGATAATGTAGTTATCTGCTTCCTCATCCTCCTTTTGTTTCCTTTCCATTTCTTCCTTCCTTTTCCTTTCTGCTTCATTAATTGCCTCCAGCTCATTTGCAGCTTCTGTAGCTTTTGATCCAGTAATTTCTTTTTCTTCATCAGAATTTCCCCATTCATCAGTGTCAGCATGGTGATGTACCTCCTCTTGATGTGGGATGTCATTAAACATTGAATCGGAAATTTCATTTTCTGTAAAGATTATCTTTTCAGACTCCGATTGTGTTTGATTCTCCAAGTTGGTTTGATTGACTGAGCTTGATTGAGGAGGGGGAACCGTAGATGTAGCCATAGCGGGTTGATTAACCGTATCTGGCTGAACTGTGGAAGTTTGTAAGACACCGGGTTGATTAACCGGATGAGAGGAAAAAACTGGTGCTGGAGTGACTCCTGATCCTCCTGCTCCCTTGGCAATCTCTTCCTTCTTCTTTGCTTCCAATTCCCTCATAACTTTCTTCTGTAGTTCTGCTCTTCTTTCTTCATCAATCTTCTTCTGCTTAATACTTGCCTTAGCAGCATTCTCTAAGTCAAATCCTGTTTGAAACTCGGCTTCTTGCTCATTAAGTATTTCTATTTCTGGTTCAGTGTCTTCGGAGGATTCAGAGGATTCATCACGAATACCAATTTCTTCAACTTTTGGTTTCAGAGCAGTCTTAATAATTCTCCTCTTGCTTGGGGGTTGTTTCTTTGGAGCACTTGATGCACTTCCAGTTTTACTAGCTCTACTACTTTTGGAACGAGTCTTGGAAGAACCTGTTCCCTCAGTCATTTTAGTGATGCCGACAAGCTTCTTCTCATAGGCTTGAATGTAATCTGCGTAAGCAGGAGTTTCCTTGACCTCTTCAGTAAGTAGAACATCAAACAGCTTAAGACCTTGTTTGTGAGTGCTATCCTTTGGAAAGTATACTGATTTGAAGTCCGTGTCCATCTTGATCACATGTCTTTCTCTGTCTTCGGGTCGATTAGAAATATCATGATGCTTATCAAGGAGAAGACTGATCAGCAACTTAGTGTAACGGACAAATGGGATTTTAGTCAAGGGTTTTCTGAGTAGACCATGCATTTGATACATAAGATCTTCCCAGATTAGAGCAGCAAAATCAAGGTTGTGTTTGGTAACAAATCCCCAGAAGAGTTGAGCATGAGAAAGTCTTGGATGTTCGTGTCCACTGTCTCTTCCAGATACTGATCGAATCAGAATATAGTACATAGCTCTCCATGGTTGAGGAATGGACTTGGCATTGATATTTGAGAGGATGTTGAGTGGAAGATCTGGATCTACATCATATCCAATACCAATGAGAAAGTTGAGAATGTCTTGTTCAGTGGGTGAAGGCCAGTATTGTATTGAGGTATCCGGTGGATTTGGTAGAGATAAAGCTTCACGTAGATGTGCTGGAGTGACCTTGACTTGTTTTCTGTCAAGAGTGCATGTGAAGAATTTGTTGTTGTCATCTGGTTTGATAGTGCTCCATATCTGATGAATGTAAATTTCAGGAATACTATCTGAATCTTCCAAGATACTCCTGCATTCATGTCTTTTGAGGATTTCGATGACAATTCGACAACTTGGTTCAGCACACTTGATGTTGTCGAAGACTACTCTTGAATTGTTCTTGCCATACTTAGCCTTGAATCCTTGTGGGAATAACTCTGCTTTGGTGATAGGTGGAAATGGTTGTTGTTGTTGTGAAGACATTGTGGATGATCTGAAATAGCATTATGACACCAATTTGCAGGATATATGTGTGTTAGCATTAGTTGAGATTGAGAGTTTGCACATAACATCCTTTATTAACATGATTGAGCAATCGTTAAACTGTGAATTGATCATTTTAATTTGCATAAGAATTTTTCTCATAAATTTGACAAGACTTAAGGAAATTGGAATATTAACGGAAATTAGTAATTTCTAAGACAAATAGTCAAAAACGAGAGATTTTGACAAACGCGAGAAAAATTACCAATTGCCAGAGAATATATCAATTGCGAGAAAAACTTGTCAAATGCGAGAAAATTTCCAATTGCGAGAAAAATTTCCAATTTCGAGAAAAATATCCAATTGCGAGAAAGATTTCCAATTGCGAGAAAAATTTCCAATTGCGAGAAAAAATTTCCAATTGCGAGAAAAATTCCAATTGCGAGAAAAAGATTTTTCAATTGCGAGAGCACTTTACCATTTGCGATAGCAACCACCAATTGCGAGAGCAATGGCAATTGCGAAAGCAAATGACAATTGCGAGAGCAATTGCAAATTAGAGAATATCTTATACAAGAAATTCCGAAACCCTTCTTTGACGATGATTCATTCAACAAGATCTTGTAATTCACAGATTAATGATTCCACACTAATTGCAATAGGTTCACAAAGCTATTTTATTCATTCTGTCCAAGTTATAACAATTTTTAACCACAAAATCTATAGAATCAAACTGCTTGTGCATCGTGTTCTTGATAAACCCTAAATTTCAATTAATGATTAACTGATGTTTCTGGGCTTAATCTGAGGCAACAAATATTCAATTCTAATCATAACAACAACATTACAACACTTTAATCACACCAAAACATTTGCATCCGATTTTCCCCAAATTATGAACATAAACCCTAAAATTACGAATAATCATTCAGATGAATTTCTGGAACAATTAAGCACGCATTTATGTTATATAATCAAGTTCTAAGTATACAAGTACAAGCATAATCACTCAGAAACACATAGGATTAAAAATCCCAAATCTACGCAAACCCTAGAAATTCGACTAATTATTATACACAAATTCCACCGTTGGATCTTTAATTCCTTGAAAACCATATGTTATAATCACTTAAAAATCATGGAAACACTCACAGATTTGTTAGATCTTGAACGGATGATCAGATTTAATTAGAGCCGTTGATTGGGTTGTTGGATGATAGTAAATGCGAGAGACAAGAATCAGAGATAGTAAATGATTTGCACAGTAGTTACAGATTGCATTTAATCCTTTACTATTAACTTTTATCCTATTTCCACAATTAGTCCCTTAACCTCAATTCTTAGCACAATAAATCCTAATCAAACGATTTTCAAGAATTAGCACTTTTAGTCCTCTAACAATTTGTAATCATCAAAGTCCTAACAATTAAACAAATAATCCTTAGGATATCACATCAAAACCAATACAAAGCAACAGTGTTACAGATAAAACATGCAAGTACAAATTTGTAAAAAATTTGTAAAATTTTGTGTCTCCCCCTCAACATTTGTTCAGAAATGAATAAAGACAATTTAAAAATGAACAAAATGTTGAATGATAATTTGTACTTGCACACACACTCTTTTTTTTCTTTCTTTCTTTTTTTTTTTTTTTTTTTTTTTAAATTATTTACAAGATAGTTTGGATGTTTGATTCAATTATTTGTTTTTGAGAAAGTTTGTCAATTCTTGAGGAGTCAAACATCGCATTCCAATTTGGTGAACCAATGTTACAAAACGTTCATGAGGTAAAGCCTTCGTGAAAAGATCCGCCAATTGGTGTTCCGTTCCCACGAAATACAACTCAACGGTACCCTGCTCCACATGTTCTTTGATAAAGTGATATCTGAGAGCGATATGTTTGGACTTGGAATGTTGCACTGTGTTGCACGAGATAGCAATAGCACTTTTGGAGTCGCAGTACATCGGGATTTTGTTGAATATGTAACCATAATCCATCAGTTGTGATCGCATCCAAATGATTTGAGCACAACAGGCAGACATGGCTACATATTCTGATTTCGTTGATGATAGAGACGTACAATCTTGCTTCTTTGACTGCCAGGACACTAGCTTATCACTGAGGAATTGAACACCACCAGATGTACTCTTTCTTGTATCAATACATCCCGCATGATCCGCATCTGAAAAAGCAGTTAGTGCAAAACCAGAATCCTTTGGATACCAGATCCCCAAGTGAATGGTTCCCTTGATGTATTTAAGGATTCTTTTAACAGCAGATAAATGTCTTTCTGTTGGGTTAGATTGATAACGTGAACATAGGTATATGGCAAATACAACATCCGGTCTGCTAGCTGTGAGATACATAAGAGACCCGATTATACTACGATAATTTGTAGGATCAGTGGGTTTCCCATGTATGTCAGCATCTAGCTTCGGGGATGAGGAGGACATAGGGGTGTTATAGGTGTCACTAGTTGTCATGCCATGCTTCTTTAATATCTCTTGTGCATATTTAGACTGACTCAAGAATATACCACGAGGTGATTGGTGAACTTGTAATCCTAGGAAAAAATTTAATTCACCGATCATGGACATCTCAAAGTTTTGTTTCATAAGTTTGGCAAAAGCGTTTGAGTACTTTTTATGGGTAGACCCAAAAATGATGTCATCCACATAAATTTGTACGATGAGAATGTCCTCCCCGTGTTTTTGTATAAACAGAGTCGGGTCCACAGATCCTTTAGTAAAATGATTAGCAAGCAAGAATGCAGCAAGTTTATCGTACCATGCCCTCGGAGCTTGTTTAAGGCCATAGAGAGCTTTCTTAAGCCTGTAAACGTGTTGTGGATGTTCTGGATCGACGAAGCCCTCTGGTTGTGAAACATACACCTCTTCACGAAGTTGTCCGTTCAAAAATGTTGTCTTCACGTCCATTTGGTAAACTGTGATGTTCTTATGAGCCGCGTACGCCAGGAACATTCTCACTGCCTCTAGCCTAGCCACTGGAGCAAAGGATTCCTCGAAGTCAATTCCTTCTTCTTGGCTATACCCTTTAGCAACCAACCGAGACTTGTTACGAATAACCGTTCCTTCTGCATCCAGCTTATTTTTCCAAATCCATTTTAATCCCACAACATAAACTCCATCTGGTTTCTCAACGAGTTCCCAGACTTCCAATCTTTTGAACTGATCCAACTCTTCTTGCATTGATTCAATCCAATTGTCATAAGTCATGGCCTCTTTGATATTTTTCAGTTCAGCTTGACAAACGGTGAGAGCGTATATGCAAGTTTCACCATCTGTGTGGAGTTTCTGTCGTGTCATAACTGGTTTATCTGGATTGCCAATCACATTTACTAATGGATGATCCCTTGTCCATTTATGAGTCGATGGGTAGTGTTGAATGTTGTGATGATGATATGACGGGTCCATGTTGCTCGAGGATGATTCTCCGGTATCTGAAACGGTTGGTGGTGGAGCAAATGGATTAAAGAAGGCGTTCCCGTCATATCCTGATGGTGTTGGAACATTGTTAGAAGTGGGGGATGAATCTTCAACTGCTGGTTGAGGTGTTTTCTCCATTGATGATGATGGTTCAGGTTGTGGTGCATCAGTAGCAACTACTGTAGATGTAGATGCTGATTGATCAGGTGCTTGATGTGGAATTTGTTGAGCAGCGAAACTGGTGGAAGCATCTGATGCACTGGTAACACGAACGTCATCAAACATAGGTGCAAATAAATCTTCCAGATCCTTCCTGTTGAAAGGTAGAGGTGCAGATGAAGATTCAGGAAAGTTCAGACGGTTATGTGCGGGTTCTAAGCGGTCTTGCTCAAAAGCCATTTCGGTGAGTTCATCAAAATTAGCGTGTATGGTTTCTTGAATATCCCCAGTCCGACGATTCCAAATACGATATCCCTTGGAGTTCTCACAGTATCCAACAAAGATCCCAATATATGCTTTAGCCTTAAGCTTGCCAAGATCATCTTTATCATTCTTCGGATAACACAAGGCTCCAAAGACATGAAAATGGTTGATGTTTGGTTTTCTTCCTTGTATAAGCTCATATGGTGTTTTGGTGTGTCTTTTGGTGATCATTGCACGATTCTGAGTATAACAAGCAGTATTGACAGCTTCAGCCCAAAGATAATTCGGTAATTGAGCATTGATCAACATAGTTCGAGCTGCTTCCACGAGCGTACGGTTTCGTCTTTCAACTACACCATTTTGTTCCGGAGTGCGAGCTATTGAAGTCTGATGAACAATCCCATGTTTCTCAGTGAATTCCCGAATGATTTGATTCTTAAATTCAGTCCCATTATCTGTTCTGATGATTCGGACGGTGTTGCGAACTTGAACTTGAATTTTTGTGAGAAACGTGATGAGGATAGTCGGAACTTGATCTTTAGTTCGAAGGAAATAGACCCAAGTCCATCGTGAGAAGTCATCTACTATTACCAGAATATACTTCTTCCCGTTAATACTCTGAACTCGCATCGGACCACACAAATCCATATGAAGCAGTTGTAGGACATGGTCTGTGCTGTGTTCTGTTTTTGGAGGAAAATGAGCACGATGACTTTTCCCTTGTTCACAAGCAGAACACAAGTGATCCTTGGCATATCCGAATTTTGGTAAACCGTCAACTAATTTCTTCTTGGCAAGGTCAGTCATGGTTTTAAAATTGAGATGAGACAGTCGTTTGTGCCATAACCAAGCCTTTGTGGGATGAGCCTTGGAGAGTAAACAAATAGGAGTAGAAGCTGTCATGCCATCAAAGGAGATAGAATAAAGACTGGTTCCGCGTTTCCCTTTCATGAGGTCATTCCCTTGAAGATCACGAATAAAGCATGTTTTCTCCCTGAATGCTACTTCCAAGTCTCCATCGCAGAATTGTCCCACGGAGAATAAATTATGACCGAGACCTTCAACATAATACACACGGCTGATTTCGATGTTCCCATTAATATAATCCCCATAGCCCATAATTGCAGCGAAGTGATCATTCCCGAATCTGACCGTTCCGATAAACTTTGCAACAAAGTTTTGAAGAAGTTTGAGATTGCCGGTCATATGTCGGGAGCATCCGCTATCAACAATCCAAAGGATGATTTGAATCACCTGCATCACAAACATCGGAAACAGATGGAGAATTTATAACGGTTGGATCCGCTTGGTTAGTTACACAAGAGGTTAGTACTTTAGGTAACCATTTAAAATCAAATGTGTTCTGTAACCAACGTTGCCAGGTCCAACTAGTCTCTGCCTTTTTCCTAAGGTATGCACTAGGTGATTTTATAGTCTTGGATTTGGGCTTTTCCATATTCTTCTCAGAAACATCTAGTGGGGGCATTCCTAAAATGGACTTTGCACTGGTTTTAAGCCTAGAGGAAGCGCCACTATTTCGTTTCTTTTCTTTAGTCAGCAAAGTTTTAGCAACACATTTTGTATGATCACCAGATAGTATGCTATTACGACAAAAAACACATGTAGCATCAACCAAAACATCTTCATTAACATTTAAAGATTCAGCATTTGTTACATCAATCTTAGAACTAGACTCAGATAAGTGCAATTCTATTCCTGATGTTACATTTGTCTTATTCAAACTACTAACTGGAACTTCTGCAGACTGAGATAACTTCATCCTAGGTTTCTTGACTCTATTCTTCCTCTGTTTCTTGTGAGTCTTGGAATGGCTGACCTTAGGTGTGGTTTCTAGTCCTGTGGAAGTACAAGTAGCTGAATTAGTGGTTACATCAGATGCTTGGGTATGTTCTTTGTCCACTACATACATCCCTGGGGCAATCTTATGATTGTTTGTTTTGCCTGTGTCTAAAACTCTGATTTTCTTCTTCAAATCAATAATGATGTGTTGGAACTCTTGATTTTGAGAATCTAATTTTCGATTGAGGCGGACTGTGTCATTTCGGTTTTGAAGAATTTCATCCAGTTCCTTTTCATTTTCAAACAATTTAATTCTTAAAAAAGATTTTGTTTCCTTAAACTTTTCAGGAACATGACTGTTTTGAAATGATAAAGATGCTATAAGATGTTGAAATTTAAGTTCAAATTCAACACTCTGTTTTTGACACCAGTCAAGCCGTTTTAGAAGATTAAAAGCTTTGTTTTCCACATCATTATTGAGCTGTCGAAGAATCTCATTCTCATGTTCCAGATTATCAATCTCCATACGCAACATTTTACTATTCACAGCATGATCATTCACAATTAAAGCATTACCAGATTCATAGAGCGAATTCATAATCACAGAGACTACGTCATAACACAAGACTTTTTCCAAGAGTCGATCATTTTCTTTTGATAAAAATTTCTTTTGAAGTTTTTGACGTTGAACCTTGTCATCTTTAGCTTTGAAAATGGATTTCATAGATGCTACTTCCGTTTGTAACTCCTCTTCCCATTTTGTTGCGCATTTCTTCAGATTTCTGACATGAGGAAGAATTTTCTTTTGAAGAATCTCTTTCTTTTCTTTTTGAACAGGAGAAAGAAAAGAAGAGATAGGAATTTGAGAACTAAACTCAATTTCATTCTCCAAAAGAGAAATGTCGTCCATAAATGTCTTAAAATATCGAAGAACCCGACATTTTGGAGGCATTTGTGGATCAGCAAGATCCTCTGTCAGACAATCTTTGAAATGCACAGCAGTTGTGGGGACAGAAGTTATAGACGAAGGAGCATTTATGTTTGTGTATGTTAACGTTTGTTCTGGATGGTCCTTAGGAGGGACAAATGATTTGCTCAAATGAGGTAGTGCATTATAGTCATAAGGTACTTTTGAAAATTCTTTTTGTGAATTTGATCGACCCTCAATCTTTTGTGCCAGAAAATCAGTTTCTTCATCAACAGAGTACATAACAACACGTTGAAAGGTATCATCTAACAAAAATGTTGCATCGTATAACTTGGGATTGTCTTTGAGTGCTTTGTGCGAATTACGGGGTGTGTCACTTCCAAGTGCAAAACTTACTCCTTTAGGACTTGGTTTTACAGTCAGTTTTTGAATTTGTGTTACCGAATTACCCGTTTTATACACAACATTTTGAAATTCTTTGAGTTTGGTTTCCAAATCCAGAATTTGATCAAGATATGAGTCAACACGTCTCCTAGTAGCTTGCTTTTCTTCAAGAAGGTCCTTCTGAGATGTAGAAAGCTCAGATTGAGTTTTTAACAACTCAGAATTTAAAGCATCAATTTGTTTTTTGAATTCAAATTGATCCTTTTCTTTTTGAGAGAAAAGCTCAGCTTTGGCTACGGTTAACTCACGAACTTGACTTTCTAAATTTTGAACTTTTACGTATTCTTGTTGGAAAGCCATTTCAAAACCTTTTTCACATTTATCTTGTTTAAGATATCCTGAAAGTTGTTGTTTGTAGCACTCATTATCCTTTGTTAACAATGCAATCTTTTCTTTGAGCTTTTGATTGATGTCATTGCATTTTTCTATTTGTGACTGGGTGGTCAATAACAAGGCCTGTAATTCCGAATCTTGATCATTCAAATGATCTTTTTGTTCAATATGATCACAATGGTCATCATCAATGAGATTATCAAAAGAAACAACGGTTTTATCATCATCAAATGATACAACCGTGTTAATTTGATCATCAGATGGTGATGAAAATGAATCATGTTGGTCAAAAGTTTCATTTGTAGATGAAGATACAGATGGTGATGCAATTTCATGTATGAGACATGTAGAATCAGGTACCTGAGAAAGACCATCGGTATCATAGACCGGGCCTGACTCGGACATATTCATTTCTTGCATATTAGCCATAAGCATGACTGCAGCATTTGCCTCTAGATCCTCCATGTCATCATCTGATTCCACATTAGCCATAAAACTTTGATCATTCTGAGTCAACATCCCAGCAGCCCTTTCATCTTTGAGTGCCATCATAAGAGCCTCTTTGTGATACTGACTGCCCATTGTTCTTGGTTTCGGACAAGCATTAACCATGTGACCGTTCCCCCCACAATTTTAGCATGTGATAGACGTATTAGCAATGCCTTTCTGACCATTCCCAACATTCGAATTTCCTCTCTGAACATTCCCCAAATTGTTTCTGTTTGCCCCTGCAGTATTGAATCTATTTCCTCCTGACTGAACCCTTTGATTACCATATCCACGATTTCCCGAACCATATCTGCCTGAAGACCTGTTTTGAATTTCAACTCTGCCATCATGAACAACTGCCTGATTCCTGGTATTTGAAGATGAACGAAGACGGTTGTTGGATTTGGTGAATCTGCCAAATGCGTTAGCAATCAATCCAAATGCTTCATTAAGTGAATTGAAGGCATCCTCTTCTTCATCATGATCTGCATTTGAGTATAGTATTGAATCGGTGTTGTTGTATGGAACCAGCTGGTTATCAGAGTATTGCGGTGGTGCTTCATAAGGAATGATTTGATTATGAGGTTGGGGTGGAGGACTTGGTTGAAAAGATGAGTGTCCAAATTCCTGTTGTGGTAAAGAGAAGTTAGATTGAGCAACGAGAGCAATTGAGTTTGGTGTTGGTGCTGGTGTGAAACCTCCTCGTGCTGCAATTTCTTTATCCACTTCTGATTGATGTTGTCGGAGGTAATCATACATGAGACCATATTTGACATCACCAATTTTCTTTGTCTGCCTTACAAAAGTTGCATATTTCTGCCATTCAGGACCAAGGCATCCAAGGAATTTGGAGTTGACAGCAATCTTTGGTAACTTTATATCATGACGATCAAGATCATTAATAATGTTGGTGAAACGGTGGTAGTAAGATTCAATGGTCTCCCCTGGTTCCATGATGAAGTGAGTGTACTCCATATATAATTTGGACTCAAGATCTTCTTGGTTTAACTCTGTTCCTTCCATGAGAAGATGAACATGTTCCCACATATCTTTGGCTGTCTTTTGAGCATCAATACTTCGGTAGATAGGATTGGGAATTCCTTGAAGTATGAAAGACATGGCCAATTGGTTTGCTTCTTGTTGTAATGTTTGTTCAGTTGTGTAGTTGGCAACCGGAGTGGGTGTGGATGTTTCTTCTCTCTCTGAAGTTGCTGGAACCACAGTAGCTGGAATGGGATAGGGTCCTTCTTCAATGACCTTCTTGAGATATTGACCATGGGGTTTTTTGAGTTCAACGAATCTGAGGAATCTACTAGCCCATTGCACGTAGTTACCCGGAGTTAGCATTGGTGGAGTTTCTTGACTTCCAGCTTCATGACGTGATTGCTGACTACTAATTGCTTCACACATCTTGTTAAACCAATGAGGTTCTCTGGAGTATGATGAATAATTCTGCAGTTGTTGATTCTGTTGCATGATTTGTTGTGGGGATACTTGTGGTGGAGAGAGAAATTGATGCTGTTGTACAAATGCTTGTTGTTGTTGATACTGAGGATGAAATTGTTGTTGTTGAGGATGTTGCTGTAGCTGATAGTAGTAATTGAAGTGAGGTGGTTGAGACATTTTGTTGGATCTTTAGATAATTAAGATGTGTTTTAAGAATTATGAAGTTTGATTTTTAAGTTTACTTAATGTGCTTAGTCCAATTGCGATAAACACTGTTTGAATTGCGAGAGATTCTGAATTGCGAAAGAGGTTGTCCAATTGCGAAAGTCCTGAGTAATTCCGAGAGATTTCTCCAAATGCGATAGAAAATTGTAATTGCGAGAAACAATGTCAATTGCGATAGAACTTAGCAATTGCGAGAGATAACTCTGAATTGCGAAAGATCAAGCAATTTCGAAAGATTTTCAAAATTACAATTTCGATCACGTTCTCAAACTTTTATACAAAAGATGAGAATAATTCCAAGTCGAGGTAGTTTCACAACTTTTACAAAGAAGGAAACACCGAGTACCAAATCCGAAGAATCTGATGAATTGCGAGAAACCCTTAAACCAGTCCAATTGCGAGAAACCCTTAAACTAGCAATTCCGAGAAACCCTTGTTACCAAATGCGAGAAACCCTTGAATTGTTGCAGACCAATTGCGAGAAACCCTTCTTCTTCTAATTTCAACCCAGAACGTTGTTGAATGATGAAAAACGTAAAACTTATGAATATTAACGATTAACACATCGAATTTGCACCAGATTTTACAACGTTATCTTTAAAATACGAAGATTTGATGAAAAAGGATTTAAACAACGATTTGCAAAACTCACTTTTTTTTTCACACTTTTGACGCAAATGAACTACAAAAACTGACGTAAACTATTAAAACCAAATGAAATACTGATTAGATCTATTCTTAAAACACGAACCTTAACTACCTTTGGCGTATGATACCACTTGTAGGTCACGTAAATAATCTCAACAATACACTCGTTAATGACTTAATGACACACGAACTACTACTTATCTAGATATTAAGCTACGTATAAAAAGTAATAAGCTAATACAATAAAGTAAATAAGAGAATAAGATGAGAAGAGAATGATTGAAGGCTTTTCACTTAATTCGGTTCATACACAAGCAGAGCTTCCGCACTTACAATAGAAAAACCAACAATGAAAATGTATCCCTTGCCTTGTATTTATAGGCAATGGGAGGGGGAATCATTCTAAGAATATTCCCTTTGCATGTGACTAATATTTTAACTCATGTGACCGGTCCATGGACTACTAATGGACCGGTCCAAAATTACAAACAATATAGTCCTAATAAACGTACAACATTATAAATGAACAAGACTTGTAAATATTTAAAACATGTTCCTAACAGTTACTGATACAGTATCCCATTAGTTATAGCCACAATTTTGGATCTGATCTTACCCGGAATTCGCATCTTTTGATCAAAAAGGTAGGTCACCTTATTGATTGAAGGTACACTGTTAAAATCATTTTCTCATGTGATATTTAATGTTTTGTTGTTGTTATTGCTCATTTAATTCCACCTACTGCATTTAATTCTTTTAGGGTTTTGTTACAGTTCTTGTTTTAGGGTTGGTAGATTAGAAACTTTGTTGCACTATATTTAGTGGTTTGGTTGTTGTTAGTGGTTCATTTTGGGAATGATATGCTTTGCTTAATTGTTGGGTTGGTAGATTAGAAACTTTGTTGCACTATATTTAATGGTTTGGTTGTTGTTATTGGTTCATTTAGGGTATGATATGCTTTGCTTAATTGTTTCTTTCTATCAGCCTTTCCCCGCTTATTTTTTTGTATACCATCATTTGAAAATGCGTTTATTGCTCATAATAACTAATTACAAACTGTTAGTCATTGTTCTTTGGTTAACTTTTCTCGTTTGGCTCATCGGTCTTCGTGTTGCTCATTCTAATTATGAAACAAAACTTGAAAATTGATGCTCAAAATATCGACACTCGAGTGCCTAAAAATTCAAAAGTAATAAATCCCGCCACTATACATGCCTCTGCCAACAATGAGATTCAAGATCACATTACTGGTGATGCTACTCGGCTTACATCAAACTTTGGTTCATCCAACGGTTAGTTCATTATTCATGTTCCATATGCTTATGGTTGCTCCTTTTTATGACATGGGCAAGTCAGTTTACTAATTGTTTTTATTACTTTTTTTCACATGATTTCCATCTAGAGAATTTAACCATTACAGACCGTCAGCTTGGCACGGGTCAAACGGTTGCTGTAAGCCAGTCGCCTGCACCATTGGCTAATTTTTTTAGTGCTGACCGCCTGAACACCAACGCCTGCCCTGTTGGCAACAGTAATTTACAGCGTGCTTCAGCAGACCACGCAACAGTTGGGCAAAACGATTTACTTGATAATATGCCTCAAGGTAAAGTAATAGGGTCTATTATAAAGAAGTTTAGGTGTTACTGTATGAAACATCTCCTTCAATAAATGTATTTCATACAAAAAATAGTTACCATCCTTATCTTTTTCTGTTATTGACAGGAGCAGCCCCAATATTTGTTGACCACAGTAAACAAACTCATCCGCCTGGAGATCAAACTGCTTACTGTATAATGCAACAACATCCTCCTAGGGGTACTTTCCAAAATACCTTTGATCAACCTGTCTTTCCTATTCCGCAATAATCTATGTGTCGTATACTTCAATGTAAGTCTATAAATTGCTTTTAGAGACGATCATACCTTAAAATGACGTCCTAATTTATTATCTAATATTTTAAGAGGATGTTAGATTCGCATTGTTTTTTGTTAACAACAGGAATACACACACATGTTCGGCCTCAATCAACTTCTATAAATAACAACTGACAAACAGAAAAAAGAAACAGAGGAAACAGTGAACTATCTGCAAGGTGTGTGCGCCAACGCTGTTTACCACGCGATGATACTTGGCTTAGATCAAAATTTGATTTATCCAAAGGTTAGTTCATGGTACATGTTCCATATGTTTATGGTTGCTGCTTTTAATCACATGGGCAAGTCACTTTACTAATTGTTTTTATTAATTTTCTCCAGGTGATTTTCATTAGAGAATTTGAGCATTACAGACCGTCAGCTTGCCACGGATCAAACGATTGTTGTAAGCCAGTCGCCTACACCTTTGGCCAATTTCTTTAGTGCTCACCGCCTGAGACGGGGTAATTTAACCAAATTAATTTGGTTTGTATTTATTCAATCAATGTTACCTTATTAACAAACCTTTTATGCTTATGGTTATAAAGGCAACTGTGGACCCTTACATTCATATATGTTTTTAAAAATGCAGCAACAGCTGCATGCAAACATGACAAAGGCCACAAAAATGAAGACCACAACGCGATCAGCAGCAGCGTTTGCCCTGTTGGTAGCACCAATTTACAGAGTGCTTCAGCAGACCACGCAGCAGTGAGGCAAAGCGATTTACTTGATAATATACCTCAAGGTAAACTAAAGCGGTATATTATAAAAAAGTTTAGCCGTTACTATACCAACCAGCCCCTTCAATAAATGTATTTTATATATATAAAAAAAAAAAAAAAAATAAGAAAAAAAAAAAAAATTTACCATCCTTTTTTTTTTTTTTTTTTTTTTTTTGTGTTATTGACAGCAGCAGCCCCAATATTTGTTGATCACAATAAACAGACTCATCCGCTTGAAGATCAAACTGCTCATTGTATAGTGCAACAACATCCTTCCAAGGGTACTTTCCAAAATACCCTCGATCAACCTGTCTTTCCTATTCCGTAATAATTTATGTGTCGTATACCTCAATGTAAGTTTCTAAATTGCCTTTAGAGACGATCATAGCTTAAAATGACTGCCTAATTTATTGTCTAACATTTTAAGATGGCGTTAATTACACGCAACATTTAGTTAACTTTTTAACAATGTTTTTTCTTGACAACAGGAACAGACACACATGGTCGGCCTGAATCAACTTCTATAAATAATAATAGACAAACAGAAAAAAGAAACAGAGGAAGCAGTGAAGCAAATGCAAGACGTGTGCGTCAGCGTTATTCAACAACTGATTTACAAGGTGCTTCAGATAATGGGATGCACGTTTCTCATGAACAATCACCTTCACATACAGGCACAAGTAAATGCATCCACTTTTTTCCCAAAAAACTTGAGCCTTAACTAAATACATTGGCTTTCATACTTTTTTTTAAGACGAACCTCTTAGTTTATGCGTTATTCTGACTTCGTGACAGGAGGACTTCCACATAATGGGCCTGAATCAACTCATATAAATAATAACACCTGTTTACAACAAACTCAAAAAAAAAGACAAAGATGTGAGTCGAGCACAAGGCGTGTACGACAACGTCCTGCGACAGGTAATTGTTGTTCCCTTTTCCAACAACTTACATTTTAACTAAATAAGTTGATTTCTATGATGAGGCGAAAAGTGTACCGCTTTTAAGGGGTCATTTAAGCCCTAAATCGTATTTATTTGATCAAATATTGCCCTAAATCGTTCCTTTTGTCATTTTAGGTACTTTTGAGGAGAAATCTGGAAAAGGAGGCATTTTGGACGTTTTTGGAGCATAAAAGTGAAGAAAACGGCAAAGTCTCAAGAATCGGCTGAAAGTCACCTTTGACGGCGTCAAGATTTACTCTGGACGGCGTCATGCCTTGGCAAGAAAAGTTGGACGTGAAATTTACTCATGACGGGCCAGTGAAAATAGCATGTGAATTCTGACGGCGTCACGCTTTAACTTGATCAAGGGCGTCACGGCTTAAATCATAAGGGGACGGCGTCACGTTCATGGTTCGACGGCGTCAAGCCTTGATAAGCCAGAATGGATTTTTGAAGAGCTAAAGAGGGACGGCGTCAAGAAGGTCATCCGGGAACCCTAAAAGCGGCGAGGTGACGGCGTCACACTCCATAAGGTGACGCCGTCAGATCCAAAAATCTATATATAGTTTTCTAATTTTTTGTCATAAAGGAGAGCTTAGTGTGTGGAATTTTGGGAGAAAACCCTAAGACGATTTTAGCTACTTTTTCAGGGCTTTTTGCCTTGAGATCTTCCATGTTTCATTGAAAGATAAGTTATCAATTAATCATTCAATATGTCTATGTGTTGTTTGATTCTATCTTATTCTTGTCTTTTGTTTAACATGTTAGGCTAAATTTATCTTGTGTTTGCTTAGGTCTAATGAAACCTAGCTATTGATTATTGGTTGTTAGTGTGTTGTTAGTTGTATTGGATGATTGTTTATCTATGTTAGGCTTAAGAAAACTGGCTAACTTCCTATTCGGTAACTTGCTTGAACGTCTTAAGAAACATGAACCAAACGCGTACTAAAGGTTTTTATGGTTGTATTTAATGCACAAGCGAATTCTAGTGATCCCATGTTAGGAGCTTCCTAGCCGGCTCGACATAGGAGTGAAGTAGGAGCTTGTAGAGTTGGGGAAGTAAGTACGCCACCCCACGAATGGTATTAAGGAATACACCCGTCATCCACGCAACTAATACACACTAATTAACCGGTAAAAGATAGTTAGGGAGTAAGGAAATCTAAGTAAACACATTTCTCTACACATAAGTTTCTCACCACATTTTCATTTTTGTTATTTTATTTTATTGCATTCGTAGTAATTTGGGTTAGTTGACTAGCAACTAATTCCGCCCACTCTTTCAAACCCGAGATTTTACTTGCTTTCATAAAAACTATAAAAACATAAAAAGAATCTTCCTCAACCCTTAGACCTAATTAGAGTAGCCTTTCACACCTAACGAACACTATTCCCTGTGGAGAACGATCAATCCCCCGTACTTACCACTACACTATACTACATCGGTCAGGTACACTGCCTGGTGGGGTTGTAAGCCTCTTGAGATCCCTTGAGAGGTAAAACCTGTTGTAAGGTTACAAAACCACGCAATCAAGTTTTTGGCGCCGTTGCCGGGGAATAGTTATTGTTTAGGTTGAATTTTTATTTCTATTAGGTCTACTCACTAGATTCCTTTCTAGTGAGATTTTTATTTTATTTTTCTAGATTTTCTTTAGTCTATCTATTTTCTTCGTGCTTTTGTTCGTATAAGGTTTCCATTGACTCTTCCGTTCACCATTATGGAGAACGCGAATCCACCATACCACCAACCACGTAATTCACCCACTCCATATGACATCTTGATGTTTAAACAACATAAAGATGAACCTCTCTATGATGCATGGACTCGTTTTAAATATTTACTCCTAAAAGTCCCTCATCATAACTTTGATTTTTGGTCCCTAACTCAAATCTTTTACAATCATGTCGACCGACATGCCCAAAGGGACATTTACCATATTGCCGGCAGGGATATTAGGGAATTAAGTGCTGAGAAAGCATGGGAAGCTATTGAGAATTGTGCCCAATATTATTATATGGTAGACAACCCAACAAACATTAATACAAGTCAATTGACCACAAATTTCAAGGATCATGAAACAAGTTTGTTTGGGGATGAGGGTAGAGTTGAGCCACCTAGCTGCATGTCATGGTTAGGCACTACCATAATACAGGGTGAACACTTAGGTTATCTTGATGTGATGGAGGATCTAGCCGAGCATGATCACATTGATCAAAAAGACCTAGGTTTTATGATCGATGACGATGAATCTCAAGAAACACATGATGAATCTTTTGGGCAATTTGAATATAGCAGTCAGAATATTGAGGATGATCCTTATGATTCGGACATTGAAGTTGAGATGCCTAGAGAAGCACTTGAGATACTTGGTAAAATGTTAGGGTTAGATCCTACCAAAACACATGATGAACATATAGGTGATTTAGATACTATGGAGAATGAGGTTAGAAATGTAAGACCACTAAATACCCCACAAGTCCTACCATCATTTGAGGCACACACACCACCTGTGACTTACACGGAAGAAGTAGAGGAGACTATAGGAACCCCAATAGCGGTAGAGCCCTTGGACCAAACACAACTAGAAGAAATAGGTTTGAATGCTTTTAGTGATCACGACCTTACTCTTAGTTCTATGGAAGTTCCTAGTTTTGATGAACCGGAGCCTCAACCAAAACCGTTACCTAATCTTCCATCCTTAAATGTGAACTTAGGAATTGAATTAGGTCCCGATCCACCCATCAAACCATGTAGTCCGGGTAATCTTAAGTTTAAGGTAGTAGACATTAAGCCTTGTAGTGAGGAAGCTAATATAGGAGTGAACCATGACCTTACATACTTACATCACCCATTCATGATAGATCACAAGAAACACTATGGGTTTAAACCGGGTTTATTAGGTCAAGATGGATTCCCAACTAGGAATCTCTCGAAGTTGATAGAAGATGATCCCTTTTTAGGAGAAAACTTTAATTCACCCATTGGCCAAATTGAACTAGGTAAGGTTATGATGAAAGGAGCACACCCCTTTGAGCATATAATTCATCCACCACTCTTTCCTCATGTGGCATACTACTACCGAGCTAGTGTGTATCGCTACTATCACCCGCACTTAATCCTAAGTGTAGGGAAAACCTCCCCTTTATCCATTAAATAAGGGTAGAGTCAGGCTCATGACTCGAACAAAAACAAGCGCTTCTTGGGAGGCAACCCAAGCTTTATTTGTTTTATTTGCTTTGTGTGTTTATTTATTTGTTTGTTTGATTTTATTTGTTTCCGTATGTGTGTTTAATTTTTATTAGTATTGATTCATGTTCAAAAGTAATTTGTGAAAATGCTTTATTTTGTTTTTAACTTCGTCTTAACTACATATAAAGGTATTTTGCAAAAGTTAAGTGTAAGGGAAATCTAAATCGGTTTATTAGAACACGAATGAACATGAATCGTAATAATAATAAATTAGCATACATATTAGTGTTTGTTTGAGTCAAATGCTTGTATCGAGTCATAATGATGTTTTGCAGGATTTCCAGGAAGTAAGGTAAAGGTTTTTCCAGAAATTTTCCGGAAACTTAAAATGAAAATTTTTGTCAGGTCATTTCTGACGGCGTCAGGGGTTATAACCTGACGGCGTCAGATTTAATTTTCAGAAATTTTTGAAAGTTTTGTTTTCATAAAAAGTTTTTATTAAAATCTCCAACTTATAATCTCCAGGAATCTGCAAAATTATCATTCCACAAGCATTATATCCTTATATATAGATTTTATCCCGCCGATGTTATGCAGGTTTTCGTGTTTGTTTTCTCAGGTTTAACAGGTTATTTTGGACAAGGAGATGTTTTTGGAATCAAGCTTATGGCGATGCATTAGTCATGGAGCTTCAACATTCTCTTTGGAGGAAGATTTAACCGTGTAATTTCACTATCCACCGAACGAATCAGGGGAGTATTTGATTTCATTCTTTTACTTTATGCTTTTACATCTTGTTATTTGAACATTGAGGACAATGTTCATCTTAAGTGTAAGGGGAGGGTAAAAGTACGATTTTAGAGAATACCATTGCGCTTGATTTTTGTTTGTTTAATGGTAGATGTGTAATAAAACTGAGAGAAATACTTGATTAAGGTAATTTTAGTGCCAAATTTAAAATTTTTTACAACATATAGGAGTGAAACTTTGATCTTAATGAGCGTCTCACGGATAGGAGTTATATAACTAGCACAAAAACCGTACCACTAAAAAATTTTCCACCCCCAAATATGTGAGGTTCGCCCCTAGAATTGGTAGGAAAAGCATTTATGCTATGATGTGTGTACCGGTAGCACTTAGATTCTAGAACTTGCGTTAGGACCATTCCGAGGCCACAAGTGAGACTACATTCGTGTAGTTAGATTTACTACATGATAAGAGGCATTAGGATTAACCCATTGTTTTACACCTGTGATTTTGTTATAATTACATTGGCTACATTGGTCAAGTAATTCTCCCACACCCTTTGCGTTGTACTCATTTTTAGTACACGATACCCCTAGTACACCCCTCAGAGCCTATCTTTTCGTTTCGACCTTTAAGCATTTTACTTAAAGGAAGAATTTGTTACACCCCACTAAAATGTACACCCAAATCGCCTTAGCCTACCTTGTATGCACTCATTTTTAGTGCATTATTGTTACAACATTTGTTTAAACCCAAGTTAATTATCTAATTGATTACATGGTTGCTAAGTCGAGTCATATCCTTGTACATATTGTTTTGGGACGATTGGGACTCATGGGTAAAGTACTAGTGTAATGGAGTAATGGGGATGAACATCATTTATTACCCCCATATGTGCTAAATGTTTTAAAAGTACTCCAAGTTTTTCAATTATCTTAATTCGAGTCATTAGATTAGTACTTGTACAGTTATGTAAAAGCTCAAGTGTAAGGGGGATGCAACGCCCCTATGATGTATTATTTTGGATGGTAGGGTAAAAGTGTATGCAAAAAAAAAAAAAAAAAAAAAAAAAAAAAAAAAAAAAAATCGAAAAAATCAAGAAAAATACAAAAAAATGAGAAAAAGAAAATTAGAAAAAACATACGGACTACCATCCCGTTTTATTTTATGTTTGTTTTATATTTTTGTTATTTTGTTATTTCGTTTCTAGCTTAAGATCGAGTCTAGTCTTGGCTTAGCAACATTGTATAGTACATGTAATTAATCAAGATCTTTAACTCGCCACCAGTAAAATATCCTTTATCCAACAAAACCGTGTTTATCATATCCCTACACCTAACGTTATAACCCGTTTAAAAGCCCTCTTTGATAGTTTATCTTAGGTGCTTACGCCTAGTGGAGGAGGTTTTCGATCCTTTCCCAAGCCTATGGTAATCTATTTGCTATGACAGGTAGTGAGAGATATTATCCGTTTTCATTTATGAGATTTATTTTGATGACACTTGAGAGATGTGAGTATCTAAACACTACTTGTGAGGTGCTAGTATGTAATCTCCGTGCTTATTATGATTGAAGTGGAACGATTATTTGTTGTAATTACTTTTATGTTAGCATTAAATGACCCCTAACTTGTATTTTGATTAGAATAAAAGCGCATTTGCTTGAGGACAAGCAAATCTCAAGTGTAAGGGTATTTGATGAGGCGAAAAGTGTACCGCTTTTAAGGGGTCATTTAAGCCCTAAATCGTATTTATTTGATCAAATATTGCCCTAAATCGTTCCTTTTGTCATTTTAGGTACTTTTGAGGAGAAATCTGGAAAAGGAGGCATTTTGGACGTTTTTGGAGCATAAAAGTGAAGAAAACGGCAAAGTCTCAAGAATCGGCTGAAAGTCACCTTTGACGGCGTCAAGATTTACTCTGGACGGCGTCATGCCTTGGCAAGAAAAGTTGGACGTGAAATTTACTCATGACGGGCCAGTGAAAATAGCATGTGAATTCTGACGGCGTCACGCTTTAACTTGATCAAGGGCGTCACGGCTTAAATCATAAGGGGACGGCGTCACGTTCATGGTTCGACGGCGTCAAGCCTTGATAAGCCAGAATGGATTTTTGAAGAGCTAAAGAGGGACGGCGTCAAGAAGGTCATCCGGGAACCCTAAAAGCGGCGAGGTGACGGCGTCACACTCCATAAGGTGACGCCGTCAGATCCAAAAATCTATATATAGTTTTCTAATTTTTTGTCATAAAGGAGAGCTTAGTGTGTGGAATTTTGGGAGAAAACCCTAAGACGATTTTAGCTACTTTTTCAGGGCTTTTTGCCTTGAGATCTTCCATGTTTCATTGAAAGATAAGTTATCAATTAATCATTCAATATGTCTATGTGTTGTTTGATTCTATCTTATTCTTGTCTTTTGTTTAACATGTTAGGCTAAATTTATCTTGTGTTTGCTTAGATCTAATGAAACCTAGCTATTGATTATTGGTTGTTAGTGTGTTGTTAGTTGTATTGGATGATTGTTTATCTATGTTAGGCTTAAGAAAACTGGCTAACTTCCTATTCGGTAACTTGCTTGAACGTCTTAAGAAACATGAACCAAACGCGTACTAAAGGTTTTTATGGTTGTATTTAATGCACAAGCGAATTCTAGTGATCCCATGTTAGGAGCTTCCTAGCCGGCTCGACATAGGAGTGAAGTAGGAGCTTGTAGAGTTGGGGAAGTAAGTACGCCACCCCACGAATGGTATTAAGGAATACACCCGTCATCCACGCAACTAATACACACTAATTAACCGGTAAAAGATAGTTAGGGAGTAAGGAAATCTAAGTAAACACATTTCTCTACACATAAGTTTCTCACCACATTTTCATTTTTGTTATTTTATTTTATTGCATTCGTAGTAATTTGGGTTAGTTGACTAGCAACTAATTCCGCCCACTCTTTCAAACCCGAGATTTTACTTGTTTTCATAAAAACTATAAAAACATAAAAAGAATCTTCCTCAACCCTTAGACCTAATTAGAGTAGCCTTTCACACCTAACGAACACTATTCCCTGTGGAGAACGATCAATCCCCCATACTTACCACTACACTATACTACATCGGTCAGGTACACTGCCTGGTGGGGTTGTAAGCCTCTTGAGATCCCTCGAGAGGTAAAACCTGTTGTAAGGTTACAAAACCACGCAATCAATTTCTATGTTTGTATTCAGAGTTGTGTCTCAATAAATGCAGATACATCACCTGTGTATGATGATGTAGGAGATTGTGATCAGCGTTGCCAGTACTGTAAAGCTGTATTTTGGTATGAGGAACGCCTAAAGGCCATCATTCTTTAAATGGTCAGGCTGAATATCATTTATGCTGCGGAGGTGGTAAAATTTACATGGAACCAGAGGTGGATCCACCTACATATATGAAACAGCTTCTTGCAGACAGCAGTTTTATGCAGAATATAAGGGCTTACAATCAAATGTTTGCCATGACTTCATTTGGTGCCAACATTGACAACACAATAAACCAAGGAAGAGGGCCATATGTTTTTAAAGTTTCTGGTCAAATATACCACTGGATTGGTTCACTGTGTCCTACTGGTGATATTGCACCATGTTTTTTGCAATTATATATCTATGACACACATAATGAAGTGCAAAACAGGATGAATCATTTTCAAGATTCCGACAGAGCTGCATTAGATCCAGAGGTGGTACAAGGCCTCATTCAGTTTTTAGATACTCACAATGAGCTGGTCCAGCTATTCAGAACTGCAAGAGATAAATGTGCAGAAGTTGATGTGCCTGAATTAAAGGTTAGGCTTTACAATGCTGAAGGTGCACGCAGTTATGAGCTACCTACATCCAACAGCCTGGGAGCCATAGTGTTTGACAATGGTCCAACAACAGAAACAGACTTTGATGTTATCATCGAACAAAGAGATGGACCACCAAAAAGGGTAAACAAGCTTCATCAATCATACATGTCATTGCAGTTTCCACTCATTTTCATTTATGGTCAGCCATGATTTCATACAAAGTTAAAGTTAAGGTCTGCAGATCCAAACGACAAGGCAAGGCGAGTTTCGATGAATGCATTTTACACCTACCAGTTACATCCAAGGCATGACCAATATAATCTACTTTTCCAAACAGGCCATCTTTTCCTGCAGTATGTAGTTGGTGTTTATTGCTGTATAGAATAGAATAGAATGGATTTCTATAGAACACATCAAAATGACATTCGTGGAGAATATTTTTCAGGCCTGTATGATGCAATTTCAAGAGGTGATCTTATCGGTCAGAAGTGGGTTCAAGAATTATTTTGCCTTCTTCATTTACTGGAGGTCCTAGATACATGTATAGCCACTACTTAGATGCGCTAGCAATTTGTCGTGTGCTTGGTAACCCGCAATTCTTCATAACGTTCACATGTAATGTTAATTGGCCTGAAATTCAAAGATACATGGCAGTGTTCTCGCATTTGAACGCAGCGGACAGAGCAGATATAATATGTAGAGTTTTCGAGCAAAAGATTAAGGCCTTTATCAAGTTTCTAAAACAGACACAACCATTTGGATATATCACAGGAGGTATGCTTATGTTTTGTTAAAAAAAAATTACAATTTAGCCATCATTAAAATTTATGGCCTCAATAGGTGGCCCATGTAATGCATCAACATATTGTCCTCATTTATATTTTTCTATTTTTTACTATGCAGTGTTACACACGGTTGAGTTCCAAAAGCGTGGGTTACCACATTGTCACACACTGGTGTGGGTGTCTTCATCAATCAAAATAAAAAATGTTGCAGATGTTGATGAATATATTTTTGCAGAGTTGCCTGATCCTGCCGTTGATCCACGCGGCTATAAAATTGTTTCTGAAATGATGATGCATGGACGCTGTGGAAAAGCCAATTTGGGTGCATCGTGTATGCAAGGCGATGTATGCACAAAAAAAAATTCCCAAAGAAATATAACAATGAGACTTTTTTTTGATGACATGGGACATGCGCGTTATCGAAGAAGACAAACAAAGATTTTTGCAACTAAATACCAGATGAAGCTTAACAACACATATGTTGTCCCATATAACCGGTCTTTGTGCTTGGCGTTTGAAGCACATATCAATGTAGAATACTGTGGATGGAGCATGCTTATAAAATATTTGTTCAAGTACATTTCCAAATGAACAGACCGAATTCTTGCCCAAGTAACCAGGTGCATAGGTGATGCATCTACTTCAGCAATCCAGTCACAGCCATACATTGATGAAATCCAGAATTTTGTAGACGGCCGTTTCATATGTCCTCATGAAGCCTGTTGGAGGATTCTCAAATTTGAAATACATAGTAGAGAACCAGCAGTTCAAATACTTTCAGTGCACCTCGAAGGCATGCAGCATATGACCTTTCGAGACAGTGATGATTTGGAAGCAGTTGTAAATCGGCCAGATAAGAAGATGACGACACTCATAGAATGGTTTACTTACAACATTGAAAACACAGATGGTCGTCATTTAACTTACCTAGAGTTTCCATCCCAATTTGTTTAGTATCCAGACAGAAAATCCTGGTCAAGAAGAAAAATAGCAAATATTCTGTTGGCCGCCTCGCATATGTACACCCAAGTTTAGGAGAGCTTTTCTACTTTAGAATGTTGCTATATCATCAATAAGGGTGTAGAGCATTTACAGATGTTCGAACAGTCAACTGAATCGTATATCCTACGTATCGAGCTGCATGTGATGCTCTTGGTCTGCTTGGTGACGACAAAGAATGTGATACAATGCTTCAAGAGGCATGCATGTCAGCATCATCAGCAGAACTAAGGTTACTTTTTGCTCAGGTTCTTACTCATTGTGAAGTAACGAACCCTTTACATCTATGGAATAAATATTGGCAACAAATGGGTCATGATATCCCACGCATTGTTTCAGAATATTTGCGGATTCCCAGCTACTATGTCAACGATGCTGAATTACAAGGTTATATTATATGAATTATAAACATTACTAAGCAGTTGCGGTAAATCAGTCCAGGACTACGGTTTGCAGCCACCTCCAAAACACTTACTTGATCAGTTAAACAATCGATTACTAATGGAAGAAAAAAATTATAACAGAGCATTATTAGCACAGGAGAGAGATGATTCAGTCCCTAAGCTAAATGCTGAACAAAGAAAAATTTACGAGCTTATCTTAAATGATTACAGAACAGGTACGCAGGAATTGATATTTGTGTATGGCCATGGAGGAACTGGCAAAACTTTCCTGTGGAAAACCATTATCAGCAGTTTACGATCTGAAGGTAAGATCGTCCTTACGGTTGCTTCTTCTGGCATCGCTTCCCTCCTTCTTCCATCAGGCCGAACTGCGCATTCAAGATTTAAATTGCCACTTGAACTAACAGATGAGTCGCTTTGCAAAGTTAAAAAAAAATACTCACATAGGAATGCTGCTAGCAGAAACAGATCTAATTATTTGGGATGAAGCGCCTATGAATGATCGACGATGCTTCGAGACACTAGACAGAACTCTTAGAGACATACTAGATGCACCCGATGTTTTTTGGGTAGGAAAACAATCATTTTAGGCGGCGATTTCCGACAGACTTTTCCCGTGAAAAAAGGTGCTCCAAAAATGGAAATAATAACATCATCTATTGCAAGATCCCAACTCTGGCCACATTTTAGGCTGATGACACTGAAAGAAAACATGCGGTTATTTCGATCAGGACTCAACCTAGAAGAACAGAGCTTGGCACGTTCCTTCGCGTCATGGCTTCTTGACATTGGTGATGGAAAAATCGGTGAACCCGACGAAGAAGATAGTAGAAATACAGCATGGGTTGAGATTCCAGAAAGATACTGCATAGAAGATGACACAGAAGGTCTGTCTAACCTCATAGATTTCATCTATGACTGAAGTACACTTCAAACACCTTTGGCAGTCACCCTACAAGAAAAAGAAATTGTTTGCCCAAAGAATGAAACTGCAGATATTATTAATGCGCATGTTCTGTCAATGGTTGAAGGTGAAACTACAACTTACGTAAGTCATGATATAGTTGTCCCAGTTAATAATAATGGCGCTGAAACAGAGATGTTGTATCCTGCTGAATATCTAAATACGTTTAAGCCCTAAGGATTACCACCGCACCAGCTGCACCTTAAAATCGAAACACCAGTAATGCTTCTAAGAAATGTTAGCTTGGCAGGTGGTTTATGCAATGGAACACGCATGATAGTGGCGCAGCTAATGTCAAAACTTATTGAAGTACAAATCATCACAGGGACAAGAGTCGGTGAAAAGTTTCATACACAGAATACCTTTAATCCATACAGATCAAAATCTTCCATTCCTTTTCAAACGTAACCAATTTCCAATTAAAGTTTGTTATACCATGACAATCAATAAAAGTCAGGGCCAATCTCTTAACAAAATCGGCGTCTACCTTCCTGAACCAGTTTTTGGCCATGGGCAGTTGTATGTCACTCTTTCTAGGGCTACATCTCCTCATGGATTAAAAGTCCTCATGAAACAAGAAGAAGATCGAAAGCCAAATGATACCAAAAATATAGTTTACAAAGACTTTTTGACAAAAAATAGAGGATGTGCATCCTTTTTCAGAGCGCAGCCACATCCTTTAATATCTACCTTTTTACGCTCTCTTACTTTTTTTTCCTTCTTCTTTTTCTTTTTTTTATTGTTTTTTATTTCTTTATTTTTTATTTTTTAAAAAATTTCTACTTTTTTTTTTGTGTTTT
The DNA here is from genome assembly GCA_021014915.2 of Artemisia tridentata subsp. tridentata. NCBI lineage: Eukaryota > Viridiplantae > Streptophyta > Magnoliopsida > Asterales > Asteraceae > Artemisia > Artemisia tridentata. Next base: position 170,900,987 of record CP139503.1, read on the forward strand.
TTTAGATACTTTTTTATTATTACCATGTATTTACCATCTAAGTTTTTCTATTCCTTTTCTTAATTGAAGCCTTTTCACAATAGATATACAATTGCATCTTATTGTTATCTTAAAAAACATAAATGCAAACACTTTTGATACTCGACACTCTTGAATATCCCATCACAACTTCATATTGCCATATTTTGCTTTCATAAAACTATTGTAAAAATTATGACCTGCAGGTAGATTTTCTAAACAGGCATCCTATTTAACAGCTGCCATCCCATTATTACTTAAATGTTTTGTGTAAACATCATCTTCAGTTACCAATTTTTTCTTATAACTCACTCTTATTTATTATGTGTTAACAGTGAAATGGAAGATCGTACAGTTGCTGAGGCACAACATCCATCTGAAGGCAAAATGGTTGAAACCGGCACCACTACACTAGCTGAGGTAGAACATCTATCTCAAAACACAATAGTTGAAAGTAGCGATGCACTGCAGATTGCAACAATTGCTGCATATTAATAGACCGAGAGGTACGTTAAAGCTCATGTAGTATAAACACTAAATATTAATTACTTGAATTTGTATAACGACAAATCAACATCAACAGGGCAACGCTATACAGGCGAACATGAATGTTAAAGAGATCGACTACTTTGACCCAAAAATCAAAGTTGGATCTGTCTACAGGATTTCAGATTTCATGTGTGAGCCCACCAGCCCTTATCAACAAACAATTGACAACAGAACAAGCCTCAGATTCGGAAGGATCACAAAGTTTGATGCTATAACAGCACCAGAGATCCCATACCGCTACTTTAGATTTGTTTAATACAACCAGATTCAATCCAGAGTATCAAAAGTAGATGCAACAGGAAGAATGCAGTACCCAATGCTCACATGTCATGTTTTAAATCTTCGATTTTTTAAAGCCAGCAGCTTATACAAATTCTGATACTTATTTAGTCACAGATTATATTGGATGTCTAACGTCTGTTGGACAGCTAAAACGTAAACAAAATGCCAACCAAAATGAAACTGTGTACAGAAAGCTTGACATTGAGAATTTAAGGTATGTTAACTTGCAATAGAAAACTTTTGTTAACAAATAAATACTCAACGTGTTTTGTAACTTTTCTAATCAGTTGCTCATGTTGGCAGCGGTAATGTCATAGAGTTCACCATGTGGGATGCCATGGCCGAAAAATTTAAGGAGGCCAGACTTGAAACAATGGAGCAGCCCATTATAATTGCAGTAAGCTCCTGCTGTGTCACACGGTTTAGAGGTACTACGTCAATACTGTAACAAACATTTCTATATAAACACGAGATTACTAATGTATTTTCAAAAATTGCTATGGTAAATTATCAATTGACAGCGACGTCGGCAATATACTTTTACCTAAACCCAAAGATACCATAGGCTGAAGAAGCAAGAGAACAGTACGAGTCTCCGAACCTAAAATTAAAAATTGTTTCATATTGACATAAGAGTTTGCTAAAACAAATTTGTTCTAACATTTCAAACTGAAACAGATACAGAGAAAGACACGAGGCAACTCCACCATTGCGTATTTGCAAAACCCCCTATGAAGATCCAGAAAAAGAGAAGTTCAGAAACAGGTTCCCTCTAAAGACACTTTTAAAGCAGAATCCAGAAGCCTACAAGGTAAATTTCATACAACATACAACAAACGTTGTTAGAAAATTTTATCCGCACCTGACTATTTGCATAAACATTATTAGGGAGTCAAGTTTACAACTGAGGCAACAATAACTAGCGTGAACATCGAAAGAGATTGGTTTTACATATCTTGCAACAGATGCCCTTTGAAAGCAAAAGAAGAAGATGGAACCTACCGGTGTTTGGATCATGGAAAACAAGAAAAACCATTCTACAGGTACATGATACTCTAATTGAAATTTGCAGAAAGTTAAATAAACAAAAAAAAGTTAAATGTTGGTTTAAGTTGGTTTATGATACACATGTATAATTTCAAAGGTTTTATCACAGACCAATCTGCAACTGCTCCGATTACTTTCTTCACCCCTGCAGCAGATGATGTGACCGGGTATTCATGTTCACAGTTGATTACAATGCACAAAGCTGCAGATCCGCAAGAAATACCACCAGAGATCTTTGCAATTGAAGGTCAAAAGAATATTTTTCAAATCCATTTTAACCAAACGGGCCAAACAGTTGACTTTATTCTAGATCAAGTTTTTAACAAAAGAATCCGAAAGCAAGGAACATCCACAGTAGTATAAACAAACCCAGGTACCAAGATTTGAGCTAACAGTTCCTCTTATTTAAAGATAACATCTATAAATGCAAATAGTATGGTGTGCCCGGTTCGGTGCAAGTTTTAAATTTATAAAGGGTGAATTACCGAATCTAATAACAACACATACGAGCAAGTATACTCGTCCGTTGTAGCAAGATTTTGATGGTAAGTCGGGATCGTTCGCAGGGATTTGTGTAGTGAATCGAATTGTAAGTTAAAAGCAACTATCTCAAATAAGTAGTAATGATATAATGAAAATTCAAATGATTAAAGACTACACTTGCTTAGACTAGTGTACTACAATTGACTAATATGATTGTGATAACTTTGGATAACATGTTGGTTGTGATAAGTAGTGTTGACACTAATCTATTGTTCCTACAAATTAAACCTTCGTCAAGATTTTGGTTTATAAAAACAAGCATTACGTTTAACCAATCAATTCAAGATCAATTCAAGGTTCATGAGTTGGTGTTCCTCAAACACAAAAACAATCTTTTGTCTAATCAAACAAGCTTAGGAAATGGTCAATACAAAAGGTAACCAATTATAGACAAAAGGTCACAATTGAAAGCAAACTATTAATCTCTCGACCTTTAAAGTGGTTTACAATCAATCCGTTTTGATAGACAAAAGCTTTTTTCATTACAATCACAATTAAGTTCCTTTGGTTAATCAAGAATAGTGGTAGACAACAATCATTCATAGACAAATGATTATAACTAGTGGAATAACAATAGTTCTTTCAACCCTCAAGATTACTAGCACTAGTTAAACTTGATTTCCCAAATGTCACTATGAAACTTTATCACAATTGGTTCTTAGAATTGACTTGAAATTGAATTAAAACATGTTATCACAATCATATGCAAATCAATGAATACTACACATCATCTAAGCAAGTGCACAAAGGCACTAGCCACTCATAGCAAACATAAATGTAAACTCAATAATTTGAACATTAGAAACCATGATTGAAAGTCTTACAATGATTTGGAAATAAGATTACAAGTGAAAGACAATGATTCCACAAGCAATGAAAATGGTATATTCGACTTTCTCCCTTCTCCTGGACTTATGGACGAATTTTTGAGTATATTTCTGTGAATGGTTCTCTTCTAGCACTTGTGTATCTCTCCTATCTCTCTAGATTGATTGGTATATAAATACTCAACAAATGGTTCCATAATTTGTTCTCACCAAGGGTCTAAGTGCATAAATGCTTCTCTTGCTCTCCAAGTAGTATTGAATGGTTAGAATAATGACAAGAAGGGCCTAGAACCGGAGTTATAAAGTCACAATCCTTAATAAAGAAGTCTTGGGTAAAACAGCGACTTCCAACCGATCGGATGGAATGGTCTACCGATCGGTTGGTCTTCTCGGTAAATCCACATTCACTCCATCCGAATCGGTTGCGGGCGGCGACCGATCGGATGGCGATGGCTGCTGAACCTTTTTCTTGAGCTTTTGCAAATGACTTGTTTCTCGGTCGTAGCTCTTGATTCTTTGGTCTTTCTCTTTATCCTTAAGCTTATGAACTTGACTACTTGGACTTTAACTCATTGAAGTACCTTACGGAGCGGAACTTGACACAAGATTCACATGAAATCTCAAATACTTCCTTTTTCTTCATTTTTGCATCTTTTCCATCCATTTTCCTGTCTTTGGCTACAAATGCTTTGCAAACACACTTTGGTACGATTTAGTAACAAAAGCATATAAATATAACCACAAAACATATATAAAACTACCAATAACGCTATCAAAAACATGTTAGATTTAGGCGTTATCATAGTAATTATTTGGTTTTTAAAAAGTAGGAACACCACCAACACCCCTCGCATTAACAAATGAACAAAACCCAGACGAAAAGACAGATGAACAGAGCAGATCAACAACAGTTAGAAGATCATTGTTTGGAGATGAACCATCAAATCCAAGGAAACAAAAAGGTGAGTTACGCAATTTTACTAAACATAAATGATAACTTTTATTCAATAGAATATCTTACAATCAGATCACATAGCCTTCACCTAAACATTACAACAAGAATCAAAATAAAACTAAATACAGATACATAACTGCAAACACAGACACCAACATGAATGACACAACATAACCAACAACAATTCCCTCCACTTCTAGCTAGACAGTCAGAAATCCATCAGGCCCTTAAGCTTCTGAACAAAGATCTCCTTATCACGAACACTTAGCTCCAACTCGCCTGTCATAATTCGCATTTGCATGACCTTTTGGTCATCTTTTGACTGCACTTCTCTTAGGTACTCAGCTGTTTTCTGAGCATACGTGTTCCCGAAAGTGTCCAACTCCTGAATAAAAGCCGCCCTTTCATGCATTACCCCAAGCAGTCTACCACACAGCACATTCATTTGTTGTGCCATTTGAATGTCTTCAATTCCAGATTTATGACAATATAGAATTAACATTTCAGACCAGTTGTTTGAATTAGCCTCAATTCTAAGTTGATCACACCTAGGACGTCTAGACATTGTGTTTTCTTGCCTCTTTATGACAGGTTGATAAAGGAATTGTGAAAATAAATGCACACCATGGTTACCTTAAATAGGAGAACAAAACTCAAAAAAAAAAATCTGCATAATTTTTTTTGGAAACGTGCATATCATGAACCAAGATATGCTTATTTCCTTTGGCTTATTGCCATGATACACCCATTGAGAAAAAACCTTTAGAATTGACCATACTTGCCAAAGATGGACACCAGCTTTGTTTGTATGCATTATAACCATTCAAAAGGGTTACAATAGCCTGCACCCTTTAAAAGTTCACACAAATAATGGATTCCCAACAGGTTTTTTCAATCATAGACCCATAAAAAAAAATTAAAAAAAAAAAAAAAAATTGTTAACTCAAGTATCAGTTATAACCTTTATATCTTAGTGACTCATAACCTCTATATTTTCACTTATGCAGGAACAGTCAAAACTTCAGCCGAAGACCACTCAAAACCCAGGAATTCTCAAAAGAAGAAATCAAAGCTAACTTAAAGTAATCATGACATCCACATGCGGCCAGCTATTGTAAATATTTAAACACTTTATTACTGTTGCTAGCCAACAATATGTTTTGAAACATATTTGTGATTCAGGTGGACAAATATGTCGCAAAACATCCATATATGGCAACCTCCTAATCTTTTGTATGACATGTACACTATAGATACACATGAATCTTTGCTGTGCACCTATGCTTTGCATAGCAGGTGTACATTTGGCTGTGAAGCCCATTTTTTGTACATCATTTATGCAGCAAATGCATGTTATGTAACATATTTGTAATCCAAGTCAATAGCTGGACAAATATGGATCAAAACATGCATATTTTTTTGTACAACATTTGTGCAACCCCTGCACAAACAACCTATGTGTATAAAAGTATCTGATGTTCTGTATTATAATACAAGCTTCTTTTACGACAACAATTTTCTACTCACTTTCTACAATTCTGCACATGATAAGTTCAATATACAAACACCCCGCGGCAACACGCGGGTACCCAACCTCGTTAAAACATAAAATCAAACATGAGTTATTTGATGAATAAGGCATAAAGCCACATACACCTAACAATATCTGTGATTCATCTTATTATTTTTTTTCCTAACAATCTATTTGTTGAGCTCTTCAATCTTCATGTTCTTTATCATGCTTGACTCCAGGGATGATCTCTGTATCACATATTTTTATGGGAAATTGTGTGCACTTCATTTTGAATGGCCATCTAGTCATGGTTAATGTGATGTAATTCTTGGTATTAGAACCGTGTCTCCTATATTTTACCCGATGATGATTTCTGCTTCAATAACTAATTGTCCCATCCGCTTGATAATTAAGTGGGTTCCAATGCACAAACTTTTGCTTGGATCTACATTTCTGATGAGCACAACTCGTAGGTTTTTTTTTTAGCCTTAGGATGTGAGGTGGCATATGCTGAATATCTGTAATGTAACACCCCAACCCGACAAGGGCAAAGATGTCACAAATACATGGTTTCATATCAGATACAAGCATTCAAGAAATAAAATAGCGGAAGCCTTAACATTTAAAATTCAAAGGAAAATAAGTCAACACGACTTATATCAAGTGCAAGACAGAAATAACGAAGTACAAAACAGAATCCAAATGCCCAACAATGGCATAACAGAAATAATATCCAAATGGTCACACTAGAATGACAAGGTCTAAACTTCACACAAGTTGCTCTCATCCCAAGCTAAAACCCAGCTCCTAGCTTAAATGTACCTGCCGCAGGAAAAGAAATGCGGCTGAGCTACGAGAGCTCAGTGAACAGATATAACGGAAACAAAGCAGTAGTAACGGAATAATAAAGTAAGAGGAATAATACCAAGAGTCAGGAAAATGAATACAAGAGTTATGCAGACATACCAGGAATTAAGAATGGTTACAATAGGAGATGTAAATGAAACCAGAACCCACCAAAATCCCAAGTTAAATCAAGTCAGGTCAAATATCAGGTCAAGTGTCAGGTCATAAGGTTACAAGGTTGCAGGGAAACAGAAATCCACTACGAGCCCAGAAACAAATATCACAACAAGTCCAGTAATCAAGGTGTACGGAGGGGAGACCTCGGTACAAAATACAAGGTGAGGGGCTACCTCTCAGGGTTGGAGTTGCAAGCTCCCAAGATGTGAAAGACGTGTATCGCACACACCATCAGTCACCAAGTATAACAAGTAAACAAGTCAAGTCAAGTCTAGGATGCATCCATACGCCCCAGTAGGCCAAGGTCTTCCTCTACGTAACAAGTCAAGTCAAGTCAGGGACGGGATAGGACATCTCTCTCCTACCCTAGAGTCAAGTCATCGGTGCATCAATGACAAGGACATGAACACCTCATGCCTGGTAGGTGGCTCGTAATATCAAACTGTGGGTCAATGTCAAGTATCAAGTATCAAGTGTCAAGTCTCAGGTATCAAGTATCAGGTGTCAAGTATCAGGGTTCATATCAGGATTCATATCAGGGTTCAATATCATAAGTGTCAAAATCCTTAAATACCGTTTTCCATAAAAGTATTCTTTAAAAGGTTTCATAAAAGAGGTCATTTGAAAATGGTTTCTGTAAAGATAATCTTACCAATAGTTTCTTAAAACATTTTCATAATTTATCAAAAAGGTTTTCTCAATCCAGTTATACTATCAGGTATATCAAGGTTCAAGTCCAGGTTCATGGCAAGGTTCATATCAAGGTTCATGACAAGGTTCAAAACAAAGGTTCAAGTCAGAAGACAAAGCAAGGGTTCAAAGCAAGGTTCAAGAACAAGTACAACAGGTCAAGGTTCACAATACAAGGGATACATAGTGAGGGTTCGGGAAATCTTAAACGAATCAATAAAATAAATCAAGAGACGAAGGCCCATTACTGAAAAGGGCAGAATATCCGTACCTTATTCAAATGCAAGCAAAACAGAAACAGTGAACACTGACAGGAAAACAAGTCACTCCCTCTTCAGACCTAGAGGAGTAGAAGACAAAATTACAAGAGGTTCTAAGTTCAGATTGCTATTTTTAGTTAACCTTCCATTTTAAGTAGCTTTAAGGTTCATAAGGTTATTATAGTAGTTTTATTCATTTAAGGGTTTATTAAGTATTTAGGATAAGTTTAAGGACCAATTGTGCAATTATCATAAAGTTAGGGTATGAGGTGTAATTATTGTAAAGTTACAGGTTTCTACAAGTTTAGTCCTTTAATATTATCAAAATAACCATATAGACCCTCTAATGTTTGAACATAAACAATTAACACTCTTTAATTATCAAATACACTTTTTCAGGTTTTAGACATGCTCTGGACCCGTTTTAAATAATTTAAGAATCATATTAGAACTCTGAATTAAAATCTACAAAAATTCACAGAGCTACCTCAATGTCCCTAGTATTTTACCAAATTTTTCCATATTTTATTAGTTAGTGCAAGTATGAAATAAAAATCCACTTTTACAACTTGTTCTAAAATCGTATCTGATGGAACACCGAAAAGTTATCACTTGTTAACTCTTTTAGAAAAATTCAAAAAAATCTATAAAAATTCAAGCTACTAGCATACATCCCAAATATTATCCAGTTCAAAGGGCTCTTTCTAATTCGACACGGTTTGGAAATTAAAAATCAAAAACCCGGATTGATTTTCCAAACTTAAAAGTACGACCAGACACATAGTTTTCTAAAAATCAAAAGGTAACCTTCCAAGCCTCTAAAATTACAAACTAAATTTCTCCAGGTACCCACTTCATTAAAATACAATTTAGACTCCAGAAACATAAAAATATACGTTCATATGATTAAGTTACATCCGGTTAAAATCGGGTAAAGATTCATCTCAGTAGCAGTTTTCATTATCACATGCAATTACTTAGGGTTTTGTTCATCCATTCAATAGTTCTTTATACTAAACGATTTTGGGTGAGTTCGAAACACATTAAGGTCAGTTTATATTAGCTTATAACATATTCAAGACGAATTATACACCACACACAATCTAGTCGATCCATGCTTTAGGTTTTTAGGGTTTCATAGGTTTATGATTTTATGTGACATATATTCATTTCAAGATTCGTATAGAACACAAGATTTTCGAACAAAAAGGTGAGTAATACAATACCCTTGATGACAAGATGAAGAACACGATCACACGGAATCAAGAACACCACACGAAAAATCTTTTCTTCCTTCCTTTTCTTTGGATCGATCGGCAGCCTCACAACAAGAGCAAAAACACACTTTTTGATTAGTTTTTGATTCGTACAAACGTGTATTGATATAGTATTATGTATTTACCTTAGAATGAGATCAAGATGGAGGTTTTTTGTGGTTTTCTTGGTGTCGAATCACAGCAGCAAGCAGGCGCAGAATTGGGATGTTTTTAGGGTTTTTTTGGAGGCAAGGTGAATGTCGGTTTTCTTGTGTGAGGGATTAAGATATATGGGCTGTTTATGGAGGGTGTTTGGCCGACCTTATGGAGGGGGAAAGATGGGTATGGGTCGGCCCAATGATAACCCAAAACAAACACAAATTAAATTGACATATTATCCTTCTTATATTTGTAGTATTCTTTTCTTTTCTAGTTTTACAATTTAAATCACATGAAGGATATGAGATTTTTGGTTCATAAGTATTTCATAGTGTGTTTTAATATTTTTGGTGGCTAGTACAAATCTTATTTGGTGTCTCATAATTATTTCATGTCATATTTGTTTCATTTACATAGGTTTTGTGATTTGTTTATAAGTTATATAAGTTTTAATTAAGTTTTAAATTATGAGGGCATTTTGGTCTTTTAATACGTTTTAGATTTTCGGGTTTTACATGTAAGATGTGACATAGTGTCGGGATGTGTTGTTAGGAGGATATCAGTTTGTTATTTATATTATGACATAGAAGAGTTAATAAACTGAAGCATTTATTGGTAAGCAAATGAAAAGCACTTGTTAGTTGGTGATGACTGTTTACAACCTGATTTATCTGCTATCAAATTTGTAGTAATGAACGCCATGTTTAAATTTAAAATAGAAGTTTAATATGAAGTTTAGTCAAGTAGGTTAAATCATTGTGTTCAGTTATGCTTTTAGGTTATTCCATAAGTTATTTATGTAGTATGAATAAGTGTTGGCATGTAGATTTTATTATGTGGCAAATCAAGTAATAATAAATAACTGTGGTTGTGTGTTTGATATATTTATGCAGAAATTGACTAATGTTATTCTTGATTTGCAGGGTTTGAACATGGAAACAAAGATAATACATTCAAAATATGAAAATTGATAACTAAAGATAACTATTGTCTCAAGGTAGGAAACTTCATAATCCTATTAACTATTAGGATCAAATTTATTACATTTTTCCTAACTATTTATTCATTGCATGCTTCACTCATCAGGGGGTTCATTATGTCTGCTGCTTCCAAAAACTTGATTGCTTGATGTCTACTCCTCGTCCGATGTCGCAACAACCATCCTAAGCAAAGCATGTAAGAAATTCACCTCTTAAGATTTGGAACAATATTAAGGCAATGGGATAATTTATATCGGATACGTACTTTTTTTTAGCTTCTTCTTAGAAGACCCTGCAGCTTTGTCTTTTATCTGTTTCTCTTCTTTGGTGTCTGAATCCTCAATAACAACCCTAAAATAATAACCCTAAAATAATAAGGCAATAAATAACACATAATCTATAGTACAATAACAAAATAAATAACTGAAATCCAGGCCTTCTTTTTTTCATCCCTTCCTCTATTTTAGTGTTTGAACCCTCAACATCATCCCTTAAATAATACAATCATAAATGCCATGTAAGCAGTTGTAGTTTAAATTGTTTCCAGATGTGAATGAATGAATCATTGCCTAACCTTTTTTTTGATCTTTTGTTCAGTAGGCTTCAATGGAGTAGAGAGGGATGGGTCATCTGATAATTTCTTTAACAAACGCTTTTCAGAAGCAGCATCTATAACACCCCCAAAATCAGAATGCAGCGGAAGTGATATTTGGGGTGCTACGTATTGGAATCACAACACAAGTAATAGAGAACAGATTATCTAATCCATTTTAAAGTTTCATTAATCAAAACATATGTTTTACATAATTATGAATGCGGAAAACAAGGCCCATAGTAGTTTTAAGTTGTCCCATAGTACAAAAACATTGGTCATGAGTGTTATGTGTACACTCCAAAAGTGTGCCTATGCCCCTGCCAAGCGCTGCCTTGCATCATCATATATCAAACAATTAAACACCTGAGAAAAACATGCTAAAAGTCAGCAAAAAGCTGGTGAGTTCATAGGTTTACATAAAGCAGTAAAGTTGGACCAATAAGTTTATGAGTTAACATTATAATGTGCCTAATGTTATACGAAATAAGTTTACGAGTTAACATTATAATGTACATAATGTTAAACGAAAGTCTACTACGCTGCGCTAAGTTCCATGTTACCGAAGCTACGACAGTGTGCATGAAATGAGTTCATGTAATAATAATAAGGCCCGGCAAGTGTTCTATCCCGTGACACTTGTATTTCGACATGGGATACATCCGTTTGTCTTATCAGGACAGTTGGCTCTCAACACGGATGGAGGTGTCACCCTCAATAGATCTATTTATATCACTCGTGCTTCCCAGCGGGAACTAACAGTACATGAGTATGGGCATAATTGGGATACAGTACTTAGGCTAACACGTAATAGTTTTTCAAACAAAAGCGTTGTTTAAATGGTCAATAAAAGCAAGCATGTTTTTCACCCAAAGTTTGCAAAGCAATTACGAGTTAAAAGTGGGGCTACGAACTCACCTTATAAAATAGTCCTCTGAAATGAAAAGTCAAATAGTAGCAGTGTGTGGCACCAACACGCGACCTAAATTAGTATGGCAATTCTTAGTTTACAATTATGTGTATTCACGACTCAAAGTGTTTAAACAAGTTTAAGTGTTTACAAGTGGTCGTGTTTGATGTTGCTTGTGTGTCGTGTATGCAATTTATAAAATGTTATATCACCCGTACATGTTTGTTTGCAAGTTTGGTTATAATATAACGTTACTTTGGAAATCCTTAGAAATAGTCAAAATAATACATTTTGGGATTTTTAGCAAGTATGTATCGTAACTACGATATGAATGTTTCGGTAATATATATTTGGACCGACTCGACTAAAGTAAGGGACCAAAACCGCACTTAAAGTGTCCAAAATTCATTTCTAAAAAAAAAAAAAAAAAAAAAAAAAAAAAAAAAACTGGTTACTATTCTCTATTAGAAAAAGCTGTCAAAAAATATTTTTCGTCGATAACTTCGTTAAGTCATAACTTCTTCGTTATAGCTTGGTTTGTAAAGTTCTACCTATCCCCGCGAAGGTATTTAAGTATACTAACATATTTTAAAGTCTCGGGGACTCGATTTACCCTTTTAAAGCTCGGTTTTACTTAGTATAAAATCCTAACAGCAACCTATTTTCTGAAAAATAGTTTTAGTTGTCTAAACCTTAAAATCTCGCAACTTATTCGTTATAAACCCGTTTTTGTCCATTCAAGCGACCACGTTTTCATTATAAAGTCTATTTTAATTTTCTTTACTCAAATCTTATAAAATAAAAGTCTTTTTTTTTATAAATAAAAATAGGACAACCCTTTATTAAATGTTTCTAAACTTAATTTTTAACACTTCTAACTAATCAAATCACTTCTAAATCAATTCCAAAACTATCCTAATCAAGTTTCTTTTACACAAACATATATAGGTGATAGGAAAACATTATGAAATGTTTAAAATGAATGAAAATAAGTATGATAACATGCTTACAATGAGTGATGATGGTATAGAAGATCAAGAACACTAAACTTATACTTTAGAAGTCACAAATCAAAACTAAGCTTCCATATTAAAAACCCATCCTTAAAAACCTTAGATCAACCAAACTACAACCTTTATAAACCTTTTTGAGACCTCCCAATAGATCCTTGCACAAACTCCATTAAAACTTAAGATTTGATGAGATTATAGTGTTATTTAAGTGAGCTAACCATGAACTAGTACAAGGAACTTATGATCTTCAATACTAGAGTAATAGAATATGTGAAAATTGAATTTTTGATGGTGATGGGGGCTGTTTTTGGTTCATTCAAAGAGAGAAAGAAAAGATGAACAAGTGTTGGTTATTTGGTTTATGAAAGAATGAACTGAAAAAGAATTTAACTAGTTATAAATGGAAAATATCTAAAAGCAAGATCCACATTTCATGGGAAATTAGTATGGAAGGCGTGGGTCTTGGAGTGCAAGATCGTAAGTTGGTGATTTTGTTTGACAAGTTCTAAGATTTGGCTAAAAAGTCCAAGTAGTAATATTGTGTTGAAAAAATGTAGATATGTTTTGTATAAATTGTATTATATAATTGTTTTGGGTATTAAGTTACCTAGAAATAAATTTTAGTGGGACAAAATAAAGTGTAATGAAGTCATAAAAATCAAAAAAAATGTAAATTGTATAAGTATCAGGTGTTTAAATAATTATTATAAGAACATTTTTATGGACTCGAACATGAGTTCAATTAATTATTGCCATAACTAATTGAGTGATGGTACGCGCGCGGGGTTGTTTTTCAGGAAAAATGAGATAGCTTCTCATTTTTAAAATTAAATTGTCAATAAGTGTCAGAAAATAAATAATGTGCATTTTCCGACAAAAACAAATATTTTTACTATTAAAATAATAGTACGGAAAATTACCATTTGTTACAGCATCTTTGCCCGCTTTCTCTTCCTCTATTTCAGTATCTAATTGCTCAGCATCATCCCTTAAATAATACAACCATAAATGACGTAAGTAGTTGTATTTTAAACTTTTTCAACATATGTATGGAGAAATCATTGCCTAACCCTTTTTTGATTTTTTCCTCAGATGGCTCCAATGGAGTTGATTCAGAAGTAGCAGGTTGGTCAACCGTGCTAGAACTCGCACTTTCATTAGCAGTCTGGTCTGCACAAATTGCCGAACATGTTAAACTCTCATAGCTTCCATGCTCATAGTAAGTTTGTGTTTTTATCTCCAGATTGTGGGTAGTGCCTACAATATCAGCTATGGCACACGGCAACACAACATCTTCTGAATCCTGCAAAGGAAGATAAGGTTAGAAAAAAATATTGCAACACTCTTTAACATTATTAATGTTCCTCGCCCTCTGTCCCAAAAAGTGAGGCTGCTGAGTGTTTAACCAACTTTGTTGCAGTCTCGTCAAACAGCACAACAACAGTCTGTTCCGTCTCGTCAGAGACACCAAGCTCAAGCCTGTACCTACACAGCCAATATTGCACACCAAAGGTAAATAATAACTCCAATTGGTATTCAAGTATTGTTGGGTCAATATTTTTAAAAACAAATCAATTACTGTTGCAAAGATAGAGCAACACCTTATAACTGGGTAATCCGAAACTGTGTTACATTCGTTACACCAGAATTTTCCTTCCTACCTGGTCAATCCTTTCTTGCATTTTTCACCTCCACACGATGGATAGTTCCATCCCTTTCTAGTTATGACATTGTTTATCCTCACCTTATAGATGAAGGTTGAACTCTGGAAAAGGAAACAGGATATCAATAGGTGGCAATGGGCTATAATTACACTAACAAAAGATTAGGGAGGAAGATGATCAGTACATCATTCCTCCTGTTTCTGGCCCACATCAATAAATTCTCTAGGGTCCCAGGCTTTGGTATAGAGTGATCAACAGGTACAATTTCCTTCTTTTGATTGACACCACTGCAAGCAACATGAATGGTAATGGCTAAAATGATCCGAGTAATTAAAGTTGTATGTAAGATGTAACTTTGATTACCTAGCGCCTGCTTTAAAATGTTTCAGGGCTGGGATGTCATCATCATCCAGAATCAGTGTGGAGGAGCTGCTCGACAAATAAAGCTTGTCTGAAAGGTAAATATACACACTGAGTTAATTTTTGCATGTTTTAAATGACGGGGAAACATTATGTTGGATGGACCCTTACTATTGTAGTGTCTAGCATTAACTGAAGTTAGAATCACGGCACACAGCCCAGTATGCTTGGTTTTCTTTTTTATCAATACTTCGCCTAGCCCCCCCCCCCCCCCCATAGGGTAACCCTACTTGACTGGCCACTGTTTAAACAAATATAAACCCAACAATTTGGTTAGCAATATATGGTTACTTGTAACAACCATACAAAATAACACTTACCTTTGGTTGGCAAGATGGAAATCAAGATTCCTAGAACCTGTTCTCTGGTAAGTGGTCCTACCCACATTGGTGATGTAACTAATAACATCCGGAAAGTGTGACTAAATTATAACTCTAGCTTTAACTTGAAAAAGAACTGAAAATATTGAACAAACATGACTTTACCAATGAGGAATTTATTGTCAGTGGGTTCAAGATTCTCAAAAGCCACCAATTGGAAAGGATGTCTGACAAAACCATCTGGCTTGACCGTAGCTTTCCTTACGGTCGTTGCTCCATCAAATTAAATCATGTAAGCAGAGTCCTTCAAAACCCGGTACTCATCCTTATTTGCTATGACAGTAAAGTTTTTGATTGCGTAAATCACGCCAACTTTTAACTTGTCAACAAAATTATGTGAAACGCTGGCCTTTGAAGTACAGTGCATGATATTACCCTGAAGGAACAAAATATAAGCAGTTTAGTGAATAATGTATGTGACCACTATGGATCTTTATGGTTTTTTATAATTTTATATAAAAGCTGTATTTGTAATTGTCACCATTTGCTTAACTTGCAGAGGAACCAAGACCTAACTTACTTTCCCATCAGAAACAATGAAATCCGTACTTAAATAACGCCCGGTTCTAGCATTCACATCCCATTTTCTACACACCATGACAACTATGGTTCCCGAGACACCCACATCCAGTGCATCAAGGAAAAGCTGGCTGTTTGCCTGAGTGGACTTTTCTGAAGGTATGATATTGGTTTCAGTTGCCTGGCTGGACGTGTTTGCCATTATGAATTTAGATTGAGTTATGCGGGGATGTAAGATCAAATTTGATGTGTCTGAAACTTCAGAAATCCACATGAAATTTATACAGGTCACATGCTTTGTGGGTTTGTGTTGTAACTGAAAAATTATACGGTATTAATGGAGATGTTTGATATACTTTCTGCCCATGTTTATGTAGCATAATTGCACAATTATGTGGTAAGAGATGGATGGGTTACTTGCAATCAATATGGGAGATCCTTGAGTTGCCAGGAATCAATATGCCCATATTATTGGAGATGCTTGAGTTGTGTGGAAATCAAATTCGAAGGCTGTATATGGTACCATCAGTTCATAAGACATTTATTGTGAGCACTTTACATTTATAACACTACTCAATCTTTTAATATATAAGATGCAAGAAGAGTTAAAGCATCCTATTATGGAGAAAATATGATTTGAGAAAAGAGATAATTATGCTAATTAAGACTTGAGCCTAAAAAACGTTGTATGTCCAATTTTCTTAAACTGCTAACAATAACTATTTTCGCAAATGACAGACGACAACGAAAACAATAACAATACCGAATTTTGTCAAAGCTAATATAATACAGAGAGTTGTACCCATACTCGAAAGTAGAATACGTATATAGTTCTACAATATCGGTTTGGCCTTTTTGCCATCTTTTAAAATCGTTTAAATTTGATAACTCTTGTTTATATGACATAACGAATTTGGTCATTTTGCGGTTTTTACCAGGTCAACAAATTTTATTATACCGTAATGTCTGACAAAAGAGTAGGTTTGACATAGCCTTAACACACCATTACCACGTCAACAAATTTTATTATACCGTAATGCGACATTTGTCTAAAAAATCCATCTTAGACAATGTTCAACTTTCTCTGCAAACGTACCAAGGTAGTTGAGATCTTGTGATCTATTTCATAGAAAATCATCCTTTTTAGGCGCATGAGGTTTGCATAAAAAATAAACGCCCAAAAACTAGGCTCAAAATAATTCTTCGTGAATTTTGAACTAGACATTTTCACTAGAGAGTCACTAAGTTATAACTTTTAAGATTTAATCTAAAAGTTTGAAAATAGATAGACTATATTAGTGTTCACAGCAATAAACTTTTCATAGTGACATATACTAAGTGACAATGTCATTTATAAACTTTACATACAAATTCATATGTAATTAGTTTTAATTTACTAGACATCATTTAGTATGTCTATAGATCATTTAGTAAATTTGACTTTGGGGGAAAAGACCAGGGTTCAAATCTTGGCAACGGAGATTTAATTGTAATAGGGGTAGTATAGAAGAGTTAGCCGTTCAAAAAAAAAAAAAAAAAATTGACATAAAGTTGCGTCATATCTAGTGTTTTGAGAGTTGAATAAGTCGGTTTAACCGGTTGAACTGGAAAGTGGTTGGCCTACTGGTTAAACCTAGGGGTGAGCATGGGGCGGTTCGGTGCGGTTTTTGACTAAAACCGAAACCGCCCCGCAATTGCGGTTTCTATAAAAATGAGGATCCGCACCGCGCGGTTTTTGCGGTTTCGGTTTTGCGGGTTTATGCGGTTTTGCAGGTTGGTTTTTGGTCAAAACCGCCCCGCACCGCAAGATATATTTTTTTATTTTTGGTGCAGCTTTTGGTGCGGTTTTGCGGGTTTATGTGATTTTTGGTGCAGTTTTAGTGTGTTATTCTAAAAAATTAAAAAATATATTTAAAAAAATATATCTTAAAAATAAAAAAATATAAATTTTAGTGTGTTATTCTAAAAAATATATATATATATATATATATATATATATATATTTAAAAAATTATAAATTGTAGAGTGGTGCGGTGCGGTTTTTGCGGTGCGGTTTTTCGGTGAAAACCGAAACCTCACCGCAAAATCGGTTTTTAATTTTTCTTGAAACCGATCCACCAGTTTTTGCGATTTTGCGGTTTTTGTGGGGCAGTTTTTTGTGGTTTTTGTGGTTTTACGGTTTGCGATTCAGTTTTTGCTCGCCCCTAGTTAAACCTGATTAAACCGAAAACGTTTAAAGAAAGAGGTCTGAAATCCGGTTGGGTTTTAAAACCATGGTCACACTCACACCTATATCCATGTTACACACAATAGCAAAATGCCACATTTCACACAAGGTACACATTCACAAATTCACAATACAAATAAGACAAATAATTCCAAAAGTAATCAACCAATCCAAAAATAGAAAGCGGACACGTGTCAGCAAATAACTCGTCACAACTTCACAATAATTCTCATGCCACTATCAGCATTACTCCAGAAGGGAGCTACTATATGGACGGGTCTACTTTGACCCGTCCATAGCTGCTACTCTTTTTCTGCTGCTGTCCCCACCCACTTTTTCAAAAAATGTACTTTTTTTTTTTTTTTTTTTTTTTTTGTTTTTTTTTGTTTTGTGGTATCAAAGCATTTAATTCTCATGGGTTAGAAAAAGTAAAATATTTACTTTTGCATTTAATTTTTGTCATGTACCTCTTTTTTTCGACAAAAAGAAAAATTATTTAAAAAAAAAATTATTTCGAAAAAAAAAATTTCGAGAAAAATAATTCTAAAAAAATTAATTTCGAAAAAAAAAAAATTTTTCTAAAAAAATTTAGATTTCGAAAAAAAATTAATTTCGAAAAAAATTAATTTCAAAAACAAATTTAATTTCGAAAAAAAAAATTAATTTAAAAAAAAATTTAATTTCGAAAAAAAAATTAATTTCGAAAAAAAAAAATTATAAAAAAAATTAATTTCGAAAAAAAAATAATTTTTCTAAAAAATTTAGATTTCGAAAAAAAATTAATTTCGAAAAAAATTAATTTCAAAAACAAATTTAATTTCGAAAAAAAAAATTAATTTAAAAAAAAATTTAATTTCGAAAAAAAAATTAATTTCGAAAAAAAAAATTTATAAAAAAAATTAATTTCGAAAAAAAAATAATTTTTCTAAAAAATTTAGATTTCGAAAAAAAATTAATTTCGAAAAAAATTAATTTTTTTTTTTCGAAATTAATTTTTTTTTAAATTAATTGGCAAGAATAAAGACGTTGGAGATGGAGTTAGAATTGGCAAGGAATCCTGAGGATCACGCTTGTCAGTCGAGTGCAAGGCTTCGTGATCTTTTAAATGAAATGAATAATCTTCATATGTCGTAGATGTTGTTGTTTTTAAATAATGTGTTGACGTTGTACTTTCACTATTTAATAATAAAAGTTGTTGTTGTAGTTATTTAATGTAGCAATATTTAACATGCTATTATACAAAAAAATAATTATACAAAACATTATACATATACAAAACATTATTAAACACAAATATACAAAACATTATACATATACAATACATTATTATATATTTCTAAACAAAAAAAAAAAAAAAAAAAAAAAAAAAAAAAAAAAAAAGGACAAAAGCTGACATGCAAGTACAAATTCTATTTAAAAACAAAAAAAAAAAAAAAAAAAAAAAAAAAAAAAAAAAAAAAAAAAGACAAAAGCTGACAATGAACAGTAAAGTCAAAATAGCCACCGTCCATCTAAAAAAATAGCCACCGTCGATATAACACGGCCCATCAGGCATTACTCCAGAAGGCATCAAAAGCTTACTCTCTCTCATAAGTACTTTCTGTCTCTAGAAAATTTTCTTTACAGTTTTATAAAAATGGTTTGTTACTAAGACTGATAGGTACCTATGAGCCATGCCAAAAATTGCCTGTCATGTCAGCAAAAATCTCTATGACATCAGAAATCTCACGGCACCACATTCTGGCCGTTACCCTGTAAACACATAAATCCCACGGCATTCTGGCCGTTACCCTGTAAACACATAAATCCCAAGGCACCACATTCTGGCCGTTACCGTGAGAAAATGTGGTGCCGTCATCTATTTTTTTTTCCTTAACACAAAATAAAACATACACAATATTAACTAAAATGTGGTGCCGTCGTCCATTTTTTTAAACTTATATAATTTATTAGAGATATAGAAAATTAAAATTAAAACACATTAGATTAATTCAAATTTAATTTCATTAATATAAAACACGTTACATAATTAAATAAGGACTAACGGTGTAAACAAAAAGGACTAATGGTGCAAGAAAAACATTAACAAGAGTAAATAATGTAAATTTACAAAACAACAAGGTTTAAAGTGAAAATATATATATATATACATATATATTTAAAATTCCCCCATCTTCTTCCTTGGCTCTTCTTCCCCGCTCGCTCCCCACCTGCCCAAAACAAAAAAAAAAAAAAAACTTTCAACACAAACACAAAAACAAACACAAACACAAACACAGATACAAACATAAACACAGAAAAACACACCAAAAAGAGAAAAAAAAAAAAAAAAAAAAAAAAAAAAAAAAAAAAAAAAAAAAAAAAAAAAAAAACAACCCCATGGCTTGGGCTGACCACCATGGCGTGAGCAGCTATGGCGCCACCTATGCTCTAATATGTCGGTAAATGTAGTTAAGAATGTGTTTGTTTATGTGTACGTTAAATATGTGTTTAGGTTAAACTGTGACGAATTTGTATAACGTGTTTTAGTTGAATATATAAGCGATTATATTTGGTAAAATTAACGTAAAGATGTTTGTTACTTAGTTACGAGTATTTTTGTAGTATATGACGTCACTATGTGTGATAGTGTGTAAAGGTGACGTCACTGCATGTTTGTATGTCTTGATGTTTATGCCTTTATGGTTGGTTAATGTTAGTATTAACACTAGTACAATAACGACCAATGCCGACGATGTTTTTGCAATTTTGCCGACGACATGACGTCGGCATCAAAAAATCCCGACGACATAACGTCGACACACTCTTGTCGACAATGCTTCGTCGGGATTTAACTTCCCGACAAAAAACCCCGACGACACAGTGCCAACACGTTTTTCTAGTCAAAGTTTTTTGTGGTTCGACAATATTGTCTCGACGACATGTCGTCGGGACCATACTGTTAATTAACGACTGGATTAGTTAAGCCTAATTAATTTGTAAATTAATACCGACGACATGACGTCGGTATTACTTTATCATAGTCAACAAATAGTCAATGAAAGAGTATATAATACCGACGACATGACGTCGGTATTATTTACAAAGGTCAACAATCAGTCAACGAAAAGTGTTTATAATACCGAGGACATGACGTCGGTAAATTAAAAACAATACATTGTTTTTTATTTTAAATGCCGACGACATGTCGTCGACATTTAATTATATTGCAGCTGCACAGCTGCAATTTTCCAGATTTTTTCGGGAAAAGATCTATCAAAACATGCTTTCAAACTAACACTTCCAAAACCACTAAACACTTATAAACTTTACAAAACGGCTATAAACTTTATAACGGCTAAAACACTTATATATAACCACTAAACACCCTTAAAATACATTAAAACATTATAAACTTTACAAAACGGGTGTTATAATCGCTAGAACTAGCTGTCATATCTACAAATGTTGCAATATCCATAATGTTCAAGTCGCCAAAAGGTTAAACTATACAATAATAAGATTCGGGTCGCCAAAATATAGTTTCAAAGATAAGTACAACACAAAATAGCACATATACCTCTACCGCCCCTCGCCGTCATCCATATCATTACTACGACGATCATCATCATCACTACTCTCGCTGCCTGAGCCACTCTTGCTGCCTGAGCCACTCCCGCTTCTGCCTGCGCCACTCCCTCCCGCACCACACCCGCTGTCTGAGCCTACCACACCTCGAGAAGGTATCTGACTAATAAACTCGTGCCATTGCGGGTTGCTCCGGGACATAACCCATCAACAAAGTGAGCTGCTCCTTAACTTCCTTAGCTTCTACTGCAGCTGCATCACTCTTCTTCTCAGTTGCAACACTCTTCTTCTCAGATTCATCAGTCTTCTTTTGAGCTTCAGCAAGCTTCTCGTCGATCTGGGGCCCAGTGTACACACCTAAAAACGAAATAATCAAAATTTAAAAACGGCGATTTCAATACATAAGATGAGTCATGAGTAATCTATTAGTATTATCCCACTGTACATACCTGGAGGTGGAGGCGGGGTGTATGGTAACGGTGGCCTGCTCAAGCCGGGTACCACCCTGCCCCTGCCGGCTATATGACCCCGCTGCTTGCCCTTTATTACCATGGCAAGTATCTCCTCCTCTGTGTACGCTACCCCTGTAGGCGTATCCGATCCGAGATCCCTTAGCCTGACCATCTCTTCCTATGTAGTTGAAAAAAAATGAGAAAATTAATATATTAGTCGGGTTAATTGTTAGATTATGTTTCAATAAATCATTAAAGTGGGTGTTTGAAAAAATAAATAAATAAATAAAAACGATACTTACATATTGAACCCGAGCCTCATCCTGCAACCACACACCATCCTTGCAATGCGTGTCAAAAAAGCTCTGGATGAGGGACGGGTACTGGTGGTCCTCGTTGTTCTTAAACTGTATATACACATGCATATAGGATGAAACAAATTAAAATGACAAATCAAACACCATATATATTTGAATTAAACTTAAATACTTTTATTAAATTAAAATATATAATTAAAATTAATTACTTTTATAAAATTAAAAATTTTATTTAGTATAAATACTTCTAATTAATATATAATTAAAATTAAATAATCTTATAAAAATAAAATGTGTCTTACATATTCGTGTCGAGAAGCGGCCAATGATCTAGAACCGTGGCGGCTGTAAACCTTGTTCTTCTTTCGGTTATCTTTGTTCACAGCAGCTCGTTAAACAGTCTTCTCCGACATGTAGAACTTCACATGCTCCTCCTACACAGACTGCTCCATGTTCGGAGGAGGGTTTCTTCATATCGCATCCACATTCGCAGGCCCACCCTCCCTAGTAAAGAAATCGCGCTTCAGGTCATATTTGTTGTCCGCGTATCGCCTAGCCAGATACGCATTGATGCCGGTCAGAATGTTCTGCCAGCGTGATTCGCACATGTGGCGCTCCAAATTAAACATACGCTGCAATCAAATATAGTTAAAATTAATATAAAGGTATAAATAAATAAAAAAATTTAAATAAATATACACATTTAAATAAGAGTTAATTACATAAATGGTCACTGTGGTTTTCCGGGTCTTGCATATTTGGTCACTCAACTTTTTTTTCGCCGGGTCCAGTCATTGTGGTTTACTTTTATTACGGATCCAAGCCAATTTTGTTAACTTCGTTAAATAGGCCGTTAAGTCCACACACGTGACAATCACGTGGGGGCTATTTTTGTCATTTCCGTTTTCCCTCTCTTTTGCCTCTTTAGTCCCAATGTGTTAATAAAATAAACCCAAACATAACTAAAACGTTTCATCTGCTCACACCCACTCTCGTTACACACACTTTGACAAACGATTGTCATATCATAAAAAATTTCATGTGATTGCGCAATAATGGTTGATTTAAATGAATGTACTCTTCGAAAAGAAGGAGCAACCTTTGATCCTTACCAAGCATACGGTATGTTGTTTATGGCTAAATGAAAATTTAATGTGTAGGGCTAAATGAAAATTTAATGTTTTTAGCATACGGTATGTTGCTTATTAAATTATGGGATGTGTTTTTTTTACAAGTAATTCAAACCCTACACGTTTTACACTGGAGATACATCATGGGGTTTTTTTCTACAATGGGGCCGGGAAGACGTTACATGAATGGTAAGGTTAATTGGTTTAATGCAGTTGATATAGATGAGTTTTCAGTCATAGAACTTAAAGATATGTTAAGAAAGTTGGGTTACAAAGAGGAAGACACTATGTACTTCCATTTTAGAATGCCTAATAAGGATTTAGATACTGGACTTCATCCGCTAGCTAGTGACAGTGATGTGTTACATTTGGCAAAGTTTTTAGGAAAAAATAAGGTGATTGAGGTATACTTGGAACTATGGTTGTCTAGTATAGACATTTTTCAACAATCTACCAATAAGCCAAAGGTTACATTTGATGTCCCACAACAGTCTAAGAACATAGAACATGATGAGGATGTTGTCATGAATTCACAGGCATGGGCAAATGAATTTGATATGTCAAATGATTTTGATCCTTTTTTTGAGAACCCACTTAATGATGTTGAGGTTGATATGGACTATTTTAGGAAAACCATAGAACAGAATGTGGAACAGGTTGGTGGTAGTGAACCAGAAGTTGAAAACAATGATATTGAGGTTGATCTTGAAGAATTTGATAGCCAATCAGATTCTGAGGGTGATATTGAATGTGAAAGAAATACAGCTTTGAGAAAGTTGACCAAAAAACAAAGATCAATTCATGGTATGGCTTCTGAGGGAAATTTTTATATAGGGAAAAAGATACCTAGCAAAGAAGTGATTAAAGAAATGGTAAGTAAGCTTGCTGTTGAGGAAAGAAGGTAGCTACATCTTGATAGAAATGATAAGACTAGAGTAAGGGTAATTTGTAGAGGTAAAACACCAACATTTACTGATTTTGCAGAGTCACATGAAGCCAGTGGGAGTGGGGGGACTGATAGGCCAAGTAAAAAAGTTAATGGGCTAACTGATGGGCCAGTTATAGATAATAGTCAAAGTTGCCCATGGCTTTTACATGTTTCCAAAGGTCCACAAGATGAGATGTGGGTTGTCAAGACATTTAAGGATACCCACAAATGCTTACAAAAAAGAGATGTCAAAAAGTGTACAACATCTTATTTATCAAAAGATGTGGAACAGTCAATAGTTCCTAACCTTAAAATCCCAACTACAGCTCTTAGAGACCAACTGCAAAAAAAAATACCACTTAGGAGTTTCCAAGATGAAAACTTACAGGGCAAAACAAATAGCAAAGGAGAAAGTGATTGGTGCTTATACTGGGCAGTATTCTCAGTTGAGGGATTATGCAATTATTTATGCAATTTTAGGGTATAATACCAGCCTTAGCTAGTATATTCCCAAGTGCTGAGCACAAATATTGCCTGAAACATATATATGATAACATGAAGCTTGTTTGGAGGGGTCAGTTATATAAGGATATGTTATGGAAGTGTGCAGTAGCAACTACCACTCAAACATTTGACAAGAACATGGAAGAACTAAAAGGAATTTGTAAAGATGCATACCTTTGGTTGAAAAAGATTGATCCATGCCGCTGGTCCAGGTCCCATTTTTCTGGTATGATCAACAAGTTAACCATTTTATATTTGATTATAATAGTATTTCAATGTTTTAGATAGTCATAGTAATTATATTTCAGGAAGAGCACATTGTGATGTCCTGTTAAACAACATGTGTGAGGTGCTGAATAGGCAACTAGTAGATGGAAGGGATAAACCCATAATTACTTGTTTAGAGTTCATAAGGGAGTATTTGATGAAAAATATTGTAAATGTGAGAAAGGTTATTGATAAGTCTGATGGGCCTCTTACACCAAATGCATCAAGATTGTTTAAAGTCATCAAAGAATAAGCTTATAAATATAGGGTAATCATTATATGTTCCTTTTTGAAATATGCATATTCTGTTAATCATTATATGCTTGTTCTAAGTGTTACAACCATAAAAATGTTACTGATTTACAGGTCACTTGGAATGGTGGTGACAAATATCAAGTCAATGGACCTTGGGCAGAGCAACATGTGGTTAATATGAATACAAAGTCATGCTCATGTAGAAAATGGGAGTTAACAGGAATGCCATGCAAACATGCAGTGGCAGCAATCAATGACATGGGTAATAATGGTATGGCAGTTGGGCTACCAGAAGCATATGTTCATGCTTGTTATTGGTTGAGAACATGGCAAGCCATGTACAGTTTCAAGATTGATCCAGTGAATGGTCCAGAGTTTTGGAGAAAGTCAGGTGTTTCACTTATTCTAACTCCACCAGATTATCACACTCCAATAGGTAGACCCCCAAAGAAAAGGAAGAAAAGTGCATCTGAATTGAGTGACAAAATGGTGAAAAATGGTAAGTTGAGTAGGGCTGGGAAAACTGTAACTTGTAAGATTTGCAAGCAGTTAGGACCCAAACAAAGGTCTTGTAACCAAAAGAAAGATGCTGAAGCTGCTACAACTGATACAACAACAACTGCAAACAAAGCTGCTACAACTAAAAGAAAGAAATCTCAAGCAGCTGCAAACAAAGGTGCTCCAAGGAAGAAAAAAGGACATGCTTCTACAACTGCTTCTCCAAGGAATAAAGGCACACAACAAACTCCAAGCACACCAACACAAATACCTTCACAAGAATTTGCAAAAGATAAAGGAAAGGGAAAAATTGTGGAGTGAAAATTTGATATTTGCTGTCTTCTTTTGTTTGTTGTCTCTCTTTCATTAGGCTGGTTATGGGTAACTGACTATTGTAGTTTGGATATAAGTAAATGATTGTGCTTGTGGATATAAGTATTTGCAGTCTCTATATACTGCATTTTGCATTTTTAATGTTTGACCATTTTAGTCAAACACTTGTAAAATTTA
This sequence comes from Artemisia tridentata subsp. tridentata, assembly GCA_021014915.2. NCBI lineage: Eukaryota > Viridiplantae > Streptophyta > Magnoliopsida > Asterales > Asteraceae > Artemisia > Artemisia tridentata. Next base: position 170,927,242 of record CP139503.1, read on the forward strand.
ACTAAACCAAAGCAAACCATTTGATTAACTTGTAACACTAATAACATTTTACCAACCAAACCATTTCATTATCTTGAAAATCTGGAATTACAACATCCATATAGATTCAAGGTTGGGATTACAACTAAGACCTAACAACAACATCCAAAACCTAGAATTAAAACATCATCCAAAAGCTGGAATTACAACATATGTCAATGACTAAGATAGTAGGCAACAAACAACATCCAACTGAGACCCAAAATCATCTGCAATCTTCGAACTTCATTCGCTTTTGTTGTCACTGTATCTTGAAGGTTGTTCATTCTTTGCAGCAAGCCAAGAATGATTTGAACAGCTCTTCTACACATGGGTGGATCAAACCAAGAGACAAACCCACAACTTGGCTACATTTATAAATTAGGTCAAAATCACAAAAAAAAAAAAAAAAAAAAAAAAAAAAAAAAAAAAAAAAAAAAAAAAAAAAAAACTTACAAGATAACAAAAAATTAATACTTACTATGTTAGAACAACAGTTGAATATCCTTTGTGAGGATCTAGTGTATACACGGTTAAGGTGGTTAAACCTTGTGTCTTTGTGTATGAGATATATTGACTTAATATGATTAAGCACGCGGAATTTACTTAACCACACTTAGAAGGTTATGTATGTTATGGAAATGGAAGAATTATGTTTGTTACTTAACAATGAACAAAGAAAGTATTTCACTAAACGATTCAATATTATTCCAAATAATACGAGTGATCTTGAGTTTTTCACTAGGGTTACAAAACCTTGAATCTTATGTTTTAGACTTGTGATATTGTTTTTGTTCTTGTTCTAACAGTTATGCATGTGCATGTGTGTTCTATTGTGTCAACTTTTTAATATCTAAGTCTAAGATCTCTTTTATAGTTGCAAGAGATCTTTACAATTTTGCTAAAAGTCTTGACCGACTTACTTGTTTAACTTTATGCATATTGTGTCAGTACATAAGATACAACATGTATCTATGTATACAACTTGTTAACTAAGCACATGGAGTAAGATATTATCTACCGTATATGTTTGACCAAAATACAATAAATATCTTTTCGATCTTATCCAATGAGTCACTGATCAGCAGTACTTTGATGAAGCAGCAGTACTTTGATGTAGCAGCAGTACTTTGATCATGAACTAGCAGTATCTTGATGTACTAGCAGTACTTTCAGAATATTTAATTCCCAACAATCCTCCCCTAAACATGTGAATTAATTCAAACATGTTTTTCTGAATTAAATGAGGACTTGTGAAGATCTTTCAAACACTTCTTGAATCTGAACTATTCTTCTATTCTGAACTCATCTGCTTTGTTCTTCTTTGACTTCAGCAATATCAAAAACATTGTACCAAAAGATGGTGCAATTTCCTTGGATGGAGGAATTGTAAGAGGCAATGATGCTGTGTATCTTGGATGCTTGTTTCAACAAGTGAAATCATCTAACCAGCATGTCTTTGAAGTGAAATTGAAACTTTTCTTCGTTTGATCTAGATAGAACTTTCTCCTTTAGGAATGCTTCATCCCTTCTAGATATTTGATCTGTTCTAATCATTTTCAACCTCTACATCATCTTGTATGCTCTTGTCTTCTCCTTCCATATATTGGTTTATTCTTCCTTTTCTGGGCAATTATTTCCTCCCCTGAGATTATAACCTCCCCTGAAGTAAATAACTTTTGTTTCCTCCCCTTGTTTGGAAGATCTCACTATGTACTAAAGAACTTCTCTTCATATCACCTGATCTATCAGTTTGAACTTGTTTTCAGACAATATTGTACATGAAGCCATCAATTCCTTAAGAGTTTAAGTTGCTGTCCTCATCACTTCTAGGTGTGTTAACTCCTATGAGAGGTGAATCAGTGGACATTTTGATTCATAATCCATAAATGAATGGTTTTTCTGAATCCTTGAAAATCCTTTTAAGAAATCATTTAGCTTAGTAGTATGTTTATGATTTTGGAATTGAAAAATCATACTACATTCAACCATTTTGAAGAAATCAAGTGTGTAACAGACACCTAATCAAAATTTCGGTTTAAAAATAACCTCTGGTTGTGTGAGAACCAATGTATTTCAGTTATCACTAACTGCCTGTGAAAAGATAAATCTATTCAAAAGATTTTCTTGACAGGGTTTCCAGCTCATAGCAATTGTTACCTCCAACACAAGTGTTAGATTCACTTTCACTAGCTGTTATTTCTATCAGATGTCCTTAGACTAACTCATTATACTTGAAAGTATAAAATGATAGAAAGTGAGTTGTATCAGTTACTATCTGATCAACTAAGTCATCAATTCAATGTGAAATATCATAACTAGATTTCAAGAAAGAAGTTTTAAGGAGGTTTAATTCCTAAACTCAGTCCATCATAAATCTATTATGGTCAGCAATATAATAAGAATTCTGCTGTTCCCATTTCACTTGAAACATCCTTTGTGTTTACATATTCATACCTGAAATAGTTAGTCTAAAACCAAAAGAACAATGTACAAAGTACTTGTCTTGCATTAGATTAATCATAAAACCAACTATATGAATAACACAATTCAAATTTTGATATAGCAGTACCTTATAAATCCAGCAGTACTTTCAAAAATTTATGTACAAAAAACATCATATTGAAAATTTAAAGATTAAGCATTCCAATACTTGCTATTAAGTACTGAAACCTTGAAACATCAAAAGCTTTTGTTAACAGATCTGCAAAATTATGCTCTGAAGCAATTTTAAGAACTTGAATTAATCTTTTCTCATTGCAATCTCTTATAAAGTGATGTCTAATTTCAATGTGTTTTGTTTTAGAGTGTTGTACAGGATTTTTAATAATACAAATTGTACTACTATTATCAATATAAATAACAGTGTTTAAGAAATTGTACCCATAATCAAGGAGTTGGTTTTGAAGCCATAGAACTTGACTAGAGCAACTTGCAGCAGCTATTATATTCAGCTTCAGTTGTTGAATTTGCCACACTTGTTTGCTTCTTACACTGCCATGAGACAAGTCTACACCCAAGGAATTGACATCCTCCAGTTGTTGACTTTCTGTCTAAGCTAGCACCAGCATAATCACTATCCGAATATGCTACCAAATCAAAAGGAGATTCTCTAGAATACCATATACCCAACTTTGGTTGACCTTTAAGATATCTAAAAATTCTCTTGACTGCAGTTAAATGAGAAACCTTTGGAGTAACTTGAAATCTTGCACAGACACAAACAGGAAACATGATATCAGGTCTAGATGATGTAAGATACATCAAAGAGCCTATCATAGATCTGTAATTGTGTACATCTACATTTTCTCCATCTTCATCTTTCAGAAGGTGCTTCTCTGAGTCCATTGGTGTGCTTGCTATTTTTGAATCAGCAAATTGAAATTTTCTAAGTATCTCTGCAACATATTTGTCTTGACTAATAAATATGCCTTCAGATGATTGCTTAACTTGCAAACCCAAAAAGAATGTAAGTTCTCCCATAGAACTCATTTGAAACTTATCTTTCATAAGCTTCTCAAATTCTAAACACATTTCCTTCCTTGTAGATCCAAAGATAATGTCATCCACATACACCTGCACTAACAGAAGATCCTTCTTGTGCTGTTTGATGAAAAGTGTCTGATCAATCTTCCCTCTTTGAAATCCATTTTCTAATAAATAGGAAGCAAGTGTTGCATACCAAGCTCTTGGTGCCTGATGAAGGCCATAGAGAGCTTTCACTACTCTGTACACTTTGTTTGGATGTAATGGATCAATGAAACCAGGAGGTTGTGAAACATATACCTCTCTTTCAATTTCACCATATAAAAATGCGCTTTTGACATCCATTTGGTAGACTGTGAAGCCTAAAAATGAAGCATAAGCTAGAAACAGCCTAATTGCCTCAATCCTTGCTACTGGAGCATAAACTTCATCATAATCTATCCCTTCTTCTTGTGTGTACCCTTGTGCTACTAATCTAGCCTTATTCTTGATCACAATTCCTCTGTCATCCCTTTTGTTCTTAAAAACCCATCTAGTGCCAATTAGCTTTTCACCTGTAGGTAAATCAGCTAGCACCCAAACCTTTTGAATCTTGAACTGAAGAAGCTCTTCTTGCATAGCCTCTACCCAGCTTGAATCATCTAGGGCTGTAAGAATATTCTTTGGTTCCTTTTGAGAGAGAAAACATACAAATAAACATGAGTTTGAAAGTTCATGTTGTTTTGAAGCATAAAGGGCATCAAGAATCCCTTGTTGGTCTGAAGAGACTAGTTGTCTTCTTGTCTTCACACCAGATTGTACATCTCCAATCACATTATCTAGGGAATGAACTTTGTGAATTCTTGTGTGTGGGGTAGTAGGAACATGATAAGATGATGAAAGATTAGTCAAATCCACTTCATCTTCTTGAAATTCTGCATCTCTTGAGTGTGAAGGACCAGCAGTACCTTCAACTGAACTACCAGTACCTTGAGAAGTACTCACAGTACTTTGCTCTGTCTCAGCAGTACTTT